>CM060420.1:46901156-48101156 GCA_030545235.1 Helianthus tuberosus
TGAAAGTTGCGAGAGAGTAAAGTGTTAGAGAGCAGTGAGTGTTGTTGTGTCCTATTCGATCTGATTTATCCAACTATTTATAGCTAAGAAATACAATCAAAAATTCCTATAAACGGGGGATGCTTCCGAATATTCCATAGTTAACGTTATGGACCGAGTAAAGCGGCTTCAACGTCTTCCTTCGAATGACTTGGACCGAGTCTTCCGGGGAAAGAGTCCTCATGAACGTTACAAGCTTGGATGCGTACTCCTGCACATAATCCATTAGTAATCCTCAGGATACCATTCAGGATGTTACCAATATCCTGAATCTGCATCCCGGGAATGAACATATATCATACAAGCAAGATATAATTTAAGATATTATCTAGGATATGAGCTCAGAATTTCACCCATAACAGTATACACAGGGGACATTCATCCTAAGGCATTGTGAACAGCTTGAAGGATCAAGTTTGAACTTGGTTTACTAAGTGTTCCGGACAGGGGACATCTTTGATGGGAAGGTTGCAAGAAATTCAAAGTTTGAAGATTAGAATATATTCTTTGAATATTTCTGGTACGATCTCTCCTTTTTATCCTTTAAGAGCCTTATCTAAATAACGTAAGTTTTTGGAATTATGTTTGACGAGGTTTTGATAGAACGTTTTTTATTAAAATACTAAGAGTATCCTGACCGGGATATTTCCTCAGGATACTTGATCAGAATATTTGAAATGTTGGAACTACATTCAAATTAAACAACATATAACAAAATTTACAAAGTAAAAATAAACAACAAAGGATAAGGCCAAAAAAGGTTAGTTTATTATTAACATAGCAAAATATTGTACTTTTGGCTTCATCTCAAACCGAGATCCATCCACCAAAAGCACAATTAGTTTTAACATACTTACTTAAACAGTTGAAGGCTTCGTCTTGAAACCCAAGATCCCTCCACCTTCAACTGTTAAACTGTTCAAAATAAAGCATACTAAAGGTTGATGACCAAGGGCTTCGTCCTGAAACTCAGGATCCCTCCACCTTTGGCCATCAAATTGTTCTAAGTGCAGGAAATTAAATTGTTTAAAAGACAAGAAAAGTAAATTGTTTATCAACCACAACCATCAAGATTAAAAAAGTGGGCTCTGGCCTAGGCACAAATATCCATCATTGCCCAGCTGCTTTCAAGGGGCAGCACCCTCTTCAACCATGGCTTCCACCGCATCCGCATCACCACCAACATCACCGCCAGCATTCTTCCCAGCATCGACCACCTTCTCAGCCACCTTAGCAGGTTCCTCAACCGCAGGCTTTACAGGATGCTCCACGGGATTGCCACCAAGGTCCCTCAACTTTTCCTCCCAAGCATCGACGTTCCAGGAAGGACATTCGAAGCCCATGGCCTTGGCTTCATAGGACATTTTCAGCCTAGCATGGAGGAGAGAGACGACGACGAAACTCTTGAGGCCTTCTCGGTAAGAAGCCATATCCTGCTCATGTTGGACCTGAGCGGCGTCGGATTTGGCTTGAGCTTCGCGAGTGATCTTCTTAATGGCAGCCTGGTGTTCCTGGGTCATTGCCTTGTACTTGGCCTCATAGTGCTCTGACTTGGCGGTGGCGATTACTGCTTGGTCGGCAATGGTGGTCTCGGCCTTCTTCAGTTTGGCCTCCAACATCTTGTTCAGTCCACATGTGTCCTCATATAGGAACACTAGCCGCTCAAGACCCAGCAATCAGATAAACAGGTATCAATGTATGTACTAAAAATATATAGTCAGCATATATGTGCAGGATATAAGATAAGGATACCTACCTGATTGAGGAAGCCGGTCATGAACTTGCTGGACTTCGAGAATCCATGATTCTCGAATGGGAAAACATCAGAGGCAGCAGGGGAATTTGGTTCCTTCCCCTTGCGGGAACTAGAGCCATGTGGCTTTGAGGCGGTGGAAGGCTTGGGAACGGCGGCAGTCTTGGAGCTGGTAGGTTTTGATGTGACAGCTGGCTTGGGATTCTCTTCTTGTTTGACTTGCATGGGACCGAAATAGCTATCCAGCTCCTCAAGGTCAAAGACTTGAAGATTTTTGACTGGTGCTGGACAAAGGGAAGAAATACTAAGTCTTTATATACTGTTAAAATATAATCAGTTTAATATATGAGAATAACTTGTAAAACTATACTTACCAGACATATCAGAACTTGATTTTTGGCTTGAGCTTGTGAATAACAGGGAAAAGGTTCTTTCACTCTCCGGAAGCCGGTAGATCTCTTTCTGATTCAGCGTTTGGAGGGGCCAATTCCTTGAAATTTGCTACAAAAACATAAGATATATCAGGATGTCAGTTTAAGATATAGTCTCAGGATACGACTGGGGATATTCCTAAAACCCTAAATCATACCAGAGGTCAACCATTTCCCGGGAAGGTCAACACCCTTGTCAATAGAATCTCTTTTCACGAAAAAGAATTTTCGACTCCAATCATCCTCGTTTTTGGTTGCTTTGAGGATGAGGGGATCTTTGGAGGTGGAAAAGAGGAGAAATCGGCTGGAACTATGGGACCTTAAGCGATATGCAATCGGGAGATCCTAGATGCACAGGTCAGGCACATGATGAGACTTTATCTGGTCCAGGGTAACCAAGACTCGCCAAACCATAGGCATGGTCTGGGCATAGCTAAGACCGGTGGGTTCAAAAAAGCGAGAGATGAAGGCCGGGAAAGGATATCGGGGCCCTATCGAGAAAGGGTAGGCCAAGAAGCATACCCACTCGTCGGAATACATGTCCGATCGGACCTCTCGGTCGAACGGACGTATAACCGCTCCGGCGGGGAAAGCACCGGAGGCTTTCAGGGCCGTGATATCGGCATTATCAAACGAACAGATCTCCTTTGAGGGTTCTTTGAGGAGGTTTTGCTCGTTAAAGGTGGGTACAGAATCGGCAGTTTGGGATCTAGTTCAGCTGGCCATGGTGGAATTTTGCAAAGAAAACAGAGAAGAAAGCAGAAGAAGAATACCTGAAAATTACTCGGAATATTGTGATCAATATGCAGAAAATCTGAGTAGATATAGGCTGAAAATAGGGGGTATTGAGTAAAATTCATGTGGGAAGTTGCAGTAAGTCATTTCAAGCGTCCAAACATCATAATTGCCTTGATCCAAGTGATAAGTTCTAAAATATATCCGTTTGAATTCCAACAGATATATTTTGGGGACAATTGTTATGGGTGGTTTTCTGAACCTATATCCCGAATTATATCCTGACTATGATACTTGTGTTTGTGACCAGGATATCGGTAACATCCTGATGCAGTATCCTGGTACTTACTAATTGTTCACGTGCAGATTAGGATGGCAAGCTTATAACATTCGAGTGGACTAGTTCTCCTAAAGACTTGGACTAATCAGTTGAAAAGGGAACGTTGAAGTCGGAAGAAAAGGTCTACAACGTTCAAGAAGGGAATATTCGCAGCATCCCGGTTTTGTAGGATAGTTTGTTATCTTTATTTTACTATAAAAAGGAATGTACGGATCGATAGACACACACAATTTTTCACACACTTTTGCTCTCTACAAGCTACAATCACTCATAATCACCAACACTCACACTTAAAATTCATTGTAACACTTAGCTGATCTGTACAATATCATGCACTGTATCCTGAAATTTGAAGTAATAAGAAGAACAAGGCAGCTGCGATTGTCAGCTCTCGAGGTTTTGTGCCGGTGGTCTAGATTGATCAAGGGCTTTCCTCGTACATCTCGTGTCACCCTTTACTTTTTTGCTCATTATTTGTTTATTGATATATCTCGATATCCTAAGCTATATCCTTAAACCTGTTTTTGCAATCAACCAAACCAGAATATTTTATACACACATTGTTAGCACACTACCTCACAAAACTAATTTGATCACTTAAGTGCTTAGGTAATTTTTTTACCAAAACAGTATTCTGCACCACCTTGATATTCTTAGGACAATTAGAATCTTGATGGCCAAACACTTTACATGTATCACATCTAGGAGGCCGCCATTCGTATTCCACTTTCATAGTTTCTTTTACATAACCTTCACCCTCTACCACCGGGAAAGCGATTTTTAATTCCTCCTTTAGCTCCTCTTCTGCTGAAGTTCAATTAGAGCCCGAGCAAAACTGCTCCTCCCCCATGAATCTGAACACATTTGTGACGTATAGGAATCAAGAATCTTCGGGGTACCCAACTTAGTTGCTAACATACTCAGACCATCATCTGAATAGGCTGCTAAGGGAACATTATGAATTTTAATCCATACTGCCACCTTCTTTATATCATTTTTTTTCAAAATTGTAGTTGGAGTCCAAGCATTTAACAAGAAAGGAGTATTCCTAATCAGCCATGGGCCACCCTCCAAAACCTCCTTCATCCCTTTTTCATCAGAAAACTTGAAAAAGAAAAAGCCATTCGCGTACATCATTGATTTTTGTAAGCCATAATTCACCCAGTTCTTTCTAGCAAAATATTCAACGACCTGAAATGCAAGTCTCTTCCCTAAGGAATAACCATATAACGTGTTTGCAAACTTATCCTGGATCGTTCTAACAGCCTCCATAGGAAGAACAATATCGACATCATCCAACACCTAATCAGATTTAAGAATTCTGAAATTAATAGGTTTAACCGTCTTACTTGATTTCAGCTTATCTGCATATGACACACCCGCATGCATCCCTCCATTAGAGCCATTAGTATCCTTGTTGTTGATATTAATATTCTGAGAACGATGAGCATTAACAATATTATCAACAACTCCACCCACCTGATCATGTTGAGCATTATCTACTTCCACCGGAACAGTGATCTTTTCCAATTCATCAATGACATTGATTAACCTAGGTTCAGATTGAGCTGATTGAGATTGAGACGTTTGAATAGTACCTCGCCGTAGCATGAAAGGGTTCGCTAAACCCTGAAAAGAACCTGTAGATTTCAGACGCACATCTGGTAGATAACCAGCAGCTTTTTTACGATCATCCATTCAAGAAACCTCAACTCTCTCCGTTAACAAAAAGACAACCAACCATGCAAAACAGAATCCAAGAAAACCAGAAGACCAGACGACGCAACGAACAAGAAAACCCTAACCTAGCTAAAACCCTAGCCCATGCTTCTTACAAGATCGTATAGAGATATCGGTAAATCTAGGTTTCTGCCGAACCAGAAGGACCGACAAACCAAGAAATCTATACAATATGCTCGAACACACAAGATCAAGGCGGCGATTGGGAAAAAACAAACAGGAAACCCTAGTTTCAAATCGATCACTATTGCTAACAGGTTCGTATTAGATGTTTGATGAATCAAAGCTCTAATAACAGACTGTTATACAAAAGATCACGAAGAAAAAGCTAAGGTTGCATGAGGAACAGAAATCGCCTGGCTAGGGAGAGTCTACAAATATTTCGACAAACATCATAGACCTTAGACACATCCATATGAGACTCCAAAATCGCACAAACATTGAGATGATTTTCATTCACAACTTCCTGAACCTCTTTCTTTGCATCATCACGGCCTCTAAACACCGTGGCAAGCTTTAATGGCTTTAGATCATGAATTTATATCTCATGTTATTAACCAATGATAGCAAGTTCTCATTATCGAGATAAGTAACACCAAACATCCAGGAATTAATTTCTCTCAGATAAGCTATGCTTCATCATCGAGCCAAGCAACAACTCTTTCAAACCAATTATCATACGTTTTGCCACATCCCTTGGTGGCTTACCGCAACTAATAAACTCTTTCAAACTTCTCCAACATATTCATTTAACAATCATAATTTGTTTACTTGCATGGCAAATAAATAGAAAAAAGTACACACAAACTCTTCTCTAATTATAACTAAATCTCTCATCACTCATCACTCATCACTCATCACTCATCACTCATCAATGTATGCAACACAACATAAGCCACAATGTAATATATCCCAACCCTTGACTGCAGACATACCTCTTCTATATTTTCTATGACTTTTAAAACTTCAAAACCGATAAAGAATTAAATCGATGCGAACAGACACGACACGACAAGCACGGTTACGTTTGAAAAAACCTGTAGCAAATTTTATAACCTAACGCCCTAGGTTAGACATCAAGATAAAAAAAATTAAGCATATAAAGATAAAATCTGAATAGAAACACATACACACACTATAACTAACCAAACACCTTTATCCGGATGAAATGAGGTACTGGAAGCTTCGCGTTCCGATTTGCTACCTAACAACTCCACACGACTAAGTCCACCACCTCCACTGCAACCAAGAGATCTCATAATCTTTGTAACAACAACTGGAAGCGGTTACCCTACTGCATCCATCGATTTCACCACAGCTAAATCAAAAACATCGTTAATGCTTCCGATTAGGGCCGCAAAAGACGGATGCCTTCGCCAGAAGCAGGATCGTGTAGATTAGGGTTTCAACTTTCAAACCCCCATGAAGTTCCGACGAATAAAACGTCGTCGACACCCTCCGCCACAATCACCGGCCGATTGTGACAACCATCTGAACGAAACCCCTACAAGTACCACCAACAATGGTGCACCGCCACCACAGTATGGTTGGAGGGGTTGATGGAAGAAAGGGTGAAATACAGAGAGATTGAAGAGAGAGCATGAAGAAATGTTGTGAAAAGGGTTAAATAAACCCTCAGTACAGAGAAGAAAACCCACTCAACATGTGGCTAATACACAAACCCAGTCAACACGTGGCCTAAACGTTAATAATCAGCAGGCATTAAAAACCCAAAATGCCCCCAAGGAAAAACAAAATACCAAAAATGCCATATAACACTATTCATTCCCTTTGCCTATTATCAGATATTAATTGATTACTTCCCCGACCTCGCCCCAGCTAAACAGATGTGTCCCAAGTTGCGCGCGAGGTCAAGACTAGTGGCGGAACTAGAAATGTTTTAACCGAGGGTCAGTATTGATCCAAACAAATAAATGTAAATAATAAATTATCTATCTTTTTGATGCTCTCTTGCCTAATGGCATCATGCGTTTATCACAGAGTTTAGAAGTAAATAATAAAGGGGTATTCACCTATTTAAAAAATTAACTAAACGCTAAAGAAAAAAAACTTGAAAATTTAAAGCTGAAAGTGAACAAGTAAAAAAATTAACTAAATGAAAAAAAAAACTTAAGAAAATTTACAGCTAAATTAAATAAGCATATATAAAAATAAATTAAGTGTTTCGATTGAAAAAAAAAATTATTATTAATAGTAAATAACAAAATAAAGTAGAAAAGGTTAATGTCAACCGTGGTTCAGTGGTTGACTTATTTTCTATAGGTTGAACTTAAAAACGAACAAACTTTAAAGTAACATAGTTATAAAGTACCAAAATGCCCTTGTCTTTTTCACACGACTTTGATATCTTCCACACAGGTTTTTCTGCAAATCCTTGGTAAAAGATATTCCGACGAACATTGTTTTTTTCATTTTTCTTCTTTCACTACATATATTCTTTGCTTTAAGCACTTTTACCAAAATTTTGAAGGGTCAAACAACCAAGATCTACTGGTTGGATGATATCCTCTATAAGTAAAACTTGGGTGGTCGGGGGGTCAATGGACCCTCCTATAGTTCCGCCCATGGTCAAGACCAAGACGAGATCAGTTTTGACACTTAGCTCCTATGGCAATGGACCTATCTTCCTTGACCTTGTGCCGAGTACTCAGATTATGCCTAGAGTCGCGCAGAGGTAAGAAGCGCAGGTAAACATCAGACAAGTACAAAAGGTACAAATGACAGAGCAATTGGCTAATAAGCGTCCAACAGGCTGTACCTGATCGTGCCACACGATGGACAATCGTACGGGAGACAAAAAGGTACACAAGGACGTATGCATGGCACCAATCAGCGTGCGCCGACCATTGCTCCACAATCTCCACTCAGCTGCTGATGACAAACCGAACAACAAGGACAGTCGTCAGGACACGTGAATCCATTCAGCGTGCGCCGGCTACCCTCTCGCCAAGAATCACTAGCGGTCGTGGTAGAGGGGACAGAATGGATATTCCTTGTTGTCGTCTACTGGCCCAAGGCCCATCAGCCCATCTCCTTCACAAACCACCTCGGCTACAAATAGTGAACTTCACCTCCAGGTTTAAGGATCGCTCTCTTGCTCTCTCACTTTATACACACACTATTATCCTCAAAACCGATACTTATTCTCACGCCGGAGGGTGGTTACAAGGAGAACCCCCCGATTCTCCTCCTTGTAACGAGCTTATTTTGGAAGATCTTCATAGTTGTTTGGACGAGAAGAAAAAAGATTAACCTTTATTTGTCGAGGCACAAACCACAAACTAATCACCAGATTAGTTTGGTGTTTCTTCATAAATGAATATGACTTATTTTGGTGAGTCAATCGGATTTTATGTGTTATTATTTAGTATCTTAAGTTAGAGCAACGACCTTGTTAAATGTGGAAGAACTTTCTAAACTCAATTGTAATCTAGTATGCACATACTTGGCTATTCTACTGTTACATGTATATGAGAGAGAAGTTATATAACTCTTTCAAGTATGTTCGCGTGCATAATAGACTTGAGGGGGATTAATGTTTTCTTAAGATTTAGAAGGGCCAGCAACCACAAATGCATATCAAGGATGAGTGTGTGTTCCCTTACCCCAAAGGCTAATATCACTTGCCACAAACATCTACAAATCACTAGTTTCATCCTTCATCAAGATGCCGGCTAGCGAGGCATCAAAAAGTTTAGGAACTTCTAACACACCTTTAATTAATTAATCGTTGAGGGACTCTGAAAGCTAGAGGTGGCAGAGATGAGGATGCTAAGATGGATGTGTGGACATACTAGGTTGGACAAGATAAGAAATGAGGTTTTTAGGGTAAGATTAGGAGTTGCTGGTATTTCAGACAAAATAAGGGAGGGAAGATTGAGATGGTTTGGGCATGTCAGGAGGAGGCAGATGATGGACCCGATTAGAATTGTTGAAACACTCACTGTAGATGGAAGGAGGAGTAGAGGTAGGCCGAAAATGACTTGGGAGGAGCGGATTAAGCAAGATTTGCTAGATTTGCACCTCTTCGAGGACATGGTCGAGGATGTAAGATTAAATATATTACGTATTAATATTTAATATGTAGCCATTATAATCATTTACATTATATAGATCAAAATATATAACAATCCTATTAAATAATTAGTTGGTAATTGTTGATGGACCATATTACCCTTATTAACTAATTAGGGTTTCCTCCTGGGTGCTTATATAAGGAGAATTATGTGGAGGTTAAGGGGTTACTCAGTTACACAATTAGACACACCCCATAAGCCTAACATCATAATCGATCTCCATCTCCATACCGATTCCCTTATCGGTTTTTCTTAGCCACCATCATCAGTCAGCACCCTAAGGAGGAACCAGACCAAGATGACAATGATGTCAAACTTTAATGGTTGCGTCTCCATTACTAGATTCTCTGCTAACCTGTGCTGATGCAACCAAAGGTATGTTTTCATGTTTTCCCTCATGTATAAACAGAACTGATCCAACATGTGGTATCAGAGCATATGTTGATTAGTCAGTTCTGTTTTCGTATCCATTATTCTGGGATCAAAAATCTGGAAAACGAAATTGTTAAAGCCTTGAAAAATCACGGCTGTTTTCGAGTTTTGTTGCCGAAATCACAGTTTTCGGAAGTTAATGAATTAATGTTTTGACTCGAAATCATAATGGACAAACCTAATATTCGAAATATGTTAACAAAATTCTTAAAATTTAGATTTCGGAACCCAGAATTATGTTTTTTATTTTTTAGGGTTCATAATGTTCTTAGTTAAAATTCGAAATTTCCCTTATGTTTTGGAATGTGTTTTGAATTATGTAATGTTTTTCCTAATTTGATCTTATTTTATCTAATAAGTTGTTTTCGAAATCTGTTAATGAGATAAACAATTATGATTTTCGAAATTTTATGATAAAATTAGATCAATGTTATAATAGGAAACTCTATCAAAATTCATAATTTTCGAATTTTAGTTATGTTATCACAACATACAGGCTTAAAGAGAGGATTCGAAATTAAACAGCCTTAAACATGTCGCACAAGATTGAACCACATAAGTGATAATCTGATCGCATAAGATAATCGCACAAGATCAGATTACATAAGAGATGATCTAATCGCACAAGACAGTCGCACAAAAATTTGTACAACTCATTAAGCACATGGTACAAGTTAAGACTGCATAATCGCACAAGAATTGTGGATCGCACAAGACTAGTGGATCGCACAAGACTTGTGGATCACACAAGACCTTACTAATCGCACAAGGCATTACTGATCCACAAGTTTTGGGCCTTAATGATCGCACAAGTACTTGGGCCTTATTGATCGCACAAGTGTTTGGGCCTTATTGATCGCACAAGTTTTGGGCTTTACTAATCGCACAAGACTTGGACATTACTGATCGCACAAGACTCAAAACCTCATTATTTTAAGCTGTTTAAAGGGACCTAAAAATTTTTGGGCCTTATTGATCGCACAAGTTCGATCCGCGCTAACGGGTGGTTTGCTATTAAATAATTGGTTTTGTAATCACTTAGTTAATTAATAAGGATCAAATAATATTTTACAAAACCAAAATGGCTTAACTTGAATGAGCTTCTGATGTATCAATTCTGGCCAAAGCTGATTTGATGCATCTACTTATCGTTCAAGTATTACGAAAGCTATGTTGTGTGTGCATCATAAGCATGAATGTCTTAATTTCTGGCCAAAGCTGATTTAATTCATTCATAGATGGCATACTCAACAAGTGCATAACTAAAGTGATTGTCTCAATTTCTGGCCAAAGCTGATTTGTTACAACCACTTTGCACATATGCTTAAATGATTACACTTCTGGCCAAAGCTGTTTTGTCTTCGTTTAAGTAGAATTTTTAGCTATAGTCTATTATTTTGATGTTAGTAATAGACATATCACAATATCTTCACATAATGATCCTTAGATTAATGATCCTTAATTAAGTTTTTATGATCATTTCGTCTGCCTTATTCTTAGTAACCATAATTTTACTCACTATATTTTTTCTTCTATGTGTATCTCATCCACTCTAATTCCTAAACCTAAAATGTTTGCTTTATTTAAATTTTCTATTAGAATTAGCTCTTAAATTAAATCCTTGATTATTTCTTAAGACACGATAATCCTATTGCTCTCTTCTGATAAAGATTATAAAGAAGAACAATTAGAGCATGATGAATAGGACAAATCGAACATGATGTCTCTTATGATAATCAAGAACTCTCTAACGTAAATGCTATCACTAAAGTTATTCCAGATTAAGTCTTTCCTGAGACTAATCTTTATTTACGGAATAATCACTAGAACTCCTAAGATGCATGCCTTAATTTGAAACTCTAAACTATAAAGTTAAGTGGTATATGTGAATACATTATAATGTACAAAAACATGACCCATAAAGTTAAGGGCTTACGCATGGAAATAAGTACATTTTTCCAGTACATTACATATTAAGATTTTCACTTGTACATTTTGATGCCTTATAAATCAACTATAACACTCAAAATACCAAAGTATAACGAGTGTGTTGATAAGCAATATGTGTACAAAGAAATAAATGTTTAAAGCTGGAAAAATAAGTTGTTACTCACCTTACAACCACTAAAACGTATAAAAGAGGATTGTTCTAAGGTCCATAGACAAATTACAAGTGCTAATTCCAACTTTAAGGTTCTTCAAGGGAAAATCTCACTGCATAATTATGTCATTAGATTAGACATAAGCAACGAGACTATCAATTATTCTAAAGAACAGTTGGGTAAATTGATTAGATAGTCACTTATTAATGATATTTAAGTCTGATAATTTCAATATTCCAATTAACACATGATTAGTTGACTCTAGTTCCATACGTTTCCTTACCAGAACTCGACAAATAACTAACATGAGAGTTAGTGACAAAGTTAAATGTTAAGGCTATAAGAACCATAATAAGCAGTCTTCTAACAAAGTTTTTCGATACATTAGATATTCTGATTATTAATCAGAGTACAGTATCATTACTTAGGCTATGTCATGAAGGTTGTGAGGTTTGCATAGTCAACATAAAGTCACACTTATCTTAAACTCTCATCTTATTTGTTCTAAATATCTGGATAGAAACATTACTAAAATGAAACTAGATGATACCTTACATTTTCACAACTTTTGTTATCATGCAAATGAGAATTTGACAAAAGGAAAATGAGACTTATAAATTTCATTCATTATAACCGATCTTCATGAGAAATCATGACATGGTTAATAAGGATGATTATTCAACTAATCTCATTCTAAGTGATTTTAAATCATGACGTTAAAGCCCTACATATGACTTGGCTTAAGGAATAAGTATGGGTCCATCATAAGTCATTCATTGACATTCGTGGAACTTATTCCAAATGGAATATTCAGACATAATTTATTTATCTTTTAACAGACTATCAACTTGTATCTAAATTTTGTCACATATGGCCCACGTTCTTAGAAGAAGTCTATTCATGTATGTACTTAACAAGATTTCTATTAAATATGTCCCTAAAGTTTCTTATGACATTTGGACGTTAAGGAAATCAATTAAAGTCTAACATATATATGATAGGTTTCCACGTCACGTACCTCATTGAAACTTTTTTTGTAGCATTTCTAGAGATATCAAAGATCAGTGGGAGCATTAAGTGTCTTAATAATAACTTGCAATAGTTGCAAGAGGTGGGGAGTGAAAAATTTTACATTACTTCAATTTACACCTCTTATACAAGACACTGCTCCATTATGACACTGTTCTATCATAACTTATCTCCTTAAATCTAATGCTACTCTTACAAAAGTTTCATTGTTGCCTAATTGTGGGCCCACTTAGATTTCTTACCTGAACTAACATAATCCTCAACAAAAGAAACTACAACGACTAATGTCATTAACTCGTTTCTCTATTAGAATTTGTTGGTCGTTACATATTGACCATAAGCATGCTGAGTTCCTAAAGATTTCTAAGGTTAGTGGGAGCAGTCAAAGTCCTTATCATGACTTGCAAGGAATACAAGAGGCGGGGGGAAGAGTGTCATTAAATTTCACTCCGAATTTAACTCCGATGACACCTCTTGTACACCATACTGCACCAACTCTTATAGACTTAGAATCCTGAAAATGATAGCAACCTAACCAAAAGCTAATCCATAAAACTGAAACTTCTAATAAACCCAATAATCAACTCAGGAGGTCATCTAGGTTTAAAAGCCTACTAATTTTGATGATTACATAACCTCCCTAACTGAAGTTGAAATGGTTTTTACTGATCCTGTCTCTTAAAATTAAGCCATTAGTGTCAATCAATATTCTTAAGGGAATAAAACAGTTTTCTAGTAAAACTGATTTTATGTGTTCGTATAACGTTTGAGATTTGATTGAATTACCTAAGAGTGTTCATAACTAAATCAAATCCTAATATAAACGTTAAGACACTAAGAAGCATGTTTGATTGTCAAAGGTTATACTCAGGAAGAGATAAATTATGAAAGAGTCTTTCTTACCTATCTTACAAAAGATTTCTTTAAGGATCATCACTGTTCTAGTAGCTTATAATAATTTTGAGCTGCATTAGATGAACATTAAAACAATTTTCCCTAACAAATGGCTGATACATTTACATGTTCATAAAATAACCTGAAAGTTTCAAACTGAAGGTTAAAGAACACTTTATCTGTAAGCCAATAAAATCCATGTATGGG
The DNA here is from genome assembly GCA_030545235.1 of Helianthus tuberosus. Taxonomy (NCBI): domain Eukaryota; kingdom Viridiplantae; phylum Streptophyta; class Magnoliopsida; order Asterales; family Asteraceae; genus Helianthus; species Helianthus tuberosus. The sequence goes on from CM060420.1 coordinate 46,914,956, forward strand.
TTAATGCAAACATTATAATGTGATGAAATCTTAACATAATTATTTTCATCAACAATCAAGTGGATTAATGTACCTACCTCAAAATGAGTGGGAGCAACTAAGATAAACTTGTCTATATAGATGACATTCTTTTGACAAGTGTATGTTACATAAGTCAAAGCATTGTTAACACAAACTTTGATATAATAGATCTCAGAGATATCTCTTATGTAATAGATATCATAACGTACCGAGATAGACCCAATGGGACGTTAGTTTCGTTCCATAAGTTTAACCTTTAATGGGTCCTTACATATGTAACAAACAATACTGCTCTCCTTTAGAGGATAATAGGATAAGTGAGATTATTTATTTACGCTTCATTAATTGGAAGCCTTATGTAAGTTTAAGTCTATACTTGTTTAGATATTACTCACATTGCAACATACTAGATTTGTCTAGATTAATGTGAATCATCTAATGGAGTATTACAATATCTTTAAAGAAACGAGAGGCTATTATTTGAAGAAGAAGTGAGAATTAAAACCGGTTTATTACTATAACTTTGTGATGTTCAAAGATGACAAAATGTAATTTCGGGTATATCCTTATGTTAGCAGACAAAACATATCTCATGGAGGAGTCATAATGTACTGATATTAACAACCTAAGTTATAACGACATAATATAGTCACTAAATGTTGTTGGAAATATATCAGTGGACTCATAAGTTTATTAACTCCATATAATTAATGTTTTGAAGACTTAGTGTGATAAAGTCAGCTACCATGACTCCTTGAACAGTAACAGTTCAAGAGGTGCTGCATTAAATTTCGATACGCAATTAATTGTTCGTTTATGAACGAATTGAGGAAACTAAGTTTTGTATCGAATACATTCATGATATGCTTAAGGATCCTATAACTAAAGGGCTATTACCCATAAGTCTTATTAAGAGAGCTCATAGACGGGTATTAGTTAATGGCCGTGCGCAATTGCATATCGTACTATGAATGACTAAGTATTAGTGAATTTTCCTCATCAGTTTGATTTTGTATGTCTCTAAGAATATGTCAAGCCGGTATAATGGCATATAAGACAAATAAAGTTACAAATCAAACAAAGGGCTTACGCGTATTTTGATCATGACGATTAGGTTTTAAATTAAGGCTATAGTATGATTAATGGGGGTCCTGAGTCGCATAATGATTCAACGGCTGTATTTCTCTGTTATAGTACTTGTTTAAGGTTAAATTGAGTGTTAACTCCTGATCAGGCTTATCTAATACTCATAGTAAATGATTACTCGGCTAAGTGGGAGAATGTAAGATTAAATATATTACGTATTAATATTTAATCTGTAGCCATTATAATCATTTACATTATATAGATCAAAATATATAACAATCCTATTAAATAATTAGTTGGTAATTGTTGATGGACCATATTACCCTTATTAACTAATTAGGGTTTCCTCCTGGGTGCTTATATAAGGAGAATTATGTGGAGGTTAAGGGGTTACTCAGTTACACAATTAGACACACCCCATAAGCCTAACATCATAATCGATCTCCATCTCCATACCGATTCCCTTATCGGTTTTTCTTAGCCACCATCATCAGTCAGCACCCTAAGGAGGAACCAGACCAAGATGACAATGATGTCAAACTTTAATGGCTGCGTCTCCATTGCTAGATTCTCTGCTAACCTGTGTTGATGCAACCAAATGTATGTTTTCATGTTTTCCCTCATGTATAAACAGAACTGATCCAACAGAGGATAGAACTTCGTGGAGACATAAGATTAAGGTTAAGGACTTTTAGGAGTTTGGCTTGGTTTTTGGTTTAGGTTCTTCTCCTATGAGTTTAAATTTTTTTCGTTTTCTATAAGGTGTGATATAGTCGTTTATAAGTTTTCACTTATTCCCGGTGTCGAAGTTTTACTAACAATTACTTATTTATTTATGTGTTTATTTTTATTATTTCTCTTTTCCACCTTTTTAGTAGTTGTGTGTTTATATATGTTTCTCCAGAAGCTTTTGTCTTGGTTTTGGTTCTTTGGAGCCGGGGGTCTCACTGGAAGCAGTCTCTCTATCCTTAAGGCTTGCCTACATCCTACCCTCCCCAGACCCTACCAATAGCTTTGCTATAAGTGGGATTATACTGGGTATGGTTGTGGTTGTTGTTGAGGGACTCTGAAAGGATATACAAGAGTGACCAGAAACGCGCATTTAGGCACATTTCCACATACAATCAAAATTTATACCCGTCACAATAACCTAACATGTATCGAATTTCAAAATGAAGACTAGTTCCTGTTACCGAGAGAACTTCATTGCACATGTACGGAGAGGCCAATTCTTTCATTACAGAAAGTTGACTTCCGTCTATTTGGTGTTGTTTGGGGAAAAAATGGTTCACGGTTTTTGTTTACTTCGATGTGAAAAAAAAGGGCTTTTAAATGGTCAATATAGACCTGAAATTTTTAAAAGCGAACTTAGTTTAACACCCATTCTTGTGTTTTCTTAATTCTGAGCTTGATTCTGATGCAAGCGTTTTTCAGAAAGCTTGATTAATTCTGATGTTGATGGTTTTGGGTATAGTAATTCATTGTTCATTTTCTGTCCAGCAACACTTATTTGCAAAACACAGACAAATGGATCTAAAACAAGAGCACAGCATAAATTATCTTCTCCCTAATCGTTATAATCCAGCTCCGTTCAAAACTGCTGCAATGTCGTCCACAATCAGAGCTATACAAACACCCTCACCCTCGCAAACTACAAACCTGTTCACAATTGATCAGTCATTTCAATTACACCTAGCAAAATGAGACCACCAAACAGTTTTTTTGTTCTGATTAAAAAAGACAACAAATTATCAACAATATATTTTTGGGGAAAGTTCCTGTACAGATACAGTTAACGTACTAAACGTACGAATAGCATGAAAAAGCAAAAAGCACACGGTGGCATTTTTGTAATTATCTGCTTGTAGGGTAATTACCAAAATTACTCTACAAAATGATACTGTAGAGTTATTTTGATCTCGTAGAGTAATTTTGTGAAATGTTCTTGTAGAGTAATTTTGTAAAATGTTCTTTTAGAGTAATTTTGATCAAAAAACTATACCTAACCAAAAAAAAACCCCAGAAAACCTACCCCCCCCCCCCCCCACACACACAAAAAAAAAAAACTAAACCCCCCACCCCCCAAAAACCTAAAAAAAAAATTACCCCCCACCCAAACTAAAAGCTAGAAACTAAACCATAAAGCTAAACCCCATAACTAAATGCTAACAAAATTACTCTACAAGATAAAAATTACTCTACAGGATCATTTTACAAAATTACTCTACAAGATCAAAATTACTCTACAGGATCATTTGTAGAGTAATTTTGAATTGTATGTTGTTTGATAAACTTGCAGGGTAATTTTGATTCACTTGTAAAGTAATTTTGATGCAGAGTAATTTTGACACACTTGTAGAGTACAAGAACATTTGTAGAGTAATTTTGAATTGTATGTTGTTTGATAAACTTGCAGGGTAATTTTGATTCACTTGTAAAGTAATTTTGATGCAGAGTAATTTTGACACACTTGTAGAGTACAAGAACATTTGTAGAGTAATTTTGAATTGTATGTTGTTTGATAAACTTGCAGGGTAATTTTGATTCACTTGTAAAGTAATTTTGATGCAGAGTAATTTTGACACACTTGTAGAGTACAAGAACATTTGTAGAGTAATTTTGATAGTTACTGATAATTACGAAAATGCCACCGCGTTTTTTTGTCTTTTCCTTCGGTTCGTACGTTTTGTACGTTAAAGTTATTTGTATTTGATCTTTTGTCTATATTTTTATGGGTCAAGTAAATGGGTAAAAAACATCAAGATCAGGCACAAGAATGACTTACTCATAATCAAAACAGATATGGATGTTTAACACAATATCAAGAAGTTGGCCTCTGTTGCAACACCAAATCATCAGCAGAATAGTAATCTGCAATGAGGCGGTACATGTATGATGGATTATGCCCTCCCCTGCAAACATAGAGGATTTAGTGAACAACGGTGCATTACCATATATATAGATTGAAAAGTGAGCTTACGTGTCAGTAATAAATAGGCTGACGAGCTTTGGCGGCACATAATCGAAAGCAGGGTTGACAACATGAAGAAGAGGGGAACCGGTGCCAGTCCCAAAATCCATACAATCTGACATCTCCCCGAAGTCCAGCAACTCAGATGGGGACTTGAGCTCATTCAGTAACACCTCCGGATTATGAGGATACAGGGGGCATAACTGTCATATGCCCCAAAACAACAATTGTTACACTTTTTTCTTCTATTTTTTGTTTCCCATTAGGTGCTTTTGAACTCTCATCAAAAGATATTAATCATAACTTTAAAAACACAAAAACTAGGAGGCGTAGTTACCTTGTGAATGCCAGCAAGAACAACGAAAGGAACAGCGTGCCTCTGAGCTGCTAGTGCAACCATATTTAACCCGACAGGAGCTATCACTCCGCCATTTGCCATGACAGCATGAGCCCCAACTATCACCTACCACCATGACATTCCAAAATGAGTCCGAAACAAGGAAAGCAATTAAGTTGATGAGAAATCCACATACCATGTTCACACGTGAAATCATGGCGAATACAGCAGAATCAGTGATTACTGTAGTCTGTAGTCCCCTAGCAACCAGTTCCTTTGCAAGAGTATGTCCTTGATATCTACATAAGATAGAAACCGTCACTTGCTTATTAGGCAAGCTTGTAGAAGAAACGGAAAATAGCATCTCTCAAACAAAAAAGCAAACCTTGGAGCACCCTCTGCTACAAAAACCCTAAATGATCTTTTCTTCTCCTTAGCGGCACAAAGAAATTCAATCACAGTTCCCGAACTGCCTAAGGTCAATATAACCTCACTGCAGAAATCATTATTTTGACTAGTAAATAGCTTTTAACTTAGCAAGTGAAAATGAAATACGGGTGGAAGAGAAAAAGGGAAGCATTTTCACAGATTTTATTTATACTACAACTCTCCTGCATCAGGTTAAGGTACGTCAAACAGTCCAAAACTTTCTTCAATAACGGCTTATCCAAAAACAGACCCACAAGAAATCATTCATATGAGTCCTAAGCAGAATTTAGTGATTAAGGAGATGCAAATCCTTCACTTCTTGTAGAACAACAATACTTGTAAATGACCAGATAGTAACGACACATACTATACTACTAACTACATGTTTACTTGTAGTAGAAATAATAATGAAGGAATGAAAAAAATACTTATGGTGAATATGCTCCACGGCCTGCTCTGCTATCAGTTCATGACAGGTGGCGATATCCTGGATAAGCTCATTAACAACCTCAATCACATTATGCTTTAGCTTTCGGCTCCTTGAATTTTTATCAGTAGCTGCATGCAAAAATAATAAAGTATATAAAACTGTCTGTCTGTAAACCAGCAAGAGAGAATATTTTTCAAACTAAACTAACATTTAGTCTTATCTTCAGAATCACCAGCGGAAGAGGAGGAGTGATGAAGAGCTGCTGCGGCTGCTGCAGAGTGAGGCGGAATGTCTTCAAGAAGAGTCTGCAAAGAAGGAGGCCTGAGAGTAGTTCTGGCAGCGGCGGCAGCAGCGGCGGCTGATACAAGTGGATTATCATCATCTTCATCATCATCACTCAAGCCTTGTAAGCTCAAGCCACCGATAGAAGCTGTTGTTAGTGAAACATCCTCCTCTCTGATGATATGTAGCACACGCCTCACAATATTTCCAACAGCAACTTCTGCAGAGTAGCTGTCAAAGTCCAAAGAGCAAGCAACTACAAACGTATAGGATGGGGGGAGGTGTGTGGACTCACCAACAGGATTAGCAGCCGTGAGTTGGTCTCCAATGGCCTTGATGGCGTGAATAAGAGCCCCAGCTTGGTTGATGTTGGGGAGCCTCTGCTGTGAAATCACCGACCGGAGAAGCTCCGCCGTCAGCTTCGCAGTGGCCTTCGACCCCTCAATTTTACTGCCCAAACAAACAAACACATACATTAATTAATCAATCAAAACTAATAATCGACAGGCGCGGCAGGCACTCACCGCTTTTTAAGCTTGTTTAAGAAATCCGTAACTAGGGCATGTGTGTCCGGCATGATTGCTGCGTATGCATAAACCTCATGTGAGTTAGGGCAGACTACATACATACATACATATAATAATAAGGGCGGAGTGACGAATGTACCGGCAGTTGAAAACTAGGGCAACCCAGCGGAAGAGGAGGACGGGGACGATTTTGATGCAGCCAACCGCCTACTCGATTCTACTACAACTTACAATAAGCTAATAACTACTAGTTTTACTAATTTTAACATCATAATAACACAATTATTTTTTTTCTTTACATTATAAACAAAAACGTAAAATCTTATTCTCACATAGTGTATACGGGTCATATAAGGTTAAATGACCCGTACAGAATAAGATGAACTGAAGCCTTTGTCAGTTCACTTTATTCTATATAGGCCAGTATACACCATGTGAAAATAAATGTTGGTTGTATACAATGTATACGATAGATTTATACAGGCCGTATAAGGTTATACAACCCGTATACATCGGATTTCCGTTTTTTTATGAGTTAATATTCACACATTAGGGTTTCGATTTCCTACTTTTTAAGATTCGCTACAAATTTGAGTCTGTAAATGCATTTAATTCCCTCACATCATTACAAATTGCCAAGACATGAAATAAGATCAAATTTACTTTGCAGTTGGTATGTGTTCAGGGCGAATATATCCATACATGCATTTAATTCACTCACATCATGTACAAATAGGTTTATTTTGTGAGGTTTTATCCGGAGTTTGTTGGGTTGTTTGCAGCTAGGGTTCAGAATGTTTGAAGTTTTATTATAAACTTTTTGTTGAAATGTATTATCTTTTGGGTCAAGTGAAGCAATGAATGGAGAAATATATTTTACTTATTTTATGTTTAATATATGAAGCATATTATATAAGTTTTAGATGGTGTTTGTAAGGTTTAATTGTCTTGTGTGACTTTGATTGACATTTTTCATTACCTTTTCACCCAGGCGGCACACCACTAGTAGTTTACTAGTCACCTTAACTCAAACTTTTCATCATCTCTTCCTCACCATTATCTTACAAAAAAAAACCCCAAAGGAGGATCTCCGTCGTTATTATTCACTTACACCGGTACCTACGGAGGTTATGTGGGTTCACTCGTCGGGAAGGATTACTGCCGGTGGTATGTTCAGAGCAAAAGTTCCCATGGCGTCTAAACCCTTGAAACGGTGGCTATGGAAACAGTGGCTATGGAAACAGTGGTCATGGAAACGAAGGCTATGGGAACGATGGTTATAGAAGCTATCAACGCGGGGATGGGTACAGAAACCACCAAGGGGATAATGGAATTGGTAACAACTACCAAGGCGGCAGGGGACCGGATAACTACCACCCACAACGGTTCTCCAATTCCAGATCAGCGTTGTTTATCACCCTTTATGAGCATTGGAAGCCCGACAAACAGTCTTGCAATTAGTCAACAGTCATTACTTCTTAATGTTTGTGCTATGTGCTTTTATATATGGTGTTACTTGATTTTAGTCAAATTTATGCACAGGAAAAAGCTTGCAGATGTGGTTTCTGTTGAAGAATTCTCTGAAAACCCTCATTACTACTCAAACCATGGCGTTTAAACCCTTGAATCCCAACGCTTCTCCTTACATTCCTCATCATCGATCCTTGTACGTTGTTTTTCAATTACCCCCATGATTTACAACACATTGATATTTACAGTTTGAAAACCGTTTTTCAATCTTGTGAAATTAATCATGTTTGTTCAGCCGTGAGGGTTTCGGCGTATTCAATCAACATATTTTTGAAATTTTTGAATTTTTTACAAAACAAAAACATATTTTTGGTTTTTCAATTTTTTTCAATTTTTAGGGTTTATGAAATATTGTTTATTTATGTACAAAAAACAAACAAACTCCGTGTTTCAACCAACACAGGGTTCAGCAGCCTCCTCTTCCCGTTGTGCCAGGCTGTTCCGAATACCATTTTCACAATCTTCAGTTTTCTTGAGCACCTGCACATTCAGACTACTTGATTACTTGAACAATTTAGCCCAGGTCTGTTTGACCTTAGGCATTTCAACACAATATGCATCATTCAATTTCGGAAAATCTTTATCATCAAAGACTTTTTCAATTTTGACTTCAATTATTTCATCTTTTATCGAAGTCACTTGTTGCTTAACACTCCATGTTTGACCTTTCGGTGTACCTCTTTTATAAAAATGTGATTCTTTTTGAATATTTTGTTTTTGAACAACAACTTTTGGTTTCCAAAACTCTTGGGGTTTTGTCATATCAACGGATGTTTTCCAACTTTGTGTTGTTCTAACTCTGGGTGTGTGAGAATTCCAGGTCTGTCTTGAATTGAACCCATTCCGGTTTGATTTCCAAGTTTGGTTTGAAACAAACTTGTTTGTGTTATACCTCCAAGTTTGTTTTGAATCAAATTCGGTCGACCTTTGTTTCACATTCTCAAATCTTTGTTTTTCAACATTATCAGACTTCTTTTTGTCAACATCCACAGGTTTCAGATTCGGACACTTTCGTGCAAGATGTCCTGTTTGATCACATTTGAAACATGTTCTCTTGGACACATCCTTGACCTGTTATTGTTGTCTTTTCTTTTGAGCACATAACTCTTCATTAGACTGTTGTCTAAATTTGAGTTTTTCCTCTTCTTCAAAACTTTTTCCTTGAACAAAATTCATCTTAGTCTGATAATTTGGACTTTCATTTCTTTTCCAACTTTGTTTCTTCTTATAACCCAACCCAGCCTTCATGTTTTTCTTCTTGAAACCAGGTTTGTTATAAAAAGATTTGAGACTTTTACCAGCAAACTTTGAAATTTCAGATTTCTCAATCTCAACCATCTTGAAAACTTTATCAACCTTTTCTGAAATCACATTCTGAATCGGGAATTCAACATCTAAGAATAATTTGTCCGATCCAATCATGGTATAAATCAATCCCTTTGAATAATCATTCAAATTTTTCTCGGATTTTGAGTTTTTCAGATATCCATCATGAAAATTACCTTCATTTTCATCTTGTGATTCAGATTTACCTGTATCAACTGACTCTTCTTTCAACACACTTTCAACGACCTTACCTACCACCTCTGAATCACTAGAATCATCAGATTTGGAATAGGTTACGTCAATGTTATCTGGCAATTGATCTACCATGTTGAAAGCTTTTTCGACCTTTTCATCATCATAAAACACAAACTTTTCCGGTGGTGGAACTTGATGAAACTCTGAGCCAATGCCTTTCTTGTTTTGCTCAGACTCACCATCTCCCGGTTTTATATTGAAAATACGTTCTAGCACATATGACGACGCGTGATAACTTTTTAACTTGTTATTATCCTGTTCTAAATCAGCAATCTGACGCTTAAGTTTAGCAACGTCTTCAATGTAAGAATTAACAACTTGTTACTTTATTTCATAATTTCTCTTATACGTATCAGTTGTTTCAGAACAATATTTCAATCTTGATTGAATAAGTTTCATTTCACTTTTTACTTTTTCATATGATTCTTTTGTAATGTGATAAGCCAATTTTATTTAATCATATTCCTTTTTCATTTCCTGAAAAGCATTCTCTTTTTTATCAGATTCGTCTGTCTTTTTCAAAACATTTTCTTTCAAAACTTCATTTTCTTTTTCTAATTGTTTACATTTTTCCAAAAGTTTTTCGTCATTATCTTTCAAAACCTTTTCGTTTTCTAACATTTCTTTGCATTTATTTTTGAAAACTTCTTCGATTTTAGTTAATTCAAGATCTCTTGTTCTGAACTTTTCATCTTTTTCAATACAAGCACTGCACGTTTCCATGCATTTCTTGCACTGTTCAATGATTTTGATTTGAGTTTTAGAATCAGAATTTACCTCAGTGATAGGCACTTTGGTGTTTGCTGCAATTTCACTCTGATTCTGATCAGCAACATTCTGCTTTTCTTCTTTTCCAAAACCAGCATCACCAGCAATATTTGCTGTACTTTCAACCTTCACATCTATCGAACTTTCCATCTTCTTCTTAGCTTCTTCAACTTGCTGTTCTTCAGTAACAGCTTTCTCAACCTCTTCATTCACCTCAACTTTTTCTACCTTCACATCCTCTTCTTTAACTGCTTCGACTTAAACTTCCTCAGCTACCTTCTTCAAATCATTCACCGGATTCTCAATATTTTTCTTCATTCTTTCTTCATTCCTCTTCCTCAGATTTGTTGTCATCGCATCTCTGATGATTTTATCCAGCCTTTTTACATATGTTTTGTCTTTTGCAACATTTGAATAATATTCGCCAGATCGAGGAATTACTAGAAGAACATCATCATGAACTATGTCACTTCTGGGAACAACCGGTTCTCCTTCTTTGTTGACGAAACATTCTTGTTTCTTATCCCATCTTTTGTTTCGAATAACATTTTCATATTCTTCCTGCATCTTCTCCATTCTGCATCCAACAATAAAAAATTCTCTCTCAGTTTTCTCTCTCAAAATCTCTTCTCGAGTTTTCTCTTTTATCTCAGCTGTGCCTTTTCTTCTTTGTTTTCCTCTTGAATTTTAGCAACAAAAGCATAATGATCATGTTTTTGAAGAGTTTCTACATCTTCCTTTGTTCTTATTTTGAATCGATAATCAATACGATCTTCTTCTGGACAAATCTGACTCCAGTCAAATCCTTCATCATCATGAAAAATTGCACAAGCTCTTGATTTGGGCTTATCTTCAATCATTTTTGGCTCTTCTTTGCTTCGGTGGTAGATTGCCTTTCGGTAGTAATCATCATTGAAAGGATGTTCATTTCCACCAGCTGCAGAATTATTGCATTCTCTCTTGAAATGACCTTTTTGCTTACATTTGAAGCAGGTCACTTTAGATTTGTCAAATCCAATTTAGTTGAAGCACCACCAAGAGATTGTTTCCCGGTAATCTCCATATATCTCTGAGCTCTACGAATGCAACTTGCCAAACACCAGCGAATGTCTATGAGCTCCATTTCTTCTGGATCAATCTGGTCGTAGTCTTCTTTGGTCAATTCAGAGTTTCCTATTTTGCCTGCAACTAGACCTTCATATGATTCCAGAACTGATGCAAGAAAACTCATTTGTTGCTTAGCTGCAGTGATGCTCATTGCAGGAGAATTTTTCAACTTAAGAGCAATGTTGCACAATATCTCCTCTGCTTCTGCAGGACTTGTTTTTTAAGATGAATGATATCCAGAATTGTAGCTCGATGAGGTTGTTTGTGATTCTTTCATCTTCTCACCACTGAATGCTGTCTTTGGTGAACTATCAGCTTTCACCAAAGGTAAATTGCCTTTGTAGTACAGACCAACATTCTGATGATGTGATGAACTGCTCATCTTGCTTTGCTTTTGCAATTCCAGATCATGACTCTCAATTTTTTCTAACAAAACATCAAGAGAAATTGTATCATACAAAGCATCATTTTTCAGAATAAAAACAAACGTTTGCCACTGATCAGCTCGTGGTAACGCTTCAATTACTTTGTCAATTATTTCTTCTCTAGTATTCACAATTTGAAACCTTTCAAGCTCAATTTTTAGGTGACAAAAGCGTTCAATCATTTGCCTAACAGATTCACCTTTTAAACCATCAAACAAATCGAATTCCTTCTTTAATAACGCAATTTTGTTTTTCTTAATTTGTTTACCCCCCTCAGCTTTCACCCGTAAAGCTTCCCATATAGATTTCGAAGACCCATCATGATTTAACAACGAAAAAATATCATCTCGAATCGATTGTTGAATCAAAGCGATCATTTTTTTGCTCATATGAAAATTTTCGTTTGTCTTCTTCTTGAAAACTCTTAAGCGGGATTTCTTCTCCTTTGTCATCAGTAGGTTTATCATAGCCAAACTCCAAGCAAAACCAACTTTCATGTGCATACGCTTTAGTCCAATTGATAAACCTTTCTTTCCACCAAACATAATCCTCAATATTATCAAGCTTAGGTGGTTTCGAATAGGTTCCATAAAAGTTGTCATGTTTAATGTTGTCTTTGATTGTTTTTGTTATCGCTTTGGGTGTAGCATCTGAAGCTCCCACCGTATCCGAGGTAAACGCGTTGTAGAAAGTATTGAAAAATTCTTCAGCCATGATGAAAATTCTTGAATCAATGTACCTGGAGATGAATAGTCAAACAAACACAATCAGTCTAAACACTATTAAACAACTTGAAATAAACTGACACTCGGTTGATGAGAAATGATCTTGATGCGAAAAATCCACTTTCAAACGAAATAAGGATCTTCAAGCGAAATCACTACTTGAAGCGAAATAGCAACTTTCAAGCGAAATCCCTAGATGACCCTTCAAGCGAAATTAGAACTTCAAGCGAAATCAGATGAACTTTTAAGCGAAATAGCAGATTCAAGCGAAATCTCATGCAAATCTCAAGCGGAATAACAAATTAAAGCGAAATCAGCTAGACTTTTCAAGCGAAATCAGAATGTTTGTTCAAGCGGAATTACGTTTTTGGTCCAATTTTGTCATTTTTACTTCGAATTTTGATCTGAAACTCTCAAGGGTTTGTTAAAACACTGTTTCGCATGTACTGTGAAAAATTCAATCCATTTTGACCGTGAAATCTTGTCCAATTTGAAAAAGAAGGTGTAGAAGTCAGAAAACAGATGCAATCAAGCTGAACTCTTCTTCCTGAGCTCTGATACCACTTGTAGGATCGTTGTACGACCTGACTGAGTCGATCAGAAGAGTTGTTTATCCGAATCAAAGGCGGAATCAATGACACGGACGCTCGATTCAATTTAAATATCTCATATATTGATATAATAGTGATTACAGCATCTGGAGACAATTCGGCAGCACTTCGTTGCCGAATACAAGATCCTAATTCTGCTTCCAAATGAAACAGACATGCTCTCTATTTATAGTAGTGTGATTTCGCTTGAAATGGTCAAGGCGCATTCAAGCGAAATTAACATTGTTGATTTCGCTTGAAATGTACTTTGGCAGTTTCAAGCGAAATTACCAACAAATCCACATATCTCACTTTCTAGCAACTTGAGCACTGTTTATCCTATCCTATTACATTATATGACTCGATACAAGACAAAGTCAATAGACATAGTGCACTAACAGACGCATATAATTATTATTATTAATTTTGTGAGAATAGGGTTCAGGCAATACGACTATGTGATCGGTTAGTTTGATTTGAATTTTGAAAGGAGGAAGAATTATGGCAGAAGATAAATGGTGATAAAGTGATTTTCAATAATGCAGGATTGTATTTATAGTACATTGGAATTAGGATAGTATAAAAGCGTATGGTTATTTATGGCTTAAAATAGATCGAGATTCAAGTCAATCTCTTGGTCCAATTGGTGTAAATTCAGTTTTATGTTGTCACACCCTGACCGCGTAAAACAACAAACCGCGGCGGAAACGTCGGGGAGTGGAGCGACATAATTATTGTTTCACAACCATGGTAATTAAAGTTTTGGTCTTATTAATTAAAGTGTTTGCATTGTCTTGGAATTTACAAAAACATAACATAATTAAATTGTCTTTTAAGTCACTAAGGCCCGAGTCCGCCTAAGTGTAGCATGATCAACCTTAAACATTAGCTCCTGAAACACATGTGAAATTAGGTACGTCAGCATAAAAATGCCTGTGAGATACATAGGTTTTGTTGATGAAAGGTTCATGACTTGTAGTTAAAATGAATGTTTAACAAAAGTAGTCATGAACCTTATAAAAAAGTTTTCTTTTGTAAAATCATGTGAAAATCGAAGTGAAAATCAGATGATATAAAAGAATAATGCATGGTTAAGTAAATAACCAAGTAAAAGTTGAATTTGTGTAAAATATGTTACTTGTAAACAATGTTTTGTGAAAATATGTCATATGTATAAAATTTGTCATGTCTTTGTCGAAGTGGTTTAAATAACGCTACGATATGTTATATAATAAAAGCCCTTATATATAGGAAGTACCAACGGCGTATCCACCATGCTTTTATCATATTACACATCGCCTCGATATGTAAATCACTTATCCATAACCACCCAAAAATGTCTTGTTTAAACAAATGTCAAAATGTTTATGTGTAAACAGTGTCAAATGTTATTATGTAAACCATGTCTTGTATAATCAATTGTAATGTATGGCAAGTAAAGAGTATTTACTTAAACCATATGTATAATGTCAATGTGTAACCAAATGTCATGTATGGTGAATAAAAAGTATTTACTCAATCCCATATGTAAAATATACAAAACAATGTCTTTGAATAAACCTAAGTTTAAATCAAAAGTTATGTTTTGCAAAAACAATGCTTTATGATTACGAACATTTATTCAGTAATGTTTATCGCATACATTCAAGCCTTGAGACTGTCGGATAAACCCTTAACATGTCACACCCTGACTTTTGCTGAAGCGTGGTTAATTTGGTGTGACTTCTTAATACCATAGCAATCAATCATAACAATGCTATATGATAAAAACACGAGATGTTCATCCATTAATATAGTTTAGAAAATACATAACATACTTGTCTTGAAACTTCCACCCCAAAATAAGTTACAAACCATGACTTGTTTAGAACGAGTTCATAAGACTCAACAAAAGTCTTTCAATAAAACGAGGTTTAGAGACATGTAACCCGTCTAGGAAGAGGTTACACCTCCCAAACCCTACAACCCTGGATGACATCTTTATTTAGTACGCATCTTGACTAACATGCATCACTTGCCAGATCCGATTAATTCCCTGAAATACATGTAGTTTAAAAATATCAACAAAAAGTTGAGCGAGTTCATGTGTATGTTTGTGAGTATAAACTGTTGAAATATGTCTTGTATGTATAAAAGTCCCTGGTATGTAGCAATAAGGAAAAACAGATCACCAATGGGTTGCAAAGCCAATGGTATGTGTGAAAATGGTGCAGGAAGACTTAAACCTAGCAAATTTGTCTCCGGTATGAAGACATAGTCACCACTATGGGCCGCGGCCTCATGGGTGTGGGCTCGCTACACCCAAATAGATCTATCACTCATGTCCCTTGGTCCTACAATGAGGATTAATGGCCTTAAGTGTCATGCCCACCACTCACATGATCGCGCAGTAAACCCTCCTTAAGCTAACCATACCATGTATAAAAATGTCTGTAATAATTGTAAC
Organism: Helianthus tuberosus; assembly: GCA_030545235.1. Taxonomy (NCBI): domain Eukaryota; kingdom Viridiplantae; phylum Streptophyta; class Magnoliopsida; order Asterales; family Asteraceae; genus Helianthus; species Helianthus tuberosus. The sequence continues at coordinate 46,930,211 of CM060420.1, forward strand.
ATGTATTCCACCCCCGAAGTATAAAACTGAAAACAGTTAAGAGAAAAGGGGGACATGAACTCACTGTAGTGCGTCTTGTACCGTATCTTAAACTCTGTCAGCTACACGACAACCTACAACGTACTAATGTCTAATAGACGAACGGGCCGTGCCTTGGCTTAGAGTTTAATGTTTTTGAGTTGCGTTTCTTATGTTATCTCAAGTTATAATTATTTGTCAAAATAATTAATATTTCAACTTAAATTATATGTAGTGTTGGAATAATTGTTCATTCAATATTTTTTGTATTAATACTTCTAAAGTATTTACTCCGTATTCCTTTCCCATGTATGGGGGTATTTATACATGTATGTTCGTATTTGAAATAATATATTTTTAAGTCCCACTTAGAAAATATATATAACTTATTTGTCAAAAATAATGTATTCCAATATATATATATATATATATATATATATATATATATATATATATATATCCCAAAAATAATATATTTTCACTTCTTGTCCAAAAATAATATATGCCAAAAATATATAAGTAAAAGTAATTTCCGGAATATTTTGTGAGTTACGTTTTATCTTTCGGTTTCACAATACCAAGTGTGTAACTTAAATATTTATTCCGTGTGATTTTTGGTATTATGTTGGAGTTGTAATTTCATGGTCTTTTGTTAAGATATATTATTTTACCCTAAAATAATATAACGACTCCACAAATCAAACAAATATCCACACATGTGTCTTAATATAAAATATATATTCTAAATATATATTTGCCCCTTTTTATTTACAAAAATCATCCTCCAATACTTGTACTTTTGTTACAAAAATTATGGCGAGGTTTATGTTTGAAAAGCATAGATTAAAATACACTAGTAAACACTTGTCTAGAAAATATTTTCTAAGTGTTGGGATTTTTAGAAAATTTCGCCATAGTTTCCTTTGTAAATGGAGGTGTCCATGCTATTTAGCATATCATTTTCTTTTCCAAAAATCATTCAAACAATCAACAATCATACTCTAGACAATATTATGTTCACCAAGTGCAAAAATTATATGATTTTCATAACATCATGAACTTGATATTTCACAAAAACGCGTAGTAACTTGGTAACTCGTTTAGTGGACTTAGTCACCCTCCAAAGTGTGTTTACTTTTGTTAAAAACTCATTCTCGGGATTTCTAGATGTTCACAACTTGTGAACTCATTTTACAAAAATATTTATTTACAACATCTTAATGTTTTACTAGCCTTCCTACACTTATTTTATTTCCAAAAATAATGTAAGTGTTAGAAAAGTTATGATCTTTCAAAAATCATCTTTACAACTTGGTTTTTCTTGGATAATCATACTCAAGTCTTGGATTCACAAGTTTACTAGTTCACTAGGTTTATTACTTTGTAAGAAAATCATTTTTACTTTCAAGTTCATGTTTGTTCAAGAAGATGATTATTTCATGTAAACCCATAATCACCCTCTAACTTGTTAAACCATGTTTTTAATCATACTTTAACAAGTTCCATATGATGATCATCATCATATTATCAAGAAATCAACAATCAAATGCCATGCATGCTTTAATCAACATTAATCCAACAAGATTTTATCATATATCATCTTTATGTTTCAAGATTTAAGTGCAAGTCCTTTAGTGTTCTTGATATTTCATCACAATGTACATCTTGTAACCATAAAAATAAAAGTAAACAAGAGTAGCAAGAAGTTTACAACTAGCTTAAAGCTAGGGAAGAACACTAGTGAAAAAGATGATGAAGATGGTGAATGAATGCAAGTAAGAGAGCTCCTTGATGATCCACAAGCTTCAAGCTCCAAGAATCACCTTCTAATACTTGAATGAACTTGAAAATGGATGGATATGGTGGTGACAAGGTGGTGGTGGTGGTGGCGGTTATAAGTGAGCCGAGAGGGAGAAAGTGAGATGAGGGAGGTGGTGTGAAGTTTGTGTGAAGATATGAAATGATTTGGAAATCTTAAGGCACCATACTTATAATTCTTTCTTCTAATATTTTGTCCACCACAACAAGTAAAGATCTAATATAAAATAGAAACAAATCTAGGAGGTAAGGGGTGAATTTGGTGGGTCCCTTTGGTGACCGTAAATGGGTAGGGGGGTTAATTGTAAAATTTGATAATAAGTAGGTAAATATTTAGGAGGTTAAGTGTAAATCTAGTGTATGATGTGTATGGTGCATTATATAATGTGTTGGGGTATTCGGGGACCATAAATAGTCCAAAAATAATAAAACGATGTTTCTGACAAAATTTTGGTGTCCCGGGTAATGTCCGGTTGTTCGGTTAGATACCGGTTCGTTAAAGTGCTAAGTTGTTCCGTATAGTGTCCTTTATGTATCTTTTTGTAACACAATTAATTCCCAACACTTAGGAAAGCATTCAGGACCATTTAGTCAATTTTCTGCATAATACAAGTATGTTAAAATGCTGAATTTTGCTGAAAATGCAGAATTATGCACTTAAAGTGAGTTTTAGGCACTTTCCGGCACTCAAACTATCACCTAGTGACGCAGTTTTATGGTCCTCACTTCCCTACACACCATACTAGCGTAGTACCTTGTATCTGGCCCACACTGGGCCTCAAAACGCTGCCTGTCTATGTACTGGCACTGTCAGTATATTTCTGAGTTATCCGCTCACTGTGCTAACTGTGCTTTGTGCATCAAGTATGTCACTAAAGTTTGTCTATGATAGATGGTGTGACAGTATGAAATGTGATGCACATGTATGTATGATGCAGAAATCATAAAGCAGTTTAAGTCAACAGTTGTAATCAAGCACAGTCATTAAGCACAAATTTAATATTAATTAATTATACGGATACCTGTAATTATGAGGGTTGTCATATTCTCCCCCCGTTAAGAAAATTTCGTCCTGAAATTTTAAGTTCTGCGTCTAGTTGCAGGGGTCTTGGGGAACAAATGTGGGTATTTTTCCTTCATGCGATCCTCACGTTCCCATGTGAATTCTGGGCCATGACGTGCATTCCATCGAACCTTGACGAGTTTGACACTACTCCTGCGTGTTTTGTTAATCTTCCAATCCGTAACCTCAACTGGTTCTTCAGTAAAGTGGAGTGTGTCGTCAATGTGGACTTCGTCGGCAGGAATGACCACTGTCTCTTGAGTTGGACTCTTTTTCAAATTAGATACATGGAATGTATCGTGAACGCCGTTTAGTTCTGCGGGTGAATCCAACTTATATTCTACCAAACCAATCCTTTTCAGGATTTTAAATGGACCAATGTATCTTGGGTTCAGCTTCCCAAAGTGTGCCACACCCTTCCATGGTGAAACTTTCAACAAAACCATATCTCCCACCTCAAATTCGAGAGGTTTTCTTCTCCGGTCCGCATAACACTTTTGTCGATCACGAGCCACTTTGATGCGCTCTCGGATCTGTATAATATTGTCAGTCATTTCTTGGACCAATTCCGGACGCACAAGCTGCCTATCCCCCGCGTCTGCCTAGCATAGCGGTGATCGACCACTTGCGTCCATAAAGAGCTTCGAATAGGGTGGCCTGAATGCTTGCATGATAACTGTTATTGTATGAAAATTCGACCAATGGTAGGTGAGTGTCCCAACTCCCACCTAAATCCATTACGCAAGCTCGCAACATGTCTTCCAACGTCTGAATCGTTCGTTCGCTCTGTCCGTCTGTCTGCGGGTGAAAGGCAGTACTCAGATTCAACTGAGAACCAAAAGCTTCTTGAAAGGATTGCCAAATCCTTGACACGAATCTTCCATCTCTATCAGAGATAATTGAGAGAGACACTCCATTACGTGCAACAATCTCTCTCATGTATAGCTCAGCTAACTTGCTCGTGTTGTCTTTCTCTTTGATTGCCAAAAAGTGTGCAGATTTCGTTAAACGGTCTACAATCACCCAAATTGTATCATGGCCTTTGGGCGTCTTTGGCAATTTCGTTATAAAGTCCATCGAAATCTGTTCCCATTTCCATTGGGGTATTTCAGGTTGCTGCAAGAGACCTGAAGGCTTCTGGTACTCGGCCTTTACCTTGGCGCAAGTTAAACATTTGCCAACATAAATCGCAACATCGCCTTTCATTCTTGGCCAGAAATCCTTTAGATCTTGGTACATCTTATCCGATCCTGGATGGATCGAGTACCTTGACTTGTGAGCCTCATAAAAAATAACGTCTCTCAGACCACCAAAGAAAGGAACCCAAATCTTCCCAAGAAACATAATGTTCCATCCTCCTTTGGTACCAGTTGCTTCTCCATCCCACGGAGATATTCATTCACAAGGTTTTCCCTTTTGAGAGCTTCTCTTTGTGCGGCACGAATGCGCAACGAGAGGTCCGTTTGTACAATCATTTCCAAAGCCCTAACCCTTATGGGCTTAATCCTTTCTTTCCAACTTAAGGCATCGGCGACCACATTCGCCTTCCCTGGATAATACTTAATTTCACAGTCATAATCATTCAACAGTTCTACCCAGCGTCTTTACCTCATGTTAAGCTCTTTTTGATCAAAAATATGTTGCAGACTCTTGTGATCAGTAAAGATTGTGCATCGCGTGCCATACAAGTAATGTCGCCAAATCTTTAATGCAAACACCACTACGCCTAACTCCAAGTCATGAGTGGTGTAGTTTTTCTCGTGAACCTTCAGCTGGTGCAAAGCATAGGCTATAACTTTTTGTCGCTGCATCAACACGCAGCCCAAACCTTGACGCGAAGCGTCGCAATAGACCACAAAGTCGTCAGTGCCTTCGGGTAGAGATAAGATCGGTGCGTCACAAAGTTTGTTCTTCAACAATTGGAATGCTTCTTCTTGTTTGTCTCCCCAATCAAACTTCTTGTCTTTTTGGGCGAGGGAAGTCAGAGGTTGAGCGATTTTCGAGAAATCCTCAATGAATCTGCGATAATAACCAGCCAAACCTAGGAACTGTCGAATCTCGGTTGGCGTCTTCGGAGTCTCCCAGTTCTTGATTGCCTCGATCTTTGTGGGATCCACATGAATTCCATTTTCATTAACTACATGACCAATGAACTGAACCTCGCGTAACCAGAACTCGCACTTTGAGAACTTCGCGTACAACTTCTCTTTCTTGAGCAGTTCTAAGATAGCTCTTAGGTGTTGCTCATGTTCTTCCTTCGTCTTCGAGTAGATCAAAATATCGTCAATGAACACAATCACAAACTTATCAAGGTACGGCTTGCAGACTCTGTTCATCAGATCCATAAACACGGCTGGCGCGTTCGTCAACCCAAACGGCATAACCAGGAACTCGTAGTGCCCATACCGAGTCCTAAAAGCAGTTTTTGGAATACTCTCTTTCTGAATCCTCAGCTGGTGGTACCCTGATCGTAGGTCGATCTTTGAGTAAAAACTTGAACCTTGTAATTAATCGAACAGGTCGTCAATCCTTGGTAAAGGATATCTATTCTTGATTGTCAACTTGTTCAGCTCCCGGTAGTCGATACACATGCGAAAACTACCATCTTTCTTTTTAATGAACAGGATTGGAGCTCCCCAAGGCGAGAAGCTTGGTCTGATAAATCCCTTATCCAAAAGGTCCTGGAGTTGTGTTGACAGCTCTTGCATCTCTGAAGGTGCAAGTCGATAGGGTGCCTTAGCCACAGGCGAGGCGCCTGGGACTAAGTCAATATGAAACTCGACTTGTCTTTGTGGCGGCACCTGGAAAGTCTTCGGGAAAGACTTCAGGGTATTCCTTCACGATTGGAATGTCTTCTAGTTTCGGCTCAGCGGCTTCTTTATCCACGATGTGTGTCAAGAAGGCAGTACATCCCTTCTTCAGACATTTTCTAGCCTTCAAGCAACTAATGATCCTTAGGGGCGTATCACGCTTCTCTCCGTGTACCACAATCGTTCCTCCATTCGCCATTGGGATGCGAATGGTTTTCTCGTGACATACAATTTCGGCTCTGTTGCTAGACAACCAATCCATTCCTACTACCACGTCGAAGCTTCCCAACTCGACTGGCAGTAGATCCAGTGTAAACTCGTGATCTCCCAGCTCTATTACGCATCCTCTGATGACTTCATTCGTTTCAACTAGCTTTCCATTAGCCAGTTCAATTGAGTACGGAATATCTAACTTACTAGCAGTTAACCCAAGCATACTTTTAAATTCTAGCGACACAAAACTATAGTCGGCACCAGTGTCAAATAGCACAGATGCAAAGCGTTGATTAATAAGGAACGTACCAGTAACTACATTGGGATCCTGGCGTGCTTCCCTTGCACCTATATTGAAGACTCTGCCTTGCGCTTGATTGAGTTTCGGGCATTCCCGCTTAAAGTGCCCCATGTCTCCACAGTTAAAACACCCTGGTCCTCAACCATTCCCATTACCATTTCCACCTCGATTGACGTTCGCTCCCCGGTTACCAGCTTGATTCCCAGTATTTCCACGATTCCCATTTCTGCCATTTCCTCCCTGTTGGCAGTTTCCATTCCCTCCTCCATAACCTATTTGATTACCACGACCAACACCGGTACCAACGCAGCATGTTTCTTTTGAGTGGCCAGTCTTCCCACAAGACTCACATTTCCTGAGTCTGCACAGGCCGGGATGGTGGTACTGGCATGTATCACACTTGGGTAGAGTGCCCATGTAACCCTTCCCTCTGTTTTCAGCACCAGTTTTGGCCCTGGATGGTGCGCTTCCCTCTTCTCTCTTGCTGACACTGTTGGTACCCTTTTTGAAGTTTGAGAACTTCCTCTTGTTCTCACTCGATGATGATTCAACATGTGTCTCCTTCTTTTTTGGTTCAGAAATTGAAAACTTGTTCAACCGGATGGCTTCTTCAGTTAGTGACACGCTGAGATCAATGGCTTCGGTAATTGTTGCAGGCTTGGATGTGGTTACCATACTCATGATCTGGGGTGCCAATCCCCAGATGAAACGCTCAATGCGTTTAAATTCTGGATCAACCATATACAGCACAACGCGTGACAAGTCGTGGAACCTTTGTACATATTCAGCAATTTTTGGACCGTCCATTTTGAGGTGCCAGAATTCAGTTTCCAGCTTCTGTATTTCGGCCCGTGAACAGTATTTCTTCCTTATGAGCTCCTTCAGCTCAGTCCATGTCAAAGCATACGCCGCCGCCTCCCCCAGGGTCTGGACCTGAAGATTCCACCAGGATAAAGCACCATCAAGAAAGAGCCCTGAGATATATGTAACTTGATGTTCAGGAGCACACTTGCTCATCCTTAAAATAGAATCCGTCTTTTCTGTCCATCTGACGAAAGCAACAGCACCCCCAGTGTTGTCATAATTTAAGGGCTTACAATCCAGAAATTGTTTGTAGGTACAGCCTGTACAGGCAATATCATTAACAGAAAGCATTAGCGGATGTGTAAGAAGTATCCAAGCGTAACGTAATATATCTCAAGCGACTTGGACATTACCGTTGGGTGGGTTGTTGTTCCTTGAGGAACCTCCGCTAGTCTCGGCGCGGGAGGCCTCATACTGTGCTATTGCTGCGGTAATTCGCTCCTGTAACTCCGCCTCAGTGGTAGGCAAACGTGTGTCTCGTCGTGGAGGCATCTTCTATAAGAAGATTGTATCGGTCAGGTCATAGTAAGTATAGTAAGTAAGTAATATGCGTATGTAATAATATCCATCAACACAACAATATATAACATCCCATGTCATAACACAAACAAATAAATCAACAATGCATGTAATGAGAAGGCTGCGATTGAGCTTTGCATATAACAAGACCACCAATACAGTTTTACAATTTTATCATATGTTAAAAGAGACTAAGGGTCACATCACCCTTGTCTGAATCGTCTAACAATCTACAACAACCAAAAGTCAAATATCAAAAGTGTGGTCTTCGAAAGTCTTCACAATCATGGCTCAATAGCTGTCTTCTCACCAAAAGTAGCCTATCTACAGGAGACCTAAAACCCCTAAGCTGATGGTGGGGGAGGAGGAGGTGGAGGAATGAAAATCAATCTGCGCAAACGCGCCAAATCCTCCTCAAGAGCATGGACAACACGCAACAGGTAATCAATCTGCTGGTCCATGGTGAGGAAGCGGACATTAGAATCAGGGTGCAGTCCGAGAGGAGCTGGTGGTGTCGCAAATGGAGACTGGCAATAACAAGGGGGAGGACGCGGGATCCTCTCCAGCTCCTGGACTCGTCGGCTCAACGCATCCTGTTGTAACTGCAAGGATAAAAGTATATCATCCGTCGTATACCCAACATGAAAATGATGGTATGGATCTGACAAAGGCATGACGTTGGGCGAAGACCACACAAATGGCTCGCCCGTGGGTGCTGAAGAAGTAAAAGCAGTGTGTGCAGCAGGTGCAAAAGGGGGTATAAATGGAAAAGCTGCTGTCATAGGTGGTATGTGATCATGCTGCTGAGTAGAAGGTCCTTCCCCTGGACGGGGAGGAGGAATGTCCTGAAGAAAAGTGACGGGTAAATCCATGCGGTGGACGTCTGACACGGGAGGGTGAAACTGTGGGACATCAAAGGGTCCAAAAACAGGTGCAGTAGGGGGAGTGACTGGTAGATCAAATGGAGGATAGTCATCATCATCCTCAATCCACCCGTTACGGGTGTCGGCATATCTAAGATCAACGTGTGTAGCAAATGAAGCACGGTCCACAAACACAGGGGCCGGTTCGGGCAGAGGTGCAACAACGACAGGAACTTCAACAACTGGTGGTGCAAGTACTAGAACATCAACAACGGGTGGTGCAACGACTGGTACATCATCAGGAATAGGGCCGTGCATAGGTAAAGGGTTGGCTAAAGCTGGCTCATGATCAGCTGGCATGAGGAGCTGATCGATCGGAAAAACAGATGCCTCAACGGGTGACTCAGCAGGTACAAACTCAACCTCAGCATCCGGGTCAATGCCATGGGGAACAATGGGTGCAGCAGACATCGCCGTGTCTGAATCAGTGTCGGTGGAGTAGTGCTGTACACCCTGGGCGTGAAGAGTGGCGGATGATACAGACTCAAGCGAGTAGGAACCAGACGGATCGGGCAAGGCCTCCACAACAAGAGCCTCGATAGGTGGCACAACAATGGCATCAACAGCAGGAACCTCAACCACATGAACAACAGGGTCATCGACCGGAATATCAGCAAGTGGAATATCGTCATCCATCGGTGCCCCGCCATCCTGGTCACCCTCCGGGGGACCCTCGATGAATAGATCGATGTCGTCAACAGATAACGCGTCAAGAAGCTGTTCCTTAAAAGGAACTGCAGCAAGTGGGAGAGGGGCAGTGATCTGGACAAGTGGTAGATCCTTGCCCGGTAGACCATCAACTAAAGGCAAGTCATCTCCAAAGTCCAGTAGGGCAAAGGGCTGAAAATCATCCTCGTCGGTACTCGTGGTGTCTGATGTATAAACCTCCGGGTCCGTGGCTATCTCATCATCCGAGGTAATAGCCATAGGGTCTATCGTGTCGGACACTCCACTATCAGAAGCAGATGACATGGTGTCTGTAACACAACCACAACATATGCACATATATCAGATAAGTATCTAAGCAAATAACAATGTAATCATGTATGCATCCTAGTCCTCCCAGACTATTCTACCCAGTCTCTCAGACTAACTCCCTGGTCTCTAATGTCACACCCTGGCTTTGCGGAAGCGTGGTTAATTTTGGTGTGACTTCTTAATACCATAGCTTAACCATAACAAAGCTATATGAAATAAAATCATGCAAGATCATCCATTTAATTAAGTTTTTAAACCAAATACAACCACATTGTCTTAACGGAAACACATCCTAACGACATTGTTCAACAAACACAAACATCAACATGACATAAAAACAGTTTAAGGACTGTGACTTGTCCAGGAAAGAGTCACATTCCCCAAACCCGGATGACCTCGAAACTAGTGCAGCGGGAAAACGTGCCATACCGCGCCAGATCCTTTAATTTCCTGAAATACATGTAAGTTGAAAAATCAACAATAATGTTGAGCGAGTTCATGTGTAAGTGAGTAAGTAAACCTTTGTGAGTATAAAAATAGTCTTGGTATGTAGCAAATAAGGGAATTGAGATCACCAATGGTTTGCAAGGCCACTGATATATGTGAAGTGCAAATAGGGAGACTCAAACCTAGCAGATTTCGCCACGGCATTAGTATGTGGACAAAGTCACCCCAAGGTCCGTTTCTAGTTTGGCCTGGGGCTGGGCTCGCTACACCCAGATAGATCTATCGCTCCTGTCCCTCGGTCCTACCATGAGGACTAATGGCCTCATATTGCTCCTACCCACTCACATGATCTAAGTAGTAAACCTCCTTACGCTAACCATACCATGTATAAAGTACTTGTAATCAAAGTAACATGTATTTCACCCCCGCAGTTAAGAAAACTGAAAACAGTTAGAGAAAAGGGGGACATGAACTCACAGTGGTGCGTCTCTACCAAGTATGCCTCCAAATCGATCAGCTGTATGACGACCTACACGTACTAATTCTATTAGACGGACGGCCGTGCCTTAGCTTTATGGTTTAAGTTTTTGGGAAATAGTTAGGCAACTATTTCGTGTTTACGTTCTGTATATACTTGGTAGTTATTCTCCTTCCCAAGGATGGGGGATTTAATACATGTGTGTTCGTAACATTCAGATTTCACTATTAAGTCTCACTTAATATATTTTATTTCCTAACTCCAAAATATAAATATTCTTCCCAAAAATATTATATTTTAATACATGTGATTTTCCCAAATTAATACTCAGTAATATTATTTTTACTCTAAAAATAATATTTACGTAGTTCACAAAATAATCATAAACACTTATACAAGTGATGTTGTGAAAGAAGAATATATACTAAATATATATATGTATCACGTTTTATTTTGTGAAAATCCCACCTCCGATGTTTTGTAAATATAGTCGTGGCGAAACTTATATTTTGAAAACAAGTCAAAATGTATTTCTAACACTTATAGTGAAAATATTTCTAAGTGTTAGGTTTTTGGGAAAATTTCGCCAGAGTTTCCTCTGTAACTGGAGGTGGCCACGCTTTCAAGCGTATCATTTTCTTTTATAAATCAAACCAACAATCTTCTTATTCGATCAAAACAATGTTCAAACCACAAACTAGTCAAAATATGTATATAAATCGCATAAATTTCATGAACTTGTGATTTATTCAAACTATGAAGTAAATCCCATTACTTTTAGTGGATCTTTATATAAAACAATCCGATTTTGTAAAAACCTCGTTTTTATGGAAGTTCCGTCTTTACAACTTCTCGTCATCTTTTTCAAAAATAGTTATTTGTCGAAACTTTGTGTTACACATGTGTTTACACACTTGTGTGTTCTAAAAACCATTCGTGTTAGTGTAAGATCCGTCTTTAGACAACATGATTTCTTTGATACCTGGTTCTTTGAAAATACCGCTTGTAGATACGTAGATCTACTAGTTTTAAATACTATTTCACAAGCTAAAACACTTTTACACAAGTTCATGATTCGAGTGTGGTAGAGTTTCATCTTCTAACCCTTGTTATACTTAAACAAGCTTTATGTCATAATCCAAGATCATGACTAAACCGGGTTAAATGATGATCCGAGCTACCACAACATAGATTGGGTCCAAATAATCGCACAAATCAAATACTACATGATTTACACAACATATGTGCTTTTAACCACCATTTTTAGTGTTTTTAGTAGACTTTTAAGCTTCAACTTGTATGTTTGCGACTTTTAACCGTTACATATCATTTTGACCACTTAAAAATAGTTCAAGAAGGTGATTTAAGCAACATACCACTAGCTCGAGGCTAGGGAAGAATCTATGCGAAAAATGCGTGGATAAAAGCAAAGTAGAGAGGTCCTTCGCCTTCCGTTTGCACCAAGACTCCTTATATGCGATCCTCAACACTTGTATGAGCTTGGAATAAGATGAACAAAAATCGAAAGTGGATGTATGCTCAAGGGGGTGTTCGGCCGAAAGCTTATAGGGAGAGAGAGAGAGTTGTTTTGTGGAGGAAAGTGATGAATGATCATGTTGTGTTAATCTTGCATCTTATAGACAATCATCAAGGTCTTTAACCAAGGGATTATGTGTATGTTAGATACTAGGCAAAGTTGATTATTTTAATCAATTATAGGACAAGGGTGTCCCCTCTAGTTGGGGACGGTTAGTGAGGGGGGGGTCCTAGTCCGATTCCAACTAGTTAGTTAGGATAATAGTTAGGTTAAGTAAGTTAGTTAAGTGCTTAACCCGGTTAGTAGTGTGTCATGCGTGTTATGACGGGTGTTAGGGTATTCAGGGACCCTAACTGGCTCAGAAAAAGATAAATAATGAAAATAACAACATTTTCATGTTCCGGGTATAGTCCGGTTGTTTGGTTGGATAGTAATCCGTTAAAGTGCTTAACAAAGCTTTAAAGTGTCGTTAATACCCTTTTTAGTGACACAACTCATTTCTGACACTTTGGAAAGTGTCTAGTAATATTGTTCTCATGTTTTGGCACTTTATTAGTTAGCTAAAAGCTGAATTATTATGTAAAGTGCTGAGTTTTGTACTTAGAGTACGTTTTAGGCACATCCAGTCATTGTGACTTATTCCTAGAGACGCAGTTCTACAACCCTTGTATCCCTACACTCACCACTAGTGTAGTAAAATATTTCTGGCTCCTACGGGCCTTAGAGCCAGTGTTTGCTTGATGCTGGCTTTATCAGCATGTTCAATAGGTTATCCGTTATAGTGCTACTGTGCTTTTTGTGCATCATGTTTGTCACTAAGGTTTAGCATGTAAAAAAAATGTAGTGACAGCAAGTAAAGTATGATGCAAGTAGGTACATGTATCAGTATTCAAGTAGCAGTTTATTCACAAGTTCAAGCAAGCACAGTAATTAAGCAGTAATTAATTATTAATTAAGTCGTACGGATACCTGGTTTAGTGAGGGTTGTCACATCTAAGACCAACTCCCTGGTCTCTAAGACCAAACCTCCCAGTCTCTAAGTCTAACTCCCTGGTCTCTAAGACCAACTCCCTGGTCTCTAAGACCAAACCTCCCAGTCTTTAAGACTAACTTTCCCCAGTCTCTAAGACTGACCCCCCTCAGTCTCTAAGACTGAATTATCCCCAACCTCTAAGACTATACTCCCCCAGTCTCTAAGACTGAACTCCCTCAGTCTCTAAGACTGAACTCCCTCAGTCTCTAAGACTGAATTACATACATAACCTTTTTGAAACGTGTATTCGTGCCTTTTGTTTGTAAAAATGTTTGTTCCCTGGATCTGGACATTTTGTGTATGCAATGTAAAAATGTTTGAAATCGTTTTCGTGAGAGCCCTAATGATCATAGTCTAGACTCGAGAAAGAATCCTAGTTCGCTATGATCGAGGCTCTGATACCAAGTTGTCACACCCTGACTTTTGCGGAAGCGTGGTTAATTTGGTGTGACTTCTTAATACCATAGCAATCAATCATAACAATGCTATATGATAAAAACACGAGATGTTCATCCATTAATATAGTTTAGAAAATACATAACATACTTGTCTTGAAACTTCCACCCCAAAATAAGTTACAAACCATGACTTGTTTAGAACGAGTTCATAAGACTCAACAAAAGTCTTTCAATAAAACGAGGTTAAGAGACATGTAACCCCTCCAGGAAGAGGTTACACCTCCCAAACCCTACAACCCTGGATGACATCTTTATTTAGTACGCAGCTTGACTAACATGCATCACTTGCCAGATCCGATTAATTCCCTGAAATACATGTAGTTTAAATATATCAACAAAAAGTTGAGCGAGTTCATGTGTATGTTTGTGAGTATAAACCTTTGAAATACGTCTTGTATGTATAAAAGTCCCTGGTATGTAGCAATAAGGAAAAACAGATCACCAATGGGTTGCAAAGCCAATGGTATGTGTGAAAATGGTGCGGGAAGACTCAAACCTAGCAAATTTGTCTCCGGTATGAAGACATAGTCACCACTATGGGCCGCCCCGGCCTCATGGGTGTGGGCTCGCTACACCCAAATAGATCTATCATTCATGTCCCTTGGTCCTACAATGAGGATTAATGGCCTTAAGTGTCATGCCCACCACTCACATGATCGCGCAGTAAACCCTCCTTAAGCTAACCATACCATGTATAAAAATGTCTGTAATAATTGTAACATGTATTCCACCCCGGAAGTATAAAACTGAAAACACTTAAGAGAAAAGGGGGATATGAACTCACTGTAGTGCGTCTTGTACCGTATCTCAAACTCTGTTAGCTACACGACAACCTACAACGTACTAATGTCTAATAGACGAACGGGCCGTGCCTTGGCTTAGAGTTTAATGTTTTTGAGTTGCGTTTGTTATGTTATTCCAAGTTATAATTATTTGTCAAAATAATTAATATTTCAACTTAAATTATATGTAGTGTTGGAATAATTGTTCATTCAATATTTTTTGTATTAACACTTCTAAAGTATTTACTCTGTAGTCCTTTCCCATGTATGGGGGTATTTATACATGTATGTTCGTATTTGAAATAATATATTTTTAAGTCCCACTTAGAAAATATATATAACTTATTTGTTAAAAATAATGTATTCCAATATATATATATATATTTCCCAAAAATAATATATTTTCACTTCTTGTCCAAAAATAATATATGCCAAAAATATATAAGTAAAAGTAATTTCCGGAATATTTTGTGAGTTACGTTTTATCGTTCGGTTTCACAATACCAAGTGTGTAACTTAAATATGTATTCCGTGTGATTTTTCATTTAAACCCATAATCACCCTCTAACTTGTTAAACCATGTATTTAATCATACTTTAACAAGTTCCATGTGATGATCATCATCATCATATTATCAAGAAATCAACAATCAAATGCCATGCATGCTTTAATCAACATTAATCCAACAAGATTTTATCATATATCATCTTTATGTTTCAAGATTTAAGTGCAAGTCCTTTAGTGTTCTTGTTATTTCATCACAATGTACATCTTTTAACCATAAAAATAAAAGTAAACAAGAGTATCAAGAAGCTTACAACTAACTTAAAGCTAGGGAAGAACACTAGTGAAAAAGATGATGAAGATGGTGAATGAATGCAAGTAAGAGAGCTCCTTGATGATCCACAAGCTTCAAGCTCCAAGAATCACCTTCTAGTACTTGAATGAACTTGAAAATTGATGGATTTGGTGGTGACAATGTGGTGGTGGTGGCAGTTATAACTGAGCCGAGAGGGAGAGAGTGAGATGAGGGAGGTGGTGTGAAGTTTGTGTGAAGATATGAAATGATTTGGAAATCTTAAGGCACCATACTTATAATTCTTTCTTCTAATATTTTGTCCATCACAACAAGTAAAGATCTAATATAAAATAGAAACAAATCTAGGAGGTAAGGGGGTGAATTTGGTGGGTCCCTTTGGTGACCGTAAATGGGTATGGGGGGGTTAATTGTAAAATTTGACGATAAGTAGGTAAATATTTAGGAGGTTAAGTGTAAATCTAGTGTATGATGTGTATGGTGCATTATATAATGTGATGGGGTATTCGGGGACCATAACTAGTCCAAAAATAATAAAACAATGTTTTTGACAAAATTTTGGTGTCCCGGGTAATGTTCGGTTGTTCGGTTAGATACCGGTTCGTTAAAGTGCTAAGCTGTTCCGTATAGTGTCCTTTATGTATCTTTTTGTAACACAATTAATTCCCAACACTTAGGAAAGCATTCAGGACCATTTAGTCAATTTTCTGCATAATACAAGTATGTGAAAATGCTAAATTTTGCTGAAAATGCAGAATTCTGCACTTAAAGTGAGTTTTAGGCACTTTCCAGCACTCAAACTATCACCTAGTGACGCAGTTTTATGGTCCTCATTTCCTACACACCATACTAGTGTAGTAGCTTGTCTCTGGCCCACACTGGGCCTCAAAACACTGTCTGTCTATGTACTGGCACTGTCAGTATATTTCTGAGTTATCCGCTCACTGTGCTAACTGTGCTTTGTGCATCAAGTATGTCACTAAAGTTTGTCTGTGATAGATGGTGTGACAGTATGAAATGTGATGCACGTGTATGTATGATGCAGAAATCATAAAGCAGTTTAAGTCAACATTTGTAATCAAGCACAATTATTAAGCACAAATTTAATATTAATTAATTATACGAATACCTGTAATTATGAGGGTTGTCACATAACAAGTTAAAGGTTTATCAATTATGTTTTCGGATTCTGTCATTCCCAACTTCCAAACAAACCTAGGAAGTCGGGAACGAGATTTGTCAAGTCCTATGGTACCATTACATACTACCGAGCGGCGTGATCAATGTTAATGAATGTATTATTGTCCCGTTAAACATACCAAATGTCATAAACAATGTAAGCATATCACGTGAAAACCATGTACTAAGTATGCTAAGTAAACATACATAGTAGAAATGTTCATGAAATCAATTGTGCCAATATGCTGAGTAAACATATGCAGCAGAAATGTAATGTAAATCAATGTGTCCATATGTTGAGTAAACATATGCAACAAAGTGTCTATGAAATCAATGTGCTAGCATGCTCAGTCAACGTACATAGCAAAAACATAATTGAAATCATGTACTATATATGTACTAAGTGAACATAGCAAGCATATGTCATAAAAGCATGAAAACATGAAAGTAACAAGTAGGCACATGTGTATCACCCCAAAATATTTGAAAGCGGTAAAAGAGGGGACTATGTACTCACTTGGGATTGCTTATTAGTCTTGAAATAAAGACCAAATAAAGCTTCAAGGATCACAGAATCAAACGACACCTAATATAGGTAACTATGTTAATAATCGAATCCTAAACCGGGAGATAAGATAGAATGAGGTTCTATAAATCAAATGAGTATTGGAACTCATATGGCATGATTTAACAGACCTAACATTCTAATTAGAAAGATATCCCGTTTCGACCCGTTAAGGTAGTTTAAGCTACTTTAACGCGTCGTTTGCGTAAAACTAAGGTCGGATGGTTATCTATGTCATATGTTAAGTCTTACATGCCCAATAAGGTTTAAATATGTTACTAATTCAGTTTAGATGTCAAAAACTTGAGCACATATGCTAAAAATGAATTTATGCTCGAAAAGGGCATTTTGATCATTTTCAATGGGCATGTAAACGACTTAATGAATAACTAACCAACCTAAGTGATCATAAGGTATAACCTCAGTAGGTTATTCCCTATACAACTATGATCACAAAGTTTGGTCGGATCCTAATGATCGACCAAACGGGTCGGGTTCAAAAGTCTAAGCGGTTGTCGAGACCGCTTAACTTACGACCCTAAACAAGCACTAAACTAGTAGTGATGAGTTAAACATGTTAAAACAAAGTTAGAAAACTGATTTGGTATCAAAACAAAGTGTTTTGATACCTAAAAGTAGTTCCGTCGCAAAATGCGCATAAGTACGCATTTTGACCGAAACTTTGACATGTCACTACGCCTAGTCAACGTGGTAATCAGTAGGTATAATCGCTAAAGATTGTAACCATCGTGATTACAATCACGTTGCAAAGTTCAGTTGAACTTTGATTTGACCAATTGATGGTCAAAACCGAAGGTCAAACTGTTAGTCAAACTGTTAGTCAAACTGTTTAACTTTCAGCTCTAAATAGCTGAAAATAATAACTAAGCCATGAAAGAACACTTACAAGGCTCTATGGCTGAAAGATTAGACTAAGAGAACTCAGGTAGGTGGCTCCCAATGATGGAAATCCTCCACTTAGAGTTCAAAGATGAAGAAAAGATGAATGTGAGCAAGAATGAAGTGAAAAATCAAGCCTATTTATACTTGTAGGATCATGACAAGTGGTTATGTATTGCCCCAGCAATAGATCTTGGCTATACAAGTGTTAAGGACAACTATCTTTGCTTGGAGAAGTGTTAACTTGATGCCCAAAACAAGGAATTTGCAAGAAAAGTCCCTGAAATTCAAGCTGCAGGTCAAAAATGGAGTTTCTTTCAATATAGGGGCATCGTGTGCCGTGATGGCAACACCCATTTACTGTGGCGCGACGCTACGGCCTAGCTGCAGGTTCAGAATTTTCAAAAATGGCAGAAACAGTCCCTGCACACACTAACTTGCATTTTTGACATATTTAACCTCCGTTAAGCCATTTTCAAGGCTCTACATGGTCGTCAAAGTATAGGGGACTTGAAACATGCTTGGAAATATCACGGATGTCGGTTCATTTGGTCGTACGGTCGCGTTATTCGGTTAATTACGACGAAACTCGAACGGACGCGAAAACGATCCAAATTAAGCGACGAATGGTATTTTTTGCATTCCTATCACTAAAATAAAATATTTTAGTGACTACAAAATTTTTTTGATGTCCGGATGTGGTCAGAACGTAAGATATGCGCGTAAATGCAACTTACGCCGTTTTTGACGCTTTTAGTCCCTGTGATCAAATAAGCGCATTTTCGCATACCGAACCACTCAAAGCTTATTTCTAAGCTATGTTAGGGTTATTTATGGTATGTTTAGCTTATGATCATGTTCCGGAATGTACGTTGCCATACGAAACGGCAGACTTTTGCAGTTTGACGCAAATAGGCCCTGTGAGCGAATAAACTTGTTTTTTCCATACCAAACCCCTTAAAACTTATTTCTAAGTTATGTAAAGGTTATTTAAGGTATGTTAAGCTTATGTTGTTGTTCTGGAGTGTTTGTCGAGTTAAAGTGATTACGTTTACGCATCAGTTTGCGTATAACTTTCCAGAAAGCGATATAGAGTTTAAAATCGATCAAAAATCAAAACGTGCAAAATGTCAAACATAATTAAACAATATTGGGATTAAAACACATTGTTTTATTGATATTGAATTGTTCAGAGTTGTACAATGATTACACAAGCATAGATGTCAGATGTGTAATCTGATGTAGTTTGTTGTTTGGCTGCCTCACATGTTGGCTTGGTAGTTTTGTGAATGAAGTTAAACTTTTGGTAAAAAAAAATTAAAGTGTGAACTGATTCCACATTGCCTGTTGTTTCATTCATATAGATTCCAATCTACTTATTTATATCTTATAGGGTAAATTACTTTTTGAGTCCCTGAGTTTTAGTGGTTTTAACCACTTGAGTCCAAAATCAAAATGTTTAACGCCCTTAGTCCCTATAGCCACTTTTCTTAACCATTTGAGTCCAAATTTCTAACACAATTAGAATTATGTTGTTGAGTTTTGTTAAATGACCAAATTACCCCTTTAATTAAAAAATAAAAAAAACTAATTTAAACTAGAAACCCTGCCACCACCATCGAACTACCGCCACTCTTCTCTCTCTTTATAAACACCACCGGACACCATAATAGACCTACTCTCCAAACCAGAAACCCTAACAGCTGAAACCTAACGTCACTCACCAGAATCTACTTTACCAGACTCCATCACCACCAATCTCCACCATGTACTGAGTTAACTCACTCCACTTGCACCGTTCCAGAACTCCATCAAGCTCCAGATCGTCCTTAATTTGCTCGAGATACCTCAAAGGCGGGCAAGCTGTACAGCCTCAAAGAAACCAACTTTTGTCATCACCCGTCGATCCATCCATCCACAGTCACACCCCAACCGATGGCGGAAACATCAGGTGCGACACTGAGCGAAACAGATTGTCCAAGAGATTCCATAACAACTATAATTACCAAATATTTTGTCACACCCTTCTAGTTGCGGAAGCGTGTTGCGTGTGACGTAAGAAAGTTAATCATTGCATCCAATCATGTATCACCGGCTCAAGACTTGTTTCCTGAAATACATGTAGTTTTAAAAAGTCAGCAAAAGTTGAGCGAGTTCATGCAGTTATTGTTATCATATGAAATCTTTTAAATCTTGTATTGTAATCATGGTATGTATTAGCATTCATGGAGTTTAAGGATCTATCAGTGGGTAGCGAGCCCCTGACATTATGTACCATAAGTACGCAACCAAACCGAGACAACTTTGACATTTTCAGGGATCACAAAAGCACTCCAGGGTATACCAACCAGGAGTGGAGCGTGTCTCAAGCTCAATAGATCTACACCTTTTGCACCTTGGTCACTAAATGATTAATGGTTACTATGTCATCATCCTACTTATGTACATTGATCGTGTTATCATCTAAACCCATAGCTAACATACCCGTAGTTTTAGCATGTATTTCCCCTCAATTGTTTTAAAAACAAAATATTGAAATCATTGAAAGGAGGGACATGAACTCACAAATTTGTGTTCCGTATTATGCAATACCGTAGGTGAGCGTCCGTACGCGTGAATAACCTACATGTGCACTAACTTGATTAGACACTAGGTCTTATCGGACCTCGTACAAGTTGTTCATCTTGAATTCTTTATTATGTTATCGCTTGTCATCTTTGGAACAACTTTGTATTTTTTAGAGCATTGGTAGTTTACTCGCTCGATTGTTATATATATTGAATTCATAAGTGTATACATGTATTCTATGTTTATTGAGTTATGTGTGAACGGGCTTCGCCCTTCACATGTCCTCGTGCCGTGCACGCATATCATTGAGCATTTGCTCATGTCATTGGGCCGAGCCCATGTCATCTATGTTATTGGGCCTAACCCATGTTTTAATGTTATTGGGCCGAGCCCATGTCTTTCATGTTATTGGGCCTAACCCATGTTTTAATGTTATTGGGCCGAGCCCATGTCTTTCATGTTATTGGGCCTAACCCATGTTTTAATGTCATTGGGCCAAGCCCATGTCTTTAAGTCATTGGGCCGAGCCCATGTTTTAATGTTATTGGGCCGAGCCCATGTCATTTATGTCATTGGGCCGAGCCCATGTTTTAATGTTATTGGGCCGAACCCATGTCTTTTATGTCATTGGGTCGAGCTCATGTTTCTTGTCATTGGGCCTTGGCCCATGTATTTTAGTAATTTGGGCCTACCCCAAATAATTTATCATTGGGCTCTAGCCCATGTATTTTAGTAATTTGGGACTACCCCAAATGTTTTGTCATTGGGCCTTGGCCCAAATCTAATTTTTGTGAGCCCATTAGAAATAATCTTGCATTTTACTCAAAAATTTACCAAGTATGTAAACTTTTAAAATGTTCATTTTTCATATGAAAATACTTGGTAATTTTTATAGTTTCTGACTTTCCGGATTCTTGTTATCGGCCTCATAGATTTGTGTTTGTTAACTGTCTAAAAATGTGTTATTTTTAGACTCGACATCGCAGTAATTTTCCTCGCGATGTCGATACACCCAATTGTCGTCGTCGAGTGTTATGTATTACTGTTTCGACCATTTCGTTTATTCATCTGTTTAATAGCAATTCATTAGAACATGTAGGAAACGTGTATATGTATTTTTTGTGTCTTTTTATACTTGTTACATACAAGTATTTCTTGTAATTATGAGTGTATTATTTTTTTGATCACCCTAAAGGTATCTAAATACATACACATTGCACATGATACACATACTTGACAAGTTTCCAAAATATATAATTTTTCTTACCAAAAATTATACTTATACATTGTTATATTTTTACCCATTTATTTTTGTAAAAATATAAGTTTAAGTTCATAAGAACTTCTTGAATATTTAAACCTTAAATATTCCCATCAAAGTTTCCATAATGACGTTTAAGACCACTAATCACGTTTAACATTGTTAATCACCCTTTAATCCCCTCTTTAATCGCGATTAGATTTTTAGAAAAATTCGCCATAGTTTCCCCTAAAACTATGGTGTTCCCCAAGTTATAAAAACGCGTTTAAATCAATAATCAATTTCCAAATCACCATTATCCATTAAGTTTCTTCCAAATATGTATTCTTAACAACATAACTCCACCTTTCATGAACTTATATATATATATATACTTTTCATACATAAAAAGTTAGACTTTTTAAGGTGACTTTTTATAATAACTAAGTTATTTAGCTTAATCTTGTAAGAACCAAGTTTACTAAACTTTCAAAACTAGGTTTTAAATCCATTTAAACAATTGTTTCTTTATGTCATCTCTAAATTATATGTTTAGTTCATGAAAGTGAAGATGATGATCTTTCATGATTTAAACATATCCAAGTTTAAATCATATATTTATGTTCATCATGGTAAGATGAACATATGTCTTGAATACTACTTGAATCTACTCACAAGATCATCATAAACATAAGCTTTAAATCACTAATATTAACAAGATCAACATAAACAACACGATCATACAAACTAACT
The DNA here is from genome assembly GCA_030545235.1 of Helianthus tuberosus. Lineage (NCBI taxonomy): Eukaryota > Viridiplantae > Streptophyta > Magnoliopsida > Asterales > Asteraceae > Helianthus > Helianthus tuberosus. Next base: position 46,952,475 of record CM060420.1, read on the forward strand.
ACATTAATCTACACATATCAACACATAATATAGTTAGATTTAGTGTTTATTAGCTTTGAGATTAGGGTTTTTGTTCATGTTTAACTTTAAATTCAAGATCATCAACTTGTACTTTTGAGATTAACTAGTAATAAGAAGCATAAATATGGTGTTTAGAAGTCTTACAATTTTGCACAAGCCAAAATAAGAAAATAAGAAGAATATTAAGCTCCAAAAGTGCTCCTAATGATGTTCCATGCTTAACCCACACTTGGATGATCTTGAAAAGCCTTAAAAGTGAGTAAAATAAGATGATTAATGGTAGCTTATGGTGGTGTTTACGGTGTTCTATGGCTGCCGATTTCTAGGGTGCGCAAGGAAGGCTTCTTTGAATTTTTAAAGTGAGGAATAGTGTTGAAAAGATGAGTTATGGAAGGATTGTAATAAGTATGGTGGGTGTTCCAATTTTTCAACACATTCCATGCCTTCTTATCCTTTAAAATCAACTAGAACATGGTGGGTGGGACCCACCATTTTCGTCCATAATGGGGGGGGTTATTTTTGTGACAACTGTGTTCTGTAATCGATGTTCGATGTAAAAAAATGATGATTATTAATAAAACAACATGCTTTGGTGTTATTATATGTGCTTTGGTGTTATTATATGTGTAATTGTGTTTGGTGATTTTACAATTTGATTCGATTCCAATTTCAAGCTTTAAATCGCTTTCTAGAATGTTATACGCAAACTGGTGCTTAAACGCAGTCAGTATAACGCGACAAACAATCCGGAATAGTGACATAGGCTTAACATACCTTAAATAACCTTTACATAACTTAGAAATAAGTTTTGAAGGCTTTGGTATGGCAAAATCAAGTTAATTCGCTTACAGGGACTATTTGTGTCAAACTGCGAAACTATGCCAATTTGTATAGTAACGAACATTCCGGAACATGACCATAAGTTAAACATACCCTAAATATCCTTTACATAGCTTAGAAATAGGCTTTGAGGGGTTCGGTGTGCTAAAATAAACTTTTGGGTCATTCAGGGACTAAAAGCGTCAAAAAGTGCACAAGTTTGCATTTCGGAAAATACTATTTTCCGATACGGTCACTACGAGTTTGTTGTTATGCCCTTTGGTTTAACTAACACCCCCGCAGTTTTCATGGATCTAATGAATCGCGTGTGTAAACCCTTCCTCGACCGCTTCGTCATCGTGTTTAACGATGATATCCTGATCAATTTTCCGAACACGCGCAACATCTCCGTTTGGTTCTTGAACACGCGCAACATCTCCGTTTGCTAAAATACTATGTACTTTTCAAAACAAGGTTTTTAATAAGATATTGCAACATGTAAACTAGCCATGAATCCGACACTCTTATAAAACCTATGTGCTCGCCAGCATTTCTTTCCTGACTTTGTTTTTACATATGTTTCAGGTGATGTTGCTTGATGTTGATAGCTACGATGCATGAGTCACATAGGATCTGGACGAGGTCTTAGTGACATAATAACAATATTAGTCGATATGTAACTTGTTGGTTTTGGTTTTAAGACAATGTTAATGTAAATATTCTAATAAAACGAAACTTTTTGTATCCATGGTTGTGAAACAATAATTCTGCCACGACACTCCCTGACGTTTCCGCCGTGGGTTTGTTGTTTTAACGCGGTCAGGGTCTGACAGAAGAGTTGGTATCAGAGCCAATGGTTATAGGGAATTAGGTTATTAGTAATGCTTTGACCTATACTATAACTTTTAGGACCCTAACGCAAGGAATTTTGCGTTAGATTTTAAAAAACAAAACCGCCACCTATCCTTAGGTGATAACCACAATGAGAACACAAATTCGAATCCGCTTCGAAGATTAATCATCTGTTCTAGGATGATTGATTACTAGGTTTTGAACCCTTCCGGTTTGACTCATTTTTGGCTTAGTGCCTTTTGAGTTTTCAAAATCTCGTCAAAGTTTGGGTCTAAATAATGTGAACACGTGCAAACTGGAAGAGTGAATGCCTGTACCCTGAGTTTTATGTCTAAGGCTAGAGTGTTCGTACAAATCCACATAATCGGACCAGTCACTCTTACCTGGGAACTCTTGGGGTGAGTGTTCACTTATAGGCGAGCATGTCTTCGCGATACATTATTTTGATTCATTTACTTTGATTAGTCACAGCGTGTCGTTTGTTTGTTAGAGGTAACGAACAAATGATCGCCTTCCTTGTGTTTTGTCGATGCCTCTTTTGTTTTTCCTAATTGTCAATCTCACTCGATTCCCCTATTTCCTTTTAGACAATGCCTCCTCGGCGTGATGCACAATCTTTTACTGCTGAAGAAGTTGCAGCCCTTGTCTCTCAGCAAATGGCTGCTGTGCTTCCAGGCGTTGTGACCCAAATCCACGAGTTATATAACAACAATAATAATAACAATGCACAGTGTAATTTCAAGAATTTCAATTCTGCTAAGCCGCTAAAGTTTTCTGGGTCGCAAGGAGCAACTGCGCTCCTGCAGTGGTTCGAGAGTATCGAGAGCACATTCAGACATGTGCAGTGTCCGAATGAGCATAAGGTTGAATTTGCATCAAGTGTGTTTGAGAAGCGTGCTCTTACGTGGTGGAACGGAGTGATGCGTGATAGGGGTGCCGAAGTAGCATTGGCACAGACATGGGATGAGCTTCGAGCTCTCATGATGAAAGAGTTTTGTCCCCGTCACGAAATTCGAGCTTTGGAACGAGAGTTTGACGATCTAAAGCAAGATGGGGGAGAACAGCGTGCATATACGGATCGTTTTGAGGAACTCAGTCTTTTGTGTCCTACTATGGTTACCCCGTTGGAGAAAGCAATAGAGAGGTATATCGATGGTTTACCTGATTCCATACAGGATATTGTGACTGGCATTAATCCTACTACTGTTCGTCACGCGATCGAGTTGTCGGCTACCCTGACTGAGTCTCAAGTCAGGAAGGGTAAACTTACCCGTAAGAGTGATAAAAAGAAGTCGACCGATTCTGTCAAGGATAAGGGTAAGGGTAAGAAAGGTGAGTTATCGAAGAAGTCGAAAAAGCGAAAGGGTGCTCAGAATTTTGCAGTAACAGCTCAGAACCCTCAGAACCCACCGGCTCAACCGCCTGCGAAGAAAGCGTATGCTAGTACCGCACCTCATTGTGCTCGCTGCAACGGTCATCATGTTGCACAACAAGCTTGTAAGCAATGCACAACGTGTGGTAAGCTTGGGCATCTGGCCAACATCTGTCGTTTGGGTCAGAATCAGGTTGTTCAGAATCAGGCTCCAGTTCAGGGGAATGCTGCTAGATTCCCACCGGGTTCATGTTTCAATTGTGGAGAGTTTGGTCACTTCCGCAACAACTGTCCAAGGTTGGCGAATGCAAATGCGAATCCGAACGTGAATGCCAACGCGAATGTAAATCTTGCTCGTGGACGAGCATACAACTTGAATGCCAACGAAGCGAGGGCTGACAACGAGGTGGTCAATGGTACGTTTCTTGTTAACAATCGACCTGCATTTATTCTTTTTGATTCTGGTGCCGATAGAAGTTTTGTTTCGTTATCTTTTGAACCTTTACTTGCGATACCTAGAACTAAACTAAGGAAACCCTTGTCTGTCGAAGTTGCTACTGGTAAACCTCTTGTTCTCGATTCTGTTATTCGTGATTGTCAGTTCAACCTTGATAACCATATTTTTCCTATTGACCTCACACTGATGTAACTTGGGAGTTTCGATATTATCATAGGGATGGATTGGTTAACCAAACATCATGTTGAGGTGGTTTGTTTCGATAAGATTGTTCGTATTCCTCTTCTGTCTGGCGATGTTCTGGAAGTTCGTGGCGAGAAGCCATCTGGTGGATTGAAGCTTATGCCGTGTACAAAAGCCCAAAGTTATTTGAGAAAAGGATATGTTGCTTTTCTGTCACATGTCACCGAGGAGAAAAGCAAGAGCAAGAGTATTCAGGATATTTTGATTGTTCGGGATTATCCAGAGGTGTTTCCCGATGAACTGCCTGGTTTGCCTCCAGTTCGTCAAGTCAAGTTTCATATTGACCTTATACCCAATGCCAACCCGATTGCAAAAGCACCTTATCGTCTTGCACCGTCGGAGATGCAAGAGTTATCAAAACAGCTTCAAGAGTTATCTGATAAAGGATTCATCCGTCCGAGCTTTTCACCTTGGGGAGCTCCTGTCCTCTTTGTGAAAAAGAAAGATGGATCTTTTCGAATGTGTATCAATTATCGTGAGCTTAATAAGCTTACCATCAAGAATCGATATCCCCTACCTCGAATTGATGATCTCTTCGACCAGCTGTAAGGTGCTTCATGCTTTTCTAAGATTGATCTGCGTTCTGGGTATCATCAGCTTCGTGTTCTTGAAGAAGATATTCCCAAAACTGCTTTCCGCACAAGATATGGGCATTACGAGTTCACTGTCATGCCTTTTGGTTTGACAAATGCCCCAGCTATCTTTATGGACTTAATGAATAGGGTCTGTAAACCTTATTTAGACAAGTTCATCATTGTTTTCATCGACGATATACTCATTTATTCAAAGTCTCAAGCCGAGCACGAGCAACACCTTCGCTTAACATTGGAACTCCTTAAGAAGGAACAACTTTTTGCTAAATTCTCCAAGTGTGAATTTTGGCTTAAAGAAGTTCAGTTCTTGGGTCATATAGTCAACAAGCAGGGTATTCATGTGGATCCATCCAAGATAGTTGCTATTAAGGATTGGAATACACCGACGACACCTACAGAAATTCGTTCTTTTCTTGGTCTCGTGGGATATTATCGTCGATTCATTTCGAATTTCTCTAAGATCGCGGTTCCACTCACTGCTTTGACTCAAAAGAATAAGCCTTTTGATTGGGGACCTAAGCAAGAAGAAGCGTTCCAAACGCTGAAACGGAAGCTCTGTGTTCTTATCTCTACCTAAAGGAAACAATGATTTGGTTGTCTACTGTGACGCGTCGAATCTAGGACTTGGTTGCGTTCTTATGCAACGAGGTAAAGTCATAGCTTATGCATCTAGACAGTTGAAAGTTCACGAGAAGAACTATACGACTCATGATCTTGAGTTAGGAGCTGTGGTTTTCATGCTTAATCTGAAGACACTACCTCTATGTCACGAAATGTGTGGTTTTCACAGACCACAAAAGTCTCCAGCATATTCTTAATCAGAAAGAGCTGAACATGAGGCAACGACGTTAGGTTGAACTCTTAAACGATTATGATTACAAGATTCGCTACCATCCTGGTAAGGCGAATGTTGTAGCCGATGCGCTTAGTCGAAAAGAGTGAGTCAAGCTTCATTCTGTTCAAACTCTATCTGATATTCAATCTCGTGTCCTTCGAGCTCAACGATCTTGTGTGATCAAAGGCTTATTGAAAAATGAGCTACCGCTTCAACTTGAGCTTAAACTCGAAAGGAAAGACGATGGTTTGCTCTACTTCAAGGATCGTTTGTGGATTCCAAAACAAGACGATCTTCGCACTTTAGTGATGGATGAATCTCACAAGTCTCGATATTCTATCCATCCTGGTGCTGATAAAATGTACAAGGATCTTCGTACTCAGTATTGGTGGCCTGGTATGAAGAAGGATGTTGTCTTGTATGTATCGAAATGCCTAACTTGTCTCAAAGTCAAGGTTGAACATCAACGACCTTCTGGTTTGCTTGTACAATGTAACAACCATAATTTTATTTAGCGATTTCCGTAAATAATCACAAATTACTGAGTATTTATATTTAATCATTCATGCGCAAATACGGGTTTATTAAAACTTTTCTAAACTTGAAAGCAAAACAACATAATGTAATTTAATTCATCGTTTAAGAATAACGACGAAACAACTAGCGGAAGCTTCATTTAACGTGTGTTCGGTTCTTGCTTGACGCTTGATCTTCATCCGGGACTCTCGACATTCACCTATGATCAATACCAGCTTAAATGTTAGTATTGATAGTTTAAATAACGGTACAAGACAAGATAAATGATAATGGAAGGAAATCCCTAACATTAATCTCTTGATCCAAAAACAAGGACTTCAAACTGGCCTCCACCGTAACTTACGGTGGGCACCGTAAGTTACGGTGGATCCTGTATAAAAAATTCCCACACCGTAACACAGTAGGCAACTACCGTAACTATTTCAGCCCCACTGTAACTTACGGTGGGCACCGTAAGTTACGGTGGCCCCTGTATCATTCCCTTTCCTTTTTGCCGTTTTTGACACGAAAACTTTCGTATCTTTCAATCCGCGTATCCGTTTGATCTCCCGTTTCTTCCTACATGATCGTAATTTGATTCTCCATCTCATGGAGTTTATATCCAACATTCAAACTAATAAAATTCTAAATTTTTAAGCATTCGGCTTATTATTAAAAACCCACATTTTGACCCGTTGGTATTTAAGACCTCCAAACTTGTTTCTAGTTAATCATAATTCTTAGACCAAGGTATTTAACTCAAAATATCTATCTTGGATTCATAAGTTTTGTGAATTACACGGCAAAAACCCACGTTACGCGCGTAATTCATTTTGACCCGTTTAGGGGATCTTTTATGCATTTTGGTCTAAAACTAGCTCTTTTCTTTTCAATACTTCGTAATGTCACATCTAAATGATTGCTTATGTTCCACCACAATTATTTTTGTGGTGGATTTAACATAACTAACCTATTATCCCAAATTTACTCATCGGTTGGTCATTTTACGCAAATGACCATTTTTGTGCATTTGACCCGCAAATGTGTATTCCTATAACTTTTATTCATATTTAATGATTCTATAATCTTAATGCCAGTTCTAAAATAACCCCCATGTGTCATTTGCCCCATTATACCCTTCAAGGGTGTTTTGGTCAACTTTAGTCCCTCACTTTACGACGAAGGACTTTCGCTAAATATTTGACCAAGATTTGTATGTTTAACTAAAAGCTTATTTATGCGTACCTGGCTCGGGTCAAAGTATTGAACCGTTTACATAACTTTTGCTTTAAATCTTTCTAGTTAAAGAAATGCAAGCTTATGTTTTTCCTGTGATTACAAAACTCAACAAGCGATTGTCAAATGGTGTTAACAACACCATTTGACCCACTAAGTCTAATTGACCATTTGTCCGTATGAGATGGTATTTAATTACCATTTCATCCTTTTAAACCTATCCCGGTTTTTCCCTTTAACTCATTTTACTAAAAACCGTTTTTATTGGTTCGTCATTACATGACTAATTTACCATTTTACTCTTTTTACCATAATTCATGATTTCTTACCATTTACCCTTGTTCCGACTCTCATTGAATCGTGTCGGAACATCAAATACCAACCACTTAGTAGCATTCATATACAATACTTGCAATTAAGTAATTTGTAAATAATGTAAAGGGGCGTAAGCTTTACTTACTTTGCATCCGAAACACGCTTTTCCTTTACACTTGATTCGTTTGACCCGCTTCCTTCCCAAGCCTTCACCTAGCTTGTCAAGCATCAAACTATAATCATAATTAGTAAGATGGTTAGACTAGTCATTATCACATACGACTATTCCATCTTACGAATTTTATGTTGAATCTACTATTCGACTTCATCATTTATTTGTTCAACTTATCAAAAGCTAACTACTTTTAATCACATGATTTTACATAGTTAGTCTAAATCAACATGATGTTTAGAACCCCTATTGCTTCATATTACGCATAATTTGTTATATCATTCAATTGCGCGTTTCACTTTAAATTTCAACACTTTGGTTCTTATTTAGGCATTTTAACAAACACCTAATGTGCATAATTTTACATATTTATAATCAAGTTCATAACTTGTTATTTTTACCAAGATTTTAACATCTTTTACAAGACAATCATCTAATTTATAGTTCAATATCAAAATTAACCTCATAGGATTCAAATAACACTAATTTACTCATCATGGTTCTAGTGTTCACCTTGTTTCTACAAAACCCACTACACACACGTGGTGGATGATCATGAATTTCATAGTTTAAACATTAATTCAACAAACTAATGACTAGGGTTTACTCCTAGACATGATTTCATTACTATTTCACCCAAATAACGATCATGCAAGCTCAAATCTTAAATCTCATGTGTTCATCCAAATTTGAGATGGAACCAAAGTGGGAATTTTGACATACCTTATGATCCCTTCACTGGGGTGATCACTAGTTTGTGCTCGGATTTCGATTTGGGTTCGATTTCCCTTTCTAATTTGTTGATTTTGTGCTTGTTAGGGTTTGAGTAAGGGAACCCCCTTGGCTCCTGTGATTGTCTCGACTAGAACACACACTTAGAGTGTGTGTTTTGGTGTTGATGTTTTATTAAATAAAAGTAGTTTCCAGCTTATCACCTTTAGTCCCTCTCCTTTACCCTTGTTGCATATAACATGTTTTAACCAAGGTTTCTCATAACTACAAGACTTGTAATTAACTAGGTTATTTATTTCCTAGTTACTTTATCTTGTTCACAACCCGTTTTATTTTAAGTCCCGTTAAATCTCGGGCCCTTCTTATATACTTTGCTTTCTCAAAGTATTTCTCATCCTTTTAATAAATATTAGATTTATTTATTTAAATCCTAAAATTTACCGGGTAAGTTTTACCACTAACTGTATTTTACCCGTCCTGTAGTATTAACGTGGTTTGATTACCAAACCCGTTTTTGGGGTGTTACATACAACCAGAGATACCGGTTTGGAAGTGGGAGAACATTGCAATGGATCTCATCACTAAGTTACCGCGTACGTCTAAAGGTCACGATGCTATATGGGTTGTTATCGATCATTTAACGAAATCAGCTCATTTTATTCCGATTCGCGAGGATCTATCTGCTGATAAACTTGCAAAGATTTATGTTGATGAGATTGTATCACGACATGGTGTTCCTTTGGATATCATTTCCGATCGTGATGCTCGATTTTCATCTCTTTTCTGGAAGACCATGCAATCTACTTTGGGAACCCAACTAAATCTAAGCACTGCTTATCATCCCCAAACAGATGGTCAATCTGAGAGGACGATTCAAACTTTGGAGGATATGCTTAGAGCGTGCGTGATAGACTTTGGTGGTAATTGGGATTCTCATCTGCCATTGATCGAGTTCTCCTACAATAGTAGTTATCATGCTAGTATTAATATGGCACCATTTGAAGCTCTCTACGGTCGAAAATGTCGTTCACCTGTCTGTTGGAATGAGATCGGTGAAGCTCAGCTTACTGGACCTGAGCTTATTCTGGAAACAACAAACAAAATCAAGAAAATCCGTGATAATCTTGTGACAGCTCGAAGCCGTCAAAAGAGTTATGCGGATATGCGACGCAAGCCCTTAGAATTTCAAGTCGGCAATAAACGCACTCAGTTTAAGATTGTCACCTTGGAAAGGAGTGGTGAGATTTGGAAAGAAAGGAAAACTTGTACCTCGATATGTGGGACCATTTAAGATTGTGGAAAGGATTGGGAAGGTTGCCTATCGACTAGAGCTACCTCCAGAGCTTGGAAATATTCATCCGACTTTTCACGTGTCCAATTTGAGAAAGTGTTTAGCTGATGCTGATCTTCACATTCCTCTCGATGAAATCCAAATCGATGAAACGATGCACTTTGTCGAGAAACCTGTGGAGACAACGGACCGTGCATTCAAACAGTTGAAGAACAAACGGATTCGATTGGTCAAAGTTCGCTGGGAATCCAAACGTGGCCCAAAGTTTACTTGGGAACGTGAGGACCAGATGAAGACGAAGTATCCGCATTTTTTTTCACAAGCTTCCTCTAGTTAAAATTTCCGGACGAAATTTCCTGAAGTAGGGGAGACTGTGACAACTGTGTTCTGTAATCGATGTACAATGTAAAACAATGTTGATTATCAATAAAACAATGTGCTTTGGTGTTATTATATGTGTTTTAGTGTTATTATGTGTGTAATTGTGTTAGATAATTTTACAATTTGATTCGATTCCGATTTCAAGCTTTAAATCGCTTTCTGGAAGGTTATATGCAAACTGGTGCATAAACGCACTCAGTTTAACGAAACAAACACTCCGGAATAGTGACATAGGCCTAACATACCTTAAATAACCTCCACATGACTTAGAAATAAGCTTTGGATGGTTTGGTGTGTTGAAATCAAGTTTGTTCGATCGCAGTGACTATTTGTGTCAAATTGCGAAACTATATCGATTTGTATAGTAACGAACATTCCGGAACTTGATCATAAGTTAAACATACCCTAAATATCCTTTACATATCTTAGAAATAGGCTTTGAGGGGTTCGTTATGCTAAAATAAACTTTCTTGATCAGTAGGGACTAAAAGCGTCAAAAAGTGCATAAGTTTGCATTTTCGCGCATATCTTACGTTCTGAATATATCTGGACATCCAAAAATTTATGTAATCATTAAAATACTTTATTTTAGTGATTGGCATGATAAAAATCCATTCGTCGCCTGATTTGGATCGTTTTTGCGTTCGTTACGACTTCCGTCGTAATTAGCCGAACAACGCAACCGTACGACCAAACGAGCCGATATCCAAAATGTTTTTTAACACATTTTAAGTTCCCTATACTTTAACTTCATTTTAAAGCTTTGAAATGGGGTTAACGGGGCTAAAACGTGTCAAAAATGCATCGAAAATCAAGTTTCTCAAGTGCAGGGACTAAATTGTCAATTTCTGAAACTTGCTGACCTGCAGGGTCCTTACGGACCGTATGCACTTCTCCTTACGGTCCGTAAGCAGGTACCAGATAGCAGAAACTTGTTTCCAGCTTGTTCTAGCTGTTACACACATTTGCACATGGTTTTGAGCAATCTATGGGCTGGTTTGAAGGCTCCCATGGTATTCAAATCAGTGGGCATGAGTTGTACGGCTGAGATTAAAGCACGGGAATCGAGAAACGATCCTAACGGTTCTAGTTTTCCTATAAATAGCTTAGCCCACTTCACTTCATTCTCACTCAAATCTGATCTAAATGCTCTAAGTTGAAGCCTTTGCTTCATACCTGAGCTACTTGGATCAAGATTTGCTTGCTTGGACCCTTTGTAAGTATTCTTTCGTTCTTGTTTCGTTTTTCAAGCACGAAAGTCAAACTGAGTTTGACTTTCAACTTTGACCAGTCAATGGTTAACACAAAGTTCCGTTGAACTTTGTAACGTGAGCGTAATCACGATGGTTATAGTCCCTTGTGACTATACCTACTGATTACCCCGTTGTCTAGGCGTAGTGACGAGTCATAGTTTCGGCCAAAATGCGCATTTGTGCTTATTTTGTAACCAAACTACTCTTGGGTATCAACACCATTTGTTTTAATACCAAAACCTGTTTTATAACTTAACTAAACATGTTTTAACATGTTTAGCTCGTCATTTTTTTAGTTTAGTGCTTGCGTAGAGTCGTAAGTCAAGCGGACTAAACACCCGCTTAGACTTTCGAACTCGACCCGTTTGGTCGATCATTAGGATCCGACCAAACATGATTAGTGACCATAGTTGCATAGGGAATAACCTTCCGAGGTTATACCTTATGGTCACTTAGGTTTAATTAGTTGTATGATAGGTAGTTTATATGCCTTAGGTAAATGACCAAAATGCCCTTTTCATGCATAATTGGTAATTAAGCATATGTAACATAAACTTTTGTCACGTAACTGATTATGCAACATATTTAAACATGTTTAGGCATATAATACTTGTCATAGGACTAGTTAGACGTCTCGAACGCGCTTTTGCACGCACGACACGTTAAAGTAGCGTAAGCTACCTTAATGGGTCGTGATGGGTCGAAATCACTTAGGTTAGGTTCCGATTTAGGAAGTAGGCTTTGTTAAACCATATCACGTGTGTTCCAACACTCATTTGGTTTACAAGACCTCATTCTGTCTGATCTTCCGATTTAGCCATCTATTGTTTGACTAGTGATTCGATTACTAGGTGCTGCTTGATTTCTCTGGTTTACTTGAGTTTGTTGAAGTTCTAATGGTTGAGGATACTTTGCACTTCATGTGAGTACATAGTTCCCCTATTTTACTGTTTTCAATTGTTTTGGGGTGATTCATATGTATCAAAACGATTTTCGATATTATAACGATGATTTCAAAAAACGATTAAGATGGTTTATACTAAACTAATAACGATTTCGATAATGTGAATGAACTTGTTGGTTGTAGTTACATAATGAATTACATTCATTAGCATTGATCAAGCCGACCAGTATTAGGTTATGGTACCATAGGATCTGACAAATCCCGTTATCGTACTGCACCCATGGTCATGTGTGGGTTAGGTGGGTAACGACTGAATCTGATTATTAACTTACCCTTTGGTGGTTTGTTAATTCCAGAAGTGAGATAGTCGAGTCACGAAGGTTTGAATGTTATTAGCGAGACGACCAAAAATAGTTTTCACAATTAAAACGAGGATGATTTAAAGGAGTTAATGATTTGGAAACGATTTAAACGAGTTAACGATTTGGAAACGATTTGAACAAGATTAAACGAATTGGATAAATGATTGGTTTTTGGTTAAGTGTTTAGATAATGGGACGGATGTAATATGGTGAAAGCATGGTAGATACGCCGCTGGTACTTCTTATATATAAGTGGTTTCAACATATTACATACCGTGGCGTTATTTAGTTCACTTGGGTAAACGATTTTGAAACGATGTCACATAACGATGTTTTCAAAAGGATATAAACCATACGAGTTTTATTAACAAGTTAATACGAGATGTTTTACAATTTGGTTTACTAAAACAAATGTTTTTGGGTTAAGAATCATGGCTACGGGGTTTTATAAATAATAACGTACTATATTTGAGTTGGTTAAATTATGCTGTAATACTATGTACTTTTCAAAACAAGGTTTTTAATAAGATATTGCAACATGTAAACTAGCCATGAATCCGACACTCTTATAAAACCTATGTGCTCGCCAGCATTTCTTTGCTGACTTTGTTTTTACATATGTTTCAGGTGATGTTGCTTGATGTTGATTGCTAGGATGCATGAGTCACATAGGATCTGGACGAGGCATTAGTGACATAATAACAATATTAGTCGATATGTAACTTGTTGGTTTTGGTTTTAAGACAATGTTAATGTAAATATTCTAATAAAACGAAACTTTTTGTATCCATGGTTGTGTAACAATAACTCTGCCACGACACTCCCCCGATGTTTCCGCCGCGGGTTTGTTGTTTTAACGCGGTCGGGGTATGACAAATTAATCAAGGAATGACATATCAAATTAACAATCTTTTCTTCCTTTGACTTTGACTTGTACTTTGACTTCAAAAAAGTCGGGTTGTTACATCCACGTTTAGTGCACGTGGACCCACGTGAGCCCTTGTGACGGTTCCACATCCTGCAAGTAACAATACATCAAGAAACACTAGTACACTACCATGCTTTGTTACAACAAATCTCATAAAATCATCCTTAACAAAACATTACCTTTGAACTTAGTATAGCTGTAGTATAACAACACTGTTGCTCTTCACCTACATCGTTCAATCCATTGTTAGATAATTCAACTCACTCCATTACTTCTAATTTTTCTTCGATATCAAGCACAACCAGGTACAATCTTTGATTCCCTGTCCATAATCGTCCTTAATTTGCTCGATTTCTGTTGTTTTAGATGGTGTTCATGAAAAGCCCTAAAAATGGAGTTATAAATTGGGTGAAAGAAATAAATTAGAGTAAAAGAGATGGATGGAGGATGGAATTATAAATTGGTGCCGCCATTGATGGTGAGCTTGAGCTTTGTGAGAGATAGTGTATATGATGGGAGGATGGAGATGGTTTAGAGAGAAATAAAGAAATATGAGATAGAAAGTTGCAGATTGAGAGATAGAGATAAGGATAGATGGATAGGAGGGAGAGAAATCTAAATAAATTAGTTTTTTTTATTTTTAATTATAAGGGTAATTTGGTCATTTAACAAAACTTAACAACAGAATTCTAACTGTGTTAGAAATTTGGACTCAAATAGTTAAGAAAAGTGACTATAGGGACTCAGGGCGTTAAACATTTTGATTTTAAACTCAAGTGGTTAAAACCACTAAAACACAGGGACTCAAAAAGTAATATACCCTATCTTATATTTAAATGAAATTTACTAAACAATTAAATGCTTTTAGATATTTTAAAACAATTACTATTTATAATCTATAATCTATAATACTATATTAAGAGAACTGGGTTTTCTACCCTTTTCGTAATTTTGCCTAGGTACAAATCTTGTAGCACCATGTACAAATGAAGCAAGCCATTTTAGAGGGAGAAAACTTGGACATTCTCCAAAGTTTTATGACACTTTGAGGGCAATCTAGACATTTCATCTATGGAATCCATGTCCACTTATGTCTTCCATTAATTGAATTAAATTAAGAAATTTGATATTCGCTAATTTACACATATTCTAGTCCCCCGTTTTACCCCTATTTTATGCGTTTTCGGCCGTAAAACCGTCATTCGGATGCTTAATCATCTACACTTTTGTTTACAGGCCTAAAACAGCATACCAAACAAGATGATAGCGAAAACGAGGACTTTCCGGACAAAACGACGAAGCTGCGAACATTCTGTTAAGAAAACTGACCTGTGCGTGTGGAACGGTCATGCGACCTAATGCACGACCGTGCATCTCCGACAAATGAAAATCAATCCGGAAATAAACGAGGGTGCGACTCAGCGTGCAAGGCATTCAAGGTAATCCCGGTGATGCACGGGCGTTCCATATCTTGCACCCCGTGCGGATCCGATGATCTAGCCAAACCTCGGAACTGAACGACCAGTGTGACTAGGCGTGCAACAAGAACCCGGGAACAAACGACCGTGCGATATGAAGAACGACCGTGCGTGACCTACGACTGGTCAAGATCTGTGACGTCATGCAGTATGGTGCACCATACTCCAATAATTGCTTAAAGTGAACCGTCGTGCAGCAGGACGCACGACCGTGCGAAACCGAATTTATATAAAAAACCTGCAGAAACATTCTGCTCGTAACTCTGGACATTTTGGAAGCGATTCTGGCGATTTTCAGGCTCCGGAAGCTTCTGCTTTCACCCGGATTCAAGCCACATTGTGCCGATTAGCTTCGTTATCTTCCAGATTCTTAATCTTATGCTTGTTTATGGTTTGGTTTTCTAATCTTTCCATGATTTTGTTAATCTTTCAAGCATTTAGATTAATGTTTATGTATTATTGTAGCCTTTGGGCAAAAACACAACAATCCCTTGCTTGATTATAGCCATTAGTGTGTTAATCTTTGTTGTAATGACATTTGGAAGTATTTTCTATGTTAATCTTTGATGATTAGTTTGCAACCTTGTTATTGATATTGATTTCTTGATTATAAGTAATTGTGTTGGATGATTGGTATTTGGTTAGTTAAGATAGTTGAAAAATGAAGCTTAATTAATCTTGTATTAGTAAACTTTGAACTTGGTTAACTAGTTTAGCTTGGTTTAAATGTGTGCATCATGATACTAGAAATGGTTAGTGATTTAATAAAATGTAATTATTGTTAATCAAGAAAGCTTGCCGTCACGTAAGGACCTAAACGGGTTAAATGGTGTCGTTATGAATTCTTGCCATGATTTGTTAACTTAGTTAGTAGTTTAGGCCAAAATTGCTATCTTGGTGAATTTATGCGTAAGATTTGTAAAATGAACTCGGTTGTGATTTAATCTAGTTTATGCTTGTCTCGGTGGTTGCATTGTGTTTATCGGTGTCGCTTTCCTTGATTAAGTGCGGTTAGAAAACTCCCAACGGATGACTAACTTATTTTTAAGAGATTTTCATAGACATTTATCAATTGCACATTAAAGAACAATTTTAGGTGGTTAAAGTGTGTTTATCGTTTTAACTTTCCGAATGATTGTCATGTTAGGATTCCCGAAAGGGATACTAATTGTCTTAAAATGGAAAATTGATCAAATGCTTCTAATGCCAAAACCGACTTAGTTGACATGCTTTGGTTGTGTATTAAGCAAGGCTATTTATCTATTATCTATTATGTTTTTATTAGTAGTTGTTTATGCTTACTTTAGTTTATTAAAAATCACAAAACTTATTTTTTACCGGTAGTTTAGTGACAAAGGTCTAGTATTATTCATTCGCCCATTTCCTTGGATCGATACTTGGTTCTTACCGATACTTTACTACATATATGACGTGGTACACTTGCCTCTTTCGTGTGTGTTTTGATGTTAAAGTAATAATCACTTTTATAAATTTAAAACCGAATCGTGTGTAATTTCATTGCAAAATTATGTATATATACGCACACGTCAAGTTTTTGGCTCCGTTGCCGGGGAAATGGCGAGCTTTAGGAATGACCCGCGTCATTGTGTTATCGGTGTATATACTTGTTAATATTTGTGTATACTTTCTTGATTATTTATTTGTTTATTTATTTGTTAATATTTCTTGTTTTAATTCGATTTATTCGTTTTCGTCATTATTTTGTACAAGTGTATATTTTTGTTCCATTTATTTATTCGATCCGGATTTATTTATTCATTTATTATTTGGGTTTTCGGCACCTTAAAATCATTTTTTTATTAGCCGATTCGATTATTTTTATTGTGTTGATTTTTATAAAATTTCGGGCCCATTTTCGGA
Source organism: Helianthus tuberosus (assembly GCA_030545235.1). Taxonomy (NCBI): domain Eukaryota; kingdom Viridiplantae; phylum Streptophyta; class Magnoliopsida; order Asterales; family Asteraceae; genus Helianthus; species Helianthus tuberosus. Next base: position 46,969,116 of record CM060420.1, read on the forward strand.
TTTTTTATAAAATTTTAAGCCCATTTAAAATAATATTCTGTTTCTTTTCAGCAAAAAAAAACAGCATTATTTTATTAATAAAATATTCATTGTGTCAAATTTTCGTTTGCAGGTTAATGTTCTCGACCCCCGCTCCAGAAGTTGTTGAACCGTCAGACGAGCCCGAGCGTGATCTTAGGAGACGTCTACGCGCGAGAGGTTGGGCGGTTGGGCTACTGCTCGCTAGTAGTGAGCCGGAGCCGGTGGTACCTGTTGAAGCCGAGGGCTCAGGAGGAAACGCAATCATGGCAGACGATGAGCGACCTTTGAATGAAACAAATCAGCCCGGAAGGGCAGGCCTGGAGCCGAGTATCCTTCAGCCTACTATTGATGCACCTACTTTTGAAATTAGATCTAGTATTATTAATATGGTGCAGAATTCAGTACAGTTTGACGGGCGTGAGCATGAGGATCCCGAACGACATATAGCGGTTTTTCTCCACATTTGTTCCACGTTTAAGATTACAGGTGTTTCGGAGGATGCAATTCGGTTGAGGTTGTTTCCGTTCTCGTTACGTGACAAAGCTAGAGCTTGGCTTTTGTCACTCCCAGCCGGGTCTATCAGGACCTGGAATCAGTTGGCGGAGCAGTTTATGCAGAAATATTTTCCACCTGAGAAAACAAACAAGCTACGGAACCGAATTGTTTCCTTTCGCCAGGACGAGGGCGAGTCGTTGCATGCTGCCTGGGAGAGATTCAAGGATTTGTTAATTGATGTGCCCCATCATGGTTTCTCCAAGAGACAGCTGGTGTTGACGTTCTATCAGGGGCTCAGTTACAACACACAGGAGCGATTAGACGTGAACGCAGGAGGCGATCTAGGAACTAAGACGCCGACTAAGGCGTACGATATCATAGAAAAAGCTGCGTTGAAATCCAGCTCGCGTCGGGAAGGAGATAGAGGCCGGGCAACATCATCATCATCTCGCGCAGGAGTTCATGCTGTAGACGACTATACGACCATTACTGCACAAATCTCAGCTCTTGCATCAAGATTCGACAGGTCCCAGATGATTGCACAAGCTGGTTCGGGATGTGACCAGTGTGGAGTGTCACACGAGCCTGGTGCGTGTTTTCTGGGAGTCGTATATGAGGGCCACGAAGAAGTAGATTTCGTGAGTAATCAGGTGAGGCCGCAGAACAATCCGTACAGCAACACCTATAATCCCGGTTGGAGAAATCACCCAAACTTTGGGTGGCGAGCGAATACAGGCAATCAAAACCCATTGGGGTTCAATCCGTGCGCTCCAGCACCGCAGCAGGGTCAGGGTCAGCAGTTCCAGCAATACAACCAACCTTACCAGCAGCGTCCATATTCATATCAGAATCAGGGCACTGGGAGTAGCTCCCAGCAGCAGGCCCCTCAGTCTAGTTCCAAGCTGGAGGATATGATGGCTCAGCTTCTTACTAGCTCCTCGAGTGCGAATCATTTGGCTGAAAAATGCTACCAGCAGAGCGAGGATCGTTTTCTTTCTCATGAGGGAGAAATAAGGAGTCACAAGGCCTCGATTCAAAATATCGAGAATCAGGTTGGTCAGCTGGCGCAGATGATGTCAAAAAGACCCCAAGGTGGTCTTCCGGGCAATACAGAGCCAAACCCGGGCGGACACAGGGATGTGAATGCTGTCATGACCAGGAGTGGAAAACCTACTGGACCCGTCATATCGGACTCAGCACCGATCACTGAAGCGGTCCCGACTGACACACCGGACGAGGTGCAAGCCAGGCTACGCCCAGCAAGTACAGCACAAGTCCAGGAGCCGGTCAAAGATTACACTCCTCCAATACCTTATCCAAGCAGGCTGAAGAAGCAGAAGAATGAAGAACAATACGGTAAGTTCCTTGAGTTATTCAAGCAGCTACACATTAATATACCGTTTGTTGAAGCCTTGGCCCAGATGCCAAAGTATGCGAAATTCCTTAAGGATATCCTCTCGAATAAACAGAAGCTCGAGGATATATCATGTGTGGTGATGAAAGAAACTTGTTCTGGCGTTCTACAAAACCGTCTGCCCATGAAAATGGGAGATCCGGGTAGTTTTACGCTCCCGTGTTTGATTGGAAACATGTCTGTTAGCAATGCATTGGCTGACTTGGGAGCAAGTATCAACCTTATGCCATATAAGGTTTTTACTAAACTGGATCTAGGTGAGCCGTCACCTACTAGGATGAGCATTCGGTTGGCAGACCGTTCAATCAAGTATCCGCGTGGATTTGTGGAAAACATGCTTGTAAAAATCGATAAATTTGTTTTCCCCGTGGATTTTGTTATTCTTGACATGGACGAGGATTCAAAAGTACCTTTGATACTTGGACGCCCTTTCCTCAATACAGCGAGGACGATTGTTGATGTGGCAGCTGGCCAAATCACCCTCCGAGTGAATGATGAGCATGTGACATTCGATATCAAAAGATCGATGCAGCATCCGCAAAGTCACGATTACATGCTTTATTATGTCGACATTGTCGATGCATGTGTGTGCTCTCATTTTCAAGGTACTGTTGACGAGATTGATTCGGACACACGTTTGTCGTGTGGGGACCTGATTGGCATTACGCAGGAGGGCCACGATTTCGAGCAGCCAGTCTATCAGATTGGTGACGATGGTTCCCAGAGTCCGGAGAGATTTCTTGAAATTGTCCATGTAGAAGAAGAGAAAGCAAAACCGTCGGTTGAAGATCCACCGTCTTTGGAGTTGAAAGAACTCCCGCCACAACTCGAGTATGCATTTCTTGACGAGGAGCGTCGCTTACCGGTCATAATTTCGGCATCATTAGAAAAGGTTGAGAAGAATCAGCTTCTTGAGGTTCTAAGACTTCATAAGAGAGCCATTGCATGGAAAATCATGGATATCAAGGGCATCAATCCTTCTTTCTGTACTCACAAGATTCTGATGGAAGACGAGTACAAACCATGTGCACAGCATCAGAGGCGTTTAAATCCAAATATGCAAGACGTGGTGAAGAAAGAAGTGATTAAGTTGTTGGATGCCGGGATGATTTATCCTATATCCGACTCTGTGTGGGTTAGTCCAGTGGAGGTTGTACCTAAGAAAGGTGGTAAGACTGTAGTCTCAAATGATAGGAATAAACTAATTCCTACCCGTACCGTCACTGGGTGGCGAGTTTGCATTGATTACCGTAAACTCAACGATGCTACTCGTAAGGATCACTTCCCGCTTCCATTCATCGACCAGATGTTGGAACGTCTGTCGGGGAAGTTGTATTACTGTTTCTTGGATGGGTTCTCTGGGTACTTCCAAATTGCTATCGCTCCTGAGGATCAGGAGAAGACTACCTTTACCTGCCCCTTCGGCACATTCGCCTACCGGCGGATGCCTTTTGGGTTGTGTAATGCACCAGCGACCTTCCAGAGATGCATGGTTGCAATTTTCCATGACATGATCGAGGATTCCATGGAGGTTTTCATGGATGATTTTTCGGTATTTGGGGATTCCTTCGATCATTGCTTGGAAAATTTGAGAAAGATGTTGAAGAGGTGTGAGGAGACGAATCTGGTCCTAAATTGGGAGAAGTGCCACTTCATGGTGAAGGAGGGCATAGTTTTGGGACACAAGATTTCTCATGCGGGCATGGAAGTCGATCCAGCTAAAGTCGACGTTATTTCACGACTTCCGCCTCCCACCTCTGTGAGAGCGATACGGAGCTTTCTTGGTCATGCAGGGTTCTACAGGCGATTCATAAAGGACTTTTCAAAAATCGCTAGGCCTATGACCCGTTTGTTGGAGAAAGACGCTCCGTTCATATTTGGAGATGATTGCTTGAGGGTTTTTGACCTTCTCAAGCAAAAGTTGATTGAGGCCCCTATTTTAGTTGCACCGGACTGGAGTCTGCCGTTTGAAATTATGTGCGACGCGAGTGATTACGCTATAGGGGCCGTTCTGGGTCAAAAGAAAGAAAAACACTTTCACCCGATCTATTATGCGAGCAAAACTCTTCACGACGCTCAAGAGCATTACACCACGACTGAAAAAGAGCTCTTGGCGGTCGTTTTCGCATTTGATAAATTTAGATCGTATTTAGTGCTTTCGATAACCGTTGTGTATACTGATCATGCAGCCATTAGATACCTCTTCAGCAAACAGGACGCTAAACCGCGTCTAATCAGATGGATCTTGTTACTGCAAGAGTTTGATATCGAAATCCAAGATAAAAAGGGTGCTTTGAATGTAGCGGCTGACCATCTATCTCGGTTAGAACATGGAGATATCGAGGACTCGCGTTGGGATTCAATCAATGACAATTTCCCACACGAGTCTTTGATGGGTGTAGAGATATGCGATGAGTCGCCTTGGTTCGCCGACTTTGCGAACTACCTTGCTTGTAGAATTCTGATTAAAGGGTTGACTCACCAGCAAAAGAGGAAATTCTTTTCAGATATCAAGCATTACATTTGGGACGACCCTTTTCTATTTAAGGTGGGTGCTGATCAGGTGATCAGAAGATGTGTATCAGGGACTGATGCGACCGATATTCTGCGCCAGTGTCATGAGGGACCTACCGGAGGCCACCACGGAGCTAACTTCACCGCGAAGAAGGTGTTGGATTCCGGGTTTTACTGGCCGACCATTTTTCGTGACGCGCAAAGTTGGGTAAAAGGGTGCGATGCTTGTCAGAGGGCGACGAACATATCGGCACGCGACGAAATGCCCCAGAACTGGATACAAGTTTGTGAAGTCTTTGATGTTTGGGGGACAGACTTCATGGGACCGTTTCCCCCCTCACGAGGTAACAAATACATCCTGGTCGCAGTTGACTACGTATCAAAGTGGGCGGAGGCGTAAGCCTTACCCACAAATGACGCCAGGGTGGTCGTGAGATTCTTGAAAAGTTTGTTCGCCCAATTTGGCGCTCCAAAAGTGCTTATTAGTGACCGAGGGACTCATTTCTGTAACACACAGCTTGAAAAGGCTTTGTCCCGATACGGTGTGCATCACCGTTTGTCCACGCCCTATCATCCGCAGATGAGCGGGCAGGTGGAAGTCACGAACCATGGGCTTAAGCGCATCCTTGAGCGGTCTGTTGGTGCAAACCGTAAGGAGTGGTCGGACAAACTTGAGGAGGCATTGTGGGCATTCCGTACAGCTTATAAGACCCCTATAGGGACCACCCCCTTTAGGTTGGTATACGGAAAGGCATGCCATTTACCGGTGGAGTTGGAGCACAAGGCTATGTGGGCTTTGAAAACCGCGAATTTGGACCTTAAAACCGGAGGTGAAGCCCGGTTTCTCCAAATTCATGAAATGGAAGAATTGCGTCAACAAGCCTATGAAAGCTCCGTACTCTATAAAGAGCACACGAAGAAACTTCACGACAAACGCTTGAAGGACCACAAAGAATTCCAAGCGGGTGATCTTGTTCTTCTTTACAATTCACGGCTACGCTTATTTCCTGGGAAGCTTCATTCACGCTGAACAGGACCATACACAGTTAAGGAGGTATTTCCGTATGGTACTGTTGCAGTAGAGAACGCGGATGGCGTTACATTCAAGGTAAATGGTCACCGGTTGAAGTTGTACGTTGTCGGGCCGATAGAGTCGGCGGTGGAGGTAATTGAACTCCAAACCCCGCACACATCATAAGTGTGGGGAGGAGAGAGTCTACGCTACTGACTCGCGGATAAAAAATGTAGCAAGAGCGTATTTTGCTCTTTAGGGGTAGTATCGTCTTTTTAGGTGTTTTTCTTGTTTTAGCGTAATTTAGGTAAGTTAGGTAGTTTCCGTTAGTTTGTTTAATTTTCTTACGTACCGAGCGAAGGTTCTGTGTTGCAATATTGTTATAACAGTCGGCGTGTTGAAAAAATGGCGAAAAACGGCCAAAACAGTTGCTGGAAATGGCTTCTGCAGAAAATTCTGATCTGCAGCTGTCGCACGACCGTGCGTTTCCGAGCTGGCCGGCATGGTGAGTCGCACCCCCGGTATATCTCCGAGAACAGCATGCATGGTTTGCAAAATGTAGGTGACGCACGACCGTGCGAGAGGCAGGGGCAGTTTGGTCTTTTGGACATTATAAAAACCCCCATCCGCTTCCAAACCCTTCATTCGCGAACCCTAGCCATCTGCAGCCGTTCCAGAGCGATATTGCTTCAAATCGCACGGTCTTTTCGCACGGTTTCACACACATCTTCGCACGGTACGTTCCTTCTTGTAGATTATCTGTTTTTCCGCTTTCTAGGGTAGATTCATTTGTTTCTTTAAGGATTTTTAGGGTTCCCTTCATAAATACAAGCAAAACCCTAACCCTTGCAAGAACCATTCGTATCGTGAACATCCGGTTAAGTTTCTAACCCTTGTTTGTACAAAAAACGTGTTGATTTTGAGAAAATCAGGCTATTCATAGTTCAGGGTTTTGAAATCTGCAGAACAGGTGTCGCACGGACGTTCCTTGGATGGAACGGTCGTGCCATTCCGGATGATTCACGATATCTGCTTGTTGATCGGTGTTGCACGGTGGTGCCGTTGGTCGCACGCCGTGCAGTTTCGACAAATTTGGTCCACTGGTGCTTGTTCTCGACGATGCACGACCGTGCCACAGGCCCAGATCAGATTCACAGTTTCTTCATAATTGGCTGCTCGGCTGTTTTCGATTAAAATTTTTCCTGATTCCATCTTTCTAACGTTATTTCTCATACAGATGGACCATCCTTTTCTGCAATTTAATCCCGAAGATGAACGAGAGGCTCTTTGTATCCCGAGACGGGACGCCTTATGGGCAAGGAGAGGGCAATTCGGAGTCCCTAGGTGGCTGGATTGGGAAGTTATGGGGGAGCTAAACCAGAGTGACAGACTTGACAGCATGCTCACTTTCCCACTTGCCCGCTTAATATCTATCAACCGACCCGTCTACCTTGAGCTGACAATAGAGTTCTTTTCAACATATGCCTATGAGAAACCAGTTGCTCATAGAAGGCCCAAATTCCGCTATAAGGAGCGGATAGCTTTTCGGTTGGATAAAAAATGGCATAGTTGGACGGTGGGTCGATTGGGTAGGAAGCTCGGGATTTATACAAGAGAAGACATGGATTCCGATGTCTTCACGGGTCCGTTCACTTTTCCATCTGATGCAGAGCGAAACCAGTTTTGGGCTGAAAATGCTATAGGTGACCCTTACGACCCAAGAATGTTGAAGGCTTCACGACTGAGAGACCCTTTGGTTCGGGTAATGCATCATGTGTTTAGCCACACAATTTGCGGGCGCATGGACAATCTTGGGAACTGTCTAACACCAGATTTGATTTTTCTCTATGCGCTGGTTGAGAGAGTCCATATCAACCTAGCCGCAAGGATGGCTGAATACTTCGTGAAGTGCTCGGGGCGGAAACCCAACAGTCAAATCCATGGCGGTCAGTACGTGACCGAAATTGCTTATAATCTGGATTTGATGACTGACGAGGTACTTCAGGGTCTCACTCTGATAACCGAGGGTGTTTATGTTGACATTAGGTCACTGAAGGCGATGGGAGTGATTGTTGAGTTGCCTCACGGGGATAGATTGAAGGGGTTAAACAACGAGGTCTGGGACCCGTTGCCTCCAGCTGTGGAGGAACATGAGGATGAGGTGATGCATAATCAGGAGCATCAAGAGCAGCATGATGAGCAGCACGTACCACATCCACCAACACCACCACATTCACCGCAGCACCATGCATTCCACCAGCATCAGGACTGGCCCGAGTTCTATCAGCAGTTCCAGCAGATGCAAGTTAACCAGGATCAGATCAGGGTTAACCAGGAACAACATGGGGTTTATATTGACCAGATCCGGTCTAGACAGGATGAGATTATAGCCGCTCAGGATCAGATTCGGGCAAACCAGGATAGTTTGTATCAGGGAGTGAGTGCTGGATTTTCATATCTGTTCGGGGAGATGCATCATGCATATCCCGACTACTTTCAGCATCCCCCACAGTTCCCACCGTGGAAACCACCTGGTTATGGTGATGCGGGTCCGTCCTTCATGAGAGACGATGATGGTGATGACGAGTAGGAGTCGGTGGTATTGATTGTTGGTGGTTGTTTTTATTTCAGTACTTTATATTTTGGGTGTTCATTTTGTTTGTTATTTCAACACCCTCGGATTGTATTTTGTTTTTAGACAATTTACTTTATGTCTTGTATTTGTTTGGATGTTAGTCTTATATTTATGTACATTATGGTTTATTTTTGTTTATTCTGTTTCTGTTCTGTTTTGGTGTACATGTGACATACTTGCAGGTTTTGGCTATCAAATCTTGGACCGGAGCACGTGGCAGATACAGCTTCGGAAGTCTCGTTGCAACAACAACATCTTGAGGGGAGTACTATTATCCTTTTCTCTATATTTCGGGTCTCGCATTGGGGACAATGCGAAGTTCAAGTGTGGGGAGGGGGTTAACTTTGTTAACTTTGTTTGTCCTCATTTATATATACAAAAAAAAAATCAGAAAATCAGAAAAATCATTCAAAAATACCTGTATTGTGTATATATTTTAGTAAATAAACCGGTTGGTTGTGTTTTAGAAAGCTTCGGACTTGATAAAAACTCGACAAGCAAAATATTTTTGAAAAAGGAAACCGGAAATCATGACAAACAAAGAAAGACTTGCATGATAGTTTTCACACTTTTACCCATTCCTTCCGTTACGTGAGCATATTTGAGCCTTGATATTGTTATATATTTGTTCATTTCGGATATAGGAGTGAGCCGGATGTTATGTGTAATTTAGAACTTGTCACTAGTATGCTTGTTAAGACCATGAACTTGCGGAATTGTGTAGAAGTGATAGAGGCACTTAGATTACCCCTTTGTTGTAAACCTTGTTCTTTGTGTCGTGCTTCCCGTAAACCTTATATTACCCCTTAGGATTAACCATGTCGAGCCTTCCCGTTTACCTTTGTTTACCCACATTATCGCCCACTTAGCCAAATTTAGCCTTTTTATGTTTTAAACCTTTTTAGTGTTGAAACTCGGTCAAAATAATCGTTTAACTAGCGTTTGTTGTAGTTTATTGTTTATTTTTCTAGTTTCTTGTTTCAGCAAAAAAAAAAAACAGAAAATAAAACACCCTAAAATAGGGTGAAGTCGACGAAAATGAGCAATTTTGAATGCTTAAATGTTAAAATATCGTTGATTAGCTCGATTGCGCAATAGTCGCCTTTTTAAGGCATTTGTATGTATAGTTATATTGTTTGTTGCTAGTTAAACGCTACTACCGAGTTTTAACCATTTTCGCCACTTTAAATATCCATTTACATACCCTTCGCCCAAGCCTAACGTTACAACCCGTAAAGACCTCTTGATTTACACTTTTTCGCATGTTAGTTGGTGGAGACGAGATCTTATGACAAGCTTATGATATTACACATTTCATTGACGAGGCGTTGAGTGTTTGCACGTACACATTTTATTTATGTTTCATAAATAAAACCGAGTGTGTGTGAACATTGTGAGTTGTGTGAAGATTAACATGTTGAGTCAATTAAATGTGAAGTCACGGCTTTTTGGTTGTCGCTTTATATTTGCATATGCTTGTTGGGTTTGAGTCTATTGATGTTGTCTTTTGAAAAACCGGCTAACCGTTTGTAGTAGTTTCAATAAAATATTGTGTAAATTATCGTTCTTGTTTAATTCTATCTTTTATTGTATTTTAGTTTAGCTTGCTTGAGGACAAGCAAGGTTCAAGTGTGGGGAGATTTGATATTCGCTAATTTACACATATTTTAGTCCCCCGTTTTACCCCTATTTTATACGTTTTCGGCCGTAAAATCGTCATTCGGATGCTTAATCATCTACACTTTTGTTTACATGCCTAAAACAGCATACCAGACAAGATGATAGCGAAAACGAGGACTTTCCGGACAAAACGACGAAGCTGCGAACATTCTGTTAAGAAAACTGACCTGGGCGTGTGGAACGGTCGTGCGACCTAATGCACGACCGTGCATCTCCGACAAATGAAAATCAGTCCGGAAATGAACGAGGGTGCGACTCAGCGTGCAAGGCATTCAAGGCCATCCCGGTGATGCATGGGCGTTCCATATCTTGCACCCCGTGCGGATCCGATGATCTAGCCAAACCTCGGAACTGAACGACCAATGCGACTAGGCGTGCAACAAGAACCCGGGAACAAACGACCGTGCGATATGAAGAACGACCGTGCGTGACCTACGACTGGTCAAGATCTGTGACGTCATGCAGTATGGTGCACCATACTCCAATAATTGCTTAAAGTGAACCGTCGTGCAGCAGGACGCACGACCGTGCGAAACCGAATTTATATAAAAAACCTGCAGAAACATTCTGCTCGTAACTCTGGACATTTTGGAAGCGATTCTGGCGATTTTCAGGCTCCGGAAGCTTCTGCTTTCACCCGGATTCAAGCCACATTGTGCCGATTAGCTTCGTTATCTTCCAGATTCTTAATCTTATGCTTGTTTATGGTTTGGTTTTCTAATCTTTCCATGATTTTGTTAATCTTTCAAGCATTTAGATTAATGTTTATGTATTATTGTAGCCTTTGGGCAAAAACACAACAATCCCTTGCTTGATTATAGCCATTAGTGTGTTAATCTTTGTTGTAATGACATTTGGAAGTATTTTCTATGTTAATCTTTGATGATTAGTTTGCAACCTTGTTATTGATATTGATTTCTTGATTATAAGTAATTGTGTTGGATGATTGGTATTTGGTTAGTTAAGATAGTTGAAAAATGAAGCTTAATTGATCTTGTATTAGTAAACTTTGAACTTGGTTAACTAGTTTAGCTTGGTTTAAATGTGTGCATCATGATACTAGAAATGGTTAGTGATTTAATAAAATGTAATTATTGTTAATCAAGAAAGCTTGCCGTCACGTAAGGACCTAAACGGGTTAAATGGTGTCGTTATGAATTCTTGCCATGATTTGTTAACTTAGTTAGTAGTTTAGGCCAAAATTGCTATCTTGGTGAATTTATGCGTAAGATTTGTAAAATGAACTCGGTTGTGATTTAATCTAGTTTATGCTTGTCTCGGTGGTTGCATTGTGTTTATCGGTGTCGCTTTCCTTGATTAAGTGCGGTTAGAAAACTCCCAACGGATGACTAACTTATTTTTAAGAGATTTTCATAGACATTTATCAATTGCACGTTAAAGAACAATTTTAGGTGGTTAAAGTGTGTTTATCGTTTTAGCTTTCCGAATGATTGTCATGTTAGGATTCCCAAAAGGGATACTAATTATCTTAAAATGGAAAATTGATCAAATGCTTCTAATGCCAAAACCGACTTAGTTGACATGCTTTGGTTGTGTATTAAGCAAGGCTATTTATCTATTATCTATTATGTTTTTATTAGTAGTTGTTTATGCTTACTTTAGTTTATTAAAAATCACAAAACTTATGTTTTTACCGGTTGTTTAGTGACAAAGGTCTAGTATTATTCCTCCGCCCATTTCCTTGGATCGATACTTGGTTCTTACCGATACTTTACTACATATATGACGGGGTACACTTGCCTCTTTCGTGTGTGTTTTGATGTTAAAGTAATAATCACTTTTATAAATTTAAAACCGAATCGTGTGTAATTTCATTGCAAAATTATGTATATATACGCACACGTCAAAATTAAATAAAACTTTTATAATAATTAAAGAAATTAATTGATTAAATTAAATGTTAGACATGCAACATTTGGGATTTTCATGATTTAATAGTATGTATAAATATAATAAATAGATTTATATGGACTATAAATAGGTTTTTTACCCTTATGGTAATTTTACATTGTGTACATATTTTGAAGCAACATGTACAAGAGAGCCAAGCTATTTTAGAGAGGGTAAACTTGCACATTGTCCAAAAAAATTAAGACACTTTAGGGGCATTTTAGGGATTTTGGCCCCTTTTTAAATAAAAATAATTCAAAAAGATATGGGTACTAATAAGTAATGATCATCAAGGCCATCATTTATTGAATTGATGAGGAAATTAACTATTAGTATTTGAAGGGTTTAGCCTTGCACTAATCTATATACAAACCAAAAGCCGTAACTGATATTGAAGTTAAAACCCTTAAGTAAATGCTAAAAACACTCATGTGTATATAATATATATTTCGCTAGGAACATGTGTTGTATGTTCAATTTTTTTGCGAGCAATGTTTTATTTTGTTCATACTGGGAGATATAATTACATGCACATTGTTTTTCTTATCCATTGCAAAGAGAACATGAATTAAGTTTATTTGTCTAGGCTTTTTCTCAACATGTTTTTTTCGAAAGTGGTTAGTAGTTTGTAGTTTTAATATTTTTTCCACAAGATATTTATTGTAATTCAAATGCTATTGAGTGTTTGGTTTATAGTTTTTATATCTTAATATTTATCTACTATCCTTTTATTTTTTTCATTAGGTGGAAGGAAGGTAAAGGCTGATAGAGATGAGTCGTCTCCATAAGCAGCTATGCTTGCTGCACAAGATGTTTCAACAAGATGCAAGGTTTTTACTTGTTTCTTTTAGTGTCTTGCTATATGGTAATCATAACAGTTTGTTTTTGTTTGATACATTACAACTAACAAATTTCTGTTGTAACAACTGGAGCTTGGAATCAATGCCCTCCATAAAACTATGGGAAACTGGAGGTAACAAGACAAAGACACCCGGTCCAGGTGCACAGTTTGCCCTCAGAGCTCTTGCCCGTTCTGGCATGAAGATTGGTCACATTGGTATGCTTATATTCTTTATTTTTTATATACGAATTTTTGTATTTGTTATTTTTGCTCTTTGAAGAACTTTTATTTATGTTTAAGGAGTAGCTGACAAGTAAGTTGTATGTTTTGATGATGATAGAGGACGTGACACCAATTCCAACAGATAGCACTCGTCAAAAGAGTGAGAGAAGAGGAAGGAGGCTGTGATATGTTTTTTGGTCTACAATATGTTTTCAAAGTATCTGCAATTTGGATTATGGTTGTCTTCAACTTTTGTAGGTTATTTTTATGTTCTAGTTGACATTTGGGGGTGACATTCGTTTTTGTTGAACTGCTTTATATTTCTGTTTTATGATATTCTAATATTTACTTCATATATGGGGTTTTAAGCTTTATTTTTGCTTAATCAGAAGTATTCTATGTGTAGTTGAGGTCAATATCAATTTGAGAGTTTCAGAGTGTGTTAAAGAGTTGAAATGTTTTGAGGATCTTGTCAAATCTGTATGTTCATTCTTTATCTTAGTAGACTTCAGTTGACTTTCAATGTAAGTTGATGTAGTAGAGATTTAGAATTTTACGATGAAAATGGATGTGTAAAAGTTCAAATTCTTTTATCTTCCTTTGATGCCGTTGTTGAGGTACACAATAGAAAATATACGAAACTTACATAAATTCATGTATTGAATATCAGTTGTGGTTCGTAATAGACATAATTGAATCTGATATTAGTTGGGATGTGGAGGGTTCAAATGAGAAGAAATCTTTTGTACGAATAAAAAAGAACAAACTTCAACCAATAAGAATGCTTCATTTTACTTCATTTAATTTTTTTATTTAATACGGGTGTAAGGGTATATTGGTAAAATTAGATAGATCATTAATTGTTAGTCTTCTTTTTTAATAGCTAACTAAATTAAATTTGTAACTTATTTTCAAAAAAATATATATTTTCAAAGAAGAAAAAAATAATTTAAAGTGTAGGATAAATTATGAGGTGTGTAGGATGAATTACGAGTTGTGTAGGATAAATTTCAGTATGTGTAGGATAAATTTAAAAAACGTGTAGGATAAATTTTGATGTGTTTAGGCAAAAAATTTAGTGTGGAGGATGATAGTCTTAATGACTAATTAATTAGTCAAAAATAATAATAAATGAGATGAGAGAAAAACTATTTAATGTTTTACAATTGTACCATTTGTTCTTTTTCTTCTCAATTTAATTTTCTTCTCAAATGAACCTCCCCCTAGTTGGGATACCCGCTGCAACGCGCGGGCCTTCCCACTAGTACCTTATTAAGAGAACTGAGTTTTCTACCCTTCTCGTAATTTTGCCATAGGTAAAAATCTTGAAACACCATGTACAAATGAAGCAAACCATTTTAGAGGGGGGAAACTTGGACATTGTCCAAAGTTTTAAGACACTTTGAGGGCAATCTAGACATTTCATCCATGGAATTCATTCCCACTTATGTCTTCCATTAATTGAATTAAATTGAGGAATTAAATAAAAAATTTATAATAATTAAAGGAATTAATTGATTAAATTAAAGGTTAGACATGCAACCTTTGGGATTTTCATGATTTAATAGTATGTATAAATATAATAAATAAATTTATATGGACTCTATTTATACTATGTATAATCTATCTATAATACCTTATTAAGAGAACTGGATTTTCTACCCTTCTCGTAATTTTGCCATAGGTACAAATCTTGAAGCACCATGTACAAATGAAGCAAGCCATTTTAGAGGGGGGAAACTTGGACATTGTCTAAAGTTTTAAGACACTTTGAGGGCAATCTAGACATTTCATCCATGGAATCCATGCCCACTTATGTCTTCCATTAATTGAATTAAATTAAGGAATTAAATAAAAATGTTATAATAATTAAAATAATTAATTGATTAAATTAAATGTTAGACAGACAACATTTGGGATTTTCATGATTTAATAGTATGTATAAATATAATAAATAGATTTATATAGACTCGATTTATACTATCTATAATCTATACTACCTTATAAGCCAATCAACCGTCATCAGTCATTTATGAGTTAGTCTTAAAGCCACCATCATTTCTCATTATGATGTTAATAACCACAACCTGTAACCGATGACTTATAAAATCATTTGAACCTTCAGATGTATACTTATATATTCCATATACGACCACATGAGTCCCAATATCAAGCTATGTCCGCTCTCTCAAACCTTCACTTATACATGTTAATTAACCCCCGCGCTACTGTCGTGGCCCTTATCCGATTCATCCGTCACCAGCTCGGTAGAAAATTGAAGTAAGTTTCTTATTCTTAAGAACTCGTGTTGCTTCGATCCTAAATAAACACTAAAACAAACCACTTTTATACATCAGATTCTCTGGTCGATCACCAGTAAGTAATGGAGATCATGAACGCTGCAATGCATACTAAAGAAAGTTCATCGATTTGGGGTTAGTCACTAAGTTGTATAATTATTTGGAAGTCCCCTAACTTTTATTCTACATCTATTAATTATAAATTTCTTTTATGATGCTATCAACATTCACTAGATATTTTACTACAAAATTTTGGCTTATTTCTCTACCCTCTTTTTTAGGGGCAGAACCGGAAATAAAAGCCGTTCCACCCAATAGTGATTTAAATGTTGTTCATGACACCGGTTTTGGTACCTCCATATGTTCTGTCATTAGATGACATTGAATTGATAGTAAGAAGTAAATGTAACGCCTTAGTTTTTGTATTAATCAGGTTATGTTTTTTCTTTTTTTGTTTGAGATAGTACATATAATTTGTGATGACAGACATTAGAGCCTTATCATTTGTTGCTTTAAACAATAAAGGTATTATAAAAAGGTGGGATTAATGTGTTTTTTGGCAAATAAAAATGTATTATTAAAAGGTAAGATATATAGTTAGATTATTATTTTTTCGATAACAGGTATTACTATTTGGACTATATGAGTACAATTTGTAAATTGTTTCACTTTTTAATTGTGTTTGCATTACATTCTCATCATCTTGAGATTGAATTTGTTTTGTTGGATTTAAAATGCCAGTTAATTTATTTCTCCAGATTTCATTCTAAAAATCAAGACAACAGCTTCACAGAGGGCTTGAAAAAGTGGGCAAGCAGTCACTCACCTCGGACACATGGCTGGTGAGCATTTAGAAGCTAAATATGTTTTGATTTATCATCAAACAATTAATTAATAGAAATCTGAAACTATACATGCTAACTAAACTTTTCATTCATTAATTCTTACAAGTTAGCGGATTTTTACTAAAACCCAAAACCTAAAATAAACTAGACTTTGTAATAATTTGTTGTCATTATTTGTAAATAATTATGAAATTTAACGTTATGAAAAATAAATATTACAACTATCATTAATATGGAGGTAATTTTTAGAAACATGTTCTTCAAGTTTTGTAAATATTTGCCACCATCAGACCTAGAGTTCTACCAAAATCAAGTATTTTTTTTGGTAACGTACGCGATAGCAATTGACGTGGTAACGTACGCTATAGCGATTGACGTTACGGTTGCGGTATTGTGTGCACGAACCCAGCTACTTATGAGAGAACATCGTTGCCAGTATTTTGTGCTAGTAGAAACGATATCAGTGTTCACCTTTATGATTTTCGGCAGGTCAAACCGGATAACGACCAAACTCTTGCCACGTTGCGTGTGAAAGAAAACGACAACACCCCCGTCGCGAAGCGCGGGGAGAAACTAATACCATTAATATATAAAATTACATTTAGTCACTGAATTCGTTTAGTAGAGATTTAGAATTTTACGATGAAAATAGATACATAAATTTTAAGTTCTTTTATCTTATTTGGAAGCCATTGTTGAGGCACACAATTGAAATTATGTGAAACTTACATAAATTCATGTATGGTGGCTCGTAATATACGTTATAATTGAATATGATATTAGTCTGGACACCCGTCGCAATACGCTGACTTTCTCACTAGTTATATACTTATATTCTAATGTATAGTTTAGATTTTACATCACATTACTCAATCAATTAAGTTTAATACAAATTATTTCTTACGATTAATAAATCCTATTTTCTAATCAACTATTAAATGTAATTAACTTATTTTCATATAAATAAAGGATTTTGCCATTAGAAAAATATAAATACTTATTATTAGAATTACCTATCAGCGTTTTTGATATCCTAAAATATCTAATCCTCTAATGACCTTATATTTTTAAAATTCGTATTTAATTTAAAAAGCTTTAATACAAGCAACTTTCTCTAACCCGACAAGCTTTTTAATACAAACAACTTTCTCTAACCCGGTAAGTAATTCCGAGAGATAACCTTTTTTTTAATGGCCAATCCCGAGTGATAACCTAATTCTATAAATTCTAATTCTATAAATTCTAATCTAAATCTAATAATAGGAGAAGTAAATGAACAGTAAATGTAATGCGTGGGTATGCTTATTGGGCCAAAAATTAGCATTCATGGCCTTCTCACGCGTGGAAAGAAGGCCACGCGTCTGTTTTTTTGTCATTAGAAAGATGAGTATTTGGAGATAACAGAAAGAGGGGAAGACATTAGGGAATGCATTAGAGAGAGAAAGATAAACAACGGTGGTTGTTCAGACGTCACCTCCCACCGCTTACCATACCAACAAAGAGATTATCCTTCACTTTCAAAAACGTTTTCCCAAGTTTCACCCATATAGAAAAACCCTAACATCTTCTCTGGTCTCTGAAACGATAATGTCATCGATGATGAACGCATATCAGGTGGCAGGTGACGAACGCAGGCAGTGAACTAGGGTTTCTTCACATCATTTTTTGGAGCTTTGGGCAATCAATGTTGAACCGCCTAAATCAGGTACATCATTAGTTGGTACTGTTCTTTGCTTTGATTTGATTTTTTGAGATTTATAAACCTGAAGTCTTCAATTTCACAGTCTGCAAAGTCGTCGTTCTATCCGAACCATTCCCACCGCAGGTGCACACGTCATCCTTCAGCGGTCTGGCTACTACGGTTGTGACCAGCCAGCAGTCACTGTCCACTGCACCAGGTTTGTTTTTTACCTTTTCCAAATTGTTTTTTATTTTAATTTAATTAAAATTAGATGTGATTATGTGAAATTCGGTGATTGAATTGGTTATTTAAACATGAAACTTGATTGAAAATTGATGCTTAAGAGTTGGAATCTTGACCATACTTGATCAAAACTTGAATACAACCCACTACCAATTACACAATTACTTTTCGATCAATATTGAAGACCATAGCAACCCAGATCCATTTTGGAATGACCCCTTAATGTTTACCACTACAAAGCTCTTGCTGACTGCTTACTGTATCAACCTTTTTTACTAATCTGTTTACCTATAGATTTTCATGGGACAAACCCTTTAAGAAAAACTATAGAAAGACCATCTCCAACATTTTATATTCACTTTGACTTTTTAGTCAACTTTATATATTGTTACTTCCATGATTCAAACATGTAGTTGGTACTTCAATGGTGTGAAATATGATGGTATGGAACAGGGGAACACATCCCGGTCACCTATGGTTCAGGTGTTGAAGGTATCGACAATTAAGAAGGCGATGATGGTGGTTCTGGTTTAATTTGTTAAATGTTATTTTTGGCTGCTGTAAGTTGATTTATTAACTATTAGTCCTTTTTTTAAGGTACACCTCATAACAGTTTGGAAGAAATGAACATGGTTGGTACAAAATGCAAAAAAGGAAGTCATATGGCAAATCGTCAGGCATGAACACTACATCTTTATGAGACCAAGTGAGTATTTGAGCTATGCCTAGCAACTCACTTTATGTTGAACTTAACATGTTTGTTTACATGTTTCTTCTTTCGGTAAAAGTTACAATCTTTATACCTCAATTGTAGCTTTTAGTATCACAACATTTTGAAGTCGAACCTTCTTTATTCTGATTATAAAAGTCATAATATGTGTGCAGATGGATTGATTGATACTATTGTGCAGATTGATGACAATGTAGGAAGCTGTGAATTTGTCACTTGGGAACCATTTCTCTTACCCTTTCGTTGAACCGGCAACGATAATAGAACACTTTCCTACGAATAGATAAAATCCAAATCACTTCACGTGAATAATGAAAGAAACAAAATGATATGTGCTAAGAGTAATGTTCTTGGGACAAATTGTATAGGATATATGCGTGTAATTGTTCGGTATAAGGTAAATCGTAAAATCGAGAGTTTAACAATTTTGTCAAGATATGAGTCACAAAGTGGGTTTCTCTTGGCTTTTGGATTATGACATAACTATGATCCTCTAACTGAATGATTGAGTGTTATTTAATTGTAGATGGGTTACAAATATTTGGTTATTAAATTGTTTAGACCACAGAGAAAAATTGGTGAAGGCGGTTGTGATTCTTAGCATCAGTGAGGGTGTTGGTGGAGCTAATTTTTTAGTCAAGTGGCATAAGGTAATAATAGGAATGCACTCTGAATCTTGATGTTGTGTGGAGCTTTAGTTAATTTACTTAACTAATGTCTCAGGTGCTTCTACTACCATTATCGAAGACCTTGGTGGCCTCAAATTTGGATCTCATGATTTCCATGCTCATGCACTTGGTGACACAACCAATGGGTGATGTCAACTGGTATGTGTTCCTCAAGGAAATCTTCTAAAAGCAATGGTTTATTTCAAGATTTTTGGTCCCAAAATAATAAAAAAAAACCTTGTAACTACAAAATTCTGTTGTATCTTGATAATCTTCTATGTAAGAATAATAATTTATCCAAATCAGGATTCCATGTGTGTGTTTCATACTTACTACACTATTTCCTATCTAATTAACCTTGCTTGCTTATCACGCTCATTGGGCGTGGGGAATAACAAAACAATATAGATTTTATAGTTTAAGGGGTCCCAATCTTATTATTATTTTTCCTCTCATTCTCCAATTTTTAATTTTTATGATTTTTTTTTGTTTCAAATCGACCCGTTACCCACACTTATATTGATCAGAGCCCCTTTTTATCATGTGCTTATTTTTATCAGAACCCCTTTTCACCCAACCCATATTGAACATGTTTTTAAGCGGTCCATTTCATTTTGATCTGTTACACAATCAAGCTCAGGGCTTCGAGCACATTCATCATTCAGGGTGTAATTCGTGTACAAAACACTTGTAACAGTTTGTTTTTGCGCCGCAACGCGCGCGTGGTTAAATCCCTAGTTCTTTAAATTGAGAAAGATTTCACAAATTTAGAATTTGAGGCATGGATGAAAACACCCCTTGTTGAAAAAAGGGGGTTAGAAGTAGAGAGAGAAATCCAACCAAGGCGACGCCATTTCATCTTCTTCTTCTTCCTCCTCCGTTCCAATGAAGCGAGGGTTAGAGTCAATCGAAATATCAGACGAGGAGTGGTCCAATCACGACTTCGATTCCTCCCGAATCCTCACCAAACCACCACCCTCCTCCTCTGCTTCCAAGGCACCACCGCCAATCGAGTCTTTCGCTTTCAGAGCCCGAACCTCTACTTCCTCTGACTCCTCTGACTGTGTCGAAATCATCAACCACCAGCAGCAGCACGAGGAGGTTTTGGAGGACGATGACTTTGAACAGCCTCCCTCCACCACCATTGCCAGCCGCGGCCGGAGGTTTATAATTGACGACGACGACGACGACGATGAAGATGAATATGACGGAGAAGAGAATGCGGATGTTGTTGGAAAAGCGTTGCACAAGTGCGCCCAAATATCTGCTCAACTACGGAGTGACCTCTACGGATCATCATCATCATCATCATCTTCTTCTTCTGCTCATGCGTATGCTGAAGTTGACGCTTCCTCTCTCAGAATCGTCACTCATGTCAGTTACCTTACCTTACCACTACTCTCTCTCTCATTCACTTTACTCCACACATGTAATATATATATATCTATTCAATCTTATATAGGATGATATATGTGAAGCATGTGGAGCTGGGGATTCTGGATTTCAACCTCTTCTTAAACCCTACCAGCTTGTTGGTGTCAATTTCCTCATGCTTTTGTACAGGAAGAAAGTTGCAGGAGGTAGCTATCTTACTTTATTTACACAAGTTTTTCAGCATAAGCTTCACCTTTTTTTAGTATGTTAATGTACACAATTGGATTATCATGTGTTCAAAGTCATATGCATATGTTACCCATGATTTTCACCCACGCAACAAGTAGCTAAGTCTGAATTTCGGGGCATCAATATCAGTAGTTGGTATTGCTTTCTAAGATCGCCACATATCATTGTTGAAAACATTCAGATAAGACATACATTTCAAGCGAGATATTGTATTTTCTTTGTGTTTCTGTAAGCTGTCTCTTAACCTTGTACGTTAAGATTTTGGTAAGTTTAAAGTTTATTGTTCATAAACTTTTGCTGGGTGATAATTAATCTCAACATCTTTCATGTGTATCGTGTTAGTCAGGTAGGACGAGGAGCATGAAAATGCTTTTTAAGTATATAGTTATAAAGATTCCATACATCTAAGTGGACTTCTCTCTTGGTGTGCCACTTCATCACAGAATTTGCTTGTTATGCCATTGAAAGTTGTCATGATCCCGTATGCCCACTTGAATTATATACGTTATTGTACTTGAAATTCTTTCCTAAGAAAGGGATATGTCAGTTTATAAAGTTCTTATTGGCTTAGTTAGGTGCAGTACAATGAGTCTACTCTTAAATGAGTTTGACATTACAGTCTAGTTGATCGACCAGTAGTTGTCTGTTGTTCTGGATCCCAATTCCTTTTTTATGTTGACATATAATGAGTGAAGAGGTTTATACGTTGCATATGCTCTTGCTTTTTTTTTGTTATTATTGCCCCGCTTGCGGTGTGCACATATAATGTATATATATGCGTGGACGCTTGGGGGGTAAAGTGAAATTGCACTAATTTCAACGTTATTATACTGCTATCATGAAAATAACGTTAAAAATGGGTGACGGTTAATCATGCATCATGTGGTGGTGTTGATAGCCTAAAGAGACGGAGGTACATGCACCAATCGGTCTGTCCCGATTGCTGAGTGATATGTGCCTTAGGTCCAAGGCTTGATGCAAAACTACTAAGGAAATTGGAGCCGGTGGGTCTCACTGGAAGCAGCCTCTCTATTCCTACGGGGTAGAGGTAAGGCTGTCTACTTCTTACCCTCCAGAGCTTACCGTAGCTTTGCTATTGGTGGGATTTACTGAGTGATGATGATGATATGCTCTTACTTTTATTTTAGATATTTACACCTTTACTGTATGTATGAGAGTCATATAAGATGGCATCCATTTCATTTGTCTAATGTTGTCTGTGATATTTTTTTTATTTTATTGTTCAGCAATATTGGCAGATGAGATGGGACTTGGTAAGACTATTCAGGTATGATTGTTTGAATTTATGTTTGTGCAGATAGCGAAATGATATGTTTTTCATTTACTGTTGTTTCGATCTGTAATTAGGCGATAACATATCTTACTCTGTTGAACCACTTGGAAGATGACCCGGGACCTCATTTGATCGTATGTCCTGCTTCTGTTTTGGAAAACTGGGAACGAGAACTTAAAAAATGGTGTCCTTCATTTACCGTTCTTCAATACCATGGAGCTGGAAGATCAGCTCATTCTAAACTCTTGAACTCTCTATCCAAAAGTCGAATGCCACCCCCGTTCAATGTCATTCTCGTATGTTACTCCCTTTTTGAACGACACAGGTTAGTGGTTCCTCATTAAAGCAATTTTTCTCCATCTACTTATACAAGTTATCATGTTCTATCGGCTGTTATTGAAATAATTTCACCTTTGCACTCATCTGTATTAATATAACAAAAGAGGGTGTCTTAGGATTTAGGAATAGCACCTAAAGACACAACCTCTATTTTTTATTGTTTTTCTTTGCCAAATTTACAACAATGTCATCCAACCCAAGGTATTTTTTTTCTTTTTGCGTGTTTAACCCTTCAACTTCTAGCATTGCCACTTACAACCCCTCAGCTTTCTAAAAACTTTGTAAAATTTCATTTTGACCCCCTTGAGTTTTACGTGCTTATATTTATGTACACGGGTCAACTATAATATGTTTTCGTGCTTATTTTTATGTACATTTTTAGTTGGTCTGTGTTTTGTTCGGAAACGAGTCGGGTCAAATATAATACGTTTTCACTAGATGGTATAGATTCGAATTACTTTATGTTTCGACTCCACCGCAGCACGTGGTACCATTCTTTAACGTAAAAACACTATTTTTTTACGCACTTATTTTTAAGTAAGTTTCCTTATAAACCCAAGTTGGTTTACGTTTCGACGTAAATTTTCTCGGTGACGAGTTAGGTCAAATATAACACGTTTTCTTGCTTATTTTCATGTGCGTTTTCAGTTGGTCTACGTTTTGGCGTAAATTTTGTTCGAAAACGAGTCGTGTCAATATACTAGTTAGTTATATTTTCTAATTATTAAATTTTGGAAACAGTATTAAAGTATGTCAGGTCAATGGACAATCCATTTTGGTTTAAACTTTTTGTTCTGGTTTCTAAGATTCTGTTTACAGTGCACAACAGAAAGATGACCGCAAAGTCCTGAAACGTTGGAAATGGAGTTGTGTTTTGATGGATGAGGCTCATGCTTTAAAGGATAAGAACAGCTACAGATGGAAAAACTTGATGTCTGTTGCAAGAAATGCTAATCAGCGTTTAATGCTTACAGGGACTCCTTTGCAGAATGATTTGCATGTATGCTTTATTTCTACAGTTTTTTCTTAAGATAATAAATATAGTTTAGTTTTTTGGTTTGTTGATATATTGTTTTGATTGCAGGAGCTATGGTCATTGTTGGAGTTCATGATGCCCGATTTATTTGAAACAGAAGATGTTGACTTGAAAAAGCTGTTAAACGCGGAAGACACAGAATTGATTGCTCGGATGAAGTCAATATTGGGCCCGTTTATTCTAAGACGCTTGAAATCAGACGTTATGCAGCAGTTAGTTCCAAAGGTTCAAAGGGTATGCTAATTATTTACTATTCTCTATCTAATAAGAAGATTAAGTATGTTATTCTCCATCCGCTAGAAGATAGTTTTCTATCATGGACAACATAGTTAGTTTTCCAGTAAGTTGTATGAATGGTAAAATGTGAAAATGGTTAGTTTTGTTTGGTGTGGGCCTACACAGGTTGGTTAACCTTGGAACACATTGTGTTTATGTTTTTAATTATTTTATGCTATTAGTGTGTGAATTATGGTCATAAAAGTTATATTATTTGAATAATGATTTTTGTATTTAAATAAAATTGACCTGGGACTTTGTGCTATTTTTAATCTGTTTCTATTAAGTTACGTTATATTTTATTATTTTACTATTTTACCCGTTCAAGATAAAACATAACATAAATTGTCCCATTCATAAATATCTCTTTATATCTTAAACTCTCAGCGTTTCTTAACTGATAGCAGCTCAAATTAAACTTATATCATCTAGTGTGCAAAATGCTTCAGTGTATTTTGTATTACGCCTCGCTTGTGGTATCCGAATATAATGTATATATGTGTGGGCCATCGGGGGGCAAAAGTGAAAGTGCACTAATTTTAACGTTATTTTACTAATTTCGTGAAAATAACGTTAAAAGCTGAGGACGGTTAATCATGCATCATGTGGTGGCATTGATAGCTGAAAGACAAAAGGGTACATGCACTAATCGGTCTTTGTCCCGATTGCTGAGTGTTATGTGCCTTATGTCCAAGGCTTGATGCAAAACAAATATCGAGCCGTGGGTCTCACTGGAAGCAGCCTCTCTATTCCTACGGGGTAGAGGTAAGGCTGTCTATATCTTACCCTCCTCAGACCCTACCTTTGCTTTGCTATTGGTGGGATTTACTGACTATGGTGATGATGATGATGATTATTTAATATAAAAATTTTAAATGCGACTTTTATACGTATTCGTATGAATGACATGTTTTATGCTAGGTTGAATATGTTCACATGGAAAAGGAACAGGGAAACGCTTATCAAGAAGCCATTCAGGATTATCGTGCAGCTGCACATGCTCGTATGGCCAAGTCTGCCCATCTTCCTCGCCGGCAGATTTCAAATTATTTTGTTCAGTTCAGAAAGGTTTTTACATTTGTAACCTTTTTTCTATAAAATAGTTACATTAAGGATACTTTTTCTTAGAACTACGTTTTTTTTTCTGCCAGATTGCAAATCATCCATTACTGGTGAGGCGCATATACACAGATAAGGATGTTGTTCGATTTGCTAAAATGTTACATCCCAGAGGTGTATTTGGTGATGAATGTACCTTGGACAGAGTAATTGAAGAGCTTAAGAGTTACAACGACTTTTCTATTCACAGGGTAACTATTTCACCTGCTTAAAATGGTTTCTTTTGTCAATTTTGTTCACTCACTGTCTGGTATTCAGTTATGGCCCTTCATTTTTATTTCTTTATTTATTTTTAGCCCATTCATCACCCACCCTATAGCCTACCAGAGTTTTGTTTCTATACAAGTCATATTCCATTAATTGTTATGGGGTTGTATTCTTCAAGTAAACATCCAAGTTTTATTCAATTTTGCCCAAAAAAAGCTCTAGATGAATCATTCCACATTAATTGCACGTTGATTAAAAAATGCTATATTATATTTGTCATTCATGAGTTCATATTTTTCAAATTATATTATGTAGTTTTATTCAAGCAGTCTTTTCTACAACTAATTGTATGACTTTCTTTTGAGTCTTTTAAGAGTTCATTGTTTGTTTCTTGTAAAAGGTTTTATTATTATTTTTTTCCCGTTCCATTAAAGATAGATGTAGAAATTGGTATGCACCTTGCAGAAATGCATATACAGTACCACACTTGTATTGTCATAAAAAAGACCGACAAATACGTGTGCTAAAGTGAAAAGTTATACCCTTTGGCAGGGTGTTTGGATCTGCTTTTGTAGCTAGTTTTTGCGACTATAATTAGCATTTATCGGATTTTAATGTTTGGATGGTTGCATAATCTGCTTTTAATTATTTGGTTACTTCGGTGTCAAATTATCAGTTTCATATCAACTACAACAAAATGATCAGAATTTGTACACACTCTAATATAGGCTTGATTCTCGCTTTTAGCTAGGTGTTCTCTAGTAGCTTGGCTCACTACGTCCCTACTCATTTTATTATAACCTAATAAGAGACTTTTGCTCTCATATTCAAGTAAAATCTATTTCTCTCACCCTTTTATCACACTGTTTTCTTTGGTTTTTTTATCTACTAAATTATCAGAATTTGACAAACACTCTAAAAGCTTCAACTCCCTAACATTACTCTTGAACGACGGCTGTAAGATAGTTATTGTGGTTATTTTGTTATGGGAGCCCTAACTGATAGTTTTCATTTGTTACGTTACAGCTTTTGCTTTATCATGGTGATGGTAATTCGGAAAATCTTTCAGATGAGCATGTTCTGGATTCTGCAAAGTGCCGGGTATATTCATGAAATCTAATTTATTTCCTCTTAAAAAAAGCAGAATATTAATTACAATGCTTGCAGGCTTTGGCTGGACTTCTCCCCACACTTGTTGATGGTGGGCATCGGGTTCTTATTTTTAGTCAATGGACCTCAATGCTTGACATCTTAGAGTGGGCTCTAGATGTAATTGGGGTTACCTACAGACGTCTTGATGGCAGTACCCAGGTAACAGAAAGGCAAACTATTGTGGACACATTCAATAATGATACCTCTATAAATGCATGCTTGCTGTCCACAAGAGCTGGAGGGCAGGGTCTGAATTTGACTGGAGCTGATACCGTCATCATACATGACATGGATTTTAACCCTCAAATTGACCGTCAAGCCGAAGATCGTTGTCATCGCATTGGTCAAACCAAACCTGTTACTATCTACAGGTTCATTTCTCTTGCTATCTCTCTAGTTCCTTTTCTATTTATTATATGTGCCAAAACTGGTGGGTCGGTATGCCAAAATGGGTTGGACCGGCCACAAACAGATTCTGTATCTAGGTTTTTTTTTTTCTATAGTTCCATTAATTAATAAAAACTGCGAAACATTTACAAAAGACTTGCAATCAAATCTTAGGGACGTGAATTTTTGACATGACACAGACCTTGCATGAAATTCGTGGATTTGGGTTAGTCTAAACAGGTTCTGATCAGTTTTGGGACGAACCTGTGAACAAGTTTAGCTAAACAGGTTGTGTTTAAGTCGACTTGGTGGGTTTGTTTTTATATGCATTTGAATTTTTGGTTGTAAATTTGTACTTTTAGAGTACTAATAATAATAATAATAATAATAATAATAATAATAATAATAATAATAATAATAATAATAATAATAATAATAATAATAATAATAATAATAATAATAATAATAATAATAATAATAATAATAATAATAATAATAATAATAATAATAATAATAATAATAATAATAATAATAATAATAATAATAATAATAATAATAATAATAATAATAATAATAATAATAATAATAATAATAATAATAATAATAATAATAATAATAATAATAATAATAATAATAATAATAATAATAATAATAATAATAATAATAATAATAATAATAATAATAATAATAATAATAATAATAATAATAATAATAATAATAATAATAATAATAATAATAATAATAATAATAATAATAATAATAATAATAATAATAATAATAATAATAATAATAATAATAATAATAATAATAATAATAATAATAATAATAATAATAATAATAATAATAATAATAATAATAATAATAATAATAATAATAATAATAATAATAATAATAATAATAATAATAATAATAATAATAATAATAATAATAATAATAATAATAATAATAATAATAATAATAATAATAATAATAATAATAATAATAATAATAATAATAATAATAATAATAATAATAATAATAATAATAATAATAATAATAATAATAATAATAATAATAATAATAATAATAATAATAATAATAATAATAATAATAATAATAATAATAATAATAATAATAATAATAATAATAATAATAATAATAATAATAATAATAATAATAATAATAATAATAATAATAATAATAATAATAATAATAATAATAATAATAATAATAATAATAATAATAATAATAATAATAATAATAATAATAATAATAATAATAATAATAATAATAATAATAATAATAATAATAATAATAATAATAATAATAATAATAATAATAATAATAATAATAATAATAATAATAATAATAATAATAATAATAATAATAATAATAATAATAATAATAATAATAATAATAATAATAATAATAATAATAATAATAATAATAATAATAATAATAATAATAATAATAATAATAATAATAATAATAATAATAATAATAATAATAATAATAATAATAATAATAATAATAATAATAATAATAATAATAATAATAATAATAATAATAATAATAATAATAATAATAATAATAATAATAATAATAATAATAATAATAATAATAATAATAATAATAATAATAATAATAATAATAATAATAATAATAATAATAATAATAATAATAATAATAATAATAATAATAATAATAATAATAATAATAATAATAATAATAATAATAATAATAATAATAATAATAATAATAATAATAATAATAATAATAATAATAATAATAATAATAATAATAATAATAATAATAATAATAATAATAATAATAATAATAATAATAATAATAATAATAATAATAATAATAATAATAATAATAATAATAATAATAATAATAATAATAATAATAATAATAATAATAATAATAATAATAATAATAATAATAATAATAATAATAATAATAATAATAATAATAAAGAAATTGGTTTAAAAAGGATGTGCTCGTACAAACCCACGAAAACTCATGTTCGGATTCAGCTCATGGACATGTTTAACCATTTCACATCCCTAAGTTTAACCATTTGACTAGTGAGATAAAACATCCCAATCGAATTGCTAACTATATTTGCTCATATGTGATGATATCTTTTTCTTAAAGGTTGGTAACAAAAGACACCGTTGATGAGAATGTGTACGAGATTGCAAAAAGGAAACTAGTACTTGATGCAGCTGTGCTGGAGTCGGGGGTCGAAGTCGAAAACGAAGGCGAATCTTCGGACAAGACCATGGGAGAGATACTTTCAGCTTTGTTGTTGGGATGAGAAAATACTGCTGTTTTTTTTTTGCAATGATACCTTAATCACATCAAACTGAGCATGTTAAACTATACTCTCAGAGTTGAACCCTCGCTTCACTGATTAAATGATTATTTAGGGTCGAGTTTGATTTATATTAATCAGTCTAACATTGTTTTTGCTATTTAGATCGGGTTTGATTTTATAATTTGCTATTTGTTACTTGGACATTTTTTTTTACTTTCTTTTGGTCTTTAGTTTTGCTTTTATATAGATAAAAATCAACATAAAATTTGATCAGGGAGTTGAAGTTGGATACCTTAATTCTTCTCACACAATAAAAGATACAAAAAAGTTTAAGATTATAACGTTAAAGATTTTTAGACATGTTTTAGGCTGCATCTACAACAAAACAAGTTTAATGCAAATAACATTATTCATAAGTAGTAAACAACCTGGAAAAACAAAAAGAGAACCTAAAACAAATCAGAATAAAAAAAAGGAAACAATGTTCGTTGAACTGAATCAACCAAAAAAAAAAAAAAAGAAAACCACAAAAACAAAAATACATTTAAAGATAAAAAAAGTCGAACAAAAAACTGAAAAAGTATAAAAGTTGAAAAACGAACTACACTATAGAGCGTCTAGTGATTTCTATGTTAACCGCAAATAACATTATTCATAGCTCACTGCTCAAATACAAAGATGTAGGACTAGGACTTACCTATTTAACATTTAACTAGTAATAGCACCCGTGCACATTGCGGCACTGGTACATTGCAAACATTGAATGGATTAGTCAAAGCGTTATGTGATGCGCTAACCTTATGAAAACACACGTTCCGACGTATCCGGTTGAACTCAACGTAACATATAGTTGTATTGCGATTAAATCAAAACATAACACAAATCGAATTTATACTGTACAATCATAACGTATTATATGCGACCCGACTAACTTGAATTTATACAGTCAAGTCAAAAACTCTAGAGGGGTCAAAGTGACATTTTTCAAAGTTCATAAAAAGTTACGGGGTTAAAAATTACATTTCCTAAACTTAAGGGCTAAGATGGGGTAATAATGAGATTTGACAAAGTTGGGGGGTAAAAAGGAAACTATAACAAAGTTAGGGGTATAAAGGACACTACCACAAAGTTGGAGGGTAAAAAGCAAATTACTTCATAAGACCCGTTCGCGTTGCGGCGAGAGTACATTGCAAACGTCGAATGGATTCGTCCAAGCGTTATATGATGCGCTAACATTATGAAAACACGCGTTTCGAGGTATCCGGTTGAACTCAACGTAACATATAGCTGCATTGCAATTGGATCAAAACATAACGCAAATCGAATTTATACCGTACAATCATAACGTATTATATGCGACCTGACTAACTTGAATTTATACCGTCAAGTCAAAAACTCTCGAGAGGTTAAAAGTGACAATTTACAAAGTTCATAAAAAGTTATGGGGTTAAAAATTACATTTCCTAAGCTTTAAGGGCTAAGAGGGGATAATAATAAGATTTGACAAAATTAAGGGTAAAAAGAGAACTATGACAGTTGGAGGTATAAAGGACACTACCACAAAATTAAAGAGTAAAAAGCGAAGTAATTGTATGTCGTTGGCCAATGCCACTGACTTTATACTAAGATGTTATAGAATGTCTACTATTTCTCTTTTCATTTTTTGTGACCTATGCACTCAAGCAACCTGCAACTTAGGCTGTTTTGGGACGGTTTCAGGCCTCTTTTTGGATGTTTTAGGTCATTGTTAGATGTTCAAAGAGTTGTTTAGACAGAAATTTGGTCAGAATTTGCAAAATTCGGCCAAAACTTTGCTGAGCAAGCCTGGATTGCCACGAGGCGTTTTCCTGCGTCTCGCCTACAGCGCCAATGGTACTTGCGTAGTCAGAAAACTTCTGTAAGTACCAAACATATTACATACACGTCTAGTAACTCCAAGCTCAAGCTTAAATGAGATTCTCCACTTCTAGAATCACAATTCACAGCAGAAAAGGAACTTTTTTGGTTAAGCATTCAAACAAGTCCTACAAGTATTGCCTGGCTGTACATCTAATTACAACTCATCAAGTTCATCTTCATCTCTCAATTTGTGGAAAATTTCATCCAGGGAATCATTGTTCTTGGATAGTATGCTTGCCTTCAAATTATGAAGCCCTGACTTGAGTGATAACCAGGTTGAGGATGATAATGGTCCATCAGCGGAGGTGCTAGAGTCGTCAGAATCAAGCAACGAGACTTTAGCTGCAGCAATGTTTGTACTCGAACCCCTAATGGCAGCATATTTGCTACTGATAGCTTCACTGCTCCTACTATATCTCCGACCATTGTCTCTTCGGCTGCTCGTTGGCTTCATTTAACAGGCCATTTAAATGGTACTATTTTTTTAAAATATATACAACTAGAATCTGTTTCATAAACAACCCACAAGTTTTAAAATACTTACGTTTCGCGACTCTATGTCAATGCCTGAATCATTAAATTTTGTTGACAATGGAACAACTTCTTCACCAAGGCTGTGCCCTTGTTCAAGCCAAGCGCGCTCTACATAAGCAAGGACACATACTTGTTATACCAAGTTGTATTTATATAATGTTAAAATAAGTCGTACTTATTGAATTACCTTTCTTCAGAATAAGTAGCCCTGTTGGATCAACACCATCAAGATCATCCACTTCATTTTGAAACACAATTCTCTTCCAAACTCCACTAACTTTAATTATCCTGTGAAAGAAACCGGTTGCAACTAGGAGAGTATATACAACCATAATGATTGGATAGATTTTGTTGAATCTTTCCCCGAAGAAAGGGACGGCATTGTCGATATTTCCCATCCGCTGCGGCGATATAAGCATGTTCGTTAAAAGTGTGGTATTATCTTACAACTTAAATACGCGCATACCTTTTCAAAAATAGTCTTCTTCCCCCCATCTAGACTAATGAGATTGAGAAAATTGAAGGAAACTGGAGGAGCATAGCGTGCAACCATTCTGGGCCAGATTGGTGAAAGTATTTTCTACTTAGATACAAATTTATTCAAACAAAAAGAATATGTTTAAAAGACAACGGGATAATTTCATATACCCACTTTTCAATTTACCACATTTATACCCTCTTAGAACTAGGGATTTGTATTACGTTTGTATATACTAGCAGATTGTAAAATACATGAAACACAAAATATCAATAAAGTATCTCTTTTACCTTCTTAAAATTTGCATTAAGATACGAGAGTTTGGATTGTAAGAAAACATATTAGGATATAATGGTTAGTTATTATAAACTGTATTTAATAATATGAAATTTTATGTATATACAAGCTTTCAAGGGTGTATATGAAACTGCAAAAAACAAAAGAATGTAAACCTTACGAGCATATCATGAGCAAGCTCACGGAGCTGGTGTGCCTTGGTGTAAATGAATAGAAGGTGAGCATACCAACTTTGAACAAAGAGTAGTATGAGCAAATGCACATGTAAAAAAGAGGACCAAATGCAGCAACCTACAGTAATAATAACATATACGATTGAGAACTAGAAAACTTATAGTTGATAAGAAAACCTTGTAAAAAGAGAGACGAAAAGTTACCTGGACAAGCACCTCCTGTGTTGCGAGAGAGTTTATTAAAATAGAGAAGACAGACAAATCGACACCACTAGGCAAGAGAGTCGCCTCTGCCAAAAGAATAGCAGCTGACATACAACCGAGGACGATGGCAAAGAGTCTATTAAGTTGCCTCCACACAATACATCGCCATATTACTTCTACAAACAAACCATCCACCATGAACAAACCAAATCTTTTTACTTACATATATATTAGAAAGTCTTCTAAAGTGTATTATATTTAATGTATAAGTAGTACCCATTGTATCAAGATAGCTTCCTAAGGTACCATCCCTCTCAGGTCTCAAGCTTGAAACAAATTTCCTGCAATAAATTTTATATTATCATCATGCTTACATTCAATGATGACAAAACAAGCAGCAGAACTTTGAGAAAATAATATGGGAAAGCCATTTGAATTAACTTGGGTAAAAGTTGGTCAGATTTTTATATTCAACAGAAAAAAAAACCCTTGAAGTTATACTTTAGTAAATGATAACAAATATGATACAAACAATTATGCTTTACAGATATGCTGGATGTCTGACAGAAGCCTAGAGATAAAAAACAAAATGTATCAGCTAATCCGTTTATAGGCATATGAACCGTTTAGGTCTGTACATATGTGACGTATTAAGCAAGTGATGATTTTACACACATAATTTGATTACAAGTGCACTGAGAAAATATATTCTAGTTGGTTTCTTTACTATTTATGTGGTGAGAAATAATTTTAAATTTATATAAATCACACGAGCAAGAAGTGTATATTCAATCAGAAGGCAATGGTCTAAGTGACAAGAGCTTATACATAAATATACCTATATAATGTACCAACGAACGAACCAAACGCACAACTTAAAACAGAAAAAGGATACAAACATACCACCCATTCTCATTGCGTTGTTCATAATTCTTTATTGTTTCTTCTAATTTGAGGGCTTCCATGACATGTGTCAAATACTCGCTGCAATATAGAAGAAGAGAAGGTAAACAATCATATAGGAAGAAAAGAATGATGCTATGGTAAATTTCTGAAAGAATTATATAGTTTACCTTTTGTATCTATAGTATTCCTCACGAGCTCCTCTTAATCGGCGCCTTAGTGTTGCCATAGATTTTTCATCTGCATCATAATTCATGTCATTTTCACCTAAACGACCTCCTTGCGGTTTGAAGGATGGATCTTCATGCAACTGAAACAAGAGAATAGAAACAAACCATTCAAGAAAGAACAGAACCTTCAAATGATGGCAATTAATTACACAAGAAGCATAATAAAACAACCATTTGATTTATCATATCATCAATAATATTCATGTAGGGCCTAAACGGATCACGATTGGACATTTGTTTGGATGTTGCCTCGGCCACCTGATATATATTTTGACAAGTTAGTTAGCAAACCAAAAACAGTTGCAAAACGTTGACCAGAAAAGAATCTACAAAACAAGTACTTACAGCTATGACATTTGATAACTCCTGATGAGCCTTGTCAAGTTTAACGGCCATTTTGGCAATTTTATGTGAAAGAAGCTTTTGGCGAGTGGTCCAGTCGGTATTCCTCCAAATTGACTTTGGAATCTCACTTAAGCCAAAACCGAGAAGAAATACACCAGTCACAAGTCCAAAAGTATTTGAGCAAGCCATGGCTAGACCCACTACACCTCCACTCCTGTAAATTATTAAAAAGTCCATGACATGATTTTGTATTTGTTGGCCAATAGCATAGCATAAAATGGGTTAGGACATGAAACGAAACAAACCAATCTTTTTGCATCATTATGAGCAAAAGAAGTCCAGCAAGTCCAATCAAGCCCAATATTAGATAGAAAACTAAGTTGACATGGATGCTAGTCTTCAATCTCTCTCCAACAGAAAAATCTCCAGCATCCTCGTATCCCTGAATCAGAGGAACAACTAGCCTGCTCAGACAACAATATTAATAAAATCATTATTATGTGAACAACCATTTGCTGAAAATCAAAACTTCTTGGCAATCAAACAGAGAAATTCATGGAGGTGGTATATGAACACACAGACACATAAAAGAGGGCACAGGCTGACCTACCAAGTAAGCAAGAAAGTGCTCCAATATGACCAGCTCCAAAAGAAAGAGATTCCTCCATTGTCTTGACCTATAATCGTCTGCTCAAACAAAAGTTCAATTAAGAAGAACAAGAGTGAAAATCATCTATCTAGTGAAATTAGATTAGAGTGAGCAGCAGCAGCAGCGTAGTTAGGGTTAGGATGGTAAATAGAAGAAGGAGAAGAATTACGGAAGAGATGTCGGCAGGAACGAGGATGATGATGGAGAGGGAGCAGAACCAGGTGTAGCCGACGGTGAAGAAGACGTATCTGGGAACGTCAGGACCGGCGAAGTAGTTGAGGGTCAGCACAACCATGCCCAGGGTTACCGGAAGCGAGATCAGATAGAACACCCACATCCTCAACCTTTCTCTCTCGATCGAGATCCTTACCTTACCTTGCACCACCCACCACTTCTTTCCGACGACCTTGTTAATTCCTACATTAGTTATCGAGTGATCGTCTTTTTTCTAACATTTTTGGCTCCTAACACTAATCTTATTCATTTACTTTTAGGGCCAAAAGGATTAAAAAAAAAAAAAGACGTTGGATGCTAAAATTGTTAGAAAAAAAGATGTTAGAGCATTCACATCCAACCCATCATATTTTCATCCTAAATTACACTAAAAAACACTACATTTTATCTCTCATTTTCAATTAAATAATACTTTTTTATACCTTTATCATTACCTTTTCTTTCTCCTCCACTCACAACCACTTTCAAAATATATTAAAAAATTATAGGGGGTGAACAGTGTCCCCCCAAATATACAGATGAACAGTAACATTTTCTCTCTCCTCCACTCACAACCACTTTTTATACTCTTTATATTTTAAAAACAACACACACATATTTAGATTCCTTGGATGTGAATGCTCTTAGTGTTCTTCTGTATATTTGAGAGGACACTACAAGTGGTATTTGTACGACCTGAATGAGTCGATCAGAAGAGTTGTTTATCCGAATCAGAGGCGGAATCAATGAAACGGACCCTTGATGTAATTATAATATCTCTATTATTGATTTAACACTGATTTACAGCCTGGAGACGATTCGGCAGAGCTTCGCTACTCAGATCCGAAAGTTTCAAATGAATACCCAAGTGCCCCTATATATAGTGAGTGTGATTTCGTTTGAAATGGTCAAGGCCATGTTCAAACGAAATTCGGTTAGTTAATTTCGTTTGAATCTAGCTTTGGCTGTTTCAAACGAAATTACCTTCAAACTTATGAAAATCAATTTCTAGCACCTCGAGCACTGGTCATTCTATCCTATCCTATTACATGACTCGATACAAGACGAAGTCAATAGACATAGTGCACTAACAGACTCCCCCTTGGATATTGACGAAGTCTTCAGTGTCGAGTCTTTATCATGACACATCTTCAGTCTTGATCAGTCTTCATGCTCTGTCTCTGGCTCTAACACTATAAGCATCCTATCAATCTTTCTTCACGTCTTCAGGCTCCCCCTTTCGTCAAGCTTCCGTGCTTTAGGAATCGACACCTAGCTTTTCCGGTTACAAGCTCCCCCTAACTTTGAGCTTGTCTTCAGACTCCCCCTTAGACTCAGCTTCCGGGATCGTAGTCTGGAATCTTTCCTGCAATCACCCATACATTCATAAGTACAAACCTTTTAAGCTTCCAGTTATCCAGTAATGATAACCTGGCAATTTCAAACATTCTAAACAAACATTTTTCAACAAATTTTATGAATTTGGCAGCATTAAGTATCCAAATCCCCCATATTTAATCATCGAAGTTCAAACTAATGACCTTGGAGATATCACAAACTGTTTTTGATTTTAGTTAAAAATTCAAGTTTTAAATAAATGAACTTGTTTTATTTTTCAGAAACACAATCAGCTTACTTAGATTTTGAAACTCAACATCTTAGACATCAGTTGTCGAAAATAAAGCAGAATCAAAAATCTTTTTGTATTTTCTGAAAATATAAAGCAATAACGAAATATGTACAAACATATTTACAGACAATATTTTTGTTTGAGTTTGCGTTAGAGGATCATATCA
Organism: Helianthus tuberosus; assembly: GCA_030545235.1. NCBI lineage: Eukaryota > Viridiplantae > Streptophyta > Magnoliopsida > Asterales > Asteraceae > Helianthus > Helianthus tuberosus. The sequence goes on from CM060420.1 coordinate 47,005,784, forward strand.
GATTTTGACAAGTCACAAGTACCGTTGAGCTTAGTTACACATTAAGAATTAAACAATTCACTTAGATTGTCGATATACTGATCCACTTAAATTTTCACACAAAGTTCAACTGATTCAGGATACGAATTATGTGTTTTAAGAACTTAAACTCATTCATGTGTCTCACCTCTTGAATATACTCCCGTATCCAGATCCCAATATTCAGTCTTACAGGTGAGTATACCTAGATGATATCTGTAAGGGGTTAAATTGCGAAACCGTGAGAGCTCATGTCAGAACTTCCGTTCAACAGAGAGATGACGGTTCAACTTTAGGTGTGTCCCCTTTAGAGGATCTTTTCTTCAACAGCAATGATTATCAATTTTATTGTTTCATCATTTTTGCTGAGGGCGGCGCTATGTTTCAAGCAATGCAGAAAGTATTATACGAGGACCAGGCCATTGCTTCCGCATTATCAGAAGTCCCGGGATAATACCCCAGATATCACTGAGTATAAAGACCTAGTATCTCAGAAAAAGGGATTTTTCAAACGAGATTTCAGGGGTTACCTATATATCCAAGTAGTGTTCCCCACGAAATAAGTAAGTTTGAATTTAGGTTTATATCCCGAAAAAGTTTACTAAATGTATAAAAATCTACCGACACATCCACAGTGAGATCATTTAACACATTTTAATTTTCCAATTCTTTAGCGTACTGGAACTATCTACTGATGTACTATCATTTCCTTTTTTTTTTACACAAAACTCAATTTTGAATTTTATCATGTTTTTTGCTTTTTCAAAATTTTCAAATGTTTTTGTATTTTCTGACAACAATATATCTCCCCCTAAAATGCAAAATCATATAAAGAAAATTTGACAACCAATACTGATAGCTTTGTCTCGTCATCCATTTTCTGCATCTCATGCTCTGTTTTGCAGAAAATATAATGTACCCCCATGATTTACAACACATTGATATTTTACAGTTTGAAAACCGTTTTTCAATCTTGTGAAATTAATCATGTTTGTTCCACCGTGAGGGTTTCGGCATATTCAAGCAACATGTTTTTGAATTTTTGACAAAAATTAAAAACAAACATATTTTTGGTTTTTAAGTTTTTCAAATTTTTAGAGTTTTTGAAAATACTGTTTATTTATGTACAGAAAATGTTAAACTCCCTGTTCAACCAAACCAGGGTTCAGCAGCCTTCTCCTCCTGTTGTGCCAGGCTGCTCCGACACTCCACTTGATAATACTCAGTTGTCTTGAGCACCTGCACATTCAGACTACTTGATTACTTGAACAATTTAGCCCAGGTCTGTTGAACCTTAGGCAATTCAACACAATATGTATCATACAGTTTCGGAAAATCTTTATCATCAAAAACTTTTTCAACTTTAACTTCAACTTTTTCATCTTTTACCAAAATTACTTGTTTCTTAGCACTCCATTTTTGACCTTTCGGAGTACCTCTTTTGTAAAAATGTGATTCTTTTTGAACATTTTGTTTTTGAACAACTTTTGGTTTCCAAAACTCTTGGGATTTTGTCATATCAACTGATGTGTTCCAACTTTTTGTTGTTCTGAATCTGTGTGTGTGAAAAATCTGTGTTTGTCTTGAATCAGACCTAGTTTGTTTTGGTTTCCAAGTTTGATTCGAAGTAAACTTGTTTGTGTTGTACCTCCAAGTTTGTTTTGAATCAAATCTGGCTGACCTTTGTTTCACACCCTCAGATTTTTGTTTCTCAACATTTTCAAACTTCTTTTTGGTCTCAACATCAACAGGTTTCAGATTTGGACACTTTCGTGCAAGATGTCCAATTTGATCACACTTAAAACATGTTCTTTTTGAAACATCTTTAACCTGTGGTTGTTGCCTTTTCTTTTGAGCACAAAACTCTTCATTAGACTGTTGTCTAAATTTGAGTTTTTCCTCTTCTTCAAAACTTTTTCCTTGAACAAAACTCATCTTTGCCTGATAATTTGGCATTTCATTTCTTTTCCAACTTTGTTTCTTCTTATAACCCAATCCAGCCTTCATATTTTTCCTTTTAAAACCAGGTTTGTTATAAAAATGTTTGTGACTTTTTCCAGCAAATTTTGAAATTTCGGATTTTTCAATCTCAACCATTTTGAAAACTTTATCAACCTTTTCTGAAATCACATTCTGAATCGGGAATACAACATCTAAGAATAATTTGTCTGATCCAATCATGGTATAAACCAATCCTTTTGAATCATCATTCAAATTTTTCTCGAATTTTGTCTGTTTAAGATAGCCATCATGAAAATTTCCCTCATTTTCATCATGTGATTCAGACTTACCTTTGTTTGACTCATCTTTCAGAACGCTTTCAACAACCTTACTTACCATCTCTGAATCATTAGCTTCATCAGATTTGGAGTAAGTCACATCGATACTTTCAGGTAATTAGTCAACTATATTCAAACCTTTTGCCACCTTTTCCTCATCATAAAAAGTATAATTGTTTCTCAATGGTGGTGGAACCTGATGAAACTCTGAACCAATACCTTTTTTATTCTTGTTAGTATCTTTATCATCTGGTGTGATGTTAAAAATGCGTTCGAGAATGTACGAAGAGTTATGATAACTTTGAAGTTTGGTAACAATCTTTTCTTTTTCAGCCAGAACTTGTTTGAGACTAGCAACTTAATCAACACACTTGTTTAATTCAAGTTGCTTTTCTTTAAACTTTCTCTCATACAGTTCTTTGGTTGTTAAAGTTTCAGACAATCTTTGGTCAAAACATTTGACTTGGCTCTTTAAAGTATCATAAGCCTCTTGTACTCTCTGACTTGACCACTTCAAATTATCATACTCCTTTTGAAAATCTTGAAACTTATTATCTTTCTCCACACAACCAACACATTTAGCTGTACACATTTCTTTCAAAATCTTATTTTCTTCTTCAAGACCATGACATTTCTGTGTTAGCTTTTCAACCTTTAGTTTCAAAATTTCTTCTTTTTCAATCATTTCTTTACATTTTATTTTGAAAACATTTTCAATTTTACTTGTTTCAATATCTTTTATTTTGATTATATCATCTTTTTCAGTACAAGCTTTGCACATTTCTATGCAATTCTTGCACTTGTTTTCATTGATATCAATAGTTTCAACATTCGATAGATCAGAAGATTCATTTACCTCAGTCTCTTTCAGCACCGGTTCTTCTGTTTCACCTATCTGGTTTTCCTCTTTCTTCTATTCTTCTTCTGCTTTCTGTTCTTCTTCAGCAGCAAGCTTTGCAATAATTTTCACTTCTTCTACCATCTTTTTCAACTCTTCTTCTTTTCTCTTCTTCATTTCTACCACCTTTGGTAGACTTGCTTCACAAATTTCTTTTATTTTGTTCAACAAATCCGACAAATATCCTTTATCAGATAACCTTCTTGTGTTGAAAGTACTCTGACTTGGAAACAAATTTGTTACTGCATCAAAATCCACCTTTGATGGATCAACAACTGGATTACCCTGTGGATCCATGTAACATTCCAATTCGTCATTCCATCTTTTGGCTCTCTGGGCTTCTTTGAATGGTTCTCTGAATTTTTCAATTTCCCATCTTGCGTAATCTCTTCTCCACCATCTATCATGATCAAAAAATTCTTCACCGCTGCTTGACATCTTCAAATGGTTTCTTGAAGTTCACAATTTGTATATCGTCAATCACCTAGAGAACAAAACAAACAAACACAATCAGAATCAACAATAACAATTATCCTGAAACAGACTGACACTCGGTTGTCGTGAAATGATCTTGAAGTGAAATGTTCACTTTCAAACGAAATCCTAACTTCAAGTGCAATAGGGGCTTTCAAACGAAATAGCAAAGTTTCAAACGAAATCACTTTGTTTGATTCTTCAAACGAAATCACTTGACTGATAATCTTCAAACGAAATCACTTGGTTGACTCTTTAAACGAAATCACTTGACATGTAACTTCAAACGAAATCACTTTACATGCAGTCTCAAACGAAATCAGCAGTTAACTGGCATCTTCAAACAAAATTAGTTGACTAATATCTTCAAACGAAATCAGTTGCCTTTTCAAACGAGATTACTGATTCAAACGAAATCAGGTTGTCTTTCAAACGAAATTAGGTGTGCTCGTTCAAACGGAATTACGTTTTTGTCCCATTTTTGTCACTTTTACTTCGAATTTTGATCTGAAACTCTCAAGGGTTTGATAAAACACTGTTTCGCATGTACTGTGAAAAATTCAATCCATTTTGACCGTGAAATCTTGTCCACTTTGAAAAAGAAGGTGTAGAAGTCAGAAAAACAATGAAATCAAGCTGAACTCTTCTTCCTGAGCTCTGATACCACTTGTAGGATCGTTGTACGACCTGAATGAGTCGATCAGAAGAGTTGTTTATCCGAATTTGAGGCGGAATCAATGAAACGGATGCTTAATGTAATTATAATATCTCTATTATTGATTTAACACTGATTTACAACCTGGGGACAATTCGGTAGAGCTTCGCTACTCAGATCCGAAAGTTTCAAATGAATACCCAAGTGCCCCTATATATAGTGAGTGCGATTTCGTTTGAAATGGTCAAGGCCATGTTCAAACGAAATTAGGTTAGTTAATTTCGTTTGAATCTGGCTTTGGCTGTTTCAAACGAAATTACCTTTAAACTTATGAAAATCAATTTCTAGCACCTCGAGCACTGGTAATTCTATCCTATCCTATTACATGACTCGATACAAGACGAAGTCAATAGACATAGTGCACTAACAGGATGGTTGTTGAGGTAAAATTTGGAGATAATTTTTTTTAGAGCACTTTTCAAGAAGTTAGAGGACTGAGAGGAAGTCTAACAACCGGCAGTCGTAACAGCTCTGTAGAGTCTCACAAGTTTCTTCCTGAGAAGGTTCAGGAGGTCTTAGTAGGGATTTCTTAGGGTTTAGCATTAAAAGATCTCGGTTCCATACCACGTTAATTTCGAATCAGAATCTATTCCTAGTTGAACATGAGTCTAGCCTAGGTAGTCTTCGGCATCACTGAGTTAAGTCTTCGTCCAAATTCGCATCTAGTTAGTTAATTTAGCTTACTTTTAGCTGCAATTCTAGGATTTTTAGTAAAACCCCCCCCCCCAATCAAATAAACAATTAGTTAAGTTTGCGTCAGAGTCAGTCTAGATAGAGTCTTAGCGTAATTCGATAGAGTCTCGTGGATTCGATATCGGACTTACATTAGCTATACTAGAGTCGATCGGTACACTTGCCGGTTAGTAGTTTAGTGTGTCTTAGTGAGTCTAAAGTATTACTTAGAGTCTAGAATTAGGTTAATTTTAGTTGTTTTTATTAAACTACTTTTAGCACATCAAAAACTAAGTGTTTCTAACCTTAGTAAGTTATCACCGATATTAAACAAGACTTAACAAGCATAACTTGATCGTTTCATTAAGTTAACAACTTACTGTCGAATCGTTCGGTTAACGATTCGGTAGAGCTTGGTGACACGTAGTTTAGTTACCGCTTTTATTTAGAAACTTATAAGATATTCCGTGTTAGGGATATTATAGAACGCACGCTAGCGAGTCATGTCTTGGAAATGATATCACGAAGTCGTATTTAGCTAGCTTTGCACAAGGAAATCCAGGTGAGTTCATAACCCCCACTTTCTACGGTTTTATATTTTTATAAATGTTTTCGGGTGTGGAAAGACATGCAAGTTTTGCAAAAGTAAACAATTTTTTGATAAACGAAAACTCATATTTCTAAACCATGTTACAAATGGATTTCAAGGAACTCAAATGGTTTACGAACGATTTATACTAAATATACCGGTTTTACAAAACAAATGCGTATTCTAGAAATGTCACACCCTGACTTTTGCGAAAGCGTGTGCGTGTTACTTGATCAGTTTTCATTGCATTCGATTATAACAAACAACTATATGATTAATATGATGTTCATCCATTCAAAAGTTTAAAACATTACAATCACAAGTCATTTAAGTTTCAATCAACATGACCTCCGATTAAGTTACAAACCAACGAAAGTGGATGACATCTGAACTTGAAATTTACATCTTGAAAACAACACCCGCACCAAAGATCTATCTTGTTTCCTGAAATACATGTAATTTTGAAAACATCAACAAAAGTTGAGCAAGTTCATGCGTTTTGTATGAGTTCCAATAAACTTGTAAACATTTGAGAGATTCCTGTCACACCCCAAATTTCCACGTATTACCGGTGGGCCCGGTAGGGGAGTATCGTGACGTAGTTGGTAACATCATGGTCAAACAACACAATATATAAATGCACAGCGGAAGCAAAAGATAAATATATTACATTCCGAATATAAAGTAATATCAAGTATTACAACGGAAAGTAAAGGATCCACATGCGGATCAATAAAAGAAAAGAAAACTGTTCAACAGACTTCAGGCATCTAGAACTTGCAAGATTCCTTATTATCGCCCTGAGCTTCCAGTAAATTTCGTTCAGTACCTGTCACTTAACCTTTTTGGAAAATACGTCAGTTTACACTGGTAAATACAATTAACCGACTCATTTTGGAAAAAGAGTTTGAAAAGTGATTCGAGTGCAAACGACACAAAATATCTTGACACATTGATTAAAATGCACAGAGGCAAAATTAATCTTTTATAACTTAGGACAATTTTATTAATAAAAATCTTGTATCCGATTTACATGGTTGTCCAACATTTAGGGCCGGTGATTATACAATACAAGCCGGACAAGATTAATCGACACACCACAAATATAATCTCACAAGAAGACACCCTTACGAGTGAGTATACGTTATACATATGCAACAGGAGGTGTTTTGTCTACACCTTGTGCTTACGTCGTGGCCATTCACTTTTTAAAATGAGCCAAGGATATCCAGGACACGGTCATTAACCCCCAATGTTATTTGTTATCAATCAATACAGATTAAAACGGGATTATGCAATTTAATCATCTCCGATTAAAAGGTTTCTACACCCGACCAAGCGGTATTTTTATAATACCGTATCCCAAGCCCGTATAAGGGAAAATAAGTTAAAAGTATTTACCTGAGCTAGCAGTGCAATTTATACTCAACCGTATATTCTAATCAGCAAGCACAAGTACTTCTACTGGGGCTCTCAATCTGGAACGAAGGTTTTATTAACCTATTAGATTCCTAACGAGTCTTATTTAAGTCTTAACTTAGACCGGTTAGTTTTAAGGAAGGTTTACGGTTCGAACGCATGATTAAGCGAAGACCGGAATAGAATGTGATTTAGACCCGACAAGTTTGAAGACTTGTATAATATGGGTAAACTAAACACATTCTGGATTTTGAGATAAAAAGGATAAGGTTTGACTCGTTTCGGCTAATTTATGCAAACTAGTTACATAAACCGAACCGAACGCGCCAGAGGCGTAACAGGTAACCATATGGGTCCTAAACAGGTTTCCTAAGTTAATTATGCCTCAAATATGTTGTGACATCAGTAAGATGTCTCTCATTATGCCCGAAACGTTTTTAAACACAAACTAGGCCTCGTAGGGGTAGTTTGGTCTTTTAAAAGGTTATAAAAGAGTTTAAGTATTTACCTGAGTTACAGGTCTGATGTAATCAGTAAAAATACTAAATTTAATAAGTTGTAACAGTAGGGTAAAGTATATATGTGAATTTACCCATTATAACCAAACTATGCACCGAAGGGGCATTTTGGTAATTTCACATAAGCCGAAAAGCTCAAAACCGAAGTCTGAATTAATCAACCTTTGTTTACTGTTAAAACATTCTAAGTTGCCTAAAACATCAGTAGGTATCAACCCGTGTATGTTTAAAATAGTTTTAGTACCTACTATGCGTTAAAAACGCTTAAAAAGGCGATTAGAAGCCAATTACGGGTTCTATACCGAAAGCTGATATTTTTATTATTCCAGAAGGCTTAAAATAATTTATTTAACATATCTAATCAGTAGAAAAAGGTTTGGAGTCGTTTAGATATGTAAAACTCATTTTATGGCCCGTAAGGGCAAAACCGACCATTACCGGATTAAGCCTACGACTACTAGTTATGCTCAGCCTAAAATTAATTAAAAATCTTCAAAAATCCCAAAATAATATATTACATCAGTGGGTATTAAGTTTGATACCAAAAAGTAGGCTTAACTAGGCTATACGCTAATTACGCCGTTTTATTAACATAAAGCTTTCATTTTGCGATAATGAGCATAACTCTTAATCTACAAGTGAAACTGATGTCAAACTTTGCATACAAGTTTATATATTAGTAATTTAAGTTTTTACTCTTTTACATTTCCAAAAATCACGTTTAAAGGTAATAAGGGCATAATGGTCAACATATGAGCTATTAACGGAAACGCGTAAACGAATGGGTCAATCAATGAACCAACCACAGAGGGTTATGCTAACATGTAGCCTGGTCCTAAGGAAGCTCTAAGGCATTTCCAAATCATACTAAAGCGGGTCAGAACTGAAGTCAAAGCAAAAGTCAAAGCTTTGCGACTTTCGGTTCCGAATCGGTTCAAAATGGAAAGTTGTCGAATCAAACAAGCTTAGACAAGTTCTTATGCTTATTATCAAGTTATATGAATGATAAAATAGATTACACGCCTTTTACATTGTTAATTATGCGTTAAACGAAAGATTACATTTCTGTTGACTTTTTCTAATTATCTTTGACTCGACAAATGACCTAGTTAGGATGGGAATCAGTGGATGCCCTTTTAAGGGTTTAAAGCCCACATAATTACCAACTTATAACTACCTTTGATTCGACTAATCACTGGACCATTAGTGATTAATCGTTAAGTCAACCTTTAATTACGACGGTTGACTTTTAAGCTAAACTAAGCTAAAACTTAAACTAAGGAAAGATTAGAAAACTTACTGAAGTCCTAAGCTTGATTAGGAAGGTCTTGTGTCTGCTCATAAGCTCCCAAAAGCTCCAGAAATGCACAAGTGAAGTGTGAAGAATGTGTTGCAACTTATTGGCTTTATATAGTGTTTAGATCACCACAAATTCTTGACACCCAAGTCTATGAGTGACCATAACATCTTAACAAGTGTCCCTAGATGTTTAGGGGGTGTTTAGGGGGCTCTTGGAAGGGTTTAAGGGCAACACATGGCGTTTAGAAGGCTGAACAGGTGAAAAAAACGAGTTTCTGCATCTGGGGGGCTGAGGCGGCCCGCTTGAGGTGCTAAAGCGGGCCGCATGGGCCTTCTGATCAACTTTTTTTTTCATTTTTTGTTTCCACATCTTGTCCCTTGGCTCTTCGGAAGGTCAACTAGCATTATTACTTGCAATTTGACCCCTTATTATTTACCTACAAGGGCTTTAGAACTTGTACCCACTTTTCTAAGTCCTTGGCCACTCGGTTATTACCCGAAAAGTCATAACTTTCAACGTTAACGCTTTTAACCCCTCGCATACGAATCTGATCATAACTTTCTCATACGATAACGAAAATTTATGAAATTTTAATCGTGCATTCTAGTGAGCATAATTAACATTTACAAAGCTTTGGGTTTGTCAAAAGATCACTCAGAGGTATCTCTTTAACATGTTGACACATTTAACCCCTGTAGTTTGTAATCTCTCACTTTTAGCTTCGTATGATCCATGATTTATCCGTCTAAGGGTATAAACATCATGTAGGGTTATTGTAAAGTATGTTTATCCATTGTTGACATTTTGAACCCTTATTTTCACATACTTTCTATGTTTGTCAACTTTAGTCCCTCTAAAGTATAGTTTCTCACGTTCAAGCTGATGACACGTGTCAATACCTTATAGGACGTGAATTTTCGAGGTGTTACAATTCCTTTGAAAACTGGTATGTAAAGCGTCTATAAACAGATCAATTAATGTTTTGCAAGGACATTAATATATGTGAAGACATAGGGAGCAGTGGCGAAGCTTGAAAAAAATGTTCGGGGGGGGGGGGGGGGGCGGAAGGTACCGGACCTAAAAAAAATTCTATGTTTGGGTCGGATGTCGGTGATTCGATTCGGGTCGGATCGGGTCAAATATTAATATCAAATAAAAAGACAGACTGAGGAAGAAGAGGAAGAAGGCCAGAAAGTTCAAGAACGTAAAGTTCAAGAACCGAAAGTTCAAGAAACGAAAGTAAAGCTTTCTCAAGGGCAAAAAGACAGACTGAGGAAGAAGAGGAAGAAGGCCAGAGAGTATCTGGAAAGGATTTTGTCCTCGGATACAACTGGTAAAACAGATAAAAGTTCTGATAAATCGTCTTGCTCACCAAAGAACAACAAATCAAGCAAAACGCATTCATCAGATACAAATCTGAGGACGAAAGAGGAAAAGAAGAAGAAAGTTGTTGGCAATGAATCTGTTTCTTCGGAAACAAAGGAGCCACATGTCGGCGATGAATCTGGCTCATCAAAGTCAGACAAGCCACATTCAGGCAATGATTCTGGTACGGTAAAGCCAGAAGAGCCAGTAGTTGAGGTAAAAACTGAGAATTCAGGTTTAACAATGGATGAGGCAAATTTTCCACCATTGTTGAACAAGAATTCAAAATCACCCAAGAACAGTCAGGCTTGGGTGAATCTGTTTAAATAGAAAAACCTTACTTGCCGGAGTTCCCAGGTTGGTAAGTGTGGAACAGGAATCGGCACATTTCTTGAGAAATTCATTTCGGTGATATTTCGACTTAAAAGTGGTAAATCAGGGACATTAAGTTGTACTTGATTTTCTACAAGTGATGTTTGTGGATTGATCTTACAAATGTTAGTTTTTACAAGTGGTTGAAGAGAACAAAGTGATGAAAGATCCCCGTATTTGTAAAATGACACACAAAACTTATTTTCTGGAAAAATCATTTTGATTAAAACAAACTTAAGTGTTTTGAAATCATTATGGGAAAATGTTTTGTTGTGAGGGGGAGTTCTGATTGTTTATGCCAGGTGGATGGAGAATTGAAGTGATTCTCATCATGTTGTCACATTTCTTGTACAGCTTGTTTTCAAATTTTCCCAGAAAATCAAAATTGAAACATATTTTGATTTTAGGGGGAGTAAAAATTTAAAAAAATTTGAAAATTTGAAAATTTGAAAATGTCAAAAACATTGAAAAAAATTAAAAATGAGTTTTGTTGAAACAAGAGGAAATGATAGTACATCAGTGGACTATCACAGCATGCTAAAGAATTGGAAAGTAAAATGTGATAAGCGGTCTTACTAAAGATGTGACGGTAGGCTCAGCTAGACTAGTAGATTTGCGATAACGATACAAACCTAAATGAAAAAGCCTAGTTCTAGTGGGAAACATGGTCGAAAGCATAGTACTTAGTTTTGTCCTTCTTGATTGTGTGCCTACTCAGTAATCGCTGATTGTCGAAAGACATAAAACTGGTTAAGTTTGTGAACTTTCACAACTTTGCTGAAAAGTCGCTGTGATTGTGCATTTCATTTTGCAAAGATTTAAACTTGTTTTATTTCTTTATTTTGTTTAAGCATCGGACATCCTCTGTGTATACGTGAGTATCGACCTGGATGTTGTTGCCTAAACGTTCTGCTTTATTTTCTTTGGTGTTTCGTTTAAGCTTTGGATCACCTCTGCGTATACGGGAGTATCGACCTGGTGGTTAAAGCCTAAACAACTTCAACTTGTTTTATTTTTCTTATTTTGTTTAAACATTGGACTTTCTCTGCGTATACGGAAGTATCGACCTGATTGTTAATGTTTAAACATTCTGCTTTGTTTTCGCACAAATCACAGTTGATAAAAGTTTAAAGGCATTACTTGAGTCAGTGTATTGCATGATGAGGGGATATGCTGAGATCGTGGGGTCCATGAGAATTTAGTGCTATCTTAATATACCTTAACGTATCGGTAAGCATTTCGAAAGTTTTTAGATTGAGTTTAAGTGGACAATTATATCGTCAATCTATGTGAATCGTTTAAAGCTTAAAACGATTAATAGCTTAACGGTGCTTGTGATATGTCTCAAAAACTGATATGATCCTCTTACGCAAACTCACAAAAATAGTGTCTGTAAATATTTCTTTATTGCATTTAATTTTTGTTATTGCATTTGTGTTTTATAATTTTGAAAAATCCAAAAAGATTTTCGACAACTGATGTTGAAGAGCTGATTTTCAAAATTTCAAGTGCTGAACATGATGAACTGGTTTGGGAGTGTGAGTTTAACAGAAGAAATTTTGGATTAAGAAAGAAAAGTTTGATTAGTTAATCAAGGTCATTAATTTGAACTTGATATAACTATTTCTAGTAAGTTTTTCTTATTGATTTAAGTGAAAACTTATGTTGTGTTGAGAAGTGTGTAGGTGATGTGCTGAACAAGAGATGAAACCAGGGATTGATCTCAAGGTGATAGCTAATTCCAGACAGCGATCCCATCATGATGAGAGGGGGAGTCTGACGAGGTTAGAGCCAAAGAGAAGATCCTGGTATATGCAAAGAACGTGAACAGACCGATAAAGACTGAAGATTGAGAATACTCGACATTTAAGACTCGTCAACATCTGAGGGGGAGTCTGTTGGTGCATTCATCTGTCGTCTTCGTCTTATGTCGAGTCTCGGGTTTCGTTACTGATCTGATCAAGCATGACATCACTAGTGACGTCATCACATGACATCACTAGTGACATCATACTACAACTTCACGTGAAATGGCATGCTTGCATGAAAACAGAATGTTGTTTGTCAAAGGTTTCGCTTGAAGACAAATCACATGTGAGAATTTCGCTTCAAAGATGCTAGAAGGTTTCGCTTGAAAGGCTTCAAGCGAAATCATGTGTATTATAAATAGGGATAATGTTTATTCATTTGTAACAGTTCTGGAATTCAACACCGAGGAGCTGCCGGTGTGAGATTTGATTGTAAACGACAGTAGATCAATACAATCAGTGTTAAAGTGATACGCAAGATGTTTCGACATCCGTTTCTTAGTTTCCGCCTCTGAAACGGACTAAATCTCTTCTGAACGACTCGTTCGGGTCGCAAACCGATCCTACAGGAGTGTACTCCAAACATTAACCACTGATGCCCCTTTTTCTTGGTACTGGGGTCTTCTTCCTTCAACACTTGACAGCCTTTTGATGTTGCCAGTGGTCAAAACAAAACCACTGGTGGATGTCAGAGGTGCTATGGAAGGAATTGCCTCCAAGGAAGTCTTATTAATGTAACCACTGTCCAAATGCAAACCAGTGGGTTCAACACTTGTAGTCGCTGCTTCATTTGGATTACCACCAAGAGTTACTTGTAACTCAAGGGGTGTAACCTCCTCAGGTTGTGTTGGTGGGTTAGCAAAGATTGATACATCAGACCCAGTCATTTGTTGAGGCATGTTCTCATTGATAGGTGATTGAGAAGGACTGGTTTGTGCCTGGTTCAAATCAATTGCATCCGACAAAAGTTTAGTTGGTGGATGAATTGTGGATGTGAGGTTTGGTGTTAGAAGAGAATTTACCCCGGGCATTGGGCTGTGGATGATGGAAGCGAGTGATTCCAGAGCATCATATTGTGGAGTCCCTATGTGTACAACCTGTTCTTTTTTAGAAGAAGCAGGAGGAGTTTCAGTTATGGGTTGAGATATTTGTACCAACTGCTGTGAGGAAGAAGCAGCAGTGGTATCTTGTGACTTTTGTTTTGTCACTGGCAGTTGCTCTGGTATCTCATTCTCCAGAGTTGCCTTTTTTATAGGTTTGGGGGATTTTTGTGTTTTCTTTTTGTTTGGCTTTTTGGTGATTAAAGGTGTGGGTTTTAAAGCAGTTGTTTTGCTACTTTGATCACCTTGAGCAGTGGGCTCAGCACCAGATACCTGAGGAGCAGTGGTAGCTGCTAAATTCTGCTCAGGCACCTCTGCTTGTGTTTTGCAAGGTGTTGACATTCTGGTAAAAGTTTCAGCAGTTAAGCTGTGCATTTGAAGAGATTCACCTTGTTTTATTGCAGAAGGATCATTCTTACAAAGTTTCTTTTCAAAATAATAACTTTGAAACCTTGGAAATAGTAAGAATGCCTTTGTTTCAACATTTTTAACCAGATCATTAAAAATCTCCCGAGAATAATTAAAATTTTCTCCTTGAAGAATAGCAAATCCCAGGTTTTGAATTTTTAATGGTATTTCATTAAAAGCAGTGGTTTTGTTTGAAACACACATTAGGAGGGTATGAAATAAAAACCTTGTTGTAGAAGGGAAGAAACCTTTTTGTAAGGTATCCTTCTTCATCATTGTATCTGCATACCCTCTTTCAATGAAGTCAATTTTTAACTCGTTTTTAGGAAAAGAAGTTATACCTTTCTGATCATCGAGTTGAAAGACCTCCGAGATGGATTGTGGTGTAATCGTGACAGCTTTACCCTTTAGAGAAGAGTTAATGGCTATGACAGTTTCACCTTGTTTGTAAAGGGTTACATTCTTCCAGAACTCTCTTTGGGTCGCCAAGTAAATTGGTGCATCGGCTGTTAACAAAGTTTTATACTTTGATGCAGACATGATATCAATGATGGAGTCGAAAATATCAGTGGTGCCGGGTTTTCTGAGAAGACCCAGAAGGTTGTGAGACGGTTTGTGTGGAATTTCAGTGGGTTTTGCCTTTTGAGAGGCTTCTTTTGATGATGATTTGGAAGTGGGTTTTGCAGATGACTTCGATTTTGTCATTTTGGAGATGATGATCGAAGAAGGTTGTGAAGGAATTTGAAGAAAAACTGCTTTGAGAAGAGAATTTTTAAGAATTCAATTCGACAGTAAAACCCGGTTTTGGGTTTTGAATGGGGGTTTTATAGAGAAAAAGTGAATGCTGACGTGGCAGCGGTTACAAAAGGTCTGACCACTATGTACTGCCCACATGCCAACCCCTGATGAAACGAAGGACAATACTTTTATGAAAGTTACTGATGAAGGCAGTGGTTACAACGGTAACAAATGGAAGCAGTGGATGATTTTCACTATCAGTGGATAGCATATCAGTGGATAAGACACTGCTTTTGAACAACAGTGTTTATCAAGGAAATGAAAGAACAGGGGTTGACTTTTAGCAGTGGACAGACTTTGAAGTAGAGCAGACTTTTGAACAAGCAGTGGTTATGGCAGACTTTTAAGGATTTTAATGAAAACTTCATTTTTAACTATTTTTAAGGATGGATTTTTGATTTTCTGAAAACATTTTAATGCTTTTCTTCATAGAAAAACAAGATGTTGCTTGTTATTCCATGTTTAGCATGCCAATCCTAGAGACCAAACTTTCAAAGGTGGCTGTATCTAATGCTTTTGTGAGCACATCTGCCAGCTGGTCTTTAGTTGGAACATGATGCAGAGAAATCAAACCTTTTTCATAGCAATCCCTCACAAAGTGATGTCTGATGTCGATGTGCCTGGTGGTTGAATGGGAAACTAGATTTTTGATGATATTTTCTGCTGCCTGGCTATCCATCATGAGTGGTGTCTTGAAAGCAGTGATACCAAAATCCAGCAACTGTTTTTGAAGCCACAGGAGTTGGGCTGTACAGCTTGCAGCAACAATGTATTCAGCTTCAGTAGTGGATGTTGAAACTGCTGCTTGCTTTTTGCTTTGCCAAGAGACTAAGCAATCACCTAGAAACTGGCACCCTCCTGAAGTAGACTTCCTTGTGGTGTTACATCCAGTAAAGTCACTGTTTGAAAAGCCTGAAAGCTTGATATTTCCATTAGCTGGATACCAGATACCAAGTGTGGGAGCACCTTTTATGTATCTGAAGATCCTTTTTACAGCAATGAGATTTGATTTTCTGGGAGCTGATTGACTTCTTGCACAGACACATGTTGCAAACATGATGTCTGGTCTAGATGCAGTTAGGTACAGTAAAGACCCAATCATGCTTCTATAAAGTGTTTGGTCAATCAGCTCATCTTTTTCATCAAACATCTGCTTATTTTGGATCCACTGCTCTGATCCAGTTTTGGCTTTAATTATATGTTCCTCTGGTAGGGTTCAATCCCAACAATCTCCCCCTGGAACAAATAATGCCAAAACCCTTCATTATTGTGGAACTTTATTGCCTCATCAACAGTTCCCTTATCTGACCTTTAAGTTGTAACTCAAAGCCTAGGGCATCTGTGTCATCTTCATCCCTACCAAGTGGAAGATCAAGGAGATCCTGCATATCTTCAAGACTTAGGCCAAGTGCTTGTTCCTTTGTTATTTTCTTCACTTCTCCACTAGACCTGAACATAGTCAGTACATGGGTCTGTTTGTCAGTTTCCCACTTTAGTACTTTTGAGCCTGGTGGGTTTCTTGGGAGATCTTTATTAGATGAGGTATTTTGTGAAGCTGGCCTATTGATGACTGTCTGAGCAGTACTTGCAGGTTGATCCAATCCAAGATTTTCTACAATCATTTTCTTGATGCCTTCTTTTACAAGGGCATCTCCTTCTATTAGCTCTTGAATGGTTTCAGCACCCAACTGTTTTTGTTGCCTTCTTTTAAAGATGGCTGCACCAGTTGGAGCAGTGGATCTCCTGATTTGCAGCTTTGGTGGTCTTTTTGAGACCTCTGCCTCAGGATAGTCAGGCTTTTGTGGAGCAGTAGGATCTGTCTTTCTCAATTTCTCCAAACTTTTGTAGGTAGCCCTGACTTTATCTTCTTTCCATCTCAACACTTGATTTTTGGACCCATAATCAGTAAAGATTGATACATCAGACCCAGTCATTTGTTGAGGCATGTTCTCA
The DNA here is from genome assembly GCA_030545235.1 of Helianthus tuberosus. Classification (NCBI taxonomy): domain Eukaryota; kingdom Viridiplantae; phylum Streptophyta; class Magnoliopsida; order Asterales; family Asteraceae; genus Helianthus; species Helianthus tuberosus. Next base: position 47,022,470 of record CM060420.1, read on the forward strand.
TTGATAGGTGATTGAGAAGGACTGGTTTGTGCCTGGTTCAAATCAATTGCATCCGACAAAAGTTTAGTTGGTGGATGAATTGTGGATGTGAGGTTTGGTGTTAGAAGAGAATTTACCCCGGGCATTGGGCTGTGGATGATGGAAGCGAGTGATTCCAGAGCATCATATTGTGGAGTCCCTATGTGTACAACCTGTTCTTTTTTAGAAGAAGCAGGAGGAGTTTCAGTTATGGGTTGAGATATTTGTACCAACTGCTGTGAGGAAGAAGCAGCAGTGGTATCTTGTGACTTTTGTTTTGTCACTGGCAGTTGCTCTGGTATCTCATTCTCCAGAGTTGCCTTTTTTATAGGTTTGGGGGGGTTTTTGTGTTTTCTTTTTGTTTGGCTTTTTGGTGATTAAAGGTGTGGGTTTTAAAGCAGTTGTTTTGCTACTTTGATCACCTTGAGTAGTGGGCTCAGCACCAGATACCTGAGGAGCAGTGGTAGCTGCTAAATTCTGCTCAGGCACCTCTGCTTGTGTTTTGCAAGGTGTTGACATTCTGGAAAAAGTTTCAGCAGTTAAGCTGTGCATATGAAGAGATTCACCTTGTTTTATTGCAGAAGGATCATTCTTACGAAGTTTCTTTTCAAAATAATAACTTTGAAACCTTGGAAATAGTAAGAATGCCTTTGTTTCAACATTTTTAACCAGATCATTAAAAATCTCCCGAGAATAATTAAAATTTTCTCCTTGAAGAATAGCAAATCCCAGGTTTTGAATTTTTAATGGTATTTCATTAAAAGCAGTGGTTTTGTTTGAAACACGCATTAGGAGGGTATGAAATAAAAACCTTGTTGTAGAAGGGAAGAAACCTTTTTGTAAGGTATCCTTCTTCATCATTGTATCTGCATACCCTCTTTCAGTGAAGTCAATTTTTAACTCGTTTTTAGGAAAAGAAGTTATACCTTTCTGATCATCAAGTTGAAAGACCTCCGAGATGGATTGTGATGTAATCATGACAGCTTTACCCTTTAGAGAAGAGTTAATGGCTATGACAGTTTCACCTTGTTTGTAAAGGGTTACATTCTTCCAGAACTCTCTTTGGGTCGCCAAGTAAATTGGTGCATCGGCTGTTAACAAAGTTTTATACTTTGATGCAGACATGATATCAATGATGGAGTCGAAAATATCAGTGGTGCCGGGTTTTCTGAGAAGACCCAGAAGGTTGTGAGACGGTTTGTGTGGAATTTCAGTGGGTTTTACCTTTTGAGAGGCTTCTTTTGATGATGATTTGGAAGTGGGTTTTGCAGATGACTTCGATTTTGTCATTTTGGAGATGATGATCGAAGAAGGTTGTGAAGGAATTTGAAGAAAAACTGCTTTGAGAAGATAATTTTTAAGAATTCAATTCGACAGTAAAACCCGGTTTTGGGTTTTGAATGGGGGTTTTATAGAGAAAAAGTGAATGCTGACGTGGCAGCGGTTACAAAAGGTCTGACCACTATGTACTGCCCACATGCCAACCCCTGATGAAATGAAGGACAGTACTTTTATGAAAGTTACTGATGAAGGCAGTGGTTACAACGGTAACAAATGGAAGCAGTGGATGATTTTCACTATCAGTGGATAGCATATCAGTGGATAAGACACTGCTTTTGAACAACAGTGTTTATCAAGGAAATGAAAGAACAGGGGTTGACTTTTAGCAGTGGACAGACTTTAAAGTAGAGCAGACTTTTGAACAAGCAGTGGTTATGGCAGACTTTTAAGGATTTTAATGAAAACTTCATTTTTAACTATTTTTAAGGATGGATTTTTGATTTTCTGAAAACATTTTAATGCTTTTCTTCATAGAAAAACAAGATGTTGCTTGTTATTCCATGTTTAGCATGCCAATCCTAGAGACCAAACTTTCAAAGGTGGCTATATCTAATGCTTTTGTGAGCACATCTGCCAGCTGGTTTTTAGTTGGAACATGATGCAGAGAAATCAAACCTTTTTCATAGCAATCCCTCACAAAGTGATGTCTGATGTCGATGTGCCTGGTGGTTGAATGGGAAACTAGATTTTTGATGATATTTTCTGCTGCCTGGCTATCCAACATGAGTGGTGTCTTGAAAGCAGTGATACCAAAATCCAGCAACTGATTTTGAAGCCACAGGAGTTGGGCTGTACAGCTTGCAGCAGCAATGTATTCAGCTTCAGCAGTGGATGTTGAAACTGCTGCTTGCTTTTTGCTTTGCCAAGAGACTAAGCAATCACCTAGAAACTGGCACCCTCCTGAAGTAGACTTCCTTGTGGTGTTACATCCAGTAAAGTCACTGTCTGAAAAGCCTGAAAGCTTGATATTTCCATTAGCTGGATACCAGATACCAAGTGTGGGAGCACCTTTTATGTATCTGAAGATCCTTTTTACAGCAATGAGATTTGATTTTCTGGGAGCAGATTGACTTCTTGCACAGACACATGTTGCAAACATGATGTCTGGTCTAGATGCAGTTAGGTACAGTAAAGACCCAATCATGCTTCTATAAAGTGTTTGGTCAATCAGCTCATCTTTTTCATCAGACATGACAAGCTTATTTGTTGCCATGGGTGTGCTGCATGGTTTACAATCATTCATATCAAATTTATTTAAAAGTTCGTTAGCATATTTGCTTTGATGAATGAAAGTTCCATTTTGCATTTGCTGAACTTGGAGACCAAGAAAGCATTGCAGCTCACCCATTGCACTCATTTCAAACTCAGCTGTCATGAGTTCCCTAAACTCTTCACACATTTTATTACATGTGCTTCCAAAAATAATGTCATCCACATAAATTTGGACAATCATTAAATCCTTTCCTCTCCATTTTAGAAACAGTGTTTTATCAATGGTACCTCTTTTGAAACCATTTGAGAGTAAAAAGGTGGAAAGAGTTTCATACCAGGCTCTAGGTGCTTGTTTCAGGCCATACAAGGCTTTGTTTAGGCTGTAGACATGATCTAGATAAAATGGATCCTCAAAACCTGGAGGTTGACAAACATACACCTCTTCTTGAATTATACCATAGAGGAAAGCACTTTTGATATCCATTTGGAACACCTTCATGTTGTGGTTGACAGCAAAGGCCAGGAACAGTCTTATAGCTTCCAATCTTGCTACAGGGGAAAATGTTTCATCATAATCAATCCCCTCTTCCTGTCTGTAACCTTGAACCACAAGCCTGGTTTTATTCTTGACAACAATTCCCCTTTCATCAGTTTTGTTTTTGAAGACCCACTTAGTGCCGATGGGGCTGACATCTTTTGCCAGTGGTACAAGCTCCCATACTTGTTGTCTTTTAAACTGTTGGAGCTCCTCTTGCATGGCTTCTACCCAGCTGTTGTCTTTCAGTGCCTCTTGGTACTTGACTGGCTGATGGAGTGATAGAAAACCAGTAAAAAGACAAATGTTTTGGGTTTGGCTCCTTGTGAGCACCCCTTCATTGATGTTGCCAATGATTTGATCAAGTGGATGAGATCTCAAGAAGATTAAATCTCCTTGGTATGGTATGATGGCATTTGTTGGTGAAGGCTGTAAATGTGTATCATCTGAGCTAACCACTGCTGGTGACTTTGATGATCCAACAGTGGCTTCAAAATGTGGTGGAATAGGAGGTAATGGTGTGGACACATGCTGACTTTTATCCACTGTTTGGGAACTTTTGTCAGCAATGTTTAATGATGTGGAAGCAATGGTTAAGGGGCTACTTTGGTCAACAACTGTTGATGTAGCAGTGGTTTAGCTTTGACAGCTGTTTTGTACAACTGATGCTTTTCCCATTGAAACAGGCTTTTGTTGAGGAATGATGATCTCATACCCATAGTCTGATGATGATTCCTCTGATGGACCTGCACTGTTAGTCTTGACAGCAGTGTTTTCAAAAGTGAATTTATCAAGATCAAACAAATCTGCAAGATTTGCTGGGATTTTCATTGATGAAAGTTCATTGAACTTTACATTCAAGGTCTCCTCCACTGCTTTGGTCCGTGTATTAAACACTTTGTAGGCCTTGGCAGTGGTTGAGTATCCCAGATGATAACCACAATCAACTTTGGCTGCAAATTTTGAGATGGAATCTTTTAAGTTCAAAATAAAGCATGGGCAGCCAAATACCTTGAAGTATGAGATCAGTGGTTTGATTTTATACAGAATTTCATAGGCAGTCTTTTTGTGCCTGGGGTTTATTAAAACTCTGTTTTGGACATAGCAAGCAGTGTTTACTGCCTCTGCCCAAAAAGTCAAAGGTAAACCTGAGTCAGCAAGCATTGTCCTAGCAACTTCAATCCGTGTCCTATTCTTTCTCTCAACTACCCCATTTTGCTCTGGTGTTCTAGGGATGTTGTACTGCCTTACAATCCCTTTCTTCACACAGAAGGCATCCAACTCCTTATTTTTGAATTCTGTGCCATTGTCACTCCTGAAGACTTTTACTGGAAGGTCAAATTGCTTTTCAACCTGTGTCACAAAGTCTTGCAAAATGCCTGCAGTCTCATATTTTGAGTGTAAAAAGAAAGTCCATGTAAACCTAGAGAAGTCATCAATAATAACCAAACAATATCTCTTCTTTTTGAGACTCATGACTTGAACTGGGCCAAACAAATCCATGTGCAGCATTTGCAAACACTGGGTTGTTTTGGACTCTTCAATGGACTTAAAAGAGCTTTTATGTTGTCTTCCTTTTAAACAGGAAACACAATGCTCAGGACATGAAAACAATTTTTGTGGCAAGCCTCTTACAAGGCCATTTTTTGAAATTTCAGTGATTGTCTTGAGATTTGTGTGCCCCAGTCTCCTATGCCAAAGTTCTGTCTCTTTGTTAGAGGCAGCTGAGAACAGACAGGCGTCAGCTCTGGGACACTCTTTTGACATATCAACAACATAAACATTGCCACTTCTTTGAGCAGCAAGTTTTGTTTTTCCAGTTTTCATTATTGATTCAATCTTTTCAATTATTTCTGGTCCAACAATCCTACAACACTCCTTTGTGAAGAATGACCCATACCCCTTATCACTCATTTGTGAAACACTCAGGAGGTTGAATTTCAGATTGTCTATCAGATTGACATTTTCAAATTTTACATTTCCAGACTGCACTGTACCAGACCCCAGAACTTTCCCTTTACTATTATTCCCAAAGGATATATCATCCCCTCCATGAATTTTGAAATCTTTGAGTAGGGCTTTACATCCTGTCATGTGCCTGGAGCCTCCACTATTTACATACCAAAGGCTATCTAAGCATGCAGAAGCTCCCTGCACATGAAGTAAAAGGATTAGTTCATTAGGGTTTCCAAAGCCAATAAGGCTTTGGATGGGGTCTCAACAGTGTCTGGGATGAATGCAGATTGATGGACAGTGGTTAGGTCAGGGGTTTGGACAGTTTTAGGACTGTTTCTTTCTAACCACTGTTGTGGGTTTTGCCCAATCACCTGTTGGTACCCAAAAGGATGCCTGTAAACTTTAGGTTTAGAGGGCCTTTTGTAGGTCTCATAAACGTGTGGAATCCTTTGGTAAGACTGTTGTTCCTTACCTCTTCTGTATTGATTGGCAGGGGGTGCATCAGTAACCTGAACATCTCTTTTGACAGATGTTTGGTTTAGCTGTTTTGTGACAGCTGTTTGAACTGGCACAAACAGTGGTTGGTTCTTGGTGAATTTGACAGATGATGTTGATGGACTCAAGGATGTTTTAGCTGTGTACTCATTCTTTTTCACATCAAAGTTTTTGAGATACACACATGCTTGAGTTTTGTGGTTTGTTTTACCACAGATGGTGCAGCTTTCAGCAGGAACAATGACACTTGTTTTGTTTAGATCATATGCTTTTAGATGAAAACAGTCTTTTGTTAGATGGTTTCTCTTTTCACAAAATTCACAAAACAAGTTACTGATCTTTTCTCTCTTCTTTCTCTTTTCAGACTCCTTTGCAACAGAGTTTTTAACCTCTGTTGGGATGTCCTTAAGAGGAATGACTTTTGCTTTTGGAGCTTTAACACCATCAGTGGTTGTAATGTCCATGGGCTTGAAATTTTCAAGAATGTCACACTCATCAGACCATGTGGGTTTAAACTGGTATTTCTCAATCTCCTCAAAAGTAGAGGATCCCACTGGTCTGTCAAGTGTGATTTTGTTACCAAGTTTATCAGTGATTTTCACTTCTTGGCCATTCTTGTTTGTGGGAATGAATTCTGTGGTTACATCAGTGGTTTGAACAGATTTTTCAAAAGCAGTGTTTTCATCATCATGTTTTCTATAACCAACACCAAATTTCACATTGCTTTTAATCTGTTTTTCAAGCATTACCTCATATCCTTTGCAGGATTCCACCCATTTCTCACATGTGATTTGGGTGGACTCTAACTCCTTTTTGCAAACTTGGTATTTTTCTACCATAGTTTGGAGTTGAGTTTTGGTTATGCTTTGCTCTTCTTTGAGACTGCTGATCTCTTTATCTTTTTCAGCCAATTTGTTTCTAAGCTCTTTTAATGACTTTTCAAATTTGACTTCATCAGTTAAGATTTTATCCCTAAGGTTTTCATTTACCTCTTTGATGTTAGCAAATGCAATAATGCACTTGTCTGAACATAGTTTTTCAAGAACTTGAGGTGATACCTTGGCAGCAGCCATCATGGCACAATCACATTGATGATTTTCTTCATCATCAGCTCTTACTTCTTTCTCACCTGCTCTTTTTTCTTCCTCTTCTTCCTTGTCTTCTTTGGACCAGGGGTCTGTCAGTGGTTCAATCAGGGTTTCTAAATTTTCTCCCAGCAGTAGTTCACCAGCAACTGTAATAACCACTGCTTCAGTCACCTCATCCACTGTTTCAGCACTTAGCTGTTCACCTTCAGTTTCTATCCCCTCTGGTATTGACTCTAATGCCATCAAACAAAATTCATCATTCGAAGGTCCATTAAAAGCATAGAGTGTAAAATTTTCATCACCAAGCTCATCATGCATGCTGCTCCAGTCAACAAAGCCTTAAGTGAAGAAGCTTTGTTGATCTGGTTGTACCACTGCTGGAGCAGCTGTTTGAGGTGCAACAGGTTGCACTTGTGCCTGAGGGACAGGGGTTTGAACATACTGAATTTGTGGAACAGTGGTTTAGACATAATGCACAGGCACAGGGGTTGCAGCATAGTGAGCAGTGTTAACATGGGTTGCAGGGGTATATTGGGTATAGTGAACAGTGCTTTGATTTTGTGGTCTAGGGTTTGAGCTGGGATGAGTGATTATAGGACCAGTAGTTTGACTCCTGCATTCCCTAGCAAAATGACCTAGCCTATTGCACTTGTAACACTTGATTTTTGATTTATCCAACCCCACCCTTAAATTCCCATGTAACCCTGGGAATTTTCTCCCTGTTCTTTTGTAGAATTTGCTTGTTCTTACACTAAGCAAGGCCAATTGATGCAAAATGTCTATCTCTTCTAAGTCAGTGGGATCAAAGTGTTGCAAATCATTGAGTTCAAAGCACAAATTATCTGACATCTGGTTTTCACAATTTGCAGTAAAAGCATAATTTGCAGAGTGAGGATCAGGGTTGTTAAAATTTCCACCAGCAGTTATATCAATAAAGTGATCATAACCCTGATCCTTACCACTGCTACCAGATTCTTCCTGACCAAAAAGAGTTGTGCTACCAAATGAATAATCATCAGTAATTTTTCCAGACTCTTGCAACTTCTTTTTCTGGTTTAACTCCCTTTCATAGGTCAGGAGTCTACCATGAAGTTGGGTCAGGGTCAGATCTTTGAACTCAGCAGAGTTTCTAGTAACAAATGCAATGGTGTCCCATTTTTCTGGTAGTGACCTAAGGAACCTGCTATTTTGAGTTGAGTTTGGAAATGTTACTTTAACAAGCCTTAGTTCACTAATGAGACAACTGAATCTCTCAAATTGCTGAGTCAATGATTCACCCTTGATGTGACAAAATGTTTCATACTGCTGATTCAGAATTTCCCTATTATTTTCAATGACTTCTTCTGTTCCCCCAAACTGTTCCTTCAGAGCATCCCATAACTCTTTGGCACTGTTACAATGTAACAGTCCAACATAGATCTCATTTGGTAGTGCAGATGCTATGATGCTAAATGCTTTGGCATCGAGTTCGAACTTTTGAAAATCAGTTTCAGTATAGTTTTCAGATGGTTTAGGTACGAACTTCTTTGCATCCTCAGCACTTGGCACCATAGGAACAAGGGGACCAAAAACAACAGACCTCCAACATCCAGTGTTCTGTTGAGCAAGAATGTGACCCATCCTTCTCTCCCAGATGTTGTATTCATTACGTTTAAGCATGGGTGGTTTAAAAAGCGAGCCAATGTTATTCTTAACATCGTGTGATTGTGACGTCATCCTGGTTGTTTTACAGGCACTGATTAATCAACTTTGATGGTGATTAAACCTTGCTCTGTTTTTCAACAAAACGAACAAACTTTCAGTATTAACTTTTATGAGCTGAACTATTTACGTCAAAATGATTGTTAAATCAAATTTGACTGTCCAAGCTCTGATACCAATTGTTAGGATCTGAGTTTGGTTTTGATTGTGTTTTTACGTTTGAATTAAGATGAAGATGGATGAGTTGTGCAGCGGAATTAAGATGGAAACAAACTTTGCACACAATCAAACGAGAGAATTGCTTTAATCAAACATTTTCCACAAAGAACCGAAAGATTGAATTTATTTCAATAACGATTACAATGCAATGTCTGAATACAAACTCCCCCTCAGCCTGAGCTCACAGTGTTTGTTCGTGTAGAAAGAAGATTTTGCAAAGAGCTAATAGAACAGTACAGAGCACTGTTCTATTTATAGGCACGAGCAAACCACTGAAGCATCTAAGCTGACGTCACCATGAAAGTGACATCTAACCTCCTAACAAACTCTAACCTCTGATCTATACAACCTCTTCTATGCTAAACTACTGTTATTACATTTCATTACATAAAGACATCTAAACTACTGCTGCATCCTTCCACTGATGTGAACCCAGTAGATAGGAGGTCAACAGATGTTGAAACCACTTTCAAGGGGAGAGACTTGTATGCATAAGATCTGCTTATTTTGGATCCACTGCTCTCTTCCAGTTTTGGCTTTAATTATCTGTTCCTCTGGTAGGGTTCAATCCCAACATTCTTGCACCGTAAATGTTCCGACAATATTTTTGACCCTAAAATGTGCTTAATGTCACACCCCGATTTCCACGTGTCACCGGTGGGCCCGGTGGGGGAGTATCGTGACGTGGTTGACAACATAATAGTTAAACAACACAATAATCAATATGCACAGCGGAAGCAAATTTAAAAATATGATACAACCGAATTTAATATTGTAATATCGAATGTCACAATATTCGGAAGTTTATCCACAGATGGATCGAAATAAAAATATTAATGGTTCAACAGACTTCAGGCATCTTAAGCTTGCGAGACCTCTAATGATGCTAAGGAGAAATCCCAGCCAATTTCGCTTAGTACCTGCATTTAATCTTTTTGGGAAAATACATCAGTTTACACTGGTAAATACATTCAACTGACTCATTTTGGAAAATGATTAAAAATTGGTTTGGATGCACATGGCATAAACATTTTATTTAACTTGGGAGAATTATTTAATATTATAATCTTGTGAACGAATTACATGTTCCTTGTGCGTTCAGTAGCCTGGATCTTGTCCGGGTTAAAGATCAATAGACACACCACAATATACTTTTGTGCACTGACGGGTGTACGCCTACACCCCGTACTTAAGTCGTGGCCATTTCGTAAAATTTTGCCAAGGATATCCGGGACATGGTCATTAACCCCCCAAAGGCTTTAAGTAACAAGACTGTTTAAACGATCCGATCAATTTAGTCAACTACCCACTCAACGGTGGAGGATTTGATGCTCGATCAAGCGGTATGCTATATACCTTAACCCAAGCCCGTATAGGGAAAAAAAGTTAAAAGTATTTACCTGAGCAAGTATAATTCACAATTAGCAAAATTCACGTAGCTTTTACTGGTCCTCCTAATCTGGAACGAAGGTTTTATAATAACCTATTAGAATCCTAACGGGTCTTTAATTAAGCTTAAGCTTAGACCGGCTAGTTTCAAAGATACGGTTCGTACGCACGATTAAGCGAAGACCGGATAGAATGTGATTTAGACCCGGAAAGTTTGAAGACTTGTTTAATATGGGTTTATTATTCACATTCTGGATTTTGAGATAAAACCGTTAAGGTTTGACCCGTTTCGGCTAATTTATGTAAACTTGTTACATAAACCAAACCGTACGCGTAATAAGCGTGATAGGTATTCATGAGAGCTATATACAGGTTTCCTAAGTTAATTATGTCTCAAATACGTTGTGACATCAGTAAGATGTCTTTCATTATGCCCGAAACGTGTTTAAACACAAACTAGGGCCCGTAGGGGTAGTTTGGTCATTTAAAAGTTTATAAAAGAGTTTAAGTAACAACCTGAGTTACAGGTCTGATGTAATCAGAAAAAATACATAATTTTCTAAGTTTTATCAGTAGGTTAAAGCATATATGTGAAATTTATCAAATTTAACCAAACTATGCCCCGTAGGGGTATTTTGGTAATTTCACATAAGCCGAAAAGCTCAAAACTGGAGTCTGAGTTTATCAACCTTTGCTTACTGTTAAAATATTATTATTTGCCTTATATATCAGTAGGTATCACCCTTGGTATGTTAAAAATAGTTTTAATACATACTATGCGTTAAAAACGCTTAATAAGGCGATTAAAGGCCATTTCCGGGTTCGATACTTAAATCTGATATTTTTATATTTCCAGCAGGCTTAAAATAATTTATTTATCATATGTGATCAGTAGCAAAAGGTTTGGAGTCGTTTAGATATGTAAAACTCATTTTATGGCCCGTAAGGGCAAAACCGACATTTACCGGATTAAGCCTACGACTATGAGTTATGCTCAGCCTAAAATTAATTAAAAATCTTTAAAATTCCCAAAATAATATACTACATCAGTGGGTAAAAGATTTGATATGAAAAAGTAGGCTTAACTAGGCTATACGCTAATTACGCCGTTTTATTAACATAAAGCTTTAATTTTACGCTAACGAGCATAACTCTTATTCTACACCTCAAACTGATGTCAAACCTTGCATACAAGTCTATATATCAGTAATTAAGGTTTCTACTCTTTTACATTTTCAAAAATCACGTTTTAAGGTGAAAAAGGCATAATGGTCAACATATGAGCAATTAACGGAATCATGCGTATTAATCGGTTAACTAATGAACCATAGTGTATAATCACAGAGGGTTATACTAGCATGTAACCTGGTCCAAATAAAGCTCTAAGGCATTTCTAAAACATACCATAACGGGTCAGAACTGAAAGTCAAAGTATAAGTCAAACTATGCGACTTTCGGTTCCGAACCGGGTCTAAACAGGAAATTGTCGGGTTGAACATGTTTAGACATGTTTCTACCTTCATTACCAAGTTATATTAATGATCAAACAGGTGATATGTGTTCTACATTACTAATCATGCATAAATTGTAATTTAAACATCCTGTTGACTTTTTATTAACACGTTTGACTCAACATTAGACATAGTTAGAGTGGGAATCAGGGGGAACCCTTTTGAGGGTTTTTTACCCACATAATTACCAACTTATAACTACTTTTGATTTGACTAATCACTGGTCCATTAGTGATTAATCTTAAAGTCAACCGTTAATTACGATGGTTTGACTTTTAAGCTAATACTAAGCTAAAACTTAATCAAGAAGGGTTAGGCATACTTACTGAAGTTCTATGCTTGATTAAGAAGGCCTGGAAAGTGCTCTTGTGCTCCACAATTGATCAGAAGCTTGTTTGAAGGATGAATGATCAAGTGTTGCACTTGTGTGCTTTATATAGTGAACAAAGACACCACAATATGTTGACAAGTGAGTCTACAACTGACCATACCCTTCCAACAAGTGTCCTATAAGTTTAGGGGTCGTTAGGGGCCAAGGGGATGTGAAAAATCGGTTAAAGTCGATCACAAAGGCACCTAGCAGACACACATCCAAGAAAATCGGAAGTCTGTCCAGATGTGGCCGTCGCGTAGCGCGACGGCATATGGCTTCAGGCTCGCGCTACGCGAGCATGTGTAGTTCAGCCAAACAATTTTCTGTTATTTGCAGTTTTGGTCCTTGGCTCTTCAAACTTCGATTAGGCACTTGATTCTTGCATTATGAACCCCCATAATTGATCTATAAGGGAGTCAGAGAATCAAAGCATTTGAGGTTTGAACCTGGTTCATTACCTTTATTTGACAGGGAGTCATAGCTACCACTGTCTTTTGGCTCATATGGAAATGAGCAGGGCCCGTAGGCATGTATTACCACGTATGGTAAAAGTATGATCATATTAATTGATGATCTTAACCCTTGATTCAGAGATCATTAAATTGGGTTAGGAATCTTCTAAAGAATCCTTATACATATAAAATGACGTGTGATTTTAACGAATCACGTCTGCCAGGAGTGTTAACATGTTTTCAGATGTTAACTTGGATTTGAATCTTTTGAACAGGTCTTACCATCTTGGCCTAGTCTTAAAATGACCCGAAGGCTAGGTTTCACTCTTTAAGATTCTTAATTAATAATTACATAGGCAGATTATTTCAAAAGGAATGAATTTAATTTATTTATTTATTTCATTTATAATTTATATATGCACATAATGGCAAACATGAAATTTATAAAACAAACATTCCATTAATTTATTATAATATTACATGCTGCCCTAAATGGGTCTTTTCACAAACTATTACCCATGCAGGGGTCAATCAACATACTTGTCCACGCAGGGACTTTAAACAAACATAATAGTGTACGCAGGGACCTTAAACAAACAAACTAGTCCACGCAGGGACTTTAAGCAAACATCATACCCTCGTAGGGGTTAACGGAAGGTAGACCCACGCAGGGGTCAAAACAAACATACATACATACCCACGCAGGGGGTTAAACAAATACAGCAAATACAGGCCCACGCAGGGGCTCAACAACAATGGGAAGGATTTAGTGGTCCTTCTTGTTCTTCCCTTTGATCAAGCTTGCCAATCCTTGGAAGAAGCTCTGTCTCTCCCTACGGTCACGGTGGAAGCCTCGCTCTACTTCATCCAACCTTTGTAGGATTTCCTCCCTTTCTGGGGGAGAAAACCTTGGTGGCTGCGATTGCGTCCGAATAATAGGCCTAGGAGGTATCTGGTACCCCTGTGTTGGGTACCCTACTCCCCACGGATCCCCATAGGGTCCTTGGGTGTTGTAGTTCGCCGCTACCATGTACGGGTCGGCCTCCGCGTAACCATAGTTGTGGTGAGCCGGCGGTTCAAACGGGTTATACGCCATGGAACCCGTATATGCCGGAATTGGGTTGTCAAAACCCATTGGCGGTGGCTGTGGTACAGCTGGGTTGGAGGGTCCACCCATTTGTGGGTCCTCCTGATGTGGCGGATAGTGGCTGCCACTGGATTGACGTGGGGAACTGAAATGGAAATCCCCTGCTCGTGACGACATACGCGCACCGGTTCTCCTTCGCCTTGGCGGTTGCGGAGGTGCCGGCTGCACTGGCGGCGGTGGAGGCGGTGGCGTGACTGCCACGAATCTGGAATCCACAGAGGGATCCTGTTGCTGCTGCGGCTGCTGCTGCTGAGGAGGCGACGAATGGTGAGGAGGTGTATAGTACCATTCGTGCCGAGTGAACATAGCTTGAAAGCTATCCGGACCAACATAGGGTGATCCGTGGAACGAAGATCCATCGGAGATCTCGATCGGGTGGTTTGGAGTACCACTAGCTGGCTCGACGGGGTCCGTATCCTCGTCCATGTCGTCCGCATTATCTCCAGAGAAATGATCTTCTGGCCCTAGTGGGATAAAACCCACGGGTTCTTGTATGTAGCCCACCGGATTGAACCGGCCCCGAAAAGCAGGTGTAGGATCCCCGAAAGAATGATGCGATAGGGATCGCTGCAATGGTATATATGAAGGTTGAGGGTTGTTGGGCTCGTATTCTGGTTGCGGCCCAAAAGGGTTAGGAGGTGTTGAACTATGTGAGACCGACCGTCTAGCCGGCTCAAAAAGGTTTCTCCGGTTCTGCTGGGGATCGTCACTCTCCGTTGTAGATGGGGCTCGAACATTCGAAGGTCCAGCTTCATTATCGTTGGGGGCGGTGACTGGCCCCTTGCCTCGTCCTCTCCTTCGGAAGAATCTTGGCGGCATTTTCAAATCCTGTCATTATAATGTGAGATAACAAACAAAATATATGCAAACTAAAGGACAACACAAACAAAGTGGAATTTTGTCCTATGTTATATGTCTAGACTCGAAAGTTTAGAATTGTGCAATTGTGTAACTGAGATTAAACACAAAAGGCTAGTGTTTAATTCACTCAGTGTTGGCTCTGATACCAACCTGTCACACCCCGATTTCCACGTGTCACCGGTGGGCCCGGTGGGGGAGTATCGTGACGTGGTTGGCAACATAATAGTCAAACATGTTAGATCCGCATTTTTCCTATTTTATAAAATTACCTACTAATATAATTTAATAGACATCAAATGTACTAACTTTGTACATAACTAAAACTTTACAAAAATTGGGCATGACCCGTTCGTAAAACGAACATACCCCCTGTTTTTAAACATAATAGACAACATCCATCTACGACCCTATTAGCATTAAACTACCCCAAACAAAGACAACAAGTTTTCAAGTGTAAGACTTCTAACAAGATGAAACAAAATAACAAGACATGGACCCAAAAAGGTATGCATATAAACTAGCGGAAGCGTTCGGTATAACAAGACATAGACATGTGCTCGCTCCAAGCTCCAGATCGCCTAAAGTGAGGATTTACCTACATTCAACAACAAGGTTTTAAAAGTTAGTCATTTTACTTGTTAAACTATACTTCTTCGTATTAATTTCATCCGTATATGAACTTTCATATTTCTTACGCATTCGACTACCCCAAATACTTGGGTTTGGCATAAACACTCTCAGTGAGAGTTAAGCATACATATCTAACTCGTTTAATCGGGTTATTAGCTTTCAACATTACTTCTTCTTTCTATCCGCATAACGGATTAAGCTTCTAACATTTATCATAGCATTCAAAACCATCTGTTCAAAATGGATGAAAGCTTATTCTTGATCGACTTGTTCACTAGAACCGGTCGACTTGCATAGCTTATTACAACTTTCATAACAACCAAATCCGCAAGGGATTTGCTAGTTACTTACTAATCACCATAACCTTTTGACAATAGTTAATTATGATGTTATAACAAAATTTTAAGTAAGGTTTTTGTATGTAACAAAACATACCTCGGTCTTGTGATCCTTCCGATTTCTTAGAATTCAAACCTTCTTCCTTCACACCTAGATCAACATATTCATTCATTCGTTTAGTAACCTAATTTTCATTCCATCACATTTCAATTTACACATAATTACTCTTTCAAGCATTTCATCAAACACCTAGTGTGCGTTACATTAATAAAGCATAGTGTACAAGCATTTTAAGCATGATTTGCTATTTCATCCTATAAGTCATCACTACTCAATCTAATTCTTACAATTCCTTTAATCTACATCAATTTATCTAGCATTCGGGTACTACAAGCTGAATTACATGCCAAATTACATATATTCATCACTCCTATAATCTTCATATTCATAACACAAAATTCACAAAGTGGGTTTATAGAGGCTTTCTTTCAATTAACCAAAATCAAGCATGATTTCTACTCTAGGGAGTATCCTTAACATCTAAATAACACAAATCATATCACAATTTCATGATTGGGTCGAAACCCTAATTCTACAATTCATCAAATCCAGAAATTCGACTTACCACTTGATTGGGTATGGATAAATGATCGAAATTTTACCACATGCAACTGATAAACATCGATTTTTCCTTGTTAATTTGGTGAATTTGGTGAGAACAAGGGTGAACCCTTGTTTTTCTTTGCTCCTGGTCACTCCACACACGTACAATGTGTGTGTTTTGTGGTTTAGTCAAAATTAACCTTACTAGTTTGGTAATTGTCATGTTTTCCCCTTAAAGTTTATTAACTTGTAAATCTTAATCTAAAAACCCACCTTTAAATACCATATTACTTCTATATTTTATCCTAAGTGGAATAAACATTTTTGGGGTGTTACAAGTCCACCCCCCTTAAAAGAGGTTTCGTCCCCGAAACCTAATCATATAACAAATCAATTAATGTCATACCAAAGAGAAACGGATAATGCTTCCTCATTTCGTCTTCTGCTTCCCATGTAAGTTCTGACCCCTTTCTGTGTTGCCATTGAACCAACACTTGTCTAACAGCTTTGTTGCGAAGATTCTTCACCTTGACATATTTAATGGCTATGGGTCTTTCGACATAATTCAACCCCTCTTTCAACTCGATGTCATCGAGAGGTACTAATGCTGTTTCGTCCGCAAGACACTTTCTCAACTGCGACACGTGGAAGGTATTATGAATCCCGTCTAGAGTAGGCGGTAATTCTAATCGATATGCGAGCCTTCCAACTCGAGCCAAGACTTTGAACGGTCCAATATATCGAGGACCTAATTTGCCCCGCTTGCGAAAACGGATTATACCCTTCCATGGGGACACTTTCAACAGAACGAAATCTCCGACTTGAAATTCAATAGGTCGCCTTTTCTTGCTTGCATAAGCTTTTTGCCGATCTTGGGCCGCTTTCAGTCGAGCTCTTACCAATTTTATCTTTTCATTTGTTAATGCTATTAGATCACCTGGCGCAAGCTCTCTTTGCCCCACTTCACCCCAACATACGGGAGTTCTACATTTTCTTCCGTACAAGAGTTCATAAGGAGCCATTTTAATGCCACTATGGTAGCTATTATTATAAGAGAATTCCACTAGGGGTAGATGGTCAGCCCAGCTTCCCCCAAAGTCTAATGCGCACGCTCTCAGCATATCGATAAGTGTTTGAATGGTTCTTTCTGACTGGCCGTCAGTCTGAGGGTGGTAGGCGGTGCTTATGTGTAATCTCGTGCCCACACTCTCGTGAAACTTTTGCCAGTAACGGGAGGTAAATCTGGTATCCCTGTCCGAGACGATTGACACAGGCACCCCGTGTCGAGATATGATCTCATTCATATATATTTCTGCCATTACCTCGGAGGAGTAAGCCTCTTTGATAGGTAGAAAATGAACGCTTTTCGTAAGCCGATCTACGATTACCCATATTGTATCGTGCCCCTTTTTCGTTCTAGGAAGCTTGGTTACCAAATCCATTGTTAGTTCCTCCCACTTCCATACCGGGATCTCTAAAGGTTGCAACTCCCCATATGGTTTTTGATGCTCTGCTTTCACTTGGGAACATGTTAAGCATTTCGCGACATACTTAACGATATCACGTTTCATGCCCGGCCACCAATAATTGGTCTTCAAATCCTGATACATCTTCGTAGCCCTGGGGTGAACCGAATATCGTGACTTATGAGCTTCTTCAAGTAACGCAGTCTTGACTTCGCAGAAACGAGGTATCCAAATTCGGCCAAATCTCGTTTTGAGTCCGATCGAATTTTCTTCTAGCTTATCGGTTACACCTTTCAATCTTTCTTACTTTACATCTTCCGCTGCGAGTGATTTTATTTGGGAATCACGTATCGTCTCGAGTAATCGTGGCGTAACTATCATCTTCATGGATTTTACTCGAATGGGAGACGGATATTCCTTTCGGCTTAATGCGTCGGCTACTACATTTGCTTTTCCCAGGTGATAAAGGATATCACAATCGTAATCTTTGATAAGTTCTAACCACCTCCGTTGCCTCATATTCAAGTCTTTTTGCTCAAAGAAATATTTAAGGCTTTTGTGATCCGAATAAATTGTGCATTTCACGCCATATAGATAATGCCTCCAAATTTTTAAGGCAAATACTACCGCTGCCAATTCCAAATCGTGTGTTGGGTAGTTTACCTCATGCAGTTTCAATTGTCGTGAAGCATAAGCGATAACCCTTCCCCTTTGCATCAATACGCAACCTAAACCCTGGTGTGACGCGTCTGAATAGACCACCAGGTCTTCAGTCCCATCCAGTAATGTCAAGACCGGTGGACATGATAACTTCTCTTTTAATACTCGAAAGGCTTCCTCCTGTTCTTTACCCCACACAAACTTCTCTTTCTTCCTTGTCAGCTTTGTTAAGGGCAAAGCTATCTTGGAAAAATCCTGTATGAACCTTCTGTAATATCCCGCGAGGCCTAGAAAACTTCTTATTTCAGTCGGGTTCTTCGGAGGAACCCATTTCATTACAGCATCGATCTTTGATGGATCTACTAAGACACCCTCAGAATTGATCACATGACCCAGAAACTGCACCTCTCTGAGCCAAAAGGCGCATTTTGAAAATTTCGCGTAAAGTTTCTCTTTACGGAGAACTTTAAGTACTTCACGCAAGTGTCTTGCATGTTCGGCCTTGCTTCACGAGTAGACTAGAATATCATCTATGAACACGATCACAGATTTATCTAACATTGGGCGACATACCCGGTTCATAAGATCCATAAACGCAGCCGGCGCATTCGTCAATCCGAAAGACATGACTAAAAATTCATAATGCCCATAACGGGTTCTGAACGCGGTTTTCGGGATATCTTCTTCCCGTACTCTAACTTGATGGTACCCCGAACGCAAATCTATCTTGGAGAACCAACTCGCCCCTTGCAATTGATCAAAAAGATCGTCAATTCTTGGTAAAGGGTAGCGGTTCTTGATAGTTAGCTTGTTTAATTCTCTGTAGTCGATGCACATGCGCATTGACCCATCTTTCTTCTTAACAAATAAGACAGGCGCTCCCCAAGGTGACACACTCGGACGTATAAAGCCCTTGTCTAACAAGTCTTGTAATTGTGTCATTAGCTCCCGCATCTCGGTGGGAGCCAATCTATAAGGAGCCTTCGCAACCGGCTTCGCAACCGGATTCAGTTCGATGCGAAACTCTATTTCTCTTTCGGGAGGAAGTCCCGGCAATTCATCCGGAAATACATCCAGAAATTCATTCACAATCTCTACGTCTTCAAGCTTCGGGAAATCTCGTTGAGCATCTACCACGTAAGCTAGGTATGCCCTACCCCCATTAAGTGTATACTTAGCGGCTTGAACGAGGGTACAAAGTTTCGCTTCCATCCTTCTCTCTCCTTGTATAGTTATTCGTTTTCCACTTGGAGACTGGACATGTACTGTTTTGGTTTCACAATTAATTCCCGCTTGGTGTCGGGTCATCCAATCCATCCCCACAATCATTTTGAATTCCCCCAAAACCATAGGTATGAGGTCGATATCGAATTCTTCATCTTCTATGGTAAATTTGCAATTTTTACAAATCTCGTGTAACATATAAATCTTACTATCAGCTATTTCTACTTCTAAAGGCATCGGCATTCGTTCAATCTTAAATGAAGGATGTTGTATGATTTCATTTGAAATAAACGACATGGTGGCCCCGGTATCAAACAAGACATAAACCGGTATGGAGTTTAATAGAAAGATACCTGAAACCACATTCGGATGAGACTTAGCTTCTTCGGAGGTGATTTGGAACATCCTCCCCTTCGCTTTAGAGCTTTCTTCGTTCTTTCCCTCCTTCTTTGATCCTTGTTGGAGTTTTGGACACTCCGATTTAACATGCCCCTTTTCGAAACAGTTGAAACAAGTCTTCGGGTTATTTGGACATTGATAAGACGAATGCCCTTCCTTACCACATTTGTAACACCCCTTCTTGCCTAACAGACACTCCCCAGTATGAAGCTTTCCACAAGTCTTACAAGGAGTCATACCACCCTTCGACTTATCTTTCCTTCCTTGCTCTTGATACTTTCCCTTTTTGGATGGACTCGAACTTGCACCTTTCTCGCTTGATCTCTTTTCCCCACGTTCTTCTTGTCTCTTAATTTCGATTTCTCTATCCCGTGCCAGATTGATGAGCTCATCAAGGGTCTCACATTTCGAAGGAGTAATGAACTCCCTAAATTCCGCCTTTAACACCCCGTAGAAACGATTGATCTTCATCCTTTCAGTCTTCACAAAATCCCCACAGAACTTCATCTTATCCATGAAAGTATTTGATATTTCATTTATCGACTCATTTTTCTGTCGGAGGCGCAAGAAATCCTCCTGAATCTTATCAATAGCCGACTGAGGGCAATGGTATCTCATAAAGGGTTCCTTAAATTCTTGCCAAGTCATCACTTGGAGTCTATCCTCCCCTATTTCTTTACTGTGTGCGTCCCACCAATCCTTCGCTTGAAGAGTGAGTTGTCCAGTAGCGAACATCACCTTATCTTCGTTATCACAACGACTTCGGATAAATACTGCTTCTATATTTGATACCCATCTTTGGCATGCGATCGGGTCGATTTTACCATCGTACGTTGCAGGATTGCATGCCATAAAGTCTTTATACGTGCACCGTCGTTCTTTGCTTTTGTTTTTAGATCCCTCTATCCATTCTTTCAGTTCTTCAATCTTACTAGTCATCATGGCATCCACAACTCCCAACACCCGGCTTTCTACTTCTTGAGCTAATCGTGGAAGATTAGCTTGCATAACCCCTTCTGCCACTTCCGTGACTTTATTGTACATTGCTTCTTGACGAGCATTATCATCGTCATCATTAGCGTTTCTTGCATCAGCTATCTACACAATATCATGCTTTCATTTAATACAAATCACAAACTTTTAGTATATCATGGTTCATTAATCAGCGTTTACTTAATCCATCTTGTGTCATTCGGTTCATCACCTTTGTTTAACACAATTTCATTCTTGTTGTAATCGCTAATTGTGATTACATATACCTATTAAGCTTTTTATGGACCCTACGTAGTCGCGCAATACGTTTTCGGATAGCCCGGTAACATAAAATGCAAAATAAAAAAAATCAGCGGATTGAATTTCCGCTAGCCGTCGCCGACGGCTTCATGCCCCGTCGGCGACGGGCTTCATATATGTGCGTCGCCCACAATTTTCCGTCAGCAGTAAGTTAAGCCGTCGTCCAACATAGGGCCGTCGGCGACGGGGTGTCTGGCCGTCGGCGACGGCCAGCCGTTCATTAGTTCGCTGCATCTTCATTTTTTTCAACATTCTAACTCTTTTTCGGGTCCGTTTCCTGCTGTACGGTCCCCGGAATTATCGTTTTGTTACTCATAATCATTACTTCACATATTTAACTTAACTTTACATCTCAAACTCATCACATATACTTGCATTTATTGGAAACTTAAATCATTACCTCATCGGCGATCTTGGAGCGAGCACTTCTTCGAACGAGCCATCGGTTTGAGTTCAAGCATCACGTTTAATGCTCGAATCCCTCAAACCTTGACTCTGATACCAACTTGTTAGATCCGCATTTTTCCTATTTTATAAAATTACCTACTAATATAATTTAATAGACATCAAATGTACTAACTTTGTACATAACTAAAACTTTACAAAAATTGGGCATGACCCGTTCGTAAAACGAACATACCCCCTGTTTTTAAACATAATAGACAACATCCATCTACGACCCTATTAGCATTAAACTACCCCAAACAAAGACAACAAGTTTTCAAGTGTAAGACTTCTAACAAGATGAAACAAAATAACAAGACATGGACCCAAAAAGGTATGCATATAAACTAGCGGAAGCGTTCGGTATAACAAGACATAGACATGTGCTCGCTCCAAGATCCAGATCGCCTAAAGTGAGGATTTACCTACATTCAACAACAAGGTTTTAAAAGTTAGTCATTTTACTTGTTAAACTATACTTCTTCGTATTAATTTCATCCGTATATGAACTTTCATCTTTCTTACGCATTCGACTACCCCAAATACTTGGGTTTGGCATAAACACTCTCAGTGAGAGTTAAGCATACATATCTAACTCGTTTAATCGGGTTATTAGCTTTCAACATTACTTCTTCTTTCTATCCGCATAACGTATTAAGCTTCTAACATTTATCATAGCATTCAAAACCATCCGTTCAAAACGGATGAAAGCTTATTCTTGATCGACTTGTTCACTAGAACCGGTCGACTTGCATAGCTTATTATAACTTTCATAACAACCAAATCCGCAAGGGATTTGCAAGTTACTTACTAATCACCATAACCTTTTGACAATAGTTAATTATGATGTTATAACAAAATTTTAAGTAAGGTTTTTGTATGTAACAAAACATACCTCGGTCTTGTGATCCTTCCGATTTCTTAGAATTCGAACCTTCTTCCTTCACACCTAGATCAACATATTCATTCATTTGTTTAGTAACCTAACTTTCATTCCATCACATTTCAATTTACACATAATTACTCTTTCAAGCATTTCATCAAACACCTAGTGTGCGTTACATTAATAAAGCATAGTGTACAAGCATTTTAAGCATGATTTGCTATTTCATCCTATAAGTCATCACTACTCAATCTAATTCTTACAATTCCTTTAATCTACATCAATTTATCTAGCATTCGGGTACTACAAGCTGAATTACATGCCAAATTACATATATTCATCACTCCTATAATCTTCATATTCATAACACAAAATTCACAAAGTGGGTTTATAGAGGCTTTCTTTCAATTAACCAAAATCAAGCATGATTTCTACTCTAGGGAGTATCCTTAACATCTAAATAACACAAATCATATCACAATTTCATGATTGGGTCGAAACCCTAATTCTACAATTCATCAAATCCAGAAATTCGACTTACCACTTGATTGGGTATGGATAAATGATCGAAATTTTACCACATGCAACTGATAAACATCGATTTTTCCTTGTTAATTTGGTGAATTTGGTGAGAACAAGGGTGAACCCTTGTTTTTCTTTGCTCCTGGTCGCTCCACACACGTACAATGTGTGTGTTTTGTGGTTTAGTCACATTTAACCTTACTAGTTTGGTAATTGTCATGTTTTCCCCTTAAAGTTTATTAACTTGTAAATCTTAATCTAAAAACCCACCTTTAAATACCATATTACTTCTATATTTTATCCTAAGTGGAATAAACATTTTTGGGGTGTTACAAAACAACACAATAATCAATATGCACAGCGGAAGCAAATTTAAAAATATGATACAACCGAATTTAATATTTTAATATCGAATGTCACAATATTCGGAAGATTATCCACGGATGGATCGAAATAAAAATATTAATGGTTCAACAGACTTCAGCCAAAAGACAGTGGTAGCTATGACTCCCTGTCAAATAAAGGTAATAACCCATATCGTATCATTTCCTTTCCTTGTCTTGGGTAACTTGGTAATAAAATCCATAGTTACCATTTCCCACTTCCACGTAGGAAGTTCAGGCTGTTGTAGCAAGCCTGACGGCTTTTGATGCTCGGCTTTGACTTGCGCACATGTCAAGCATTTAGCTATATGGGTGGCTACAGACTTTTTCAAGCCTATCCACCAATAATTTGCCTTTAGATCCTGGTACATCTTATCAGCTCCAGGATGAACGAAGTATTTGGAACTATGGGCTTCCTGGAGGATGACATCTCGAAGTCCTCCATAAATTGGAACCCATATCCGTCCATTTAATCGTAAAATTCCGTCTTTGCTAAGAGTCAACTGCTCCTCAGTTACTCCTAGCTTTTCATTAGGATAGTTAGCTTCCAACACAGCTTCCTTCTGTGCAGCTAACAACCTTTCAATCAAATTATTCTTTATTTCCATGCGCTTGGCATTGATTCGGATAGGTTTCACCCTCTCCTTTCTACTCAAGGCATCGGCGACTACATTCGCCTTGCCGGGATGGTATCTGATTTCACAATCATAATCATTTAAAGTTTCCATCCAACGGCGTTGCCTCATGTTTAATTCCTTTTGATTAAATAGATGCTGAAGGCTCTTGTGATCAGAATAGATCACACACTTAATCCCATAAAGATAATGCCTCCACAGTTTTAGTGCGAATACAACGACACCCAATTCCAAATCGTGGGTGGTGTAATTCTTTTCATGCACCTTTAACTGTCGTGAAGCATAGGCAATAACCTTGCCTTTCTGCATAAGCACACACCCCATGCCGGTGTGTGAAGCATCGCAGTAAACTACGAATTCTTCAGTACCTTCAGGTAATGTCAGCACAGGAGCGTTGCTCAACTTCTGTTTCAAAATATCAAAGGACTCTTGCTGCTTAGGGACCCAAACGAACTTTACTTTCTTCTTAGTCAAGGAAGTTAGGGGTGCAGCAATCCTTGAAAATTTTTCGATGAAACGCCTGTAATATCCTGCCAATCCCAGGAAGCTACGGATCTCTGTAGGTGTCTTTGGCTCTTGCCAATTCATAACTGCTTCAACCTTAGCGGGATCCACTTGGATACCACACTCACTAACCACGTGTCCAAGGAATTGGACTTCTCGAAGCCAAAATTCACACTTGGAGAACTTGGCATAGAGCTTCTCCTGATGCAGGAGCTTGAGAATACAGCGAAGGTGTTCCTCATGGTCAGCTTGATTCTTCGAATAGATAAGAATGTCGTCGATGAAAACGATGACGAATTTATCTAAGTACGGTTTGCAAACGCGATTCATGAGATCCATGAACGCGGCAGGTGCATTAGAGAGCCCAAAAGGCATCACTAGGAACTCGTAATGACCATAACGAGTCCTAAATGCTGTTTTATGCACGTCTTCATCTCTAACCTTCAGTTGATGGTAGCCTGACCTCAAGTCAATCTTTGAGAAATAACTTGCTCCCTGTAGTTGATCGAACAAATCGTCGATCCTGGGTAAAGGATACCTATTCTTGATCGTGACCTTATTAAGTTCACGATAATCGATGCACAGACGCATCGATCCGTCCTTCTTCTTTACAAACAGGACTGGCGCTCCCCAAGGAGACGAACTAGGTTTTATGAAACCCTTGGCTAGCAATTCGTCTAGCTGTGTCCTCAATTATTTCATCTCCGTTGGAGCCAACCTATAGGGTGCTCTGGCAACTGGTGCTGCTCCGGGGATGATATCAATCCTGAATTCCACTTACCTATCTGGTGGCAAACCAGGTAGTTCTTCTGGAAAAACTTCTGCGAATTCAGCGATGACAGGGATGTCTTCTATCTTTGGTTTAGGCTCATCAATAATCACTTGTGCCATGTAGATGACACAACCCTTCTTTAAACACTTGGAAGCCTTGAGCATAGTTACTTGCTCCGGCAATCCATACTGGGTATCTCCCCGAATGGTAAGTGATTCACCAGACGGAGTCTTTATCACCACTTGCTTTCTGTTGCAGACAATTTGGGCCTGGTTATGAGATAACCAGTCCATACCCAGAACTATGTCAAAACCGGCCAACTTAAAGGGGAGTAGAGACAGAGGAAAAGAATGGTTCTTAATGGATATAACACACCCATCTAACACAGTTGAGACGGTTTCTAGTGTACCATCTGCTAACTCCACCTCATAATTCACATTTAAGGTTTTGACAGGTAATTTCAGCAATTTGCAAAATTTATGATCTACAAACGACTTATCAGCACCTGAATCGAAAAGTACTCTAGCAAAGACGTCATTTACAAGGAAAGTACCTGTAATAACGTTTTCGTCTAGAATCGCTTCCTTTGCGTCCATTCTGAAGACTCTAGCATTAGTCTTCTTGGCCTCTTCAGGCTTCTTGGTGTACTTAGGGCAGTTGGTTTTAATGTTCCCCTTTTCATTGCAACGGTAGCACGTTGCGTCTTTCATCTTCTTGCAATCCAGGGTTTTGTGATCCGTGGACTTGCATATACCACAAGCATAAGTTTTTGACTGAGTCTGTGAGTTCGACTCAAGTCTGCACTTTCCAAAGTGCTGCTTCTTGCAAATTTTGCATTTGGGCTTCTCACCAGAATTATGCCCATCTTTCCTTGACTCCGATCCTTTCTTGTGGTCACCGTTCCCACGGTGCTTCTTGTTCGATCTATGTGAACCATCATCTTCACGTTTTCTCTTCTCAGCCTCTTTGTTTCTCAGGGACCTTTGCCGGACCGCATCCAAAGTGAGTGACAAAGATATGTCAGCTACAGACCTGAAGGTAGCTGGCCGAGAAGCTTTTATGCTTGCCTTGATTTCCGGGGCTAAACCACCGATAAAACGAGCGATTCGCTTTGGTTCCGGGGTTACTAAATATGGAACCAACCGAGACATAGTGTTGAAGCTCGTTAGGTAAGCTTGACAGTCAAGGTTTGTCATCACCAATGATAGAAAATCAGACTCTATCTTCTCCACCTCATGCTGAGGGCAGTAATTTTCCCTGATAAGGGCAACAAATTGTTCCCACGACATGTTGTACAATGGGATTTTTCTGGTGGCTTGAATCAGAGATCTCCACCATGCTAACGCTTCACCCTTAAAAGACTGCGACACAAACTTGACCACGTCTCTCTCAGCGCATCCGCTGATGTCTACAATCGTATCCATCTCATCCAGCCACGTCATACAGTCAATGGTTCCCTTTTCCCCAGTGAAATCCTGGGGTTTGCAGGAAACGAAATATTTATACGAGCAACCCTTCTCACGGGGTCCGTGGTTCAGTACAACCTGCTGAGATGGAGCACTGTGGTTCGAGGAGCGTCGATCATCATCTTTCTTCGGGTCGTCCTTCTTGGACGGTGGCTTTGAAGGCTGCGTAGATAGGGTCCTACTACGAGTCCCGCTATACTCTTCGTACTGCCTTTCCAAAGCCTGTGTAACAGCGCCGTCTATGATCGCTTTCAATTCAGCACTCGTTAGATTAATTCGGGCGTTCTGGTTATTCTCCACTGGATGACTATTACCCTCGTCCGAGTTAGCCATTTTAATTGAACTGTTGCAGAAAACAAGGACAATAGTTTAACCATGGTAACAGAGACCATATTTGGTTAATTTATAAATCATATTTATTTAGAATTTCTATTACAATTTATCCTAATTATAAAACATTAACAGTTTTATTTGTGGCACAAAGGCCTAGTCACGTGGACATTTTTAATTTAATCTATGATTTCAGAGAATCAAAACATTAAGGTATACTGGCACAATAGGCCTAGTCACAAGGACATTTATAAATTATATGCTAGGATTTCAGAGAATCAAAGCATTTGAGGTTTGAACCTAGTTCATTACCTTTATTTGATAGGGAGTCATAGCTACCACTGTCTTTTGGCTCATATGGAAATGAGCAGGGCCCGTAGGCACGTATTACCACGTATGGTAAAAGTATGATCATCTTAATTGATGATCTTAACCCTTGATTCAGAGATCATTAAATTGGGTTAGGAATCTTCTAAAGAATCCTTATACATATAAAATGACGTGTGATTTTAACGAATCACGTCTGCCAGGAGTGTTAACATGTTTTCAGATGTTAACTTGGATTTGAATCTTTTGAACAGGTCTTACCATCTTGGCCTGGTCTTAAAATGACCCGAAGGCTAGGTTTCACTCTTTAAGATTCTTAATTAATAATTACATAGGCAGATTATTTCAAAAGGAATGAATTTAATTTATTTATTTCATTTATAATTTATATATGCACATAATGGCAAACATGAAATTTATAAAACAAACATTCCATTAATTTATTATAATATTACATGCTGCCCTAAACGGGTCTTTTCACAAACTATTACCCATGCAGGGGTCAATCAACATACTTGTCCACGCAGGGACTTTAAACAAACATAATAGTGCACGCAGGGACCTTAAACAAACAAACTAGTCCACGCAGGGACTTTAAGCAAACATCATACCCTCGTAGGGGTTAACGGAAGGTAGACCCACGCAGGGGTCAAAACAAACATACATACATACCCACGCAGGGGTCAATAAATGCGCCTGATGTACTTTCGACACGCCCCCGTGTCCGCTGGGCACGGCCCGTGGTGGGCAATAGAAGCTTCTATAGGTTTGTGTTTTCTGCTGCTTCTTGGGTACGGCCCCGTGTTGGCTGAGCATGGGGCGTGTTCAGTCTTCTGACTTCTTTATTTTGCTTTGGAAGGTGCCGTTGAGGGTTTGGGCAGTCCACTAATGTTCCTTTTCTTGTATTTATGTTGGATTTAGCTGTCTTTTTGCTTCTTTTGCGTTTTTGAGCTCATTTAATACTGAAAATACAAAAGGAAGACAAAAACACTCTTTTTCCAATATTAGTACTTAAAAAGGGTTAGTTTTATGCCTTATTTGATGTAATTTATATGTTGCATTTTACACACATCAATGGTTCAACAGACTTCAGGCATCTTAAGCTTGCGAGACTTCTAATGATGCTAAGGAGAAATCCCAGCCAATTTCGCTTAGTACCTGCATTTAATCTTTTTAGGAAAATACGTCAGTTTACACTGGTAAATACATTCAACTGACTCATTTTGGAAAATGATTAAAAATTGGTTTGGATGCACATGGCATAAACATTTTATTTAACTTGGGAGAATTATTTAATATTATAATCTTGTGAACGAATTACAGGTTCCTTGTGCGTTCAGTAGCCCGGATCTTGTCCGGGTTAAAGATCAATAGACACACCACAATATACTTTTGTGCACTGACGGGTGTACGCCTACACCCCGTACTTAAGTCGTGGCCATTTCGTAAAATGATGCCAAGGATATCCGGGACATGGTCATTAACCCCCCAAAGGCTTTAAGTAACACGACTGTTTAAACGAGCCGATCAATTTAGTCAACTACCCACTCAACGGTGGAGGATTTGATGCTCGATCAAGCGGTATGCTATATACCGTAACCCAAGCCCGTATAGGGAAAATAAGTTAAAAGTATTTACCTGAGCAGGTATAATTCACAATTAGCAAAATGCACGTAGCTTTTACTGGTCCTCCTAATCTGGAACGAAGGTTTTATAATAACCTATTAGAATCCTAACGGGTCTTTAATTAAGCTTAAGCTTAGACCGGCTAGTTTCAAAGATACGGTTCGTACGCACGATTAAGCGAAGACCGGATAGAATGTGATTTAGACCCGACAAGTTTGAAGACTTGTTTAATATGGGTTTATTATTCACATTCTGGATTTTGAGATAAAACCGTTAAGATTTGACCCGTTTCGGCTAATTTATGTAAACTTGTTACATAAACCGAACCGTACGCGTAATAAGCGTGACGGGTATTCATGAGAGCTATATACAGTTTTCCTAAGTTAATTATGTCTCAAATACGTTGTGACATCAGTAAGATGTCTTTCATTATGCCCGAAACGTGTTTAAACACAAACTAGGCCCCGTAGGGGTAGTTTGGTCATTTAAAAGTTTATAAAAGAGTTTAAGTAACAACCTGAGTTACAGGTCTGATGTAATCAGCAAAAATACATAATTTGCTAAGTTTTATCAGTAGGTTAAAGCATATATGTGAAATTTATCAAATTTAACCAAACTATGCCCCGTAGGGGTATTTTGGTAATTTCACATAAGCCGAAAAGCTCAAAACTGGAGTCTGAGTTTATCAACCTTTGCTTACTATTAAAATATTATTATTTGCCTTATATATCAGTAGGTATCACCCTTGGTATGTTAAAAATAGTTTTAATACATACTATGCGTTAAAAACGCTTAATAAGGCGATTAAAGGCCATTTCCGGGTTCGATACTTAAATCTGATAGTTTTATATTTCCAGCAGGCTTAAAATAATTTATTTATCATATGTGATCAGTAGCAAAAGGTTTGGAGTCGTTTAGATATGTAAAACTCATTTTATGGCCCGTAAGGGCAAAACCGACATTTACCGGATTAAGCCTACGACTATGAGTTATGCTCAGCCTAAAATTAATTAAAAATCTTTAAAATTCCCAAAATAATATACTACATCAGTGGGTAAAAGATTTGATATGAAAAAGTAGGCTTAACTAGGCTATACGCTAATTACGCCGTTTTATTAACATAAAGCTTTAATTTTACGCTAACGAGCATAACTCTTATTCTACACCTCAAACTGATGTCAAACCTTGCATACAAGTCTATATATCAGTAATTAAGGTTTCTACTCTTTTACATTTTCAAAAATCACGTTTTAAGGTGAAAAAGGCATAATGGTCAACATATGAGCAATTAACGGAATCATGCGTATTAATCGGTTAACTAATGAACCATAGTGTATAATCACAGAGGGTTATACTAGCATGTAACCTGGTCCAAATAAAGCTCTAAGGCATTTCTAAAACATACCATAACGGGTCAGAACTGAAAGTCAAAGTATAAGTCAAACTATGCGACTTTCGGTTCCGAACCGGGTCTAAACAGGAAATTGTCGGGTTGAACATGTTTAGACATGTTTCTACCTTCATTACCAAGTTATATTAATGATCAAACAGGTGATATGTGTTCTACATTGCTAATCATGCATAAATTGTAATTTAAACATCCTGTTGACTTTTTATTAACACGTTTGACCCGACATTAGACATAGTTAGAGTGGGAATCAGGGGGAACCCTTTTGAGGGTTTATTACCCACATAATTACCAACGTATAACTACTTTTGATTCGACTAATCACTGGACCATTAGTGATTAATCTTAAAGTCAACCGTTAATTACGACGGTTTGAGTTTTAAGCTAATACTAAGCTAAAACTTAATCAAGAAGGGTTAGGCATACTTACTGAAGTTCTATGCTTGATTAAGAAGGCCTGGAAAGTGCTCTTGTGCTCCACAATTGATCAGAAGCTTGTTTGAAGGATGAATGATCAAGTGTTGCACTTGTGTGCTTTATATAGTGAACAAAGACACCACAATATGTTGACAAGTGAGTCTACAACTGACCATACCCTTCCAACAAGTGTCCTATAAGTTTAGGGGTTGTTAGGGGCCAAGGGGGATGTGAAAAAATCGGTTAAAGTCGATCACAAAGGCACCTAGCAGACACACATCCAAGAAAATCGGAAGTCTGTCCAGATGTGGCCGTCGCGTAGCGCGACGGCATATGGCTTCAGGCTCGCGCTACGCGAGCATGTGTAGTTCAGCCAAACAATTTTCTATTATTTGCAGTTTTGGTCCTTGGCTCTTCAAACTTCGATTAGGCACTTGTTTCTTGCATTATGAACCCCCATAATTGATCTATAAGGGCTTTAAAACATATAACCACTTTGTTAGGTCCTCGGTTAACTTTGTTGTCACCCGAAAAGTCCTAACTTTCAACGTTTACGCTTTAACCCTTCGCACACGAATTTGATCACAACTTTCTCATACGATAACGAAACTTGATGAAATTTTAATCGTGCATTCTAGTGAGCATAATTTACCGTTACAAAGCTTCGGGTTTGTCAAAAGGTCACTCAGAGGTATAAATTAAACATGTTGACACATTTAGCCCCTGTAGTTTGTAATCTCTCACTCTTAGCTCCGTATGATCCATGATTTATTCGTTTGAAGGTATGAGCATCTTGTAGGGTTAATGTACATTATATTTATTCACTGTTGACACTTCGAATACGTATATTCACATACTTTCCATGTTTGTCAACTTTAGTCCTTCTATAATATTCATTCACACGTTTAAACTTTATGACACGTGTCAACACATTATAGGACGTGAATTTTTCGAGGTGTTACACTTAACTAGTTCACTAGGATGTTCCTTTAGTTGTTTGGGTGGCGAAAATTTTACTAACTAGTTCGTCGGCGCAAAAACGACGAAGTTGTGGTCGTTACGACGTAGTACCGGAAACTTGTTACTCGAATCTTCCGTTGCTATCCATAAGCCTATTTAAGGTGTATACATCAATTATAAGTCTTACAGACCTTAAAATGATAGATTCTGGCGTCGCAGACATTTTTATTTTGGTTATATTTTTGCGCAGAGCGGATAAAATGCATTCGTACGCGTTTACCGGAAAGTTGAAGTGTTTCAATGATTTAGTGCCCCTAATTCGGGATTTTTATTTGTATTCCATCTACCAAGTGCGTCCATGCCTTTCATCGCTCGTTCAGACAGTTTTCGAAACCTGCTGGCATGAATAGTGTGTTCAGGTGAATAGTGTTTTCAGCATTTTGCCAACATATTAGGACATAGTTTTTAGTTTTCTCACGATGTGGCAATTGTATCATTGTTGTTTGACATATATAACCATGTCCTATGATTGCTAGATTTTGTACGACCTAATCATGAAATAATTAAATCGTAATGAACGTAATTAAATGTTAATTCAAGTGTTTAAGTTGTACGGAATTACCATTATTTTTGCCAGTTGTCACACTCTCCCCCCGTTAGAAGAATTTCGTCCCGAAATTCAAGTCGTGCTACCGGTTGCAGGGGAGTCTTGAAACAGGTGAGGGTACTTGGTTTTCATTTGATCTTCACGTTCCCACGTATACTCGGGGCCGTGACGCGAGTTCCAACAAACTTTAACTAGCTTCCTACGACTCCTCCGTGTCTTGTGGACCTTCCAGTCCGTAACCTCAACAGGTTCTTCAGTAAATTGGAGTTTATCGTTGACATGTATCTCGTCTGCTGGGATGGTTACCGTTTCTTGGGTAGGACTCTTTTTAAGACTCGACACATGAAACGCGTTGTGTACGCTACTGAGTTCCTCCGGCAACTTTAGTTTGTAGGCAATGGTACCGAACTTTTCCAAGACTTCAAAAGGTCCTATGTGTCGCGGGTTTAATTTTCCGCATTTACCAAATCTAGCAACGCCCTTCCAAGGTACGACTTTCAACAAAACTTTGTCTCCGACTTCGAAGGATAATAGTTTGTGTCTTTTGTTTGTGTAGTTCTTTTGTCTATCACTAGCCGCCTTGATACGGTCTCGTATTTGAATGATCTTGTCCGTAGTCTCCTGGACTAATTCCGGGTCAATGAGTTGTTTATTTCCGGTCTCCGCCCAACATAGCGGGGACCGACACTTTCGTCCATACAATGCTTCAAACGGGGCGGCCTGAATGCTAGTGTGATAACTATTATTGTATGAGAACTCCACTAAGGGTAAGGGAGTATCCCAATTTCCACCCAAATCCATTACACAAGCACGTAGCATGTCCTCCATAGTTTGTATCGTCCGTTCATTTTGGCCGTCCGTTTGAGGGTGAAAGGCCATACTAAGATTCAGTTGTGATCCAAATGCCTTTTGGAATGATTGCCAAATCCTTGACATGAATCGACCTTCTCGGTCCGATATAATAGAAACAGGCACACGTGCCGTGCCATAATCTCCTTAAGATATATTTCGGCCAGCTTCCAAGTGCTGTCCTTCTCATAGGTGGGTAAAAAAAATGTGCGGACTTCGTAAGTCGATCAACGATTACCCAACCCATCTCGTGACCTCTCGAGGTTTGGGGTAACTTAGTAATGAAGTCCATCGCTTTGTTCCCATGTCCATATGGGAATTTCAGGTTGTTGCAGTAATCCTGAAGGCTTTTGATATTTCGTCTTAACCTTAGCGCATGTAAGGCATTTTCCGACATAAGTAGCAATGTCGCCCTTAAGGTTAGGCCACCAATAAAATCCTTTTAAGTCTTGGCACCCTTTATCTGATCCCGGATGTATAGAGTACCTTGACTTATGAGCCTCGTCCAAAATAATAGTCCATAGATCGCCAAAGAATGGAACCCAAATTCACTTTAGGGAGTACAATGTTCCATCTTCCTTGGGCAACGATTGCGCTCCCATTCCACGTAATGCTTCAGCTTATAGGTTCTCTGGTTTGAGCGCCTCTTGCTCAGCCTCACGAATCCGAGTAGCGGGATTCGTCTATATGGTCATCTCCAAGGCTCGCATCCTTAGTGGTTTTGCGCACTCCCTGCGGCTCAAGGCGTCTGCTACAACGCTCGCCTTGTCCAGGTGATACTTAATCTCACAGCCGTAATCATTCAACAGTTCAACCCATCTTCGTTGTCTCATATTCAAATCCTTCTGATCAAAGATATGCTGCAAACTATTATGATTAGTAAAGATCGTGCAGTGTTTTCTATACAAGTAATGACGCCAAATCTTCATCGCGAAATTCACTGCACCTAGTTCAAGGTCGTGCGTGGTATAGTTCTTCTCATGCACCTTCAACTGACGTGACGCGTACGCGATTCCTTTGTCTCGTTGCATCACCACGCAAGCAAGACCTTGTCGAGAAGCATCACAATATACCACAAATCCATCGGTACCGTAAGGCAAAGATAAGATAGGTGCGTCGCAGAGTGTAATCTTCAATGTCGGTAAAGTTGTTTCTTGTTTCTTTTCCCCAATCGAATTTCCTATCTTTCTGGGTTAGGAACGTTAACGGATGGGCAATACTTGAAAAATTCTCTATGAATTGTCTGTAATTGCCTGCTAACCCCAGAAATTGTCGTATCTTAATTGGCGTCTTTGGGGCTTCCCAATTCTTGGTTGCCTCGATCTTGGGAGGGTCGACATGAATTCCATTCTCGTTCACCACATGACCCAAGAATTGCACATCGCAAATCCAGAATTCCCAATTCTTTTAACCAATTAAGAATTAGATCTTCCAATTGAAATAGTTCATCAAGAAGCATTTCTCCTAGAAGATCCGGTTGAGAGCATTCGAGGGAGAGATAGGGATTATTTTTACTTTCGCCCCTCTTAAGGCTATAGGAAAATAATGGGTCTATATAATGGGGCTTATAATTTAGAAAATAACATTCCAAATCTTTATGGGAGCCACCACATATTTGACACCACGTACCATAAGAGTGCCGGAAGTAAAAAATATCAGTATCACTCATGTTTGTGTCAGAAATTACCAACTGTTGGGATCTTACGGTTCTATTTTCAGTAACTGAAACTTGGGCACGGGGCGTGTCGAGTGGGCACGGTCCCGTGTTCAGCTTACTGTCTGACTTAAAACAGGATTGCCAGTTCCAAGGATTGTGCACGGGGTGTGTTCAGCGGGCACGACCCGTGCTGAGTTCTGCAGAAGCTGAAAAATTAAGAAAATCCTAAAAAAAATAGAAAAATTAGAAAAAACGATTAGGCCGTTGATTCCTAACTTTCTTAAAATCCTTGTGTCCCCGGCAACGGCGCCAAAAACTTGATGCGTGCGGTGTGTTATAGGTTTTTATGTATATTTTTAGCCCTTTTTACACGTTAGTCAAGTTTTAAATTTATAAAACACGATATTTTACTAACACCAAACACACATATGGGCAAGTGCACCCATCGTGAGCGTAGTATAGTGTTGGCAAGATACCGAGGTCGTCCAAGGACACAAGAGCTTTTAATACCGGTTTATCTTCAACGTCTAATCAAATCAAAAGTTTAGAAAAAAGATTTTAAACTAGAAAAATAAAAACTAACTAAAATGCTAAAAATAAAATAAAAATAAAAACAGATAGACAAGATGAATCACTTGTATCCGACTCGTGTTTAGTGTAACCTTTGATTATTTCCGCACTTTTGCACTTTTTAAGAGATTATCTTAGTTATTGTAGTATGCCCCTCTTTTGAAGGTGACGTTACCCTCAACCCAGTAGTTTGAGTCAACAAGGATACAATCCAAAAGGGTCGGATTATTGAAAGATAATTAATTACGTTATTAATGCATAATGTGGTAGGCCCCTCTTTTGAAGGTGACGTTACCCTCGGCTAAGTAGTCTGAGTCAGCAGGGATACAGTCCTAAGTAGCCGGGTTAAAGTTTTAATAGTAGCTTACATATGAGGGGATCAAAGAGTTTGGACCCCCGCCATCCAATACCGGTGGGTATTGAAGGAGGTCCTACTAAATTTGACCCAGGTCCTTGCAGGATCTATACACTGAACAAGGCAAGACTCTTACCAAACCGTTCCCTTAACCCCCGACCAGGTAGCCAACATATCTCCATATAGACCGTGGAGATATGAATGGTGAAAATATTTTATTTTATATAGACAGTAAAATAATGCCAAGACACCACGGACAAACGATAAGGAAAAATCACCTTCAACATAAGAAACTAGTTATTAAAGTCATTAATACATAACCAAATAAAAAGTGCGAAAAGATTAAAAATAAAAAATATTACACTAGACACTTGTCTTCACCAAGTGATGTAAGAGACTTAGGCAAACATGGCCTTTGATTGTCAAGAACTCTTACGATCAATCTTGGATCCCGAGACGACTCACACACTCTATGATGGATGATGGATGATGGTGGGTGGTGGGTGAAGTGTGAGAGAGGTGGTGTGCCAAGGGATGGTTTGCAAAAGAGCCAAGCACCCCTATTTATAGCCTGAACAGACGCTCGGGCACGGCCCCGTGTCCACCCTCCTTCTCTTTCTTCATTAATTGCATCTTGTCTGCATTAGTTGACCACGCCCCCGTGTCCACTAGGCACGACCCCGTGTGTAGAAGCGTATCTATACTATCAAGATTTCCTCAGATTATGCGAATCTTAGAGTTGACCACGGCCCCGTGTCCGGTGGGCACGCCCCCGTGGTGGGTGATAGAAGCTTCTACAGCTTTGTCTTTTCTGCAGACACTTGGGCACGCCCCCGTGTTCACTGAACACGGGGCGTGTTCAGCCGGGAAGATGCTGTCGGGGGGTCGGGCATGCCACGTTTGATCCTTTTCTTGTATTTATGTTAGATTTAGCTGCCTTTTTGCTTCTTTTGTTCATTTGAGCTCATTTAATCCTGAAAATACAAAAGGAAGACAAAAACACACTTTTTCCAACATTAGTACTAAAAAAGGGTTAGTTTTATGCCACATTTGATGTAATTTATATGTTGCATTTTGCACACATCAACAGACGTGACTGCGAGTTGTAGAATGTGCAACACTTATCCCTACTGGGACACGTGAAGTAAAGCCCTTAACAACCCATGTCCACGACAGGTGCTGAGTCCAAACTATAGTACTATCGTTGCTAAGGTGTCAGGAAACAATCACTGTGTTAACATAACATACAAGCATTCATCGAATAACACGTAGAATGCAATAACGGTTAGCGTATAAATAGTGTTGCGTTGTGTGTCGATTATGATTTGAATAAGTAACGTATGTAACACCCAAAAGTGCGTAAAGCAAAAAGGGTTCGAGTATACTCACAGATAGCGTTTAAGCTAATAAAGACCGTCTTGGATTGAAGGGAGCGCTGAGAGATTAGCCTGAACAGTTAACGATAGCATAAGCGATGAACGACGCGGAAAACGATGCAGAGTGTCAAAGTGTCGAATGGTAATCCGATCGGATGGCCAGTCTATCGGATGTCAATCCGTTCGGATGGTCATCCGATCGGATGGCCATTCGATTGGATTGACATTCATTTGGTAAGGATGTGTTTGTGTATGATGGCTTTGAAGTTTTTGTTGTAGCATTTTGAAAACAGAGAAGTATCTCTACCCTTCAGGTCGTCGATCGAACGGTCGTTCGATCGAGTAGCGATCTGATTGGCAGGACACTTAGTGAGAACAAGTTCACAGCAGGATTGTCACTCGATCGGATAGCAATCCGATCAGATAGCAATCCGTTGGAAATCGACGTTCTTTGAAAACTATGAAAATGATTAAGTGTCGAAGTTCCAAATGTCACATGATCGGATGGTCGTTCGATCGGATGGCTATCCGACCGGACGGCAATCCGTTGGACGTTCAGAGACTTTAAGAAGTTTGAAAAATGTTTAAGTGTGGAACCATGTGTCATCTAATCGAGTGGTCGTTCGATCGGATGGCTATCCGATCGGACGAAAATCCGTTCGGGCGGCAATCCGTCCCAACGAACCACGACGTCTTGCATTTGATTATTTTAAAAGTTTTGCAGTTTAATCGAGACGGTACGAAAATGTTCTAAACAACGGAACCTCGGCAAGTCCCAAGTCGTTCGACCGAACAGGAATCACCCTGATCTGATCAGTTGACTGTTCCTTGTCGGTTGTTCATATTCATCCCGAAATCGTTTGTCTCGTTGATAGAATCCAGATCTTGAACCAACACATTCATAAGAAAGAGTAAAAGGTCTGTGCAAGCTCCGATTCTATCGGTTTGAGTGCATTGAGTGTAAAAGAGTTGAAAGAAAGTTAGAGAACCATCTTTCAATCCTTTTAACCATGAATATGTGTAGATCTATGCGAAATCGTTGCTTAAACATGTGGAAATCCTTCAGATCTGAGTTGTTCTTGGTGGAATGAGGCCAAAACTTGAAGTTCATAAGAACTCCATGATGACATCATCCTAGAACACCTCAAATCCACTGATTTCACGGTTAAAAGTTAAGATTCAACGGTGAAAATGATGAGGAAGTGTGTGTAGATCATAGAAGTACAAGATTTAGGCTGAAAACTTACAAGAATCGCGAGAAATCGAGAGAAAGAAGGCTTGGAGCGAGCTGGTCGAGTGAGGAAGCTGTGACATCACAAATGATGTGACAGGAGGGTATTTATAGGGTTTCCAAAAGAGGAAAGTGCACAAGGGTCGGATTGGCCACCGCTCGGATGGCGCCTCGATCGGATGGCCACTCGATCGGTTAGCCATTCGATCTAAGTGTCCGGCGTGTTGAGTTTTGTCGTTTCGATTCGCGTGTTGAGTGTTGCGATGCGTTTCGAGCGAGCGACGCGATAGAATTACCCATTAGTTACACAAATAACATAACTACTATATCTAACATACAATCACTATAAATAACTTGCGCTTAGCGTTTGCGATTAAATTGCGATGCGATAGAGTTGCGATTGCGTTTCGATTAATCACCACAAAGATAAAGTAAACATGCACAAGTAACACATAAGTAACACACACATAAAACAATATTCAGAATCTACCAATCAAGGTTCGAGCGCGATTGCGATGCGATTAGCGATAAAGCGATAAAAGATGCGATAAACATCGATCAACCTCGATTATTGATAGATACTCCACATAATACGACTAAAGCGATTAAAATAAAAGATTTGATTACAAGTCAAGAAGTCAAATCAGTAATTAAGCAAAGAGTGACAGATCGCAATTAGCAATCTTTTCTTCCTTTGACTTCAATCTTGACTTGGACTTTGACTTTCGTAACACGGGGTGTTACATACAAGTTCGTATATATATTGTTCTGAGTGTTCGTTTGGTTATACATATTTTAATTAGAAGAGAAAGTGTGTGGGAAATGATAAGGTTTTATTTGGACATTGAGGTTTGGGTGGGGGGAAAAGAAAATAATAATCATGTGGTAATACAAAGATATCAGTTAATTGACACAAAATGATGTAAATTGTAGAAAAACGAAAATGAAATGGATGTAAATGTTTAAAGATTTTTTTAAAGTGACTATAATGCTAAAGAGTGTGGGGGTCATGGTTGAGACGTGATTCGCCACGTAGGAACATAAATGGTAGGCTATACCACCCCCTTCTCTAA
The DNA here is from genome assembly GCA_030545235.1 of Helianthus tuberosus. Taxonomy (NCBI): domain Eukaryota; kingdom Viridiplantae; phylum Streptophyta; class Magnoliopsida; order Asterales; family Asteraceae; genus Helianthus; species Helianthus tuberosus. Next base: position 47,061,777 of record CM060420.1, read on the forward strand.
TCCAACATGGTTTGCATGGATTAAACCATGGCAACCATGGTCCTCCTTTCCATTTTTCAAGTAATCATTTTCTTTTTCTTTAGACAAAGATAAATTAAAATAAATAAGGGGATAGTGGTTTGGGTCATAACCACACCCATAGGATAGTGGTTTTAGATTGTGGATTAGAGGTGGATGACATGACACTGACGTGAAGTATCATAGTGGTCATGACCACACCCTATAGGCTAAGGCTAAAGGGTGTGGGGGTCATAATTCGCCACGTAGTAACATGAATGAAAGACTATACCACCTCATTTCCTAATCCACCATGATTTGCATGAATTTAACTATGGCAACCATGATCCTCCTTTCCATTTTTACGTAATCATTTCTTTTTTCATTAGATAAAAATAAATTAAAATAAATAAGTGGATAGGGGTTTGGGTTATGACAACATTCTTAGAGTAGTGGTTTTGCATTATGAATTAAAGATGGGTGAAATAACACTGACATAGATAGTTATAGTAATTATGAAGTTGATGCCTAAAATTAGTGAATTTGGGGTTTACCAGAGGATTATAAACGTACGTACGTTTCCTCTTGATTATATAAGGAAAAAAAAGCAAGGGGATAATTAAATAATTTTGGTTTTTTTCCTTGACGCGGAAACTCTTCTCCAATAGTGTCCACAAAATCCGAGTGGAAGGAAGGATCCCCGAAACTACCTTAAAGTCGCTGCCCCAAGAGACTAAAACACCCACCCTCACACCCATACCCATGACTTGATCTCTCCCTCATGACAATGTCCATAGTCTTCACCATACGAAAGAATTGTAAACCCCGCGATAACGATGACGACTGTGACGACGATGATCCACCGCCAACGTTGGAAGACCATCATCCCCTTTCACCACTCAAAATCTTGTTGATATGCACTCTTGCTGCCACTTTCGCTTTCCTTTGCTACATCATCCTCACCAAAATATGTCGTGCTTTTCAAACCAGACGTCGTAGGAGAATTAACAATAATTATAATACAAATGAAACCCCCCATCAAGACCCCGTGCTGTTTCATCCCGTTTGGTTGATCAACACCATCGGTTTGGATCAGTCCGTGATCGACTCCATCCAGATGTTCAAGTACAGAAAGGAAGACGACTTGATCGACTCTGATTGCCCTGTTTGTTTGGGTGTCTTTGAAGAGGAAGAAAGCCTCCGACTTTTGCCTAAATGTAGCCACGCTTTTCATGTCGCTTGCATTGATACGTGGCTACGATCTCACAAAAACTGCCCCTTGTGTCGAGCACCGGTGGTTAACACCCACGGAAATAATTCGGTTGAATCAAGCACACAGGAAGAAGACTCGACCCCTGGAACTGAAAATACCGATGGTGTTAGGGTGCAGAGTGATCTGACCAACCATTGTTGCCAAAAACTTGAACCAATCAGAAGATCACTTTCAATGGGCTCGTTTCGTTTTTTTGATCAAGAATCAGCAGTGCCGCATAAGCCGAATGCGATGCTGAAAAGTGGCAAGCCTAGAGGATCGAGCTCGAGTACAGTTGAGGGCGGGCCAAGAATTGGTCTAGAAGAAATTTGAATGAAGCCTCTATCTTTGTGATTTACTGGGTCACAACCCTTCTCTTATTATATTTTATTATATCAAAATCCAACATACAGGGGTTGATTAGTATTTTTAAAGTTGTACTGCCTTAGAAGCATGTCATGTTTTTTCTTACTATGATGTTTGGTCTCGACCATAAGTTAAAGTGCATGTGTAACGAGTTTGGGTTATCACCAATGAATTGATATTTTATATGCATCTAGTGAAAAGGCATAGACCAAAAGAATATTTTTATAAACTACAGTTGGTTGGTAATAATTTTGTTTTCTCTGGAAGTGTTCTTCCATAAAGAAAAAGAGAAATATTAAGAAAACTATTTACGTAAGCATTTGAGCTAATTGAGGATTAGCGCAGCCGAATCATGTGCGACCATCACAAACGTCAATGCCCTTTCAACAATGGGTAAAGTTGTCTCATGATACACACAAATATGAGAAATGTGAAGTAACCGTAATATATTAATTACTTTATTCTATATAATATTTATAATCAGAATAAAAACAAACTGTAATTTTGGTATCCCCTTGCTGGTTAAGTTGGGCCGGCTTCCTCCTTGGAGGTCGCCGGTTCGACTCCCGGCTGCGGCATTCGGGGGTGGGACGTCCCAATGATGGATCGTTCCTACCGAGGCATGGTGCGGTTCTGAGGGCAACCCGGTTTTACCCAGTTGTTACCCTAGCGAGTCTCTCGTGTGGGGCAGTATGGTTTCCGGGCGGAGGTCAGCTTGCGTAACGGCCGGGGCCCGATCGAACATCGCGTCCGTAAGAGCGGGGCTGACGGGGGAATGTCATCGACATAACCCCGGTGACCAATTCGGTCCTGTACAGAGAAAGTCACTTTCCAAAAACAATGAATGATAGGAAAACTAATTTAGGTAATAAATTAAATAGGAAGTTATAATCAATATAATTAAAGCTGAACTTGATTGGAGTTAAATGCCATATTCATCCATCTTTTATTTGAAAAGCATTAGCTACCAAAATTGAAAACTTACAAACCATATGCTATTTTCCACGTCATTAAGACTATATGGGGTGTGGAGGAGCCTCATCATTTGAGGATGGTCGTCTCCGTCACGTCACCACCCCAGTAGGATGCCCCTCTAAGGATGGACAAGTGTGTGGAGGATGGGCCTCTTTTTTTTAAAATAAAAAGTTAACATATTTTTAAACATTACATAACTTATAGGGTAAATTACTTTTTAAGTCCCTGTGTTTTGAGGGTTTTAACCACTTGAATCTAAAAGTAAAAAGTTTAACGACCTGAGTCTCTATAAGCATTTTTTTAACCATTTGAGTCCAAATTTCTAACTCAGTTAGATTTTCTCAGTTAACTTTTTTAAAATGACCAAAACACCCTTTTATATTAAAAAAACTTATTTACTCTTATTATTATAATTACATTACATATACATATTACAAACGAGTGAATTGCAAGTTTTGTCCTTTATCTTTAGGCCATTTTGCAAGTTTTGTCCTTTATCTTTAAAGTTGACGAGTTTTGTCCTTTATGTTTGAAAATCAAGCACGTTTTGCCCTTTGGGGCAAAACGTGCCTGATTTTTAAGGACAAAACGTGCTTGATTCTTTAAACATAAAGGACAAAACGTGCTTGATTTTTAAACATAAAGGACAAAACGTGCTTGATTTTTAAGGCCCAAAGGGTAAAACGTGCTTGATTTCAAACATAAAGGACAAAAGTCGTCAACTTTAAAGATAAAGGACAAAACTTGCAAAATGGCCTAAAGATAAAGGACAAAACTTGCAATTCACTCTATTACAAACACTGAACAATCTCTGTATCTCTCTTCCTCATCCCCCTCTCTCTCTTCCTTATCTCTCACAACCACCACCGCCACCAACATCGTGATTTCACCCTCGGCCACTGTCGCTCAAACACCACAACCCACCCTCTTTTCACGTGCCACAACCACCATCGGCACTGTCGCATATTGAGTCAGATTTCACCTCAAAACTCATTCTGAAACCTTCTGTTTGCGTTTCAACCTAGCATAACAAAACCAAATGTCACAAAGCTTTACTCTCAACAAATGGTTATTAATTTCTATGGATAAAATGTTTCTAGGTTTAGAGACTTATAATAGATGATAAATATCTCCAGTTGAGCCAAAACTTCTGAGTTTCAACCTAATTCAACACCAACATTACTTGTTCTCCGAAACCAAAAGAGGTTCAACTACTACTACAGGCATCATAAATTAATTAGAATTAACCTTACCTGTACAACAATCCGACCCGGTTGAGCCACCGTCTTCAGCAAATAATCCTTGGACCACCGTATCGCCACCAGCGCATTCCTCAAATCCACCAGCGGCATCGACTCTCCGAACTCCATCAAATAAAATCATCATAAAGATTGATAGAGCGACACAGACCTTAGGTTCTTCATCAAAAGATCGCGGAAAGAAGATCGAATCTGAATCAATTGGTTCCTGTTTCACCATATTGAAGTTATTAGGGCTCGAATTTTGTAGAATTGAGTTCGTCGTCTACACCGGTGCGATTTCCTCCGGCGGATGTTTAGATCTGACGAAATCGATTGTTTAGATCCAGAGAGTTCTTCGATTCAATTCAGTTCTTCAAATTGATTCTTGTTTCTTTGCGTATTCCCATGGTGGCATCTGGCGGAGATGAATAGGAGGTGTATGTGTGAGTGTGATGGAGGTTTGTGGTTGAGGTGGTGGTTGGAGACGGAGGTGGTTGTGGCTGTGGTGGTGACAGTGATGGTGTCAAGGGTCTAGAAAGAAAGATGAGAGGGAGAGATAAAGGTGATAATTTAGAGACAAAGATAAGGGGGTATCTATACTATCTATTAAAGGAGGTTAGAAGCTGATGTAATTTTGCCTACGTGTCATCTTCTTAGCTATGCCACATTGGATCAGCTGATGTCATAATTCTGATTTTTTATAATATTAATTAATGTATATACAATTTTATTTAATATTAATAATACATAAATCATGGCAAGGTATTAAACATGGCTCCAAATCCCATTTCAAATTCAAAATCATGGCTCCAAATTCAATATTTAAACATGCTCCAGATTCAAAATTTAAATAACACACATATTAAAAGCTCAACTTTCTCTCTCTCTGAAACTCATTTTCAAAAGTTTCAAATCCAGACCTCTTCTCAAAAGTTTTGCACACTCCATTTGATGATGGTGATATGCTCCGATACAGGTAAAACAATCGGACTTAATTCTGACTGCCTTCTTTGACCTCATACTCTTGAACTTCATCTCTAGATCACCACGTTTCTCTGCTCAATCGCTTAACACTTTTCTTTTCTAGGTTTCATCTTCAGTTTCTTTCTTTTTTGATACCACCGCCACACAAAGAAGCTATGGAAGTCTCCATCGTCATCGACAAAAACAACGAGGAATCAAAGCTATTCAGGTCTAATCTAATTTCTCTTAGTGTTTGTTTTAGGTTTTACGAATTTGAATATGTGGATTGATGTTACACCCATATTCGTACATGGCAAAAGTCACAGCGGAAATACTAACCATAAAGTTTCTTTCATTATAAATACCTCAACTTATTTAAAATTTAACTTTAACGTAATTCTTATTCATAAATCCGTCATCCTCTTATTTACTAATTAAAAACATAGCTTATGTTTACTACATTTTACATTTAACGTCCCTGTACAATCTCTCTAGTGACTCGGTCTTCGATCCCTAATCCTTGTAATAATCGCTCATTATCCGTACAACCTGCATTCACCACATACATTCATAACATTAGCACACATTAAAGGAACAAAGTTCATTCGCGTACACTTCACACTTCGTCATCTTTTAAGCTTTAAGCATTTCATCTGCATATCCATTTCCTGGTGAGGCTTCAATAATGTACCTGCATTACTTTTCATTCTCAAGGTACACCATTAATAACGTTAACCCTCATCGTCTCTAAATCATGCTTACATACGTACTTACATACATATCTACATACGTACATATCTTCCCTACAACTTTACATACGTGCATACACTCATACATGCCTTTATACATACATACATACATACATACTCATCTATATACATACAAACCTTTCCTACATCATTACATACATGCATACCCTCGTACATATCTTTACACATACATACATACACATCTACATGCATACAAACCTTTCCTACATCATTACATACATACATACCCTCGTACATATCTTTACACATACATACATACACCTCTACATGCATACAAACCTTTCCTACATCATTACATACATACATACCCTCGTACATATCTTCACACATACATACATACACATCTGCATACATACCTACTCACATACATCCATCCCTCCATACATCCATACACACATAAATACATATACATACATACATACTGACGTGTGCGTATATATACATAATATTTTGCAATGAATTACACACGATTGGGTTTTAAATTTATAAAAGTGATTATTACTTTTACATCAAAACACACACGAAAGAGGCAAGTGTACCCCGTCATATATGTAATAAAGTATCGGTAAGAACCAAGTATCGATCCAAGGAAATGGGCGGAGAATTAGTACTAGACCTTTGTCACTAAACTACCGGTAAAAACAAAGGTTTTGTGATTTTAAACTAAACTAAAGTAAACATAACCAAATACATAATAAAAACATAATAGAAAGTAGATAAAAAGCCTTGCTAAATACACAACCACAGCATGTCAACTAAGTCAGTTTTGGCACTAGAAGCATTCGGTCAATTTTCCAATTTAAAACAATTAGTATCCCTTTCGGGAATCCTAACATGACAATCATTCGGAAAGTTAAAACGATAGACACACTTTAACCACCTAAAATTGTTCTTTAACGTGCAATTGATAAATGTCTATAAAAATCTCTTAAAAATAAGTTAGGCAGCCGTTAGGATTATTCTAACCTCACTTAAACAAGGAAAACGACACCGATAAACACAATGCAACCACCGAGATAAGCATAAACTAGATTAAATCACAACCGAGTTCATTTTACAAATCTTGCATAATAATTCACTAAGATAGCAATTTTGGCCTAAACTACTAACTAAGCTAACAAATCATGGCAAGAATTCATAACGACACCATCTAACCCGTTTAGGTCCTTCCGTGACGGCAAGCTCTCTTGATTAACAATAATTACATTTTATTAAATCACTAACCATTTCTAGTATCATGATGCACACATTTTAACCAAGCTAAACTAGTTAACCAAGTTCAAAGTTTACTAATACAAGATTAATTAAGCTTCATTTTTCCAACTATCTTAACTAACCAAGCACCAATCATCCAACATAATTACTTATAATCAAGAATTCAATATCAATAACAAGGTTGCAAACTAATCATCAAAGATTAACATAGAAAATACTTCAAATGTCATTACAAACAAAGTTTAACAAACTAATGGTTACAATCTAGCAAGGGATTGTTGTGTTTTTGCCTAAAGGCTACAATAAAACATAAATCATAATCTAAGTACTTGAAAGATTAACAAAAACTTGGAAAGATTAGAAAATCAAACCATAAACAAGTACTAGACTAAGGATCCGGGTAGTAATCGAGCTAATCGGGATAATGTGGCTTGAATCCGGGTGAAAGCTAATGCCTCCGGAGCCTGAAAATCGCCTGAGAGCTCTCCAAAAATCCAGAATCACGAGCAGAAAGTTTCTGCTGTGTTTTTATACTTTTTGCTGATGCACGGTCGTTCCCCATATGGAACGACCGTTCACTTTATTGAATTATTGAAGATGGGTCGCCATACTGCATACGTCATCGTATCGTTGACCAGATCTGAAATTGCACGGTCGTTCTTCGGGACGGAACGACCGTTCAGTTCCGAGCTACGTGTTGCACGCCAGATCGCACCTACCGTTCAGTTCCGAGATGATCATCGATGTCGGAGATGCACGGTCGTGCATCAGGTGGAACGACCGTTCCACAGGCCCAGTTCAGAATCCTTAACAGAATATCCGCAGCTTCTTCGTTTCGTCCGGAAAGTCCTCGTTTTTGCTATCATCTTGTCTGAAATGCAGTTTTAGGCCTGTAAACACAAATGTAGATAAATAAGTATCCGAACGTCGGTTTTACGGCCAAAAACGCATAAAATAGGGGTAAAACGGGGGACTAAAATATGTGTAAATTAGAGTGTATCAAATCTCCCCACACTTAAACCTTGCTTGTCCTCAAGCAAGCTAAACTAAAAAGTAATAAAAGACATAAACAAACAAGAACGATAATTTACACACTATTTTATTTAAAACTAAAATACAAACGGTTAGCTGGTTTGTCGAAAGACAACATCAAAAGATTCAAACCCAACAAGCATATGCAAGTTTAAAAAGCGACAACCAAAAAGCCGAGACTAAACATTTAATTGACTCACATGTTAATTTTCACCCAACTCACAATGTTCACATACACTCGGTTTTATTTATGAATCATACATAAAATGTGTATGCGTAAACACTCAATGCCTAGTCAATGAAATGTGCAATATCATAAGCTTGTCATAAGATCTCGTCTCCACCAACTAACATGCAAATAAGTGTAAATCAAGAGGTCTTTACGGGTTGTAACGTTAGGTTTGGGCGAAGGGTATGGAAGTGGACATTTAAAATGGCGAAAACAGTTAAAACTCGGTAGTAGCGTTTAACTAGCAATAAACAATACAACTTTACATATAAACGCCTTAAAAAGGCGACTAAAGCGCAATCGAGCTAATCAACAAGATTTTTAACATTTAAGCATTCAAAATTGCTCGATTTCTATCAACTTCACCCTATTTTAGGGTGTTTTATTTTCTGTTTTTTTTTTTTTTTTTTTTTTTTTTTTTGCAAACTATACAATGAAATATAAACAATAACAAGCTAGTTAAACTATTATTTTAACCGAGTTTCAACACTAAAAAGGTTTAAAAACATAAAAAAGGCCAAATTTGGATAAGTATGCGATAATGTGGGTAAACAAAGGTGAACGGGAAGGCTCGACATGGTTAATCCTAAAGGGTAATATAAGGTGAACGGGAAGCACAACACAAAGAACAAGGTACACAACAAAGGGGTAATCTAAGTGCCTCTATCACGTTTACACAAATCCGCACGTTCATGGTCTTAACAAGCATACTAGTGACAAGTTCTAAATTGCACAAAACATCCGGCTCACTCCTATATCCGAAATAAACAAATATATAACAATCTAAGCTCAATATGCTCACGTAACGGAAGGAATGGGTAAAAGTGTGAAAACTATCATGTAAGTCTTTCTTTGTTTGTTACGCTTTCCGGTTTCCTTTTTTCAAAAATATTTTGCTTGTCGATTTTTTATCAAGTCCGATGCTTTCTAAAACATAACCAACCGGTTTATTTACCAATATATACACAAAACACAAGTATTTTTAAATGATTTTTCTGATTTTCTGTTTTTTTTTATATAAATATAAATGAGGACAAACAAAGCTAAGTTAACAAAGTTAACCCCCTCCCCACACTTGAACTTCGCATTGTCCCCAATGCGAGACCCGAAATATAGAGAAAAGGATAAAAATACTCCCCTCAAGATGATGTTGGTGCCACGAGACTTCCGAAGCTCTAACTGGTACGTGCTCCGGTCCAAGATCCTATAGATAAAATCTGCAAGTATGTCGTGTACACCCAAAATAAAACAGAAAAAGAAAAACCAAACAACCATAATTTACATAAATACTATCATCCAAACAAAATACAAACGAAATTGTTTGAAAATACATATCCGGGGTGTTTTAAATACTAAGTTAAAAATAAACACCCAAAGAAAAACAAAGTACTGAAACATGAAACACCACCTAGTGCTACCACTACCGCAAACTACTCATCATCATCGTCATCATGCCTCGTGCCAGATGGGCCCTGATCGCCATGGCTAGGGGGGTTCCACGGTGGGAACTCTGGCGGGTGCTGAAAATAGTTGGGGTATGCGTTATGCATCTCCCCGAACAAATAAGAAAACCCCGCAGACACCCCCTAGTATAGAGTATCCTGGCGCTGCTCTAGTCGGTCATGTGCGGCTCGAAGCTCTGCCTGACTGGCTCTAATCTCGTCCTGGCTGGATCTGATCTGGTCAAAGTATGTACCATGCTGCTCCTGTGTGACACGCATGTCCTGGAACTGCTGGTAAAAAGTAGGCCAATCCTCATGCTGCTGAAATGCATGATGCTGCGGCGAGTGTGGTGGTGTTGGTGGCTGTGGCTCGTGTTGCTCTCCCATCTCTTCATCTTCATCCTCATTTTCCTCCTCAGCTGGAGGTAACGGGTCCCATATCTCTCCATTCAAACCCCTCAACCTATCTCTCCCATCCAACTCAGCAATAACCCCCATAAACTTCAAAGACCGGATATCAATATGCACCCCCTCAGTGATCAAGGTGAGACCCCTAAGCACCCCCGGCGTCATTAATCGCTCATTGTACGCGATCTCGGTCACGTACTGCCCGCCGTGGATCTCACTATTGTGGGTCCGCCCTGAACACTTAACAAAGTATTCAGCCATTCGCGCGGCGAGGTTGATCGGTGCTTTGTCAACCAACGCATAAAGAAAGAGCAAATCAGGCGTTGGACAGTTACCTTGACTGTCCATGCGTCCGCAGATAGAATGACTGAAAACATGGTGCATCACGCGCACCAGAGGGTCTCGAAGGCGCGAAGCCTTTGACATCCGTGGGTTGTATGGGCCCCCAATAGTGTTACGCGCCCAGAATGCCTCTCGCGCTGCATCATTTGGGAAGTTGAACTGATCGTTAAAGATGTCGGGATCATCCATGTCCTCCCGCGTATAAATCCCAAGCCTCCGTCCTAAACGACCCACTGACCATGTATGCCATCGACCACACAACCTGAAGGTTACCCGATTCCTGTAGCGGAAATCAGGTTCCGTATGTGCAACCGGCCTTTCATACTGATATGAGGCGAAGAACTCAATAGTTAACTCCCGGTAAACGGGTCGGTTACAACCGACCAGGTTTGCCAGTGCTGGAGTCATCATCTCATCCAGTCGGTCATATTGATTCAAATCCCTCATGACCTCCCAGTCCAACCATCGGGGTTCGCCAAACTGATCCCGCCTCGCCCACAATTGATCGCGCTTCGCGATGCATAATGCTTCCTTCTCGATGTTGGGGTTAAATTGTAGGAAAGGGTGATCCATCTGCAATGGGGAATGTTGTTAGGAAGACAGAAACAGGAGAAAAAAGAGTTGAAAACAAGCGAGCAGCCACTTATGAAGCTACTGTCCAAACTGTACTGGCAATATGGCACGGTCGTTCTCCGGGACGCACGGTCGTGCGTCACCGAGAACTAACAGGCCAGACCAGACGATATCGTGAATCAGCCGGCGATGCACGACCGTTCTACCGAGGAACGACCGTGCACTTCCGAATCTGCAGATTTCGACCCACTGTTTCTAGAACAATCAGATTTTTCAAAAATTCAACAAGTATTAGGTCAACAGGGGTCTGCAAATCATCCGGGTGTTCACGATACTTCGATTTAACAAGGGTTAGGGTTTCGATTTGTTTATGAAGAGAACCCTAAAAATTCCTTGAAAGATCGGAAGAAAACTAAACTAGAAAGAAAGAAAACAAGAAATCAAACACAAGAGACATACCGTGCGAAGTTGGGTGTTTGATCGTGCGAAAAATCGTGCGAAACGGTGAAAAATCGCCTTGGAACGAGCTGCAGCTGCTAGGGTTCGCGAATGGTGAGTTTTGCAGCAGATAATGGTATATATAGTGTGCAAAATGACCAAATTGCCCTCAGCCTGTCGCACGGTCGTTCTCCGGAATGGAACGGTCGTGCGTCACCGAAGTCGTTCAAACCCAGCAGCGTGTTCTCGGAAATGCACCGAGGGTGCGATCTGTCGCGCCGGCGTCCTCGGAATCGCACGGTCGTGCGACCCGAAGAACGATCGTGCATCAGATGCAGATCAGAATTTTTCCGCAGAAGCCATTTTCAGCAGCTGTTTCGGCCGTTTTTCGCCGTTTTTTCGACACACCAACTGTTCTAATAATATTACAATACAGAACCTTCGCCCGGCACGTACGGAAACAAAATAAACAAACGAAAACTACCTAACTATCCTAAATTACGCTAAAACTACAAAAACAAATAAAAGGACAATTTTGCCCTCATAGCGCCAAAGACGCTCCTGCTGCATTTTTGTCGGCGAGTCAGCAGCGTAGACTCATGCTAAATTTTTGTCGGCGAGTCGATAGCAAGACTCATGCTAAATTTTTGTCGGCGAGTCGATAGCAAGACTCATGTCCCCACACTTTACGTGTGCGGGCCATTACCACGCCCCTTCGGGTTCTGCTCCGTGTTGCCCGGAAGACCACCCGGGGGTCTCTCCGACAACATTTTTGCTAACTGTCCCACTTGATTCTCAACATTCTGAATGGAAGCCTTTTGACTCCGCATTTCTCCTTCGTTGACCAAGAATCGCTCCTCATGCTGCTGATATCGCTTTTCAGCCATTTGATTAGCACTATTGGAGTTGTTCAGCAGTTGTGCCATCATTTCCTCTAACTTTGCGTTGCTTTGAGAGGCGTGCGGCTGTGAACTGCTTCCTGAGCCTTGATTATGATATTGAGGCTGGAAGGATTGACCATGAGAATGTTGTGGCGTGGGAGCATGTTGAGCAAAACCAGGCGCGTTCTGGTTCCCAGAACCAGATTTCCACCCAAAGTTTGGGTGATTCCTCCACCCTGGATTGTACGTGTTGCTGTAGGGGTTATTTTGGGGCCTGTTTTGATTGCCCATGTAGTTCACCTCTTCGTGACCGGTAAACATAACACCCTGCTCACACGTACCTGGCACATGTGACACTCCACACTGGTCACATCCAGGGCCAACTTGCGCGGCTGTTTGGGATTTATCGAATTTCATCGCCAGAGCCGAGATTTGAGCAGTAATGGCTGTGTAATCGTCCACAGCGTGAGCTCCTGGGCGAGATGATGATGATGTAGCCCGACCTCTATCGCCTTCCCGGCGCGAGCTGGATTTCAACGCAGCTTTCTCAATAATATCATATGCTTCCACCGGCGTCTTTGTTCCCAGATCGCCTCCTGCGTTAACATCTAATCGCTCCTGCGTGTTGTAACTGAGCCCCTGATAGAATGTCAAAACCAGCTGTCTCTTGGAATAGCCGTGATGTGGCACATCAATCAACAAATCTTTGAATCTCTCCCAAGCTGCATGCAACGATTCGCCCTCGTCCTGGCGAAATGAAGTAATCCGGTTCCGTAGTTTGTTCGTTTTCTCAGGTGGGAAATATTTATGCATAAACTGCTCCGCCAATTGATTCCAGGTCCTGATGGACCCGGCTGGGAGTGACATAAGCCAAGCTCTGGCTTTATCACGCAACGAAAACGGAAACAACCTCAACCGAATCGCATCCTCCGAAACATCCCTAATCTTGAATGTAGAGCAAACATGGAGGAAAGCCGCAATGTGTCTCCCGGGATCCTCGTGTTCACGCCCGTCGAACTGCACTGAATTCTGCACCATGTTAATAATACTAGATTTTATTTCAAATGAAGGTGCATCAATAGTGTGACAACTCGAAATTTAGAACCTTTCATGTATCTTAGTGTAACCTACTTGAAACGTTATGTGATTAGTTAACTTGTTGGTCTAATAGTATAAGTGAACATTCTATGCAATTATGTGGTATGTTATGTGTCGTGCTTGTATGTATGCGTGTATGTATATGAACCGAGACAACAAGGACCCGACTCGAGACCATGCGGTCTCGAGTGAACAGTAACACTTGGGCCGGATGGGCCACGCACCCCATTTAACCCAACCGAAACCCATTAGGGTGCACCATGTGGACAAGTATATAACCCTTAGTGATGTTAACATTGCCATTCTTTGGACAATCCACACACACACTCTCCCTCTCTCTCTCACGAAAACCCTAAGCCACAACATTGCTCTCCTTCTTCTCGGATCAAACCGGTGACACTAGGGGCTTTTGGATCGGCTCACACACACACCCATTTGGAAGCTTCATACACACCTTTGAACCCCATACTTGAACCGGTAAGTGTTTCTCATTGTGTGTTTATGTTTCGGTTGATGATGATGAGGTATGATGAAGATTATTTGATAATATGTTTGCTTGATAAGTTTTATACATGATTAAAGTATGGATTATGTGATAATAGGCACCGTAACCATTGTTTGAACATGACAAAGTGTTTGTGAAGTTCTTGTTGGATTAAATGATGCATGCTTAGGAAACATGACTTTTGTAGAATGAATATTGAACAAATAGTTTGAACAACAAAAGAATGATAAGTTTAGGATTATTCATGACCATCCGACTCTATGTATGAGATGAGCTTGTTATCTAGTTTAGGTATTATAACTCTTGTCCGTAAAATGCAAGGTGATGTTTGAATAAGAGTGGTTTGTGCTATGAATATTTGATGAACATGATGAACATATGAAGAACATGATGAATATGATATGAACATGTTTTGAATATTTGAAAATTGATTGTTTGATCTGTTTTGTTTAGTAATTAGACAAGGAAACATGTTTGTATGGATAGTACTTAATGTTGCATGAAATGGAATTTCTATTGGATAGTACACTGTGCAGAATCAGCTTATGTCCAGCCGAGAACTTCAGTTTCGACTCGAGACCTTAAACATGATAACTCGAAACCTCAGTTGCGACCCAGGTTGCGAGTCGAGAACACTTGGTCTCGACTCGAGACCACACTTGATCAACACACATCATGACTCGAAACCGCGATTACGAGTTCGGTTGCGACTCGAGACCAGAACATGCATGACCCGAGACCTCCACAGATTGCGACTCGAGAACTTGCACACTCCACCTCGAGACCGCACAGTCTCGACTAGAGACCGCACAGTCTCGACTCGAGACCACACACATGTACACACTGTTTGGACTCTCACTGTTACGGGCCGAAGTGCTTGGGCCGGACTGTTGGGCTTTGTTCACTTGTATACTTGATATTGTTCGACTCATAGGTGCCTTTGTAAACCGCTATGTTTATGCGTGTATGCCATGAATTATACCTGCATGCTACTTGCTAGTATACGTGTAGAACATACGTGCACCACTTGGATACGAACCTGACTTGAATGGTATCTATGTTAGGACGCACTTGACCACAATATTGCTTGTTTGACTTTTCTGTGTGTCTGCCGAGCAAACCAAGGTGAGTTCACACCCTCTACAAAGCATGGGATTCCCAGGGGTCGGGAATTGGGGTTAAGGAACATGGGTCCCTCGTCCTCCTTGGGTAGGACAGCAATGGTTCAGGAATGTAATTCCTCGTCCTCACGGACAGATAACTCGTACTAGACCAAAACTCTATCATGAAGTCCCTCATTTTTGTATCGACTTAATCGCCGGACCAATGGCGAGCGGGTCATTAGTTAGATAGCGCTATTTAGGTCTGACAAACCTACATGCTTTGCAGGTCCTTAGGTTCTTAGCTGGAGCTTGCATGGAGGAGGATCGTTGTGGGACATGGACGGCTGTGTGCCATGTTAAACTTTGAAACAATTAAACTTATGCTTTGTTTTTAAGACTTATGCTTCCGCTTGCAACTTAACTGTGTTTTGTCGAAACACCAATTGTATTGGTTGGATTTTTATAACTACATATATGCTTGTTCAATATGATTGGTGGCTGGATCCTGGTCAGTCACGCCTCCAAGCGGTAGTACTCCGCAGGTGGATTTTTGGGGTGTGACAAATAGTGGGTCTAATAATACTGGGCTCCAAACCCTCTCGTCCGGGCTGATTCGTCTCATTCAAAGGTTGATTATCGTCTGCCATGGTCGCGTTTCTTGCTGCCCCTGAGCCCTCGGCTTCAATGGGTACCACCTGCTCCTGCTCACCTGCTGCGAGTATCCGCCCAACTGCACGAGATTTCTCACGAAGACGTCTCCTCAGATCACGCTCGGGCTCGTCTGACGGCTCAATAGGATTGGGAGCTGGGGTCGAGAACATTAACCTGCAAACGACAATTTAACACGGTGAATACTTTATTCATAAAATAATAATTCTGCCCCCTTTTTTTTTTCAGCTGAAAAGAAGCAGAAAGTTATTAGAAATGGGCTGAAAATTTTATAAAAATCCGAAAAATTGCCCGAAATTTTATAAAAATTCAACAAAATAAATAAATGAATCGACTAATACAAAAATGGCTTTAGGGTGCCGAAAACCCAAAGAATAAATGAATATATAAAATCCGGATCGAATAAATAAGTGAAACAAAAATACCGCAAAATGAATAAATCGAATAAAAACAAGAAATATAAACAAATAAATGAACAAATAAAGAATCAAGAAATTATACACACATATTAACAAGTATATACACCGATAACCAAATGATTCGGGTCGTTCCTAAAACTCGCCATTTCCCCGGCAACGGCACCAAAAACTTGACGTGTGCGTATATATACATAATATTTTGCAATGAATTACACACGATTGGGTTTTAAATTTATAAAAGTGATTATTACTTTTACATCAAAACACACACGAAAGAGGCAAGTGTACCCCGTCATATATGTAATAAAGTATCGGTAAGAACCAAGTATCGATCCAAGGAAATGGGCGGAGAATTAGTACTAGACCTTTGTCACTAAACTACCGGTAAAAACATAGGTTTTGTGATTTTAAACTAAACTAAAGTAAACATAACCAAATACATAATAAAAACATAATAGAAAGTAGATAAAAAGCCTTGCTAAATACACAACCACAGCATGTCAACTAAGTCAGTTTTGGCACTAGAAGCATTCGGTCAATTTTCCAATTTAAAACAATTAGTATCCCTTTCGGGAATCCTAACATGACAATCATTCGGAAAGTTAAAACGATAGACACACTTTAACCACCTAAAATTGTTCTTTAACGTGGAATTGATAAATGTCTATAAAAATCTCTTAAAAATAAGTTAGGCAGCCGTTAGGATTATTCTAACCTCACTTAAACAAGGAAAGCGACACCGATAAACACAATGCAACCACCGAGATAAGCATAAACTAGATTAAATCACAACCGAGTTCATTTTACAAATCTTGCATAATAATTCACTAAGATAGCAATTTTGGCCTAAACTACTAACTAAGCTAACAAATCATGGCAAGAATTCATAACGACACCATCTAACCCGTTTAGGTCCTTCCGTGACGGCAAGCTCTCTTGATTAACAATAATTACATTTTATTAAATCACTAACCATTTCTAGTATCATGATGCACACATTTTAACCAAGCTAAACTAGTTAACCAAGTTCAAAGTTTACTAATACAAGATTAATTAAGCTTCATTTTTCCAACTATCTTAACTAACCAAGCACCAATCATCCAACATAATTACTTATAATCAAGAATTCAATATCAATAACAAGGTTGCAAACTAATCATCAAAGATTAACATAGAAAATACTTCAAATGTCATTACAAACAAAGTTTAACAAACTAATGGTTACAATCTAGCAAGGGATTGTTGTGTTTTTGCCCAAAGGCTATAATAAAACATAAATCATAATCTAAGTACTTGAAAGATTAACAAAAACTTGGAAAGATTAGAAAATCAAACCATAAACAAGTACTAGACTAAGGATCCGGGTAGTAATCGAGCTAATCGGGATAATGTGGCTTGAATCCGGGTGAAAGCTAATGCCTCCGGAGCCTGAAAATCGCCTGAGAGCTCTCCAAAAATCCAGAATCACGAGCAGAAAGTTTCTGTTGTGTTTTTATACTTTTTGCTGATGCACGGTCGTTCCCCATATGGAACGACCGTTCACTTTATTGAATTATTGAAGATGGGTCGCCATACTGCATACGTCATCGTATCGTTGACCAGATCTGAAATTGCACGGTCGTTCTTCGGGACGGAACGACCGTTCAGTTCCGAGCTACGTGTTGCACGCCAGATCACACCTACCGTTCAGTTCCGAGATGATCATCGATGTCGGAGATGCACGGTCGTGCATCAGGTGGAACGACCGTTCCACAGGCCCAGTTCAGAATCCTTAACAGAATATCCGCAGCTTCTTCGTTTCGTCCGGAAAGTCCTCGTTTTTGCTATCATCTTGTCTGAAATGCAGTTTTAGGCCTGTAAACACAAATGTAGATAAATAAGTATCCGAACGTCGGTTTTACGGCCAAAAACGCATAAAATAGGGGTAAAACGGGGGACTAAAATATGTGTAAATTAGAGTGTATCACATACCTTTATACTTAATTCGTTACATTTATGCTTGCGTACGCGCTCATCGTACCTCATAAACATTCTAAAATGAGCTTAGAATACAATTCGGGACTCCTTGTAGGTTACAAGACTGATTACGGATGAATTCTGCGCATTCCGTTGAACTGGCAGCTGACGCACGACCATGCGTCATAACCGCACGACCGTGCGGCCCATACGACGTCGGGGACACTGGTCTCGCACGAGCCAGTACACTTGTTTACTCGGAATCGCACGACCGTGCTCCTGGGTCGCAAGATCGTGCGACACCTCTCGTCGGCCCAACCTCCGTAGACAGTAACATAAGTCGTCGGACAAAAGTGGTGGTTATAGAGGGCGTCGGCGACGGCCCATCAGGGCGTCGGCGACGGGCCCTCTAAACATGGTTTTCCTGCAGATCCGATTCATTGTCCGAACGTGCTAAAACTTGCATAACTTTCAACCCGTATACCCGTTTAACCTCCCGTTTCTTCCTACATGCTTGTAAATTCACATTCTATCATATACACTTAAAATCCCACATCCGGATTAATGAAATTCTTATCTTCTTCCCTATCGGCTTGTTATCACATTCTAATTATTTGACCCGTTATGGGCATTTGCGCATTAATTGGTTTATGACTAACCAACCCATCATCCCTACTTCCATACTTGTCCAAAACATTACACTAATCGAATAACTCGTTTCTAAACTACTTTTAAGATCATTTACCCCAAAATACCCATCATGGGCATTTTGGTCATCTTTAATTCCATCTTTTACGACGAAAGACTTTAACACATATACGATCTCAAACATCATGCTTAATTAATTACAACACTTTATTACTTACTTTAACTAAGAAGTGATTACGGAAATCACTTACCTCGTGCGTCCGAGTTCGTGTCCGTTATCTTGCCTCCTTTTGACCCGTTAGCCTTTCCTGCTCGAGTCCTTCTTGACATGATTCCTATACTTTTCATGTCACCAAATCACATTCACATTAGCATACACAATTGTACATGTTAACGATCATAATAATCGCATATTTCACATTTGACTTTCTTTAGTCACAACTAACAAGCATATGACATATAATCCAATTCATGTCCTTTCAAACTCATGAAATTCATCATGTAATCACAAATAACGCATATTAACATAACATGTACCATAAAACTTCCTATAATTCTACCTTTATGACAACAAACCAAATCATGCTTCTTATGCGTAGTTGACCTTCAAAAGTCAACAGTTCATCATATCAACTTTCGACTTATCCTCATGTATCCGTATTATCACTTATGCTATATCAATGTCACTATATACATTTCTTACTCACAATGCAACTATGCTTACAACCATATGATCACCTAGTGATATTAAATACAACGTACAAGTCCTTAATGCATAGTTTTGACCAAGACATACATTTAACCCGAATTCTTGTGTAAGTTCCATCTAAAGCACCTTCTTCACGTTAGTATACTACTAATTACATCATTACTTAATCTCAATCATATATATATCAAGCTATTTCATACAATCTCACATCTTAACTTCACTTAGACATTTCATCATACACTTGGTGTGCGTACACCGTTTAGTGCATATAGTACAACTAATTCATGCATATTCTTCTAATCTCATACATAATTCATCAAATTACCCTTCTAATCAATATGGATCATTCATGCATAACATCAAACATACTAGTATCACATTCCTTTAACAACAATCTACCATACACATCAAAATACATCAATATTATGCAAGAATTTAGACATAGATGATTTACCCATGTCATCATCTTCATCATAACAAATGGGTTTCACCCTTAAACATCAATTTAACCTAAACCATGCATAATCCGTGTTCTATATGATGATTCTAACACATATGAATGATCAATTTCATACCAATTCACGGATTGGAACATAACCCACTTCATACAAGTTCATCAATCTAAGTTTCAAGACATACCTCACGATCCCCTTGTCTAGGTGATCACTAATTCATGTTCCTTAATAGATTTGAGCCTTGATTCAACCTTCAATTTGGAGCTTTTTGAAGAACTAGGGTTTGGCTCCCTTGGAGCCCTTCCTGGTCGTTCCAGAACACACGAAATGTGTGTGTTTGTGTGTATTATTTTGTTTTATAAATACAACTTTCATTTACCCCATTTTAGTCCCTCAAGTTTGCCACTAAATAATATTGGCAAACTCTTGTCTATTAATACTTCTAACCTCACACTTAACTAGGTTAAATAGCCTAGTTATTTATTTCTTGATGTACCATGTCATAACATTTTAACGAATATAAATCTTCGGGTTTTGGGGTGTTACAATTGAGCTTTGGTTTAATTGATTACGTGTGTTTTGGTACTCAAATCAGTATCAGGTTTTGGTACTCAAATCAGGTCACTCAAATCTCTCTCAAATCTTCTTCAACGGCCAGATTCTTCAAAACGGCAACTCAAATCTCTCTCAAATCTTCTTCTCTTCTCATAAACAACAAACATGCATCAAATCATGATTTTGTTCATCCGGCGAAAGCTATTCAGGTCTGATCTAATTTCTCTTAATGTTTGTTTTAGGTTTTACGAATTCTTAGGAGCTTCAATTCGTAAACTATTGCTACTGATTTCCAACGTATTTTCAAGATTCATGATAAGCTTTTCCTCGGTCTATTATGTCTTGGTTCCGATGCTCAGACACTGTATGTGTTAATAGTCACTGATTTAGGGTTTTATGATATAATAAAGTAGTTGTGTTTGTATGTGTATCTGGTTTGTTGTTTGTGTTGATTGACAATTTTCAGTATCGGTATTACTAATTTTTCTAATTTTGCCCTAATTTGTTAGTTATGTTGAATTAGGGTTTCTTTTTTGTTTTGTATGGTTATTTGTGGTTCTGTTATGTTAGTTTTGTAATTTGTAGGAATGCAGTTAGATGATATACGATAGTTAAGGTGATGGTTTGAAAATTGAATTATATACAGAAACATTTGTTGTCATTAGTTACTTTTCTGTAGGTTAGGTTACTGTTTTTAGGTTAAGAATGATGAGATTGTAGTGAATAGGTAAAATGTTAGAAAGATGCTTGATTATTATGTGCAGCCAAGTTATAGAAAACTTTAAGCGGATCATTTATTATCTATTATCGCATACGAATTGTTTCTATATATAATTCAATTGGTGTGAATGACTGGAAGGATTTGTCTCTGTTTATCAAGTGGATTCTACTGAATCTGTCAATGATCAACCACCGGTAAAGTTGAACCTTAACTGCAGCTTTTATCAGTTCAGGCCTGAAGAAAAAAGTTGTTTTTGGGTTAAATTTGTTTTCTTTTAACTTTTATATACATGCAGGTTGAAGAGAACCTTGATCGAGGTGCATCTTCACTGGTCCTTCATCTCACGTGTCCTCAAAACAGCAAAAGGTGCTTCTTAAATCAAGATTTATATACGTTTTTTGTTACATTGTTGAGAAGGGCAGGTTGCAGGAAGATGATGGTCGTAATTTCTTTCAACAGATGATAATTAAATTCTTAACATGTGCTATTGTTGTTGGTATTTACTTATTTTAAAGTGGGCCCTACACTTTCTTAATTGAAACAGATAATTTGTGGTGTGGAGTATTGCCACTGGAACATGGTGGCTCATAAAGAACTTAAACCTGAGAACTTGTTGTTGGATTCCAAGTGCGGTGTCAAAATTGCTGACTTTGGTCTAAGCAATATCATGCGTAATGGGCATTTTCTCAAAACAAGTTGTGGAAGTCCAAATTACGCTGCCCCTGAGGTATGGTTTATGATATTGAGTTTGATAAGTCAATAAGAATATATAATTCATAATCTATTTTACTCTTAGGGTTATCTGGCGAGCTGTATACTGGACCTGAGGTTGATGTGTGGAGCTGTGGTGTTACTTTGTATCCTTTTCTCTGTGGCACCTTTCCTTTTGATGATAAAAATATTCCAAATCTCTTTAAGAAGATTAAGGTGCTTTCAAAGATAGTTTTTTACATGGAAACTTTTTAAATATTCATTCAAAGTATGGAAACAGTTGTTAACTATTTAAAAAAATATTTTGGGTTGTTGTTCAGGGTGGTATATAATGACATATACACTTCCTAGCTCCTTATTACCTAGTGCAAGAGATCTAACCCCAGGGATGCTTGTGGTGGAAGGGGTTGACACCTGTTTTGGCTTATCTCATTATCTCACTTCTTTGTCTGTATATCACTTTTGTGGATGTGTCTAGCGATGGATTTCTCTGTTGATCTTGTGCCGAAAATGGTCCGATGATGGTGATGACGGAGGGTCGTTTGGGTCTACGATGGTAAACCGTACGTTGGTGGCTTTGGTTGTGGAAAGTGCTCCGGTTATGGTCAAGTCGGTGCATCTTTGAGGTTTGCGTCACTAAACCCTAAAACGCTAGATTTGGTGTGGCGATGGTCATAAGGAAGGACTTTTAGGCTTTTCAATACTAAGCCCTAAATCATTTGTTTTGGGGCATGCCTGTGTCATCTCTTTTAATTTAGGGTTTACAATGATAAACCCTAAATTTGTCACTGGTACACACGTGGCTATGACGAGTCTCAAAATCAAGTCACTATGTCGCCATGGTGTGGCAACTGTGGAGGATGGTAGGTTATTGCCTGCAACCCCTATTGCAGCCATGGTGGCTTGGTCCTTTTGCATTTTCTGAGCCTCATGAGTCTTTGTTCATGTTGAATAAACTTAGATATTAGAAATGTCGATTAACGGTTTTGACATTACTTGATTAATTGGTGCTCGGGTTGATGATGATTGTTATTAGCTAATATGAGATTCCATGGCCCCAATTTTGTTTATCACCGTGAGTATGAATTTTCTTCTATTTTAGATTGCAATAATGGTTTTGTTTCAGTCTTTAGGGCTGTGATGATGAACTGGTAGTCATCTGAGCCTCCATCATGGTTTTGAGGCATCCCATTGTTAGTGCATGTGAAGATAAAATCTGAGCCATATATACATATTTAGGTTTACAGTTTAATAAATCTAAATAGAAATATATACCTTTTGTTTAGGTGTAAATAATGTTTCATATCTTGAGTCTTTTTACATTATGTTGTATATTGTTATTATTATTAACTTAAAATTTGACCCTTCTGTATTCTATAATGTGTTTAAATATTAATTAGTGGGCCACAAAATCTGGTATATGAAATTTTGGCACTTATATGCTTTAACAACTAATAGTTTTGGCTCAATTAGGTTTTCAGTTTCATTAAAATTTATTGGTCCAAAGATTTGTTGAACAACTGGTAGTTTTCCATTGGTATGGTTCATCTATTTGGATGATTATTATTTTCATGGTATTATATTAATTGTTGCAGTAGTTATGGGGTTAAAATCTTAACAATTGGCACTCCTATTGCAATCATGACTTTTAGACCTTATGCCGAGTTTGCTATGGTATGTAGATCTGGAAATATTTGATTTTTTTATTAATAGCTAATTGAATTGTTTCGGATAAAACCAACTCCATTTGGAATTCCAAATGGAGTTGGTTTTATGAGTTTCTTTGTACTAAAGTCCAGCTATACCTAGCTTTTGATTGTGTTTTGTTTGGACCATGACATGACTATACCTCAGTAGCCCAAGTCTGCATATGGCGCGATAGAGCAAAGTGCGTGTTCACTGCAGAAGATAAGGATGGTGGGTGGCGGGGCAAGAGTGCGTCTCTGCCGCTTGCTGGCCGTGAAAGACCACCATGCGCAACCCGTGTGTTGCACGCATGCGGTACCTTAATAAACGAGCTCGGGCTTCCTTTATCGAGCTCGAATTGGCTCGCAAGCCTAAACGAGCCTGAGTGCAAACTTTTTTAATAAATCATAGCACCGACTCACGAAAAAACTTAATTTTTGTTATGTTATATGTGCATGTGTCAAGCTTTTAAATTTAAAACGAAATGCTAGCTTATAAGGAGTCGGTTCAAATGGGTCAAAATCCCTTTTTAATGCATAAATGATTAAACCTCCTAAACTATTATATTTGGAAAGTTAATATTTTAATCACATTTGGTACTCTAATTGTTCATTAAGAAAATTTAAACCTTTAGAGATGAAGGGTTTCAAGTCAACCTATTTACAACCTTACCCAGCACGTTTCAACATAGTACCCGAAAATCTGAAATATATATTTTGACCCAACCTATTGTGACCTGCTACCCGACCTGGATATTTGCCAATGTGGTTTCCAACCAGCCTAACATAAGACGTTTCCTACCAGTATAACAGTAATTTGACCTGTCCCTTTTGTGATCCATTACCCGACCTCTCGCTTTTCCATTTTAACTTGTATTTAATGATTGCTATTAAACTTTGTGCATTTTAGGTGCCCTTGCTCGACAACGACTATGATGTCCTGCCTAATTGGCAGCAACAATGACAGACTGAATAAGATGGAAATTGCTTGCAAGGAGAGGATGGTGTTGTAAGTGTGTGACAATGGTCTAACCTTTCATGAACCCAAGCTTAAGCTCCACATATCTTATGTTAAAGGTTATCATGATTTAAATCGAATGGAAAAAGCACTAATTTCTGACATTATTAAAGGCTGCTGGAATGATGTTCGTCCTAGCTGCTTGCTCTGCCCAGCTTCCAACTTCTTGCTGCTACGGGACCCATGTTCACACAGGTATATTTACTATATTAGAATGCATATTGGAAGGACAAAATAGTCTTTTCCTTCATTCTCTTAAAATTTTTGGCAGATTGCATCCCACTCTACTTGTGGGTTCGAGTTTTCAAACAGGACCCATGTTCAAACAAATCTCTAAGCGATTAGGTCGCCCTCTTATATATTCCTACTAAAAATCAGATGAAGAATTATATGTTATAGAATTATTTAATTGAAGTTCATATTGTTTTTTTGCCAACTGTAGTAACCATTTGACGTTTTGGCATCACGTTTGTACGATTACGAATTCACGAGAACGTCGATCAAGGAACTACTTGCAAGTGTACTCACCGTTCTTAGGCTCGGGTTTGATTAATCGTGTGATTTATTTTCTGCTTTTTGTATAATATACGATTATTTTTAAGCTAAAAAATAGCAATAGGCAAGACTAGGTAACTAACTGAAACTGTTTTGGCTCATAACGAGCCATTTTAACAAAGATTTAATTTTGTTTGGGCAAAATGGAATTTTAACGATACAAATTTAGAAGCTGACTATGACAGTGAAATTAATTTGATGAATAACGACTTCTAATTTTTTTATTTAAAACAATGTGGTGTGTACACGGGACCCTTTATTCGCTACTTGGTCTACCCAGCGGGTGCCGAAGCATGTATTCGTATAGGAATGGAAAGGCAGCCATCATATGATCACCGAGGCTCTTGCGCGCAAAAAACAAAGAGAAGAACCATAAAGCATGAACGCACAATGACATACGCCTTTTCTCATCAGGTAAACTCAAAAGTCAAATCACATTCTCTTATCCACTCTAAGTTGACTTTCTTTAGTAGTAGGAATTCTGTTGACTTTCCAAATATTTGCAGTGGAGGGTGCATTTTAATTCCAATTTAGACACGAATGGTTCCAATCTCGCAACATATAATTGGGGCTGGAGTTGATTGGAGCGATGGATTGCTGCTCAACCATGGGAAAGCCGAACTCTAGAGCTCGAGTAGTGCCAACTGCTTCCTTAACACGTGCATTTCATATTTTTTGATTAGTGATGTTGGAATTTGAATAATTATAGAGATTTGTTGTTTAATAAAATGTAGTATGTAAATTTTCTAAAAACCACCCGTGTTTGCATACGGGTGTTACTACTATAATATATTATAATCTGTTTTTTAGTATTTGATTTCGATCGTTATTAAACATACCTGTGTGTTCACACGGGTCTTACAACTAGTAACAATAATAGAGAGACAGGGAAATTTTTATTTTTATTTTTTAATTATAAGGGTATTTTGGTCATTTAACAATGCTTAACCAAAATATTTTAAAATGTTAGAAATTTGGACTCAAATGGTTAAAGAAAATGCTTATAGGGACTCAGGTCGTTAAACTTTTTGCTTTTGGACTCAAGTGGTTAAAACCCTCAAAACACAGGGACTCAAAAAGTAATTTACCCTAACTTATAAAAGAAAAACATTACATAACTTAAAAAACATTAAATAACTTAAAAAAGAAAGTACATAACTTAAAAAAAAAAATACTTTTGGAAGTTTTAAATAAAGGTTATAAATTGAATATAAACTAGAATAACCCGCCGCAATGCGGCGGGGATTCGTTAGTTATATATCAAATTAGATAAAAGTCAAATGTTTCTTACATGATCGTGAACCTGTGTGTAAAACATAGAAAAGAATAACTAAGTTGATCTCTGACCCGCGCGTTGCGACAGAGTTATCAAATGGGGGAAAATAGATGTGTTGCGAAAGGCCTGTCAAACGGGAACAAAATAAATGAAAAAACGTTGAAACCACACACGCACGTTGCGGCGAGTTAACTCGGAAAATTTAGAACGAAACGTTAAATGGAAAACTTGCGAAAGATGAAAAGTATAAGAGACCAAAGTTGAAAGTTAAAAAATGTTGGGGTTAAATTGCAAATGATGAAAAACTTTGAGTTAAAAGTAAAAAATAGAAACTTTTGAATCAAAGTGGTTAAATTACAAAAGATATAAACTTTTGAATTATAAGTGAAAAATCAAACTAATCAAAGGGTTTAAATTAGCAAAGAATAAAACTTTAAACTTCATTGCCAAAAATTTAAACTTTACAGTTAGAAATGAAAAATCCATTTTTTTTAAAACTCCCAGAACCAATGGTGCAATGGAAGTTTTAAATAAAGGTTATAAATTGAATATAAATAAGTTCTAAAAACAGGTTATAAATTCTTCAAATAAAAAGGGCAATTTCTAACACTTTTGAACGTTAAAATGGAAGTATAGCAAAGCTAGAAATTTAAATTGCCATAACACTTGAAAGGAACTGCAATTTGGCAAACCTTTTGAAAACAAAAATAACCATACCCGACTTGTTCTTCTCCGGCTTTAATTTCGACTGGTATTTTTATCTGGTGGCTCAAAGAAAACAAAAATAACTATACCTGACCTGACCTAATCAACTGAGTTAAATGTTAATCTCTGTTTTTAAACATATTCCAAGAATAAAACTAAAGAAAAAAAGCAAAAAACAAAAAAACAAAAAAAATGGAAAGGTGGAGGAGCGTCACAATTGTCGGGGAAGCGAACAGGACGGACCTGGAGGGGGCAGTGGTGTCGGGCCTTGCCGTGCCGGGAACGTCCCCCATACAGTCCAGCCTAATCGTGTGTCTACATCTCCAAAACATAACCAACCGGTTTTCGTTGGAAATTTAGAGTTTATTGGGTAATGAAAACCACTAATCGTTGCTAATTTCAATACAATCACGAATTTACTTATTTTGACAATTTGAGAAGGCTAATCTTCTAAAAATTTAAAGTAAAAGGATTGAGACTGCTAATTTCAATACAAATCACGAATTCAACTACTTTGATGATTCGAGATAGCTATCTAACAATTTAGATAAGACTGATCGGTGTGGGGAGCGGCCACCGCCCCCTAGGGTCGTCCCCGTCCTCAATGTCGTCTGCTCGCCGTTCTTGACGTGCCTCTTCTCTCTCTCTTCTTCTTTATACACACATACATATATGTCACACCCCAACCGATGGCGGAAACATCTGGGCGTGGCACTGAGCGAAACAGATTGTTCAAAAGAATCCACAACAACTATTAAATTACCATATATTTAATGTTAATATCCCATACTACTAACAGATAAAGTAAAAACAGTCATTACAGATATAAGTCTAAAAAACAAGTCTATTGCGACAACTCAGATTTATTTAGCGTGTTTCTAGACTTCCTAGCTTGTTCATCACATCATAGCATCCTATCAACCTGTCACATACGTTAAAATAAAGTCAATACATAAAAGGTAAAGGTGAGTGAATAGCAGATAGTAGCGAAAAGCGTTTGCGCATAACCAGCATGAAACACGTACGAGCGATGCATGTAACTACAAGCAATGACTACACTTAACCACGAGATTGCGTTGTAGAGTATGCGCGACACATGTTCAGCGAACACGTGAAGTAAGGTGATGTGATCCCTAGCAATCCCTGTCCACGACAGGTGCTGAGTCCAAACTATAGTATACTATCGTTGCTAGAGGCGGTATAGTGTAACACTGTATAGCATAGTACAAGCATTCAAAGTACACGTATAGCTTGCGGGAGCGGTTAGCGTTGTAAAGTGTTTGTGTTGTGTGTTGATGTGTTTTGATAGAGAACGTATGTAACACCCAAAAGTGCGTTAAATGAAAATGGGTTCGAGTATACTCACAGCAGGTGTTTAACAAGTAAACACAGACTTGATTGGATTGAAGGGAGCGCGTTGGAGTTAGCCTGAGCATAGAACAGTAGCGTAAGCGTTGAACAATGCGTCACAGAATGTCAAATGGTTGAGTGTTCGGATGGTGATCCGAACAAATGGGGATAACTCATCCGAACGGATGGTCATCCGAGCGGATGACCATTCGAACGGAGGTCCATTCGAATGAGTGTGTTTGTTTGTAAATCGTTTAAAGTTCGAAGTTTTACTAAAAACGTTTAAGTATTGAAGGTCACAATGGGGCAGGCCATCCGGTCGGATGGTCATCTGTAACGCCCCAAAAACCCCTTTTTATTAATTGGTGTGTTTTATCATCTTGGCTCAAGAAATAAAAACATAAATAACTAGGTTATATAACTTGGTTAGAATGTAAACTAAATATGAAGGGATGAAGTTTTGAACAAAAGGGGTAGCAAGCATACATGATGGACTGAAATTGCCATCATAGAAAGATGATTTATACAAAAGAAAATAAAAACTCCATATTCTGTGTTTTTGAGATGAGTGTGTCGACACACACTAGAAGGAGAAAAAGGGGAGGCTCAACATTGATGAAATTAGTACAAATTGAAGAAGGATTTCAGCCTAAACTAATGCATGAACTCGTTTTCTTGATGATCTAGCCCTAGCAAACATGTGGTAAGTTGTAATTTATGATTTGATGATCTTGCTATGAAGTGGGTTATGATCAATCCATGAATTTGTATGAAATTGATCATGTATATGTGTTAGAATCACCATATAGAACATGAACTATGCAAGATTCTAAGTAATTTGATGATTTTGGATGAAACCCACTTGTAGTAGTGAAGATGATGATATGGATAATGATACATGTTCAATAGTTGTGTAAAATTGATGTATGATGTTGTACGTAATGAGTAATTGTTAGTTAATTTGGGTATAGTATGAAAATTATATGATTCTGGTTGGATTTGATGATCTATGTTATGAACAAGGAAGATTATGCAATAAATACTTGTACATTATGATTAGAAAGCTGTATGCACACCAAGTGTTTGATGAAATGCATAGGTGAGATTTTGGAAGAGATTTGATGAAAAAGAATCTGTCCAGAAAGTTACAGCCGAATTTAATTGGCTGTAACCGGGTCAAATCTTGTCAAAAACTGATGTTTATTGAGTTTGTGATGAACTTCCAGGAAAAACCTTTCAAACCCAACTGGAATTGCATTTTTTCGACGAAAATTGAACGTTTTATGAATTTTTCCTTATCGAAGGTTCAAGCTGCGTTTTCTGGCAGAATTTGCAGCCAATTATGAATGTCATAACTCAATTTAGTAATTGAGTTATGATCTCAAATTTTTACTATAGGTTGCTTCAGGAAGTCATAAAAATCTCCAACTGGAATTATGTCAATCGGATAATCGAGGATTATTAAATGAATTTTTCCGTGGGCTGCAGTCAGAAAGTGACGAATCTGATTGCTGCTTAGTAAATGAATTTTTATAAATTTTTGGTAGAGAGTTAGACTATAAAAATTTACACAAGGATAACCCCTCCGAGGGGCACGTCACATAAAAAGATCGTAATTTTTGAAAGCTTATAAGTACAGTAAACGGACATCCCAGAACAACATATTTTCAGTGAATTGAGCTATGCATGTTAGTGAATGATTGACTGACTAATGAAAGTAATGCAACTAAAAATTTGAAATGATTACCGATATTGATGAACATGCAAACTAACAAGTTATGACAATGATGGTATGAAAGAATAGGAATTTACATTGGCAAGGACTCAAGCACGGATGGCTAACGAGTCACAAGAAGGCAAGAAGACGAGCTCGAACATGGACGCATAAGGTAAGTGATTTTCAGAATCACTTCGTATTTAGTTACATGAGTATATAGAACATATTTATTTGAATATTTGATTTCAAGGTGGAACGTATAAATAAATGAGAAATGCTAAGTAAGAATTGTTGAAATGATTGGTATGATGTTAAATCAGCAAAACCTCAATATAAGGGTAAATGGGTCAAAACTTTTAGTTGGAAGTCAAAACTTTTAGTTGGAAGATTTTAAGACGGTGGGTATGTGGATGTGGTGATGTCAATGGAAGGTTTTGATAGAAGGAATATCGGGTAAGATATTAGCTAAATGCGTGTTCGGACGTCTCGGGGCCTGCTTAATCGAAAAATATTTGAAACGGGTCAAAAGAGCCGCAAATGAAGGAAATTAGATAGATGGTACTAGGCTCTACTATAGCTTACGGCAGCTACCGTAAGCTACGGTAGGTATGAATAACACAAGTTCACCGTAAGACAATTAGAAGTCACCGTGGCCTTTTTAATGCCAGTGGAGGCCAAATGCAAAATGTTGGCCTTGAGTATTTTGTTGCGTTTCGAATTTTCGTATTCCCTAAGGCTTATGTAATGGCCCGGTAAACTTCCGGAAGATAGTATAACCTACGAAATAAACGTAAAAGTTTAATTATGTAGCACGAATACAAATAATGATTTTTGGGCTCGTAGGAGATAAAAATATATCTGTATGTATATATGTGTGTGATTCGAAACTTGTGCGAACAAATGTGTTAGAATATATTACATGGATGGGAAGATGAAACTTGTTCATTAGTATGCTTATAGCCTATGTTGTAGAAGGCGCTAGGCGCTAGTCGGGCGGTGAGGTACCGCCTAGGGATTAATCGGATGTAAACTAGTGAAAGATAGAGGGGGTTAAATGTTAAAATACCTAAACTTAAATGTTAAAATAGGTTTATAACTAATATTTGGGCTTTAAACCATGGGCCAAGTTTCAAAAATTGGGTTTTTTGGTTCAAAAAACATGGGCCCGATTTTGACCGATTTTTACTGATTTTGACCGATTTTGTCCCACTTTGACCGATTTTGACCATAACCGATTTTTTTGACCGACTAGCTTAAATTTAGGCAGTAACCCACCGACTAGCGCCTAGGCGCTGATTAATCGGCCGCCTAGGCCGATTTCTGCAACATTGCTTATAGGTGAATTATTGTGCGTGATTAAAGTACAACGATTTAATGTGGGCAAGTGAATATAACTTGAATGCACATATGAAAGTATATAGTTGTACAGTGTAAGAGTTAGGCGTCGATTTTATGTATGCATGTATGTATGTATGAGTGTGTATAAATATATGTATGTATGTATGTATGTATGTATGTACGCATGTATAAGGTGGGATTGAATGTATACAAAAGAATAGGCTTGTATATATGTATACATAGCTTCATTACGTTTGAAGGTTAACATTACTGATCATATGTCTTGAGAATGAAATGAAAGTGCAGGTACGTTAATGTTGACCTTACGAAGATTTGACGTTGGGATGCAAGACTTCACTTAGGAAGTTAATTCGAAAGGATTAGCATGAATAGAAAGAATCTAGCGTGGTTATCTAATTACACATGTTTTGATTATAGATGACATTACCAAGTATTAATGATATGTATGTATGTAGTGGTTGCAGGTTGTACGGAATTATGGATCATCAACATGAAGGACAAGTGATTGAAGATCGAGTTAGAGAGACATGGATTGTACGGAATGGGTGGTCATGTAACTTGTATTAGTATGTTATATTTATTTACAAAATGATGGATGAATGATGTAATTCTTCTAAAGAAGTTGTTTTAAATGGTTTTCAAGTATGAGAGAAAATCTATAAAGAAAGAAATTTTACGGTATGAAATTCCGCTGCGTCTTTTCAACTAAAACGTGTTAGGGTGTTTCATCATCCGAATGGATGGCCATTCGATCAGATGGTCTGTTGTTTGAAATTCGACAAATTTTCTAAGTAACGAGTTTTGAGTTAATGAAGATGTTGTGAAGACGTGTCAAACAACGGAAACATACCAAGATTCAGTTCATTCGATCGGATGGGAACCACCCCATTCGACCATCCTCACTGTTCTTGATGAAGTTTCATGTTCAACACGTGAATCGGTCATCTCTCTGGTGGAAATCCGTTTTCAAGCCGGCTCTCAACTAAGAAATGAGTAGAGAGTGTGAATGAGTCCGGGTTCCATCTGTTTTGTGTAGAAAGTTGGAGAAAAGTTTGAAAATAGTTGAAAAAGTGTTGAAATCTTGTTGAGATTAAGTTAAAAGTGTGGAAATCCTTTAGATCTGAACCAATCTTGACTAGATGATGTCACACAACAGTTTGCATAAGCAACTGAGTGAGAACCACCTTCAAGGAGTCCAAATCAGGCGATTTCGAGAAGAAAATGTGTGATTGTGAGGGAGAAAATGGCGTAGAAGTGTTTAATGATGAAGATTGTTCAAGATTTGAGGAGAAATACTTACGAAATAGCCTTGAATCGAGAGAAAAGTGACTTGGAGCGACTTGAGTGCAGGTGGTTGGATGAAGATGTCAAATCAGTGAAAGGGAGTGTACGGGTAGTATTTATAGGCGAGTAAGAGGGTGTAAGTCGGTGGAAAGTGGCGTTCGGTTGAATGGGTTGTCCGATCAGATGGCCATCCGATCGGATGGTCATCCAGGAGGATGTCCATTCGATCGGATGTCCATTCGGACAGCCGTGTTGTGCGAGTTACTTTTCCAACTTTTGTTTCGTGCGTTAAGCGTTGCGTTTAAGCGAGTTGCGAGTGAGCGTTTGAGCATGTAAGCATTGCGTTGATAACCACATAACATTTAAACAAATAATAACACAAATTACACACATAACACATAACAATTAAGATGCATAAAGTAAATATGCGTTTCGAGTTTGCGTTGAGTTTGCATTCCGATAGCGTTTAGTCTAAACAGACGATGTAATATGCGATAAAATGTGTTTAAATAATAGCGTTATAATAGTGTTAAATGCGATAACTGCGTTTTGAATAAGTGTTGTAGTAATGCGTTAAAAAGCGTTTGAAAATAGTTAACAAAACCAATATATATAGATTAATGCAATGGGTTAACTATTACCGAATCTCAGAGTACAAGTAATTAAGCAAGAAATGACAGTGACAGTAATGACCCGGAAGGTCGGGTTGTTACAATATATATATATATATATATTATATAGGGTGAGAGTTGGCTACAAAGTCTATTTTTCCTACAAAGTGTACAAAGTCATAAAACACCACATTTTCAGCCATAGAACACAATCAAAACCCACAAATAACAAAGTGAAAATTACTAAAACGTCATATTTGTGGGTTTTATGTTGCGCTTTGGATGATAAGACTTTGATTATCGAATGACTAACATTAGTGTGTTTTATGTTGATTATCATGTTGGTTTTATATTCATCATTCTATGATTGTGTGTTTGAAGTTTTTATGGACTGTTAGGGTTTGGATATTGTGTTTTAGTGATCTTCACTCTATTATTTGTGGGTTTTGAGTGTGTTTTACGGCTGAAATTGTGGTGTTTTATGACTTTGTACACTTTGTAGGAAAAATGGACTTTGTAGCCGAACCCTACCCTATACATACACACACACACACAGACATATATATATATAATGATAATGATAGCCATGTCTCTGTTTAGAAACTGTTTTAATAACTAATTTATTATGATTGTTAGCCCTGAATTTTTAAAGGGGGGTAGTACTGTGTTGGTAAGCCCTGTCGATTGTCGGTTGGATTAGCAATATGCCCAAAAGAATACTGAGAATGGGCAGCCGGACCACGACGATATTGGGGTGTTCCCTCAGTATAAGCTCTACTTTAAAAATTTAAAGACTAATAACTATAATGAATCAGTTATCAAAATTCTTTTCTAAACGAGATTATAGTTCAAATACTAATGATAATGATGAAGAAGACTTAAACATGAACTCTTTACATATGAATTCTGTTGAAATTAATATTTCTCAAAATGAAAACAATCTTTTAAATTGGAATATACCAAAACAAGATGTTAAAACTATTTACAGAATTGGTACTTTTGATTTTTTTACAAGATTATTCTATAAAAACTCATGAACAAACCATACCTATTAATAAAGAGTATCAAAACATGCAATTATTATCAGTAGAGGCTATTAAAAGACATAGAAAATTATATAAATTTCTACACATAGGATTAGTTCAAGTCACCATTAAACCTATGTTCAGATTAGGAATTGATGCTCCTGTTTTACTAATTCTAAGAGATGCAAGACATACAAATTTTAATAATTCTTTGCTAGCTATGGCTGAGTCTAATATTTCAAATGGTCCTATTTACTTTAATTGCTACCCAAACTTTTCAATTGGTTTATTTGATCCAAATATTTTAGATACTTTGACATTAACAATTAAAACCCAAAACTAAGAATTTAAAGGAAAAACTAATGCTGCAGTAGTTATATATAGAATATATTATAAGACTATGACTACCACTATAGAGCCTAAAACAAAATTAGTATCCCCAAAAGATGATGTAGGATCGTTGTACGACCTGAATGAGTCGATCAGAAGAGTTTTGGATCCGAATCAAAGGCGGAATCAGTGAAACGGACGTGGAAACAGCTTGATTTACTATAATATGTCTCTGTTATTGATGTAAAAGAGTTACAACACCTTGAGATAATTTGGCAGCACTTCGATACCAAATCAGAAGAATGTTACAAATGAAACGGGATTACAGGTATATATAGGCGAGTAATTCCGTGTGGAATTAACAAGTTCAGTTCAAGCGGAATTAGCTAAAGCTAATTCTGTGCGGAATTAACCTTGTTAATCTCAAGCGGACTTAACTCTCAAACGATATTACCTATTCCAAGCTGAATTACCAAGATGGTAATTTCGTGCGGAATTACCCTAAAACTCATAAAACCTAATTTTCTCGTTCTACGAGCCCTGATCTATCAATCCTAATACATTACATGATACAAGACGAAGTCAACAGACATAGTGCACTAACAGACTCCCCCTTGGATGTTGACGAAGTCTTCAGCGTCTAATCTTCAGCATGACACATCTTCAGTCTTGATCAGTCTTTTTGCTCTGTCTCTAGCTCTAACATTAACAGCTTCTTCAGGCTCCCCCTTTCATCAAGCTTCCGTGCTTTAGGGATCGACACATGCTTTCTGGTTATAAGCTCCCCTTTGCTTTGAGCTCGTCTTCAGACTCCCCCTTAGACTTTGCTGTCGGGATCGTAGTCTGGTACAGTATCTGCAACACTCATACATTTATAAGTAACAACATTTTAAATTTCCATGAATCGTAACCTGGCAATTCAATTTCCTTTATCAACAAATTTCATGAATTTGGCAATGTTAAGTATCCAGAATCGGAAACTGGCTCTTTTACAGATTTTAACAATATAAGCATCCAAATCCCTCACAGTTAATCATCCAAGTCCAAACTAATGACCTTGGAGATATCACAAACTGTTTTTTATTTTTGTTAAAAATTCAAGTTTCAAATTAATGAACTTGTTTTATTTTCAGAAACACAATCTTACAGGTGAGTATACCTAGATTTTAACAATATAAGCATCCAAATCCCTCACAGTTAATCATCCAAGTCCAAACTAATGACCTTGGAGATATCACAAACTGTTTTTTATTTTTGTTAAAAATTCAAGTTTCAAATTAATGAACTTGTTTTATTTTCAGAAACACAATCTTACAGGTGAGTATACCTAGATGATACCTGAAAAATAAAGCAGTAACGAAATATTTACAAACATATTTACACACAATATTTTTGTTTTGAGTTTGCGTCAGAGGATCATATCAGTTTTTGACAAGTCACAGGTATCGTTGAGCTTAGTTACACATTAAGAATTAAACAATTCACTTAGATTGTCGATATACTGATCCACTTAAATTTTCACACAAACTTCAACTGATTCAGGATACGAATTAGGTGTTTTAAGAACTTAAACTCATTCATGTGTCCCACCTCTTGAATATACTCCCGTATTCAGATCCCAATATTCAGTCTTACAGGTGAGTATACCTAGATGATATCTGTAAGGGGTTAAATTGCGAAGAACCGTGAGAGCTCAAGTCAGAACTTCCGTTCAGCAGAGAGATGACGGCTTCGACTTTTGGTGTGTCCCCTTTAGAGGATCTTTTCTTCAACAGCACATGATTTACATATTTTTTCAATGTTTCATCATTTTTTATGCTGAGGGTAGGCTATATTTCAAGCAAGCGTAAAGTATTCTCTGGGGACTAGGCCATTGCTTCCGCAAAATCAGAAGTCCCGGGATAATACCCCAGATATCACTGAGTATAAAGACCTAGTATCTCAGAATGAGGGGTCCTTCAAACGAGATTTCAGGGGTTACCTATATATCCAAGTAGTGTTCCCCACAAAATAAGCAAGTTTAAATTTAGGTTTATTTTCCAAAAAAGTTTACTAAATGTATAAAAACCTATCGGCATATCATCAGTGAGACTGTTTAACGCTATAAAATCATTACATTTCTTTAGCATACTGTAACTGCCTACTGATGTACTATCATTTCCTCTTTTTACGCAAAAACTCAATTTTGAATTTTATCATGTTTTTGGCTTTTTCAAATTTTCAAATGTTTTTGTATTTTCTAACAATATTACTCCCCCTAAAATGCAAAATCATTTAAAGAAAATTTGACAACCAATACTGATAGCTTTTTCTCGCCATCCATTTTCTGCTAATGTGTACTGATTTGCAGAAAATCTAACATACCCCCATGATTTACAACACATTGATATTTTACAGTTTGAAAACCGTTTTTCAATCTTGTGAAATTAATCATGTTTGTTCAGCCGTGAGGGTTTCGGCGTATTCAATCAACATATTTTTGGATTTTCAAAATTTTTCAATTTTTAGGGTTTTTGAAATATTGTTTATTTATATACAAAAATCAAACAAACTCCCTGTTTTAACCAAACCAGGGTTCAGCAGCTTCCTCTTCTTGTTGTGCCAGGCTGCTCCGACATCTATTATCGCAATCTTCAGTTGTCTTGAGCACCTGCACATTCAAACTACTTGAGTACTTGAACAATTTAGCCCAGGTCTGCTTGACCTTAGGCATTTCAACACAATATGTATCATGCAGTTTTGGAAAATCTTTGTCATCAAAGACTTTTTCAACTTTGACTTCAACTTTTTCATCTTTTACCGAAGTCACTTGTTTCTTAACATTCCATGTCTGACCTTTTGGAGTACCTCTTTTGTAAAAATGTGACTCTTTTTGAACATTTTTATTTTGAACAACACTTTTAGGTTTCCAAAAATCTTGAGGTTTTGTCATATCAACATTTGTTTTCCAACTTTGAATTGTTCTGACTCTGGGTGTGTGAGAATTCCAGGTCTGTCTTGAATCAAATCTATTCGAGTTTGACTTCCAAGTTTGGTTCGAATCAAACTTGTTTGTGTTATACCTCCAAGTTTGTTTTGAATCCAATCTGGTTGACCTGTGTTTCACATCCTCAGATTTTTGTTTCTCAACATTTTCAGACTTCTTTTTGTCAACATCCAAAGGTTTCAGATTTGGACACTTTCGTGCAAGATGTCCAATTTGATCACACTTAAAACATGTTCTTTTTGAAACATCTTTTGTGACACCTGGGTCACTGTGACCTTCAAACTAATACCAAGCCAATGAAATATTGTATTTCATACTTGGGATCCATATAAATATGTGCATCTTTTGCACATATCAATTCTTGTTCGATTTCAAGCTCTAAATCGCTTTCTGGAAGGTTATAGGCGCACTGATGCGTAAATATAACCAGTTTAATGCGACAAACACTCCGGAATAGTGACATATACATAACATACCTTAAATAACCTTTACATAACTTAGAAATAAGTTTTGAAGGCTTTTGTATGGCAAAAACAAGTTAATTCGCTTACAGGGACTAAACATGACAAACTACGAAAGTATGCCAATTTGAACTGTAACGGACATTCTGGAACATGACCATAAGTTAAACACACCTTAAATATCCTTTATATAGCTTAGAAATAGGCTTTGAGGGGTTCGGTGTGCTAAAATAAACTTTTGGGTCATTCAGGGACTAAAAGTGTCAAAAAGTGCATAAGTTTGCACTTTCGCGCATAACTTACGTTCTGAATACATCCGGACATCCAAAAATTTATGTAAGCACTAAAATATTTTATTTTAGTGTTTGGCATAAGAAAAATCCATTCGTCACGCCATTTGGATCATTTTTCGCGCTTATGCGCATTCCGTCGTAATTAACCGAACAACGCAATCGTACGGCCAAACGAACCGACATCCGAGATATATTTTATCACATTTTAAGTTCCCTATACTTTAACTTCATTTTTGATCTTTGAAATGGGGTTAACGGGGCTTAAACGTGTCAAAAATGCATCAAATAGCAAGTTTGGAGCTCCAGGGGCCTGTTTTGCCATTTATGAAACATTCTGGTCTGTAGGTGCCTTGCGCACCTCAACACTCTCAGTGTTGCGGTGCGCAAGCATAGGTCAGATGCAGAAAAACGTTTTTCAGCTGCTGTTAACAGCCCTTAACCCTCTCCAAAGGTCAAGTGCCACATGTTAATCTCTTATGGTGGCCAAAATCAGCTACCATAACTTTCCAACAAGTGTAGGGATGTGATCATTCCCTCTTCTCCAAGAAACGATCCTAATGGTGGACCGAAAACTATAAATACCCACCTCCACCCTTCATTTTTTCTCACAAGAATCTGATCTAATGTGCTCTAAGTTGAAACCTTTGTTTCATACCTAAGCTATTTTGATCTAGATTAGCATTCGGGGACCCTTTGTAAGTGTTCCTTCGTTCTTTTATTGCTTTCGAGTCCGAAAGTCAAACTCTGTTTGACTTTCTGCATTGACCAGTTTATGGTCAATGCGAAGTTCGTTTGAACTTCGCAACGTGATTGTAATCACGATGGTTATAGTCCTTTGTGACTATGCCTACTGATTACCACGTTGTCTAGGGTCGTAAGGGTAAGCGATCTAATAAATCGCTTATACCTTCGAACCTGACCCGTTTGGTCGATCTTTAGGATCCGACCAAATACATTAGGTGACCATAGTATATAGGGAATAACCTTCCGAGGTTATACCTTATGGTCGCTTCGTTTAAGTAGTTATATGATAGGTAGTTTATATGCCTTAGGTAAATTACCAAAATACCCTTTTCTTATATAATTGGTAATTAAGCATATGTAACATAACTTTTAACATCTAAACTGATTTGTCAACAATATTAGACATGTTAAGGCATATTATACTTATCGTAGGACTAGTTGGGCGCTCCGAACGCGTTTTACGCGAACGACGCGTTAAAGTAGCACAACTACCTAAACGGGTCGTAACGGGTCATGAGCACTTAGGTTAGGTTTCATTTAAAATGTAGGCTTTGTTGAACCATACTACATGAGTTTTCATACTCATTTGGTTTACGAACCCTCATTCTATCCGATCCTCCGATTTAGGTCCGGTTATTAACATAGTTACCTATACTAGGTGCCGTTTGATATCCGTGATCTCTAGCATTGCTTGGTGGTTATCTTAGGACTTATGAGCAATCTCAAGTGAGTACATAGAACCCCACTTTTACTGTTTTCAAACTATTTTGGGGTGAATCACATGTGCCTACTTGTTACTTTCATGCTTTCCTGTTTTGACATCATATACTTGCTATGTTCTTTAGTACATTTATAGTACATGATTTCAATACATTTCATGCTATGTATGCCCATTGTGTGCATACTTAGTACATTGTTTCACATTACATTTCATGCTATGTATGCCCATTGTGTGCGTACTTAGTACATTGTTTCACATTACATTTCATACTATGTATGCCCATTGCGTGCGTACTTAGTACATTGTTTCACATTACATTCATGCTATGTATGCCCATTGTGTGCATACTTAGTACATTGTTTCACATTACATTTCATGCTATGTATGCCCATTGTGTGTGTACTTAGTACATTGTTTCACATTACATTTCATACTATGTATGCCCATTGTGTGCGTACTTAGTACATTGTTTCACATTACA
Organism: Helianthus tuberosus; assembly: GCA_030545235.1. Lineage (NCBI taxonomy): Eukaryota > Viridiplantae > Streptophyta > Magnoliopsida > Asterales > Asteraceae > Helianthus > Helianthus tuberosus. The sequence continues at coordinate 47,102,051 of CM060420.1, forward strand.
TTTCATGCTATGTATGCCCATTGTGTGCGTACTTAGTACATTGTTTCACATTACATTTATGCTATGTATGTTCATTGTGTGTATACTTAGTACATTGTTTTACATTACACTTATGCTATGTATGTCCATTACGTGCATACTTAGTACATTGTTTTACATTGCATTTCTGTTGCATATGCTCATCCAGCATATGAACACATTATACTACATTTTGAACCGTTGTAACCATTTGACTATGTGAACCGTCGTAACCCTTTGATTATATGAACCGTTTGTAACTATTGAACCGTGTGAACCAGTTGTATCTGTTGACATGATTTACATTTGACAATAGACATTTGACTATACCTAAACATTTCTACAATTGTTAAACATTTCATCTTGATGGTTTGGTTTGAGTAAGTGATTTAAGTAACGAAGCGTATGTAATATGATACAAGCACGGTGGATACGCCGCTGGTACTTCCTATATATAAGTGTTTGTATGGTATCACATATTGTAGCGTTATTTGAATTATTTCAATTTGAGACATATAACATTTTATACAAATAACATACTTTACACAAGACATTGATTTACAAACAACTTATCTTATACAAACTCATTTTACATGGTTATTCATTTAACCATACATTATTCTCTTATTTATACATATCATCTGATCTTATCATTTTTTTTTTCAAATGATTTACAAGACAAAGCAAACTACAAGGTTCATGACTAAACATTTTCTCAAACATAAGTCGTGAATTCTGTTTTCACAAAACCTATGTATCTCACAGGCATTTTTATGCTGACGTACCTATTTTCACATGTGTTTTCAGGAGATGATGCATAGGACTTATCAAGACATACTTAGGCGGACCTGTGCCTTAGTGACTTAAAACGAGACAAGAACTAGTTAATTCATGTTATGTACTCTTTGGTTCTTGTTTAAAACAATGTAAACTCTCTTGTTTGATTAATAAAACAAAACTTTAATTGCCATGGATTTGAAACAATTAATTCTGTTACAACACTCCCCGACTTTTCCGCCACGTTTTGTATGTTCTACGTGGTCGGGGTGTGACATCTTTAACCTGTGGTTGTCTCTTTTTCTTTTGAGCATAGAACTCTTCATTAGACTGACGCCTAAATTGGAGTTCTTTCTCTTCTTCTGAACTTGTTCCATGAACAAAATTCATCTTTGTCTGAAAATTTGACGATTCATTTTTATTTCTATTTTGTTTCTTTTTATAACCCAAACCAGCTTTCATGTTTTTCTTCTTGTAACCAGGTTTGTTATAAAAAGTTTTGTGACCTTTTCCAGCAAACTTTGAAATTTCAGATTTTTCAACTTCAATCATTTTGAAAACTTTATCAACTTTTTCTAAAATCACATTCTAAATCGGGAATACAACATCTAAGAATAATTTGTCCGATCCAATCATGGTATAAACCAATCCTTTTGAATCATCATTCAAATTATTCTCGGATTTTGTGTTTTTCAGATATCCATCATGAAAATTACCTTCATTTTCATCTTGTAATTCAGATTTACCTGTATCAACTGACTCTTCTTTCAACACACTTTCAACGATCTTACCTACCACCTCTGAATCACTAGAATCATTAGATTTGGAATAGGTTATGTCAATGTTATCTGGCAATTGATCTACCATGTTGAAAGCTCTTTTGACCTTTTCATCATCATAAAACACAAACTTTTCCGGTGGTGGAACTTGATGAAACTCTGAGCCAATACCCTTCTTGTTTTGCTCAGAATCTATTCCATCCGGTTTTATGTTGAAAATTCTTTCAAGCACATATGACGACGCGTGATAACTTTTTAACTTGTTATTATCCTGTTCTAAATCAGCAATCTGACGCTTAAGTTTAGCAACATCTTCAATGTAAGAATTAACAACTTGTTGCTTTATTTCATAATTTCGTCAGTTGTTTCAGAACAATATTTCAATCTTGATTGAATAAGTTTCATTTCACTTTTTACTTTTTCGTATGATTATTTTGTAATGTGATATGCTAATTTTATTGAATCATATTCCTTTTTCATTTCTTGACAAACAATTTCTTTTTATCACATTCTTTTGTCTTTTTCAAAACATTTTCTTTCAAAACTTCATTTTCTTTTTCTAACTTTTTACATTTTTCTGAAAATTTTTCGTTGTTATCTTTCAAAACCTTTTCGTTTTCTAACATTTCTTTGCATTTATTTTTGAAAACTTCTTCAATTTTTGTGAATTCAAGATCTCTTGTTCTGAACTTTTCATCTTTTTCAGTACAAGCACTGCACTTTTCCATGCATTTCTTGCACTGTTCAACAGTTTTTAAGATTTCAGAATCCGAAATTACCTCAGTGATTGGCACTTCGGAGTTTTCTGATGCATCTGTCTGATCAGCATCTTCTTTCTTTTCTTCAACACCAACTTCATCACCAACATCACCAGCAACCTTCGAATTCTCATCCTTTTCTTTAGCCAAACTTTCAATTTTCTTCTCATCTTCTACAACATGTTGTTCTTCAGTAATAGCTTTCTCAACCTCTTCATTCACCTCAACTTTTTCTACCTTCACATCTTCCTCTTTAACAACTTCAACTTTAACTTCCTCAGCTACCTTTTTCAATTCTTCAACCATACACTCAACATTCTTCTTCATTCTTTCTTCATTTCTCTTCCTCAGATTTGTTGTCATAGCATCTCTGATGATTTTATCCAGCCTTTTTACATATGTTTTGTCTTTTGCAACATTTGAATAATATTCGCCGGATCGAGGAATTACTAGAAGAACATCATCGTGAACTATGTCACTTCTGGGAACAACTGGTTCGCCTTCTTTGTGACGAAACATTCTTGTTTCTTATCCCATCTTTTGTTTCGAACAACATTTTCATATTCTTCCTGCATTTTCTCCATTTTGCATCCAGCAATGAAAATTTCTCTCTCAGTTTTCTCTCTCAAAATCTCTTCTCGAGTTTTCTCTTTTATCTCAGCAACAAGAGCATAATGATCATGTTTGTGAAGAGTTTCTACATCTTCCTTTGTTCTAATTTTGAATCAATAATCAATACGATCTTCTTCTGGAAGAATTTCACTCCAGTCATATCCTTCATCATCATGGAAAACTGCACAAGCTCTTGACTTTTTCTGGGTTTATCTTCAATCAATTTTGGCTCTTCTTTGCTTCGGTGGTAGATTGCCTTTCGGTAGTAATCATCATTGAAAGGACGTTCATTTCCTCCGACTGCAGAATTATTGAATTCTCTCTTGAAATGACCTTTTTGCTTGCATCTGAAGCAGGTCACTTTGGATTTATCAAAACCCAATTTAGTTGAAGCACCACCAAGAGATTGTTTCCCGGTAATCTCCATATATCTCTGAGCTCTACGAATGCAACTTGCCAAACACCAGCGAATGTCTATGAGCTCCATTTCTTCTGGATCAATCTGGTCGTAGTCTTCTTTGGTCAATTCAGAGTTTCCTATTTTGCCTGCAACTAGACCTTAATATGATTCCAGAACTGATGCAAGAAAGCTCATTTGCTGTTTAGTTGCATTGATACTCATAGCAGGAGAATTTTTCAACTTGAGAGCAATTGTAACACCCCGAAAACGGGTGGGTACCGTAAGTGGTAAAATTAACCCGGTGAATGCTAGGATTTTAAATTAATAAACATAATATTAAATAAAAGTAGTATAAAGGCTTTTGTTGAAATAAAGTTTATAGGAGGCCCGAGCAACGGGACTTAAAAATAAACTCAATCGTAATTTCCCCAAACCCACTAAGTTAACTAGGAATGTTTAACCTAGTTAATAAATGGGAACGTTGTTGGAAATAAGTAGGTTGTCGCCTACTTAATAACGAACCAAATACAAGGGGTTAAAGCGGGATAACTTGAAAGATTATTTATTAATAACTAAACAAAACACATACACACAAGTGTGTGTTCTGGATCGAGTTTAGGAGAGCTCCCAAGGAGCCAAACCCTAACATCTAACATAATCATCAAATTGAAGGTCAAAATGAAGCTCAAATTCACAATCAAACGTGAATAAACGATCACCAAGTCAAGGGGATCGTATGGTATGTCGAATTTCTAACATTCATGAAGTTGTGAAAATTAGTTAATCTTGCATGATGCGATCTATGTATGAATCATAGAAGTTATGGCTGAATTTGAGATGTATGATTGCTTAGGAACAAACCCTAAGTGAAGATTTAGAATAAATTGCTATGATTTAGGTGTTTGGTTGAATCATCACACCTAGCTAAGTGGGTTTTATTGTTATGATGAAATTGATGATAAGACTATGTTTAGAATCATCATGCATGATAATGAATGGAAGGTGTTTGATTAAACCATGAAATTGGGTACATGATTATACTTTCATGAAAGGGGTTTAATAAATTATGATGAAACTAGTGATTTTGGTTCATATAAATAGGTGTTTGGAATCATGATGTCTACTAATTAATATGTAGAACTTGATTATATTTGATGATCGGATGAATGTCTAATGTTATAATGAAACGGGTTTTACATGTAGATGGAAACCTTTAGTTATTTGCTTAACAAATGAATGATTAGCTTCAAAAGTCGAGAGCTAAGTTAAATTGGTGCGTTAAGACTAGAATGGTTAAAGAGTTCGGATGAAAATGCCTAAGTGGGTTCAATGTGCCAAATGTGTGTTTGAATATGTTATAGACAAATTGACTTTTAAGAAGTCAAACTGACCAATGGTTTGATTGAGTGATAAATTCGACATAAGACCCGTTAGGTGGGGTAGTCATAATTAATAATGACTAATCTAACCATCTTACGGATTATGATGATAGTTTGACTCATGACAAGCTAGATGGAGGCTTGGGAGGAAGCGGGTCAAACGAAACAAGAAAGGAAAGGAAAAGCGTAGTTCGGATGCGAGGTAAGTTAAACTTACACCCCCTTTTTAATTACTATACACTTACTAGCGAAAATTGATTGTGAATAATGTTAAGTAATTGAAATACGATGATCCGGCATGATACAATGCAAGTCGGAATGAATAAAAAGGTAGGAAATCATGAATTATGGTAAAAGGGGTAAAAAGGTAAATTAGTCATGTAATGACGAACAAATAAAAATGGTTTTGAGTAAAACGAGTTTAAGGGAAAACCGGGATAGGTTTAAAGGGATGAAATGGTAACTAAATACCATCTCATACGGATAAATGGTCAATTAGGCTAAATGGGTCAAATGGTGTTGTTAACACCATTTGACAACTTCATTTGACAATTGCTTGTTGAGTGTTGTAATCATAGGAAACAACATAAACGTGCGTTGCTTTAACTAGAAAGATTTAAAGCAAAAAGTTATGTAAACGGGTCAATACCTTGACCCGAGCCAGGTACGCATAAATAAGCTTTTAGTTAAACATATAATTTATGGTCAAATATTTAACGAAAGTCCTTCGTCGTAAAGTGAGGGACTAAAGTGGACCAAAACACCCTTGAAGGGTATATTGGGTAAACAACCCCATGGGTTGTTTAGGAACTTGCGTCAAGATTATGGAATCATTTGTTGGATCTGAGTTTCTTTTTGTTTGTATTTTACGTTTGTAATTAAGATGAAAATGAAAGAATTGTGCAGCGGAAATAAGATGAAAGCAAACTTTGCATACAATCAAACGAGAGTAATACTTTTATCAAACATCTTTTCACAAAGAACCGAATGATTGAATTTGTTTCAACAACGATTACAATGATTGATGTAAGAATGCAAACTCCCCCTCAGCCAGAGCTCAGTAGTTTGTTCGTGCAAAGAAGACGATTGATCAAAAGAGCTAATAGAACAGTACAAAGTACTGAACTATTTATAAGCACTTGCAAACCACTGAGCATCTTAGCTGACGTCACCATGAAAGTGACATCTAACCTCCTAACAAACTCTAACTACTGATCTATAAACACTGATGTACTAAACTACTGATATTACAATACATTACATAAAGGACACTTAAACTGCTGCTGCATCCTTCCACTGCTGTGAACCCAGCAGTGCTTGTCCGGATCAGCAGTACTTGACCCAAGGCAGTAGATAGAGTCAACAGAGCTTTGGTCTTCCATCAGTCTTTGACTTTGATCAGTAGATATAAAGCAGCAGTTGTAGATCAGCACTTAGTATGATCAGCAGATAGGAGGTCAGCAGATATGAAACCACTTTCAAGGGGAGAGATTTGCATGAAACAACTGTAAACGTCTGCTTATTCTGGATCCACTGCTTTGATCCAGTTTTGGCTTTACATTATCTGTTCCTCTGATAGGGTTCAATCCCAACAATCTCCCCCTGGAACAGATAATGCCAAAACTCTTCATTATTTGTGGAAATCTTTATTGCCTCAACAACAGCTCCCTTATCTGACCTTTGAATTGTAGTTCAAAGTCAAGGGCATCTGTATCTTCATCATCCCTGCTGAGTGGAAGATCAAGGAGATCCTGCAAATCTTCAAGACTCAGGCCAAGAGCTTGTTCCCTTGATATTTTCTCCACTCCTCCACCAGACCTGAGCAAGGTCAATACGCAGGTCTGTTTGTCAGTTTCCCACTTTTGTATTTTTGAGCCTGGTGGGTTTCTTGGGAGATGTTTATTTGCAGAAGTATTTGGAGAGGCTGGCCTATTCATGACTGGCTGAGCAGTACTTGCAGTTTGATCCAAACCAAGAGTTTCCATGATCATTTTCTTTATACCCTCTTTTCCAAGGTCTTCACCTTCCATTAACTCTTTGATGGTTTCAGCAATCAGTTGTTTGTGTGGCCTTCTTTTGTAGATGGAAGCACCAACTGGAGCTGTGGATCTCCTGATTTGCAGCTTTGAAATTCTTTTTGAACCAGCTGCTTCAGGATAGTCAGGCTTTTGAGGAACTGTGGGATCTTTCTTTCTTAATTGTTCCAACCTTTTGTAAGTAGCCCTGACCATATCTTCTTTCCATCTAGCAACTTGTCTTTTGTTACCATAATCAGCTGCTACCAATTCCTCTTTCATCCTCTTCAGCTCTTCCTGTTTGTCAGGTACATTCTTTCTAAATTTTGCCCAGTTAGGAGGAGTGTGAGTGACCTTCCTTTTTATCATGTCTTGAATTCTTGCAGCTTCATCTTCAAGCTCAGGAACAGTCCACTCTTTGTACATATATCTCTCTCCTTTGTACTTTTTGTGAGCCATGATGCTTTCAATGTAGTCTTTCTTCAGAGATTCAGCTGCTCTTTCAGAAATTTGTTGACTAACATTTTTTGCAAATTGCTCCAGGGATCTGACTTGTGTGAGCAAATATTGATAATTTCTTGAGATTTCTTTGTCAGACTTCCCCTGTGTGTTTCTTTTTGAAATATCCTCTGCTTGCTTGGCTTTGATTTCCAAGTATTCATCAACATTTTTAGGCCAAGGATATCCTTTTATTGATGGCAACCTCCTTTTGGCAGGGTCATCCTCATAGTAGAAGGATTTTATTTCATCTCTAACAGCTGCTAGTTCAAGAGGAAATTGAACACCTGCAGGAGGTAAGGGCTTGTACATTGGAACTGAAGAGAGAGGAACAGGTTTTGATATTGTGACAAGAGCTAAAGATTTTGAAGATGTTGGTGATGGTGAATTGTCATCATCTTTGAGAACTAGTCTTCTCCTTTTTGTAGGAGGGACTGATGATGCTTTGGATGGAACAGTGGTGGTAGATGTATAGGCAGTGGATTGTGATTGACTAACAGCTGTTGAAACAACTGGTGTTTCAACCACTGTTGTCATTACAACAGATGTTGTAACATCTGCTGTCTTCTGCTGTATGTCAGCAGGTGTTGTTTTTGGTGGTGGTGATGGTAGAGCAGTAGATGTTGTGTGTGTTGAAGTGGTGTGTGTTGATGGAACAACTGTTTGGCAAGCAGTGGTTTTTGTAACTCCTGCTGCATCATCTGTTTTGTACGGTGGTTTTTGAGCAGACTTTGAACGTCTGGTTGGAATGGATTTGGGTTGCCTTACTTTTCTAGTAGGCCTCTTCTTTTCCTTAACAGGATTTTCATGATCCCTTGACCCAGAAGTACCCTGATCTGGATGATCCATTCTGTCCACCCTGGCTTTCCTTTTGGCCTCTCTATCTTTCTTTACACTTGCAATTGCTTCTGCTAGTGCATTTGTTGTCACATCAATCTTCTTGCTACCATCTGGCAAAGGGATCTTTTTGGTCATGTTTGAATTCTCTGGTTCAAGATAAAGACCATCTTCTATACCCTTCCTTTTCCACTCCTTAATTTTCTCCCCCTTTTTGGCATTATCTTCTGGGAGGTCATAAATGAAACGTATGTTTGGAGGAGCAGTGCCAGTGGTGTGCAAGATCTGAGTTTTGAGAGTCTTTAAGTCAGCCTGAGTGTTCTTGAATCTTGACTCCATTGCATTTCTCAGCTGTTGGACATGTTTTTCATGTTGCTGATCTGCTAATTGTGCTTGTTGGTGGAGAAAAGATTGAAATAGATCCCAGAGCTCATTTGTAGCAGGTGTCCTTTGTGGAGCATGTGCTTGAGGTGGAACAACAGTTGTTTGTACCTTCTGAACTTGTAACACCTGTTGTAGCATATCTTTGAGTTCTGCAACAGAGTTATCAAGCTTTGCAATACGATCCGTCAATTTCTGGTACTTTAAACCATCACCCAAATTAATGGGATCATCTGATTTCCCACTAGCAGTGGTTTTATCAGTGGTAGATGTAGGAAATATACTCCAAACATTAACCACTGATGCCCCTTTTTCTTGGTACTGGGGTCTTCTTCCTTCAACACTTGACAACCTTTTGATGTTGCCAGTAGGATAAATAAATCCACTGGTGGTTGACAGAGGTGCTATAAAAGGAATTGCCTCCAAGGAAGTCTTATGAATGTAACCACTGTCCAAATGTAACCCAGTGGGTGTAACAGTTGTAGTGGCTGCTTCACTTGGATTACCACCAAGAGTTACTTGTAACTCAAGGGGTGTAACCTCCTCAGGTTGTGTTGGTGGGTTAGCAAAGAATGATACATCAGACCCAGTCAGTTGTTGAGGTATATTCTCATTAATAGGTGATTGAGAAGGACTGGATAATGCCTGGTTCAAATCAATTGCATCCAACAGTGGTTTTATTGGTGAGGGAAATGTGGATGTGATGGTTGGTGTAGAAGTAGGATGTGTCCCGGGCATTGGACTGTGGATGATAGAAACGAGTGTTTCCAGAGCATCATGATGTGGAGACCCTGTTTGTACAACCTGTTCTTTTTGTGAAGAAACAGGAGGAGTTTTGGTTATGGGTGGAGATATTTGTACCAACTGCTGTGAGGAAGAAGCAGCAGTGGTTTCTTGTGACTTTTGTGTTGTCACTGGCAGAAGCTCTGGTATCTCATCCTCCAGAGATGCCTTTTTGAGGGTTTTGGGGGGTTTTTGTGTTTTTCTGTTTGTTGGCTTTTTGGTGGTTGTAGGTGTGGGTTTCAAAGCAGTTGTGCTGCTGCTCTGATCACCTTGAGCAGTGGGCTCAGCAGCAGATACCTGAGGAGCAGTTGTAACTACTAAAATCTGCTCAGGTACCTCTGCTTGTGTTTTGCAGGGTGCTAACATCCTTGAAAAAGTTTCAGTAGTTAAACTGTTTATTTGAGTAGGAGCACCCTGATTTATTATAGTTAAATCATCCTTTCTGAATTTCTTTGAAAAATAGTAACTTAAAACCTTGGAAACAGTAAGAATGATTTTGTTTCAACATTATTAACCAAATCTTTAAAAATTTCCCGAGAATAGTTAAGATTTTCTCCTTGAAGAATAGCATATCCCAGATTTTGAATCTTTAAAGGGATTTCATTAAAAGAAGTGGTTTTATTTGAAACACATAGTAGGAGGGTATGAAATAAAAATCTGGTTGCAGAAGGAAAATAACCTTTTTCTAAGGTTATTTTCTTCATCATTGTGGCTTCATACCCTCGCTCAATGAAGTCAATTTTTAACTCGTGTTTAGTGAAAGAAATTTTACCTTCCTGATCACCGAGTTGAAAGACCTCTGAAATGGATTGTGGCGTGATTTGGACAGCTTTACCCTTTATAAAAGAGTTTATGGTGGTTGCAGTGTCGCCTTGTTTTTCAAGGGTTGCATTTTTCCAGAACTCCCTTTGGGTCGCCAAATAGATTGGTGCATCGGCAGTAATCAATGTTTTGTACTTTGATTTTGCCATGAGATCAATGATGGAATCGAAATCTCTTGTGGTTCCTGGTTTTGTGAGAATACCCAGGAGATTGTGAGATGGTTTGTGTGGAATTTCAGTGGAGATTGCCTTTTGAGAGGCTGTTTGCGATGAAGATTTGGATGAGGGTTTTGAAGATTTCTTTGATTTTGTCATTTTGAGGATGAATGATCGAAGAAATTTGTGAAGAAATGTGAAGAAAAACTGCTTTGAGAAGAGAATTTTTAAGAATTCAATTCGACAGTAAAACCCTGTTTTGGTGGTGAGTAGGGGATTTTATAGGAAAGAAAGTGAATGCTGAGGTGGCAGCCGTTACAAAAGGTCTGACCAATATGTACTGTCCACGTGACAACCCCTGTTGAAAGTGAAGGACAGTACTTTTGTTGAAAATGACTGATGAAGGCAGTGGTATGAAAGCAGTGGATGATTTTTACTATCAGTGGATAGCATATCAGTAGATAAGACACTGCTTTTGAACAACAGAGTTTATCAAAATAATGAGAGAGCAGGGGTTGACTTTCAGCAGTGGACAGACTTTTGAAGTATAGCAGACTTTTGAACAATCAGTGGTTAGTGGCAGACTTTTAAGGACATAATGAAAAAAAACTTCATTTTTAACTATTTTTAAGGATGGAGTTTTGATTTTCTGAAAACATTTTGTTGCTTTTATTCATAGAAAAACAAGATGTTGCTTGTTATTCCATGTTCAGCATCCCAATCCTAGAGACCAGACTTTCAAAAGTGGCTGTATCAAGTGCTTTTGTGAGCACATCAGCCAGCTGGTCTTTAGTTGGGACATGATGCAGAGAAATCAAACCTTTTTCATAGCAGTCCCTTACAAAGTGATGTCTGATGTCGATATGTTTGGTGGTTGAGTGGGAAACTGGATTTTTGATGATATTTTCTGCTGCCTGACTGTCCAACATGAGTGGTGTCTTTAAGGCAGTGATACCAAAATCCAGCAATTGATTTTGAAGCCACAGGAGTTGGGCTGTACAGCTTGCAGCAGCAATGTATTCAGCTTCAGCAGTGGATGTCGAAACAGCTGCTTGCTTTTTGCTTTGCCAAGAAACTAAGCAGTCACCTAGAAACTGGCACCCTCCTGATGTGGACTTCCTTGTGGTGTGACATCCAGCAAAGTCACTGTCTGAGAAACCTGAAAGCTTGATGTTCCCATTAGCTGGATACCAGATACCAAGTGTGGGAGCACCTTTTATGTATCTGAAGATCCTTTTTACAGCAATGAGATTTGATTTTCTGGGAGCTGATTGACTTCTTGCACAGACACATGTTGCAAACATGATGTCTGGTCTAGATGCAGTTAGGTACAATAAAGACCCAATCATGCTTCTATAAAGTGTTTGGTCAATCAGCTCATTTTTTTCATCAGACATGACCAGCTTATTTGTTGCCATGGGTGTGCTGCATGGTTTACAATCATTCATATCAAATTTGGTTAAAAGTTCTTTAGCATATTTGCTTTGATGAATGAAAGTTCCATTTTGCAATTGCTGTACTTGGAGACCAAGAAAGCATTGCAGCTCACCCATTGCACTCATTTCAAACTCAGCTGTCATGAGTTCTCTAAACTCTTCACACATTGAGTTACATGTGCTTCCAAAAATAATGTCATCCACATAAATCTGGACAATCATTAAATCCTTCCCTCTCCATTTTAAAAACAGTGTTTTATCAATGGTACCTCTTTTGAAACCATTTGAGAGTAGGAAGTTGGAAAGAGTTTCATACCAGGCTCTTGGTGCTTGTTTCAAGCCATACAAAGCTTTGTTTAGCCTGTAGACATGATCTGGATAAAATGGATCCTCAAAACCTGGAGGTTGACAAACATACACCTCTTCTTGAATTGTACCATAGAGGAAAGCACTTTTGATATCCATTTGAAACACCTTCATATTGTGGTTGACAGCAAAGGCCAGGAACAGTCTAATTGCTTCTAATCTTGCAACAGGGGCAAATGTTTCATCATAATCAATCCCCTCTTCCTGTCTGTAACCTTGAACCACAAGCCTGGCTTTATTCTTGACAACAATACCCCTTTCATCAGTTTTGTTCTTGAAGACCCACTTTGTGCCAATGGGACTAACCTCTTCTGGCAGTGGTACAAGCTCCCATACTTGTTGTCTTTTAAACTGTTGGAGCTCCTCTTGCATAGCTTCTACCCAGCTGTTGTCTTTCAGTGCCTCTTGGTACTTGACTGGCTGATGGAGTGATAGAAAACCAGCAAAAAGACAAATGTTTTGGGTTTGGCTTCTTGTGAGCACCCCTTCATTTATGTTGCCAATGATTTGATCAGGTGGATGAGATCTCAAGAAGATTAAATCTCCTTGGTATGGTATGATGGCATTGGTTGGTGAAGGCTGCAAATGTGTATCATCTGAGCTAACCACTGCTGGGGACTTTGATGATCCAGCAGTGGTTTCAAAAGGTGGTGGAATAGGAGGTAATGAGGTGGACAACTGCTGGCTTTTATCCACTGTTTGAGGACTTTTGTCAGCAGTGTTTGAGGATGTGGAAGCAGTGGTTGATGGGCTACTTTGGTCAACAATTGTTGAGGTAGCAGTGGTAGAGCTTTGACAACTGTTTTGAACAGCTGATGCTTTTCCCTTTGTGGCAGACTTTTGAGGGATGATGATTTCATACCCATAGTCTGGTGTTGTATCCTCTGATGGACCTGCACTGTTAGTCTTGACAGCAGTATTTTCAAAAGTAAATTTTTCAAGATCAAACAGATCTGCAGGATTTGCTGGGATTTTCATTGATGAAAGTTCATTGAACTTAACATTCAAAGTCTCTTCCACTGCCTTGGTCCGTGTATTAAACACTTTGTAGGCCTTGGCAGTGGTTGAGTATCCCAGATGATAACCACAATCAACTTTGGCTGCAAATTTTGAAATGGAATCTTTTAAATTCAAAATAAAGCATGGGCAGCCAAACACTTTGAAATATGAGATCAGTGGTTTAATTTTATACAGAATTTCATAGGCAGTCTTTTTGTGCCTGGGGTTTATTAAAACTCTGTTCTGAACATAGCAAGCAGTGTTTACTGCCTCTGCCCAGAAAGTTAAAGGCAAACCTGAATCTGCAAGCATGGTTCTGGCAGCCTCAATCAGAGTTCTGTTCTTCCTTTCCACTACCCCATTCTGCTCTGGTGTTCTTGGGATGCTGTACTGCCTTACAATCCCTTTCTTCACACAGAAGGCATCCAACTCCCTATTTTTGAATTATGTGCCATTGTCACTCCTGAAGCTTTTTACTGGAAGGTCAAATTGCTTTTCAACCTGTATTACAAAGTCTTGCAAAATGCCTGCAGTTTCATCTTTTGAGTGCAAGAAGAAAGTCCATGTGAACCTAGAAAAGTCATCAACAATAACCAAACAATATCTTTTCTTTTTAAGGCTCATGACTTGAACTGGGCCAAACAAATCCATGTGTAGCATTTGCAGACACTGGGTTGTTTTGGACTCTTCAATGGACTTATAGGAACTTTTATGCTGTTTTCCTTTTAAACAGGAAATGCAATGTTCAGGACATGAAAACAATTTTTGTGGTAGGCCTCTCACCAAACCATTTTTTGAAATTTCTGTGATTGTCTTAAGATTTGTGTGTCCCAGTCTTCTGTGCCAAAGTTCTGTCTCTTTGTTAGAGGCAGCTGAGAACAGACAGGCATCAGCTCTGGGACACTCTTTTGACATGTCAACAACATAAACATTGCCACTTCTTTGAGCAACAAGTTTAGTATGACCAGATTTAATTATTGCTTCAATCTTTTTGACCATTTCTGGTCCAACAATCCTACAACAGTCTTTTGTGAAGAATGACCCAAATCCCTTGTCACTCATTTGGGACACACTCAGAAGGTTGAATTTTAGATTGTCTATTAGATTGACATTTTCAAACTTTACATTTCCAGATTGCACTGTACCAGACCCCAGAACCTTCCCTTTACTATTATTCCCAAAGGATATATCACCCCCACCATGGATTTTAAAGTCTTTGAGGAGGGCTTTACATCCTGTCATGTGCCTGGAGCCTCCACTATCTACATACCAAAGACTATCAAAGCATGCAGAAGCTCCCTGCACATGAAGTAAAAAGATTAGTTCATTAAGGTCTCCAAAGCCAACAAGGCTTTGGATGGGGTCTCAACAGTGTCTGGAATGGATGCAAGATGATGGACAGTGGTTAGGTCAGGGGTTTGAACTGTTTTAGGACAGTGTTTCTCTAACCACTGTTGTGGGTCCTGACCTATCATCTGCTGGTAACCAAAAGGATGCCTGTTCACTTTGGGTTTAGAGGGCCTTTTGTAGGCCTCATAAACGTGTGGAATCCTTTGGTAAGACTGTTTTTCTCTGCCCTTTTTGAACTGATTGGCAGGGGGTGCATCAGTAACCTGAACATCTCTTTTGACAGATGTTTGGTTCAGCTGTTTTGTGACAGCTGTTTGTACTGGCACAAACAGTGGTTGTTTCTTGGTGAATTTGACAGATGATGAGGATGATGGTGGACTCAAGGATGTTTTAGCCATGTACTCATTCTTTTTCACATCAAAGTTTTTGAGGTACACACATGCTTGAGTTTTGTGGTTTGTTTTCCCACAAACAATGCAGCTTTCTGCTGAAACAATGACACTTGTTTTGTTTAGATCATAAGCTTTTAAGTGGAAACAATCTTTTGTTAGATGATTCCTTTTCTCACAGAATTCACAAAACAAGTTATCAATTTTTTCTTTCTTCTTTCTCTTTTCAGATTCCTTTGCAGCAGAGGTTTTAACCACTGCTGGGATATCTTTGAGAGGTATGACTTTAGCTTTTGGAGCTTTAGCACCATCAATTGATGTAAAGTCCATAGGCTTGAAATTTTCAAGAATATCACACTCATCAGACCATTTTGGTTTAAACTGATGATCTTCAAGCTCCTTGAAAGTGGAGGAACCTATTGGTCTGTTAAGTGTGATTTTGTTTCCAAGTTTGTCAGTGATTTTCACTTCTTGGCCATCCTTGTTTGTGGGGATAAGCACAGTAGCTTCATCAGTGGTTTGAACAGAGTTTTCAAAAGCAGTGTTTTCATCATCATATTTTCTATACCCAACCCCAAACTTCACATTGCTTTTTCTCTGTTTTTCAAGCATAACCTCATATCCTTTGCAGGATTCCACCCATCTTTCACAAGTAATCTGGGCAGACTCCAACTCCTTTTTGCAAACTTGGTATTTTTCTACCATAGTTTGAAGTTGGGTTTTGGTTATACTTTGCTCTTCTTTCAAACAGCTGATTTCTTTTTCTTTTTCAGTCAATTTGTTTTTAAGTTCTTTTAAAGAGCTTTCAAATTTGACCTCATCAGTTAAGATTTTATCCCGAAGGTTTTCATTCACCTCTTTGATGTTAGCAAAAGCAATTATGCAATTGTCTGAACACAGTTTTTCAAGAACTTGAGGAGATACCTTGGCAGCTGCCATCATTGCACAATCACATTGATGATCTTTATCATCATCAGCTCTTACCTTCGTTTCACCAGCCTTTTCTTCTTTCTCTTCTTCTTTGTACTCTATTGACCATGGATCTATCATTGGTTCAATCAGAGTACCTGAACTTTCTTCCAACAGTACTTCATCAGCCACAGCAGTAATCACTGCTTCAATCACCTCTTCCACTGTTTCAGAGTACTGCTGTTCCTCCTCAGCTTCAACCCCCTCCTGTATTGACTCTAGTGCCATCAAACAAAACTCATCATGTGAAGAATCATTAGAAGCATAGAGTGCAAAATTTTCATCACAAAGATCATCAGGCATACTGCTCCAGTCAACAAATCCTTGAGTGAAAAAACTTTGTTGATCTGGTTGTGTTGCTGCTGGAGCAGTGGTTTGAGGTGCAACAGGTTGCACTTGTACCTGTGGAACAGGGGTTTGAACATATTGGATTTGTGGAACAGTAGTTTGGACATAATGTACTGGCACAGGGGCAGCAGCATAGTGAGCAGTGTTCACTTGTGCTGCTGGGGCATATTGGGCATAATGCACAGTGTTTTGGTTCTGAGGTCTAGGATTTGAGCTAGGATGAGTAATTATGGGACCAGTATTTTGACTCCTACATTCCCTAGCAAAATGTCCCAACCTATTACACTTGTAGCACTTGATTTTCGATTTATCCAACCCAACCCTTAGATTCCCATGCAAACCTGGGAATTTTCTCCCTGTTCTTTTGTAGAACTTGCTAGTTCTAACACTTAGCAAAGCCAGTTGGTGCAGGATGTCCATTTCCTCTAAATCAGTGGGGTCAAAATGTTGCAAATCATTTAGTTCAAAGCTTAAATTATCTGACATCTGGTTTTCGTTTGCAGTGAATGCATAACTTGCAGAGTGAGGATCAGGGTTGTTAAAGTTAGCTCCAGCAGTTATGTCAATGAAATGGTCATAACCCTGGTCCTTACCACTGCTCCCAGATTCTTCTTGACCCAAAAGAGCAGTGTTACCGAATGTATAATCATCAACGGCTTTTCCTGACTCTTGTAACTTCCTTTTCTGGTTCAACTCCCTTTCGTAGGTCAGAAGTCGACCATGGAGTTGGGTCAAGGTCAGATCCTTGAACTCAGGTGAATTTCTGGTGACAAAGGCTATAGTGTCCCATTTTTCGGGCAGTGACCTGAGGAACCTGCTGTTTTGAGTTGAGTTTGTAAAAGTGGTATTAACAAGCCTCAGTTCACTGATGAGACAACTAAACCGCTCAAATTGTTGAGTCAGTGATTCACCTCTAACATGACAAAACGTTTCGTACTGTTGGTTCAGGATTTCCCTATTGTTTTCTATGACTTCTTCAGTACCTCCAAACTGTTCCTTAAGTGCGTCCCACAATTCTTTGGCACTGTTACAGTGTAACAGTCCAGCATATATTTCATTGGGCAGCGCTGATGCTATGATGCTAAACGCTTTAGCATCTAGTTCGATCTTTTGAAAATCAGTTTCGGTGTAATTTTCAACTGGTTTTGGAACGAACTTTTTAGCATCTTCAGCGCTAGGCACTGAAGGAACATGAGGACCAAAGGTGACAGACCTCCAACAACCTGTGCTTTGTTGAGCGAGGATGTGACCCATCCTCCTCTGCCAGATGTTGTACTCATTTCTTTTTAGCATAGGTGGTTTAAACAGTGAGCCGATGTTGTTTTTATCATCCTGAGATTGTGACGTCATTCTTGTTGTTTTACAGACACTGAGAAATCAACTTTAATGGTGATTTATCCTTGCTCTGTTTTTCAACGGACGAACAAACGATCAGTATCAACTATTATGAGCTGAACTATTTACGTCAAAATGATTGTTAAATCAAATTTGACTGTCCAAGCTCTGATACCAATTGTTGGATCTGAGTTTCTTTTTGATTGTATTTTACGTTTGTAATTAAGATGAAAATGAAAGAATTGTGCAGCGGAAATAAGATGAAAGCAAACTTTGCATACAATCAAACGAGAGTAATACTTTTATCAAACATCTTTTCACAAAGAACCGAATGATTGAATTTGTTTCAACAACGATTACAATGATTGATGTAAGAATGCAAACTCCCCCTCAGCCAGAGCTCAGTAGTTTGTTCGTGCAAAGAAGACGATTGATCAAAAGAGCTAATAGAACAGTACAAAGTACTGAACTATTTATAAGCACTTGCAAACCACTGAGCATCTTAGCTGACGTCACCATGAAAGTGACATCTAACCTCCTAACAAACTCTAACTACTGATCTATAAACACTGATGTACTAAACTACTGATATTACAATACATTACATAAAGGACACTTAAACTGCTGCTGCATCCTTCCACTGCTGTGAACCCAGCAGTGCTTGTCCGGATCAGCAGTACTTGACCCAAGGCAGTAGATAGAGTCAACAGAGCTTTGGTCTTCCATCAGTCTTTGACTTTGATCAGTAGATATAAAGCAGCAGTTGTAGATCAGCACTTAGTATGATCAGCAGATAGGAGGTCAGCAGATATGAAACCACTTTCAAGGGGAGAGATTTGCATGAAACAACTGTAAACGTCTGCTTATTCTGGATCCACTGCTTTGATCCAGTTTTGGCTTTACATTATCTGTTCCTCTGATAGGGTTCAATCCCAACATCATTAGATATGAATAAAAGTTACAGGAATACACATTCAAGGGTCAAATGCATAAAAATGGTCATTTGCGTAAAATGACCAACCGATGGGTAAATTTTGGGATAATAGGTTAGTTATGCTAAATTCACCATAAAAATAGTTGTGGTGGAAGATCATTTGATAAATATTGCGAAAATAAGATGCTAGAAATAAACGAGTATGAATTATACGGAAAAGTGCTCAAATACCCTTAACGGGTCAAAATAAGCTTTTAAGTACAAACGGGTTTAAGAATATACATAAACTCGTGAAATGAACCTAATATGATAGACAACATTAAAATTATAAGATTCATGTGAATTTGGGATCAAACAAACATGTTTGTTTGATAAACGCATGAACGGGTCAAAACTTTGTAAAAAGGTATTAAGTCGAAGAGTTAAAGGTCTGAAATTTTGTTATGCCAGATGTTGGATTTCAACTTCATAAGATGGAGAATTGAATTACGAACGCGTAGGAAAAAGAATCGGGTAAAACGGATTAAAAACGAGAGAGTTATGCTCGTTTCCGTGAAATCAGGTTATGCTGGGAATATGTAGCAACATAATAAGAACTTGCTGTCAAAAAGGGGGCTAGGTGGGGCGTCTAGCCCCCCCTGAATCCGAAAATTGTTAAATTTTGTTTGTTTGACCCATGTAACTTGTTTAAACTTATTATCTAACTATCAAAACTAACTTTTAAGTTGGTTTTGATCATAGGTGATCGTCAAGAGTGCCCGGATGAAGATCAAGCGACGAGCAAGAACCGAACACTCGTTAAATGAAGCTTCCGCGTCAAATCTTGATTTGTTTAGTTATAAATGAATTATGTAAACACTTATAAATATGTTTTTGAAATGTTGTAAACATGTGGGAATGTTAGTATGAAAAGTTTTTGTAAAGTCACATTTTAGCATTAAAATGTGTATTTTATTATTAAAATCATGATTAATTAAGCCGGGCGTTACAGCAATGTTGCAAAGAATTTCTTCAGAATCTTCAGGACTTGCTTTTGAAGATGAATGATATCCAGAATTGTAGCTTGATGAGGTTGTTTGTGGTTCTTTCATCTTCTCACCACTGAATGCTGTCTTTGGTGAACTGTCAGCTTTCACCGAAGGTAAATTGCCCTTGTAATACAAACCAACATTCTGATGATGTGACAAACGGCTCATTTTGCTTTGCTTTTATAACTCAAGGTCATGACTCTCATTTTTTTTCTAACAAAACATCAAGAGAAATTGAGTCATATAAGATATCATTTTTCAAAATAAACACAAACGTTTGCCATTGATCAGCTTGTGGTAACGCTTCAATTACTTTGTCAATTATTTCTTCTCTTGTTTTCACAATTCCAAACCTTTCAAGTTCAATTTTTAGATGACAAAAACGTTCAATCATTTGTCTAACAATCTCTCCTTTAATGCTATCAAACAGATCGAATTCTTTCTTTAATAAAGCAATTTTGTTCTTTTTAATCTGTTTACCCCCCTCAGCTTTAACTCGTAAAGCTTCCCACACAGATTTTGAAGACCCATCATGAATTAACAACGAAAAAATATCATCTCGAATCGATTGTTGAATCAAGGCGATCATTTTCTGCTCATATGAAAATCTTCGTTTGTCTTCTTCTGTAAAACTTTTGAGTGGGATTTCTTCTCCTTTGTCATCAGTAGGTTTATCGTAACCAAACTCCAAGCAAAACCAGCATTCATGTGCATACGCTTTAGTCCAGTTGATAAATCTTTCTTTCCACCAAACATAATCCTCAATATTATCAAGCTTAGGTGGTTTCGAATAGGTTCCATAAAAGTTATCATGTTTAATGTTGTCTTTAATTGATTTTGTTATTGCTTTGGGTGTAACATCTGAAGCTTCCAACGTATCTGAGGTAAACGCGTTGTAGAAAGTATTGTAAAATTCTTCAGCCATGATGAAAATTCTTGAATCAATGTACCTGGAACAAACAGTCAAACAAACACAATCAGTCTAAACACTATCAAACAACTTGAAATAAACTGACACTCGGTTGACGTGAAATGATCTTGACGCGAAAAATCCACTTTCAAACGGAATAAGGATCTCAAGCGGAATAAGATTTCAAACGAAATCACTTTTGGAGCGAAATCACTTGTTCAAACGGAATAGCAGCTTTCAAGCGGAATCCCTAGATGACACTTCAAACGAAATTAGAACTTCAAACGGAATCCGGACTTTCAAGCGGAATAATTGATTCTTTTCAAGCATAATTACAATTTTCAAATGGAATCAGATGAAACTCAAACGGAATTAGTAATCTCGTTTGAAATGGCCTCAACTTTTCAAGCGGAATTAAGATGTTCGTTCAAACGGAATTACGTTTTTGGTCCAATTTTGTCACTTTTAAGCCGAATTTTGGTCTGATTCTTTCAAGGGTTTGTTAAAACACTGTTTCGCATGTAATATATGAAATTTAATCCATTTTGACCGTGAAATCTTTTCAATTTTGAAAAAGAAGGTGTAGAAGTCAGAAAACTGATGATATCAAGCTAAACTCTTCCTCCTGAGCTCTGATACCACTTGTAGGATCGTTGTACGACCTGAATGAGTCGATCAGAAGAGTTTTGGATCCGAATCAAAGGCGGAATCAGTGAAACGGACGTGGAAACAGCTTGATTTACTATAATATGTCTCTGTTATTGATGTAAAAGAGTTACAGCACCTTGAGACAATTTGGCAGCACTTCGATACCAAATCAGAAGAATGTTACAAATGAAACGGGATTACAGGTATATATAGGCGAGTAATTACGTGTGGAATTAACAAGTTCAGTTCAAGCGGAATTAGCTAAAGCTAATTCCGTGCGGAATTAACCTTGTTAATCTCAAGTGGAATTAACTCTCAAACGATATCACCTATTCTAAGCGGAATTACCAAGATGGTAATTTCGTGTGAAATTACCCTAAAACTCATAAAACCTAATTTTCTCGTTCTACGAGCCCTGATCTATCAATCCTAATACATTACATGATACAAGACGAAGTCAACAGACATAGTGAACTAACAGATGAAACTATTATTTTTGAATCTAATACTATGCATACAAAGATAAGAACACCTAAAAAATTAAAATGGAATGAAATAACTCAATCATCAACATGGAATTTATAAGATATAAACCCGCCAAAACCTATAGAGATAGACAATCAAACATCTAGCATAGTAGAACATTCTGATGGTTCAATAGATATTTCTTTTAGTAATATATTACCAAGGCATTCTATAGGAGCAAGTACTTCTAGAAATACTTTAGATGAAAGTCTATTTAGAAGAAGTTTATCAATGAAAATGAAAGGTGTTGATTTTTCAAATACTATTCCAAGACCACTATATGAAGAAAATGATAGTGATAATAATACTTATGTCCCAACTAAGTCTGATATGGAAAATTATGAAGAAATACAATGAGTGATTCAAAAATTCAAGCTCGAAGAAATAACAATATTTGGTTTTTGAAAAATTGCAATAGAAAAATAAAATATTTGAGAGAAAGAATAGAAGAATATAAAAATTCATGCAACATGCCTGTCACACCCCAATTTTCCACGTGTCACCGGTGGGCCCGGTGGGGAGTATAGTGACGTAGTTGATATCATCATAGTCAAACAACACAATATTTAAATGCACAGCGGAAGCAAAAGATAAATATATTACAAACCGATATAAAGTAATATCAAGTATTACAAACGGAATGTAAAGGATCCACAGGCGGATCAAAAATAAAATGAATCATTTGTTCAACAGACTTTAAGGCATCCAAGCTTGCGAGACTTATTGTGGACGCTAGAAGACAGCCAGCCTATTACGAGTAGTACCTGCACTTAACCTTTTGGAAAATACGTCAGTTTACACTGGTAAATACAATTTAACTGACTCGTTTTGAAAAGGGTTGAAAATTGATTTGAATGCACGTGGCACAAAACATTTTATAACTTGGGATAATTAAGTAATATAATCTTGTGAACGAATTACATGTTACTTGTGCGTTCAGTAGCCCGGATCTTGTCCGGGTTAAAGATCAATAGACACACCACATTATTGAGTTATACACTGACAGGTGTACGCCTACACCCCGTGCTCAGGTCGTGGCCATCTCGTAAGATGATGCCAAAGATATCCGGGACATGGTCATTAACCCCCCAAAGGCTTTAAGTGAACAAGACTGTTTAAACGAGCCAATCAAATTATTCAATTAACCACCCAAAGATGTAAGATTTAATGCTCGATCAAGCGGTATTCTATATACCGTAACCCAAGCCCGTATAGGGAAAATAAGTTAAAAGTATTTACCTGAGCTAAATATAAATTCAATCCCAGCTGTATACCACCAAGCAAGTACAGATAGCTTTTACTGGGCTCCTAAATCTAGAACGAAGGTTTTTAATAACCTATTAGATTCCTAACGGGTCTTTACTTAAGCCTAAGCTTAGCCCGGTTAACTTTAAGGACGATATGGTTCAAACGCACGATTAAGCGAAGACCGGATAGAATGTGATTTAGACCCGACAAGTTTGAAGACTTGTATAATATGGGTATACTAAACACATTCTGGATTTTGAGATAAAAATGATAAGGTTTGACCCGTTTCGGTCAATTTATGCAAACTAGTTACATAAACCGAACCGAACGCGAAAAGAGCGTTACGGGTAACCATAAGAGTCATATGCAAGTTTCCTGAGATAATATGCCTTAAATATGTTATACTATCAGTAAGATATCTTCTATTATGCCCCATACGAATTTAAACTCAATTTACGCCTCATAAGGGCATTTTGGTCATTTAAAAGATTATAAAAGAGTTAAATTTGTAATCTGAGTTACAGGTATGATTTATACAGCAAATACACTTAATTTACATGTTATAACAGTAGGGTATGACCCATATGTGAAACTTATCATTTAAAACCAAACTATGCACCTTAGGGGTATTTTGGTAATTTCACAAGGGCTTAAAAGGTCAAAACTGGAAACCTGGGTTCAAAAACTTTTACTTACTGTTATTATCTCAAAATACACTAAAAACATCAGTAGGTATCAACCTTATATGTTTAATATAGTTTTAGTACATAATATGCGTTAAAAACGCTTAAAAAGGCGATTTGGGGCCATTACCGGGTTTTTAAAGGAAAGCTGATATTTTTATAATTCTAGAAGGCTCAAAATATTTTATTTAACAAATAAAATCAGTAGAAAAAGGTTTGGGGTCAAAAGGATTTGTAAAACTCATTTTATGGCATAAAAGGGCAAAATCGGTATTAACCGAATTAAACTTAGAGACCTATGTTATGCTCAGCCAAAAATTAAATAAAAATCTTCAAAAATCCCAAAATATTATATTACATCAGTGGGTAAAAAGTTTGATATCAAAAGGTGGGTTTAAATAGGTTATACGCTAATTACGCCGTTTAATTAACATAAAGCTTTCAAATTACGCTAATGAGCATAACTTCTAATCTAGACTTCAAAATGATGTCAAATTTTAGGTACAAGTTTATAAATCAGTAATTAAGGTTTCTACTCTTTCACTTTTTCAAAAATCACGTTTTATAGTCAAAAGGGCATAATAGTCAACATTTAAGCATTAATCGGAAACATGCATGTGAATCGGATAAGTAATGAACCAAATTGTATAATCTCAGAGAGTTATACTTATATGAAACCTGGTCCAAAATAAGCTCTAAGGCAGATCTTAAACATGCATAAACGGATCAGAACTGAAAGTCAAGGCAAAAGTCAAATTATGCGACTTTCGGTTCCGATCCGGGTTTAAACTGAAAATTGTCGAGTTGAACATGTTGAGACATGTTCTTACATTAGTTACCATGTTATTTTAATGATCAAACAGGTTGCATGTTCCCTACATTACTAATTATGCTTAATTTTGAAAATACTCATTCTGTTGACTTTTTAAAACAGGCTTTGACTCGACAATTAACATAGTTAGAGTGGGAATCTGAAAGTACCCTTTTAAGGGTTTGTTACCCACATAAATACCTACTTGTAGGTACTTTCAATTCGAGAAATGACTGAGCGGATTTCAATTAATCGCAAAGTCAAATTTAAATTACGACGGTTTGACTAATAGCTAATTAACTAAGCTAAAACGAAATCGAAAGGGTTATGAACACTTACAAGAGTCCTAATTACTATTAGAGATCACTAGAAGGCCTGAGGTTGATCAGAGAGCTTCAGAATTTAGAATGCAAGTGAAGTATCAAGTGAACTCATCACCTATTTATACTTTTCGGGACTTCGTATGATCGCGACAAGTGTCGAGGACATGTAATCAGATTAGGCCAGGTGTTAAGTGGTTTTTCAATACAAAGTGCAGCCCCTAGATTCAAGTTTGTGAGTATGGAAAATAGTTAGGACAACAACCAGCTACTAACAGGCTGTTACCAGCTGTTTCTAGCAGCCTAGTTCAGCAAAACAACTTCTAGAAGTGGCTGTTTCAGTCCCTGCAATTACATAACTGCATATAACAGCCCTTTATAAACCCGTACATCTTATAAAAAGACATATTTAGTCCCTCTGACCTCTGAATCAGATGGTTACAGGTCTAAAACAACTTCTGAGGGCTGTTAAGATCAGGAACAGTTTGCTGAATTATAGTTTCCGTCCCTGTACATGTTAAATGCCATTTCTAACACGTTTAAAGTCCGTTAATCCATCTTCAAGGCTCCACAATGATGCCTCAACATATGGGACATGAAACATGTTCAAAAACATGTCGGATGTCGGTCCGTTTGGCCGTACGGTCACGTTGTTCGTCTAATTACGACGAAACACGAACGGACGCGAAAAACGGTCCAAATTACGCGACGAATGAAATTTTATCATGGCGATCACTAAAATAAAATATTTTAGTGCTTACATAAATTTTTGGGTGTCCGGAGATATTCAGATTGTGAGATATGCGCGAAAATGCAAACTTGTGCACTTTTTGACACTTTTAGTCCCTACATGACCTTAAAGTTTATTTTTGCGCACCAAACACCTCTAAGCCTATATATAAGCTATAGAAATGATAATTAGGGCATGTTTAACTCATGGACACTTTCCGGAAGGTCCGTTACCATACGAATCGACATACTTTTACAGTTTGACGCAAATAGTCCTTAAATTGCGTAAAGTAGCGCGAAATGCCGTTTAATGTTATCCAAGCCTTCCATGGCCCATATTTATCCTTCCCAAGAATATAATTAAATATTAATACGCTCTCGTTCGCTTAGATGGTCACCGAAAGGCATAGATTCAAAAGTTGACGCTTTAGGTCCCTCTATTGCGCAAACTTGCGCATCTCATCATTTAATAGCATTGAAGCCTCATCTAATCCATATTAGACATTCTTGAAAGTATTATTAAACATCACGATGCTTCGGATTCGCTAAAAGGTCATTCAGAGGTATAATTAAACATATTTACACTTTTAGCCCCTCTAACTTGCAAAGTTGCGCGTAACTTTACTTATAGGCATAAAAACCTTAGATGGCCATTATTTGGCATTCCCGAGAGTATAATTAAATATTATTAAGCTCCCGGTTTGTTAGAAGGTCACTCAGAGGTAAGAATTAACATGTTGACACTTTTAACCCTTTATTGCGCAAACTTTCAATTAATTACGCAAACGACTACACTTATTCATCAAGTGGCACATTTGTGAATATAAACATCGTGAGAGGTTATTTGGAAACTTATTTTGGGTATGCTAACACTTCCAGTCCTTTGATGGCCATTATTTGGCATTCCCGAGAGTATAATTAAATATTATTAAGCTCCCGGTTTGTTAGAAGGTCACTCAGAGGTAAGAATTAACATGTTGACGCTTTTAACCCTTTATTGCGCAAACTTTCAATTAATTACGCAAACGACTACACTTATTCATCAAGTGGCACATTTGTGAATATAAACATCGTGAGAGGTTATTTGGAAACTTATTTTAGGTATGCTAACACTTCCAGTCCTTTTATTATCAAAGTTTTCGATTTTTCGAAAAATTAGTCCCTTAAATTCAACATTGGACTTTATTAGAGTTTATTACACGTGTCAATACATCATTGGACGTGATTTTACGAGGTGTTACATCCTCACCCCCTTAAAAGAAATCTCGACCTTGAGATTTGCTAAAATGCTGGAAGTACTTTTTGTCACATAACGGACTTAACTTCTATAGCATATCTGGAGTCTCTCCAAGCTCCCAATTTGACCTCTATATAATAGGTTCATGTATCCTTTTTGAGGTTTCTTATCCTGTCGATCCGCATTCGATACAGGTTTATCATTATATCACAAGTCTGCCAACCGTTATGTGATAGTGCTTCTTGACTTATTGGCGAAACATATCCTTTAATCCTTAGGGTGTAATACATTGCGAGCTCCACCAAGCTCCTTAAATAGGTTTTAGCTCATAAGTTATTTGATCTTTGATACATTCGATTCCTTCGAATGATTTTATATATTCAGAGCTTAACTAGTCTGGTAATTAACAAATTGGCACACCCTTCCAGAGTGATATCTTTGTTGAACCTTATTCCTTAACAAGGACTTAGGAGGGTTGCTATTTTCTTTAATCTTTGATTTTCTGCCAAAACTGGCAATCTTACAGATGATCATGGATTTGTATGATCCTATTCGTTTTTTCCAAGGCAATTTTCAGATCCTGATGATTGGACGTACCAATCTTCTATTTAACAATAGGTATTCCACATTCCATCTAAGCAAGGTCTCCAAAGGAGCAGCCTTGATACTTATACATCAAGTATTATAGAAAAGCTTATCTCAATGTGAAATGGTTATTCCAACCATTACTTAAAACTAATCTTAAGGGATAGTTAATCCTCACAGTTAGTCTAACAAATCGACGATCCTGGGCAGCTGATGGAAATTCTTAATTGTTGCCTAATTTGGGTTGCGGTATTCAATGCATAAGCAAAATGAACCGTCTTTCTTACTTAACAATACCCAATTCTTAGAATATAGGGTTAGGCTATATGAATTCTTTATTCTCAAAACTTATTTAATTGGGGTTTTGATTCTTCCAATAATGGCACTAGCCGTCTTGGAGATTTCATAAGAATACAACCCTAAATGGGATATAAATCTTAATTCTACCTGCCTCTCAAGAGGTAAACAGGGTAATCAAGATACAATGAGGTTACAGAGATTTTCCAAATCTCAGGCTCCAGTTCATCTGTCATATTCTGTGTCAGATAAGTGACACATTTATGTCACAAGTCCATGAATTCCTTAATCGGGAACATTTACTTTGGCAATTCCATTCTGGATATCTTCCTTGAATACCATTAGTTGACTTTAGTACCATATGACTATTAGAATATCCTTGCAGTTCCATGCATTAAACCTCCATACTGATCAGGCATGTAAGCAATCTATAGAACATATTAAGATACACTAATCCTCATGTGGCGCTTTTATCATACCATCTGGTATTCGCAATCGATAGAGATCAAAGAGATATCAACTATACATGCTGACGCACTTCTTCTAGAGAGAGGGTACTTCTAGAATTCCATGATTAGAGATTTCTAACAGGAACAGAAGAAATGGTTCTTATGATTTTGCCTGTAAGTTTTACCTTACACTTACTATCTGGGGTTCTTACGGGAAAGATTAAAAGTTTGCTAAGCTTATGGTTTTATGAGAGACTTAGCAGTACCTGCAACCAAACGTAACTCCTAGCCATAAAATCACCATAATGGGTTTATCTGGTGTCATTATTAATGTGAGCTGCCTCTAATCATACATCAGGAGGGCTAAACGCCTCCATTCTTAAACCTTTTAAACTTAGCTATAAAACCTTTGACAAATTGTAGGGCAATCTCGGCCTTGACTGGTTATTTCTTAATCTATAAAACGTGAGTAGTTGAGGTGGATCCATAATGGATTCATAATAAGCAGGCTTTTGAAATCTTAATGTGCCCTCTTATTGCCGATGCTAAATCATAATATATATATAGTGCATTATGCTTAAATTCTAGGTTAACCGAATAAGGGCACTATTTCCATCAATGAACCAAGGTCTGCAGCACATTGCCGATAGTTTATAAATCTTATGGGGGAGTCGGAAAATTATTACTCAATCTTTTCCTATTCCGTGACGCGTATAATAGGTTTTCTAATAAGGTCCTTAAAACTTGGACCATCCCATAATGTATAAGAGGAAATTTCTTGTGGATTTCATTAATGTCCTCACTAATCAAGGGTATTACCATCGAATGATTGTGATGTATACCTTACCATGTTTTTTTTCTAGTATAACCACTGATATACTTAATGGTTTCTACTTCATCCTTTCTAGTGTTTAGTCAACATAAGCAAGCCAAGAGTAACCAAAACATAGAGGTAAAATCTTGGATTCTAATACTTAGTCAACATAAGGAGGATAAGTAGGTGACTTATAGTAAGAAGGAAGGAAGTTATTGTACATGTGCTTATATTCAATCAAAATAGAAATTTCACAAACTAGGCACCTAGCTCGGTTGGCTAGGCGCGCGAAAGGGTGTGGCCTAGACCCAGGTTCGATTCCGGGGACGGCCGGTTCCACCATTTTTTTTGTTGATTAATATTAATTAAACGTACGGATACATGTAATTATGAGGGTTGTCTCATAAGGAGTCTTGATAACTACTTGTTTATTATACACAATATGGGCTTGATTTTCAAGACAACCAATCGATTTTTATCACTATATTGAGTCCTTATACTTTAACGGAAACTAGGACATCGGACGAATGATTCCTAATGGATATAAAACATCCATCTAATATTGCTGAAGTAGTCTCTGAGGTACTATCGACCAATTTTACTTTATACTTAACGCTTAGAGTTTTAACAGGCAGATTTAATGATTTACAAAATCTATTGTCTACGAAAGACTTATCTGAACCTGAATCAATAATACTCTAGCATGAGCGTTATTGATAAAGAAAGTACCTATTGTGACATTGTCATCCTGAATAGCCTCTTGAGCGTCCATTTGAGAGCTCCCAGCTTTGGTCTCCTTAGCCTCCCCAGGCTTCTTGGTTTTATTTGGGCAATTTGTCTTGATGTGCCCTATTTCATTGCAACCATAGCAGGTTGCGTCCTTTATGTCTTGGCACTCCAAGGTCTTGTGCCCTTTCTTGTTACAAATCCCACAAGGCCTAGCTTGTGACTCCAGAGTGCATTTCCTTTTAGTTGCCTTCTTTGGGCAGCGGTTAGTTATGTGCCCCCCTTCTCGCCACAATCATAGCATGTGGCGTCCTTCAAGTCCTTGCACTCATGGGTCTTGTGATCCATCACCTTGCAGATGACACATCCCCCGGTCTGCTCATAGAAACATTTTCCGAAATGCTTCTTCTTGCAGGTTTTACATTTGGGTTTTGCCTCCTTTGGTTTGGACTGGTTATAGTTCGAACCGGTCTTACCCTTTTTACAACATTTATTTGGGGTATCATCGCACTTTCGCTTATGATCCTTCAACACACGGTCCACAGCGTTGTTTACGGCTGTATCTATCATAGCCTGTAACTCGGTGCTTGTTAAGTTCAGTCTTGCATCATCATTCCGATCAACTAGACGATTGTAAGCTTCAAAGGAGTCAGCCATGGTGAAGCTTTGAAGGCTACAAACCAAGTAGTAATAAATTGGTTTAATTATATAGCGAATTGTCGAACTTGATAATTAAGTAGCCATGGTGCGAATAAACCATATGGGCCAACAGATAGTATTTAATTTATTTGATTATGTTTCTCCTGAGTTTTTAAATAAACCATCTTTGGCGTTTAAACGGAATATAATCCTTCATATTTACTAGACAGGGGACATAAGTCACGACTGTCAATGTCATACTGACATCTTATATAGCACAACGGCTTGTTCCAAAGGACTTTTCGATGGCACAGATGCCTTGTCACTAGGGAAATTTTAAAACATAATCAATGATTCCTTTGGATCGGAAAATTTCATAATTCATTGTCTTGACAAGAAGTTATGAAATAAAACTATCGTTTTCATGTATGCATCTTTGCCCGTAGGTATACATCCCAGGTGGATGTTTAGATGTGTACATCATGTTCGACGTTTATTAGCCATGATTCCTATTGATTATATAGGCTAAATAAAGGGTTTGGAAGTTCCTAATATAAAGATGACAATCGTGATTTTATCGTATCACTGTTGTCGGGAGTGTTAACACGTTTTCAGATGTTAACAAGAATCTGAATCTCTTTTTAAATAGGTTTTACCATCTTAGCTAGGTCTTCAATGACATTCAAGCTAGGTCAAACCTTTTAAGATTCTCTTTAATATTTATACTGGCAGGAAAGGAATGATATTATTTTCATTCAGGATTTTTATTATAATTATCCTGACTTTAATTAAAATATAACTATAGCACAAAAAGTCAAGTCACAAGGACATCTTTAAATTATAAACCATGATTTTGTAGAATCAAGGTAGTTAGGCTTGAACGTGTCCACGCCTTTTCTTGACAGGGAGTTGTAGGCTACGACTGTCTTTAGTCTCAGAGGACGTTAATTATAGCCCGTAGGCATTATATCCCTAAAGGATGTTTAAATCACAAAATAAGAAAGGATTTCGGGAGAATCCAGTATAAGGATGATTTGTGTGACTTTATCGAACCACGTCTGCCAGAAAAGTTAATATGTTACAGATGTTAACAAGGATGTGGATCTCTTGAATAGGTCCTACCATCTTGGCATCGTCATACAGGCTAGGTTTACCTTTAAGATTCTTTTTTAATAATTAACGCAGAACAATCCTAACTCGGGATGTTAATAAGGATCTGAACCTAAATTGAGGAACTGCCATCTTGGCCGGGTCTTAATAATGACACGAGGCTAGGTCTTGTCCTTTTTAGATTTTTCCATTTTATTATACTGGTAGATCTTATAACAGAAATGTTATTTTAATTTATTTCATATATTATATTCATATATAATGATATAAATGAAATTTAGATAAAACATCCCAATGGTTTTAAAAGAGGTATAGAATTGCCCTAAAAGGGACTTAAAAGAAATGATGTTGTCCACAAAGGGACCAAAAGATAAATATCGTTATAAAGACTTTTAAGGAAACGATCTTCAGTAAAAGGAGTCTCTTCTTCATTTTAGTTCTGAATGTCCTCTCCTTGGTCGTACGTTAATCCTAGTCGCAACACGAAGCTTGGCCTTTCCTAGGCTTCAAATGGGGAGAATTTCCATTACAGCTTCTTGCTTGGCAACATATTAAAATATAATTGAAGGTAATAATCTTCCGAATAGGGACGAGAGTATTCCTATGTTAAGTCTAGACTCAGAAAGTTAAGGAATGTGCTACTGTGTCATTGAGATTAAACACAAAAAGGATAGTGTTTAATTCACTCAATGTTGGCTCTGATACCAACCTGTCACACCCCAATTTTCCACGTGTCACCGGTGGGCCCGGTGGGGAGTATAGTGACGTAGTTGATATCATCATAGTCAAACAACACAATATTTAAATGCACAGCGGAAGCAAAAGATAAATATATTACAAACCGATATAAAGTAATATCAAGTATTACAAACGGAATGTAAAGGATCCACAGGCGGATCAAAAATAAAATGAATCATTTGTTCAACAGACTTTAAGGCATCCAAGCTTGCGAGACTTATTGTGGACGCTAGAAGACAGCCAGCCTATTACGAGTAGTACCTGCACTTAACCTTTTGGAAAATACGTCAGTTTACACTGGTAAATACAATTTAACTGACTCATTTTGAAAAGGGTTGAAAATTGATTTGAATGCACGTGGCACAAAACATTTTATAACTTGGGATAATTAAGTAATATAATCTTGTGAACGAATTACATGTTACTTGTGCGTTCAGTAGCCTGGATCTTGTCCGGGTTAAAGATCAATAGACACACCACATTATTGAGTTATACACTGACAGGTGTACGCCTACACCCCGTGCTCAGGTCATGGCCATCTCGTAAGATGATGCCAAGGATATCCGGGACATGGTCATTAACCCCCTAAAGGCTTTAAGTGAACAAGACTGTTTAAACGAGACGATCAAATTATTCAATTAACCACCCAAAGATGTAAGATTTAATGCTCGATCAAGCGGTATTCTATATACCGTAACCCAAGCCCGTATAGGGAAAATAAGTTAAAAGTATTTACCTGAGCTAAATATAAATTCAATCCCAGCCGTATACCACCAAGCAAGTACAGATAGCTTTTACTGGGCTCCTAAATCTGGAACGAAGGTTTTTAATAACCTATTAGATTCCTAACGGGTCTTTACTTAAGCCTAAGCTTAGACCGGTTAACTTTAAGGACGATATGGTTCAAACGCACGATTAAGCGAAGACCGGATAGAATGTGATTTAGACCCGACAAGTTTGAAGACTTGTATAATATGGGTATACTAAACACATTCTGGATTTTGAGATAAAAATGATAAGGTTTGACCCGTTTCGGTCAATTTATGCAAACTAGTTACATAAACCGAACCGAACGCGAAAAGAGCGTTACGGGTAACCATAAGAGTCATATGCAAGTTTCCTGAGATAATATGCCTTAAATATGTTATACTATCAGTAAGATATCTTCTATTATGCCCCATACGAATTTAAACTCAATTTACGCCTCATAAGGGCATTTTGGTCATTTAAAAGATTATAAAAGAGTTAAATTTGTAATCTGAGTTACAGGTCTGATTTATACAGCAAATACACTTAATTTAACATGTTATAACAGTAGGGTATGACCCATATGTGAAACTTATCATTTAAAACCAAACTATGCACCTTAGGGGTATTTTGGTAATTTCACAAGGGCTTAAAAGGTCAAAACTGGAAACCTGGGTTCAAAAACTTTTACTTACTGTTATTATCTCAAAATACACTAAAAACATCAGTAGTTATCAACCTTATATGTTTAATATAGTTTTAGTACATACTATGCGTTAAAAACGCTTAAAAAGGCGATTTGGAGCCATTACCGGGTTTTTAAAGGAAAGCTGATATTTTTATAATTCCAGAAGGCTCAAAATATTTTATTTAACAAATAAAATCAGTAGAAAAAGGTTTGGGGTCAAAAGGATTTTTAAAACTCATTTTATGGCATAAAAGGGCAAAATCGGTATTAACCGAATTAAACTTAGAGACCTATGTTATGCTCAGCCAAAAATTAAATAAAAATCTTCAAAAATCCCAAAATATTATATTACATCAGTGGGTAAAAAGTTTGATATCAACAGGTGGGTTTAAATATGTTATACGCTAATTATGCCGTTTAAGTAACATAAAGCTTTCAAATTACGCTAATGAGCATAACTTCTAATCTAGACTTCAAACTGATGTCAAATTTTAGGTGCAAGTTTATAAATCAGTAATTAAGGTTTCTACTCTTTCACTTTTTCAAAAATCACGTTTTATAGTCAAAAGGGCATAATAGTCAACATTTAAGCATTAATCGGAAACATGCATGTGAATCGGATAAGTAATGAACCAAATTGTATAATCTCAGAGAGTTATACTTATATAAAACCTGGTCCAAAATAAGCTCTAAGGCAGATCTTAAACATGCATAAACGGATCAGAACTGAAAGTCAAGGCAAAAGTCAAATTATGCGACTTTCGGTTCCGATCCGGGTTTAAACTGAAAATTGTCGAGTTGAACATGTTGAGACATGTTCTTACATTAGTTACCATGTTATTTTAATGATCAAACAGGTTGCATGTACCCTACATTGCTAATTATGCTTAATTTTGAAAATACTCATTCTGTTGACTTTTTAAAACAGGCTTTGACTCGACAATTAACATAGTTAGAGTGGGAATCTGAAAGTACCCTTTTAAGGGTTTGTTACCCACATAAATACCTACTTGTAGGTACTTTCAATTTTAGAAATGACTGAGCGGATTTCAATTAATCGCAAAGTCAAATTTAAATTACGACGGTTTGACTAATAGCTAATTTACTAAGCTAAAACGAAATCGAAAGGGTTATGAACACTTACAAGAGTCCTAATTACTATTAGAGATCACTAGAAGGCCTGAGGTTGATCAGAGAGCTTCAGAATTTAGAATTCAATTGAAGTATCAAGTGAACTCATCACCTATTTATACTTTTCGGGACTTTGTATGATCGCGACAAGTGTCGGGGACATGTAATCAGATTAGGCCAGGTGTTAAGTGGTTTTTCAATACAAAGTGCAGCCCCTAGATTCAAGTTTGTGAGTATGGAAAACAGTTAGGACAACAACCAGCTACTAACAGGCTGTTACCAGCTGTTTCTAGCAGCCCAGTTCAGCAAAACAACTTCTAGAAGTGGCTGTTTCAGTCCCTGCAAGTACATAACTGCATATAACAGCCCTTTATAAACCCGTACATCTTATAAAAAGACATATTTAGTCCCTCTGACCTCTGAATCAGATGGTTACAGGTCTAAAACAACTTCTGAGGGCTGTTAAGATCAGGAACAGTTTGCTGAATTACAGTTTCAGTCCCTGTACATGTTAAATGCCATTTCTAACACGTTTAAAGTCCGTTAAGCCATCTTCAAGGCTCCAAAATGATGCCTCAACATAGGGGACATGAAACATGTTCAAAAACATGCCGGATGTCGGTCCGTTTGGCCGTACGGTCACGTTGTTCGTCTAATTACGACGAAACACGAACGGACGCGAAAAACGGTCCAAATTACGCGACGAATGAAATTTTATCATGGCGGTCACTAAAATAAAATATTTTAGTGCCTACATAAATTTTTGGGTGTCCGGAGATATTCAGATTGTGAGATATGCGCGAAAATGCAAACTTGTGCACTTTTTGACACTTTTAGTCCCTGCATGACCTTAAAGTTTATTTTTGCGCACCAAACACCTCTAAGCCTATATATAAGCTATAGAAATGATAATTAGGGCATTTTTAACTCATGGACACTTTTCGGAAGGTCCGTTACCATACGAATCGACATACTTTTACAGTTTGACACAAATAGTTCTTAAATTGCGCAAAGTAGCGCGAAATGCCGTTTAATGTTATCCAAGCCTTCCGTGGCCCATATTTATCCTTCCCAAGCATATACTTAAATATTAATACGCTCTCGTTCACTTATATGGTCACCGAAAGGCATAGATTCAAAAGTTGACGCTTTAGGTCCCTCTATTGCGCAAACTTGCGCATCTCATCATTTAATAACATTGAAGCCTCATCTAATCCATATTAGACATTCTTGAAAGTATTATTAAACATCACGATGCTTCGGATTCGCTAAAAGGTCATTCAGATGTATAATTAAACATATTGACACTTTTAGCCCCTCTAACTTGCAAAGTTGCGCGTAACTTTACTTATAGGCATAAAAACCTTAGATGGCCATTATTTGGCATTCCCGAGAGTATAATTAAATATTATTAAGCTCCCAGTTTGTTAGAAGGTCACTCAGAGGTAAGAATTAACATGTTGACACTTTTAACCCTTTATTGCGCAAACTTTCAATTAATTACGCAAACGACTACACTTATTCATCAAGTGGCACATTTGTGAATATAAACATCGTGAGAGGTTATTTGGAAACTTATTTTAGGTATGCTAACACTTCCAGTCCTTTTATTATCAAAGTTTTCGATTTTTCGAAAAATTAGTCCCTTAAATTCGACATTGGACTTTATTAGGGTTTATTACACGTGTCAATACATCATTGGACGTGATTTTACGAGGTGTTACAATGCCTCCATCCGACCCGTATCATCCCTCTAATTATACATCTAACCCGTATCATCCCTCTAGCTATATATTATTTTTAGAAAAAAGATTAAGAGAAGAAAATAATTATAGAGTAAAACTTATAGAAAAAATTTCAAGTACAACTTGTTAATTATGGATAAAGAAATGTTAAAATATTTAAAAGATGAAATGTTCAATGAGTATAATAATAAAAATTTAATATGGTATTTTTCTACATACGATGAACATAAAAGATTTTTACATGAGATTGATTGGCACTTATATATGTGTGAAAATGATGAAAATATTCCATTTTTCTCCTGGTTTCCTCTTTACTGTATAAAAAATAAAATTGAATATCCATTTTTTGAAAATATATCTGTAAGTAATACTAACTAAAACCTATACAATTATAGATAAAAATGAAGATATTACTAGTATACATCCTCCACATACGGATATAAAAATAAAAAATGAAAATAAAGACTATATTGCAAAGCCTTTAGCAAGCATTAAGGAAGATATAGATAAAAATGTAAAGACAATTATTTTTCAAAATAATTATACCAATGAAAAATTAAATACCATAGGAGAACAATTAGAAATGATAGAAACTAATAATAAAAATAATTTAGATCAACCTAGTACTTCAAATACTAAAATAATAACTGAAACTATCGAAAATCCAATATTTAAACCATATAGTATAGATATCCCAATACGTTTAAACAAACAACAAGATATGTTACAAGATATTTCCTCAAAAATTTCAAAACTAAATATAAATGTTATTTCAGATCAAGAAATTCAAAGTATCGAAGAACAATTTAATGATTTTCAGATAGAAGATTCTATAAATAAAATTAAAAGATGAAATTATCATTTTTCAAAAAATAATACTTATACTACTAGACCTGAAACAAGAAATTATTACCCTAGACCTACCCCACCTGATTTACAATTTGAAGAATGACATACTTTAGTTCAAGCAAAATATGATGGAACCTCTTTATACGAATGGAGTATAGAAGGTCAAACAGAACATCAAATTCTCAATCTATTACAAGAAATGATAATGGCAGCCAATGCATAAAAAGCAAATGGAAATAATGAAGCTCAAATTCTTACTATGATAGTTTCTGGTTTTACTGGAATTCTTAAAGGTTGGTGGGACAAGTATCTTACAGAAGAAGAAAAACAAATAATTCAAAATGCTAAAAAATTAATTATTAAAACAGAAAATAATGTTCAAGTTCCAACTGAAACACCTGATATAATAAATACTTTAATATTTGCTATAATTAAACATTTTATTGGAAATCCAACAGATTATCAAGAAAGAAATTCTTTAATATTATTAAATTTGACATGCAGGAAATTACAAGATTTTAGATGGTATAAAGATGTATTTCTTTCTAAAGTTATGACTAGGGATGATTGTAAAGAAGCCTGTTGGAAAGAAAGATTTATAGCTGGGTTACCAAAATTATTTACAGAAAGAATTAGAGAGAAAATTAAAAAAAGATTTTAATAATAATATTGAGTTAATTACGTAGTTAGTCCCTGTGGTTTCCACAAAATAACATACTTAGGTATTAATAGTTTAGAATCACATTCTAGGGTATTAACTTTTCATTTTGTAACGTTCGAAGGTATTAACGTTATTTGTAGGCTTAAAATCACATTCTGTAGGTCCCTCTCGAGGATGAGATAAAACCTTATCCTTGTTATATCAAACACACTAGCGAGTGCAGAATCCAAGCTAGCATGCAACCGAGACTTTATACAAGAACAAGCACAAACACAACACGCAAGATTCACCGATTAACACCACTTGTATTAATATGAATGAAGGGTCCGGTTACAAGCTCAATGTTTACAGAAGTATTCTATAAACTCTCAAAGTGTGTGTGTGTGCTCCTGTCTCACTCAGTCTTCCTCTTGTGTGTGCTACTGAAGTGAACACAACACACGGGTATTTATACCCGACACAGATCGTCTGGTCGAAGGATCAGACAGACTGATCGAAAGATCATCTGTCGACCAGAAACAGCTCGAAGGATCAACATGTACCACGAAAGATGTGATCTTTCGTGGTCCATCCTTCGAAGGATATCTTTCGAGCTCATCATCATCGAAGGATATAAGTAATCCTTCGATGACCATCCTTCGACTCAAACATCTTTCAATCATGTGCTAACTGTTTGGTCAAGTCAAACCAGGAGGATGGTTGACTTGGTCAAACTTACATCGAACGCACATAAAAACAAACCTAAGACGTAAATCAGACTAACACAAGACATCGTTTTAAATCATGACGAAATACAGACAAAGTACAGACATAAGTGCACCAACAAACTCCCCCTTGGCTGTAGCTTTGTCTCGATTTTCGTTCTTGTAGGTCTTCGTGTCTTCAAGTCTTTGACTTCTTTTCACGTCTTCAATGTCGGATGATCTTCAAAGTCTTCACGTCTTGAAAATAGAAAGTGTATCAACAAACTCCCCGTTTCATGTAGAAAGTGTGTTGACAAACTCCCCCTTAGATTGAACTCTCCATTGAGTCATGCTCGTGAATCGTTGACTTGTCAATTCTTCAGATCCTTGTGGTGTTGATGAAGGGACAGCGGCAACTCGATCATTTTATCCTTTGAGTGCCTCCACTTCGTGTCTTCATTCCAAAGCTTTTCATCGAACATGTTCTCCTCGCCTTTAGCATCTGCACATGCAAGAAAGCTAAACGCATAATGAGAACAACCGCTTGGAATATAGTTAACATTTAAACTAACGACACATATGAGATCAAATCTCAATCAAACACCAACCGACAGCAGTTTGAAAGTTTAGAAAAATATTCATTTTAATCCTTTAACTTTCAAAACTCGTTAACTTCGACTGTTTATGAAGATGCAATTGTTTTCCAGCTTATAATCAGGATCTTGGGTAGGATAGACTCGAGTTCCAACATCAGTCAATCAAAAATAAACTAGAAGCAAAATCTTTTTGGATTTTATAAAGTTTATATTAAAACACACCTAAAATCTTTTTGAAATTTTCATTTTTCAAATGTAAAGAAGGAAAACAATAAATATATATACAAAGATAAAGAAACGAAAGCAGTAAATAAATATTTACAGACATGCTTTTTGCGAGTTTCGAGGGTAAGAGAATCATATCAGTGTACGGTCATGCCAAAACACTCTTGTTGTTCAATTAGATAACATTAAGATAAGCATCCTATAACGATTATCGGTATTGTTGTCCACTTAAGCTCAGCTTATCATTTGTAATCATGGCGAGGGGATACGTTAAGGTATAATTTATACTTACCGACCGGTGTTCATCCACATCACGACACATTCCCGTATCAAGGTATGCACGAGGATTCATCTTACCGGTGAGTATACCGATTATCATCTGTTTGACCGTATATGATGTGAGATTCTCACTTATTTTGATTGAAAACAAGCCCTATGTGATAGAATCACTTATTTATGAGGAACTTGATTTTCAGATGCATGAGGGCACAGGAGCAAGTCCGTGAACAGGTCAGTACTTTCGTACAGCAGAGAGACGAACTTGACTCCCGGATGAATGTGATATTTTATCACTTATTGGTTTGGACATGTGATTGTTGATCACTTATTGAGGTCGTATGCAGTATGTACACGTATGTATGGTATCATGGAAGATCTAGACTTGCGTCCCCGTTATTTTTCGGTAAAAGATACAACCATGATACCCAGATGATAAGCAGCATAAAGACCGAATATCTCAGAACCTCGGCAATCTCTCAAACGAAATTTCGGTACTAAGACCATATGCCAATGAATGGTTCCCACCTGGTCTTCAGTCGATTTAAGTTTATATCACCCTGCACACTTTAAAATGATTGTGAGCCTACCGATACATCTTATATAGAGCTGCTTATCGTTTTTCATTTAAGGTTTAAAGAGGTTTAGACAGACCACTGATGTACTATCATATTCTCTTTTGCTCGCCAGGAAACTCATTTTTGCTTTTCTATTGTTTTTGAGTTTTTGAAATTTTTCGATGTTTTAGGATTTTCAGATTTTGGATTACTCCCCCTAAAATCAACAAACTAAAATAAATTTAAAACACAAAGGTATTTACAAAAATGATTTTCCGATGTTGGTTAACTCATGTTTTACCTCAATGCCGTTTACCAAAATTAATTTTGAACGAATTTCGGAAAAATCAGTTGACATGTCGGTAAGCGGTGCGGACCATGACAGCATTGTCTGGCCAAAGAGTGCTGAACGAGATAATAATTCACAAAGCAGCTTAAATATCGACAAGTATAGGAGAGATTAGAAATTTAAAACCGTATCCTGCAACTGCATCGTGCATTGCAAGGAATCTGAGTGCTCTCCCAAACTGAATATCCACCCGGTGTGGATTTCAAGGTCGATTTGTAGCTACTGAAATCCCTTCACAGCAACAAGATCATAAACCTCCGGGTCCGGCTGGTCTTCCAAATTGCACCAGCGAAGGTCTTTGTCTTTCTCTTTCAGAAGTAGTGTGCGGTTGTTCAATCCATGCCAAGGCATCCGCACACCTGGATGGTTTGTTCAACAAACACATTTTCTTCAATCACACCACGAAGAAATGTACACTGCACGTTCATCTTGTAGATTGTTGAACTTCAGACGTGCTGCAGGTGCGTACATTTTGATTTGAATCTATCCCGGGGACCCGATCAAAGCCTTGAACATTCACATTTTGAAATGATTTTCATTTTGTCGAAGCTTCCAATTTCTTTCATCAGACATTTCTTTTTCCCTTTTCTCTTCCTCTCCATCAAAGGCAACAATTTCTTCTGTCGCCTAACTTGTGCAAGGACGCTCCACTATCAACAATCTTACGACTATCGAAAGTTCCTCCTGGAATATCCTACACACTCACTCAGAGATTAGTCGGAGAGGGGGACCCAAGCCTTTGTGGACTTGGGTCGTCCTTGATCATCAAGAAAAGTGATTTCAATCACTTGATGATTAGGAAAAAGAACCTGTGGTGCTCCCCCTGACTGAATTACCTGTTTTTGTTTCCAAGCTGTTTGTCCTTTACCAGTATTTGTATTAATTGATTTAGCATTTACTGGTGTTACAGTTTTAGGTTTTGCTTGAACAGGTTTTTCTTCTTTGACCTCTGATTTTAAGGCCTTTTCAATTACCTTTTGATTCTTTTGTTTTAACTTCTTTTCCCTTTCTTTCAAGACACGTGGGTCTTGTTTCGGGGAAAGTGATCGTTTTTGGTAATTGGTTTCTTGGGGAGCACTTGTTTTTGCCTTCAACTTTTGCAGGTATGGGCAGTATCTTACAATATGCCCAATTGTGCCACACTCAAAACACATTCTCCGATCTACAAACCTCGGAGAAACATGTTGATGATCAGACGGAGAACCAGACAATGAACTTTATGATCTAGACGTGCTTGGACCTAAATCACATCCGTTGGTGTGTTGGGTGTAATTATTCTGATCATTTCGTTTTAAAATTCTAACTTGTTTTACAAAATCAACGTTAGATTTTTCTTGAAATGTTTCAATTTTATCTGAACCCGTGGATCCAACAAAGTTCATTTTCGGTTCTCGTTTCTTAACAGAAGCTCTTTTGTTCTGCACCTTTTGTTGTTGAACCTTTGGTTGTTCAGTCTTAGCCTGCTGAACTTTAGGTGCTTGAACCTTCTTGTTCTGAGCCTTCTTTCCCTGTACTTTACCCTTTCCTGAGTTGACTTGTTGTTTTCGCTCAATTGGTAGTTTTTGGTTTCCGTATTGTTTTCGAATTTGTTCACACGGAATTGGATCACATTGAGTGACGGTAATTTTGCCACTTTTGTTCCCCAAAAACTTATCAGTACATCCTTCAAAAATTTGCTCAATTAAATCTTGATTTACATTTTTAATTGGAAAATCTTTGTTAGAGTAGATTTTGCTATCTCCTTTGAGCGTGTACAACAAGTTATTCTCTTCACTGCTAGATACAAGGGACTCCATTGGTTTTGACATTTCAGTCTTACTCGGTTTCACTGGTGGATCACACAGGATGTGATTCTCGATTGGAATATCTGTTGTAACCGAGTTAGACTGTTGTTTCACAATTACTTCAGATTCATCATCCGAAGAATCAGCATCCTCAACAATGGGAGGACTCTGTTCCTTAACACATGATGAATCTGTCACATTCTCAGATTCAGATTCAGTTTCAGATTGACCCGAGGATGATGTACCAGTTGTGAACCCGAGGCCTGCTGCAAAATCATCTAGATTGAGTGGCACAATAGGTTCAAAACGGGGCATATCCTCGTCATCAGGCAATTTGGAGTAATTGTGATTCATTGGGGGAGGACA
This sequence comes from Helianthus tuberosus, assembly GCA_030545235.1. Lineage (NCBI taxonomy): Eukaryota > Viridiplantae > Streptophyta > Magnoliopsida > Asterales > Asteraceae > Helianthus > Helianthus tuberosus. The sequence goes on from CM060420.1 coordinate 47,144,545, forward strand.
TGATTTGAATCCAATACATTGTTTATCCCCCTTTTTCTTTTGAACATCAATAATGTGATCCAATACATAGCGGGAATTGGAATAGCTTTCCAGTTTCTGCTTAATTGTCTCACATTCACATCCAGCTGTTGCCAACTCTACCATTTGCTTTTCAATTGTGTCAATAAGATTATTGTTAGCATGTTGTTTTCGCAAAACAGCCTTTTGTAATTCTGAAACATCATGTCTTAATGACGCAATTGTTTCTTTAAATTCTTTTTCATTTCTGGTTAAAAACGAGTTAGCTTCAGCTGCTTTAGAAAGATCTACAATCAATTCTTGATTGTGTTTGGATAGGATTTCAAACTGACTTTCCTGTTCAGCATATTTAACATTTAAACTATCACAATTTTCACAGCTAACTACAGTGGGTTCATCGACACATACCTGACCTGATGAACTGTCGACATTAGCCATAAAGGCTGAATGGAGAGAAGACGAAGAGTAAGCAGCTTGATCCATCAAAATAGATCTTCTTTCAGTTCCTGCTGCAGCTTCTTCCAAAAGCTCATCAATATCTGCATCGACTGACGCACTTGATGTCTCATCCACATGATCATTTCCTGAAGTGGAGGATTCTTCATCTGAGCTTCCACTATAACCAGAACTGTCTTCATCTCCAGAAGATGCAACACCATTGGTGGAAGATTCTCCACCACTGGCGTGCTTTAAATCCTTTACGACTTCAGCAAAACATGCTGTTCCACCATTTCCTCCTTCTCCAAGCTGAAGCGACCAATCACAACCCTCATCTATTTGAACCACCAGCCCCCGGTTGGCATTTGATGACCCTGCTTGGCCTTGGTTGTTGACAGGTATCAACGTACGAACATTGTTCCCGTTCTGGTTCTGCTGGTTGCCTTGATTTCTGAACGGATTTTTATTTCCATGCTGAGCTGGTCTTGTGCATTCCCTTTTGAAATGACCCCGTTCGCCACAGTTAAAGCACTTGACAGCTTGCTTGTCGAACCCATACTTGGTGTCTTTCTTGTTTTCCAAGTTGGATCTCCCCGTCCTTTCCATAAACTCCTTTGCTCTTCGAATTGCACTAGCAAGAGCCCATTTGATATCCATCATTTCAAACTCTTCTTTATCCACTTGCTGATAATCTTCATTGGTTAGATTGATATTCCCAATCTGACCTGCGATCAATCCACTATAAGCACTAACCAAGGTATTCAACATCTCCATATGCTCCTTGGCTATTTCGACACTGACTTTAGAAAAGTTGGAAGTGTCTAATCTGACTGTGTTTGGATTGGAAGTGGCTTGAAAGTTTGAAGAGCTTCCATAAAACCCTTGCTGTTGCGGTTGTTGCTGCTTAGCTGAAGAAGAAGAAGAATCTGGTCTTGAATACATCATCGTGTATGCTGAAGGATCAAACTGACTTGTTGTGGAAGGACCAGTGTTTGAGATGAAGGCTGTTTGAAGCTTTGCATGTTGAGAGACTGGTTTTTCTCCACTGATACCTCCTGCAATCCCAAAGTACATCTCTGGATTTTGAGGAGTCAATGTTCTTTTTGCCTTAAGCTTTTCTTCTACATCCTTGTTCTCCAATCTTTGAATTAACTCATAAACGGTGATTGTGTCTAGAACACCATTTTCTTTGAGAATTTCAAGATAACTGCTCCACTTTGCTGGTAAGCTGTCAGCGAATCTCTTCACCATTTCTTGTGGAGTGGCAGTGACTTTAAAAGCAAACATCTCACTCAACAAGTGATGGAACCTTGTAGATAAATCTGCCAAAGTCTCATTCTCCATACACGTGAATCCTTCAAACTCTTTCTTCAGTAATTCTTGCTTAATCTTTCTAGATTGAGCATTTCCTTCACATCGTAACGTGAGCATATCCCACAAGCTTTTAGTAGTCGTGCAGTAAACAAACTGGTGATAAATGTCTCTGTGAAGAGCTTGTGTGAGAATCATGAATGCTTTCTTTTCTAGCTCAAATTTCTTCTTATCTTCTTCAGACAAAGTGCTGTAAGTTTCTGGATTAGATCCTGCAACTTCCAAATCATGTTCAAATGCGGTGAAGAAGCACATCCATAGGTCTTGACCTTGCCCCTGAACATAAGTTCTCAGCCTTTCTTTCCACCATCCCCAATCATTGATGTGATTTAGCTTTGGCGGTTTTGTGCTTGTACCAGTTTCACTGTCGTTCTGCATCATAGATTGAATGCTGCTGTTTTGATTTGTGACCAATGCCCATTGATTTGCAGTGATCATTGCAGCTTGAGGTGGGGCAATAGCTTGCATCCAGGCAGTTTTGTTGAAATCTGACGCCGATTGCGTAGCTGATGATTGCATAGCTGATGATTGTGGAGTCAAAGATGTTAGAGTCCACGCGGTTGGATCCCACTGACCGTTAGTTCCCATTTAAAAAAAATTTCACAAACTATGATAAAATTTCGAAGGATAACAAACCGCCGAAGGATCTTTGATCGAAAGACCTGTAAAACACAAACTTGTTAAACTTAAACAGACTGGGATCGAAGGATCAAACCTTGTTCGAAGGATCAACAATGTTCGAAAGATCACTGTTGAGTTTCGAGCAATGACTTCGAAAGACTCTCCAATCGAAGGATCCTTGTCTTTCGAATAAGACCTGTAGATCGAAAGATGTATGTTTCGAAAAGATTCCTTGGTTCGAAGGATGATTATCTATCGAACCTCCCTTGATCGAAAGATGAACTTTCGACTTCGAAGGATATCTTTCGATCTTGTCTGACACAGTTGACAAAGAGCGACGGGTTGGTGAAAAAGGTGATGGGTAGGTGAAATCTTTCGGCAGAAGGTATGTTCAGACCATACTTTCTGCCAAAACCAGATTTGAAACAATAAAATAATGCCGAAAAACAGAAACCGGAGAAAACCTTATCCAGAAACCGGTCACCGGATAAGCCAGAATTTTGGCCGGAAATCACCAAAATTCTTAAAAACAAGTTTTTTAAGTTACCCAACCCGACCAAAAACACACCCGGTAAGTTTAGAACACGTTTTAACGTCTGGAAATGCGAGAAAAACAGTAAAAACGAGTGCTAAACCAGTGAGTTTTTGTCCAAAAACACCCCAAAATCTCGTTTTTTAACAAGGAAAAGAGCCACGGCTCTGATACCACTTGTAGGTCCCTCTCGAGGATGAGATAAAACCTTATCCTTGTTATATCAAACACACTAGCGAGTGCGGAATCCAAGCTAGCATGCAACCGAGACTTTATACAAGAACAAGCACAAACACAACACGCAAGATTCACCGATTAACACCACTTGTATTAATACGAATGAAGGGTCCGGTTACAAGCTCAATGTTTACAGAAGTATTCTATAAACTCTCAAAGTGTGTGTGTGTGCTCCTGTCTCACTCAGTCTTCCTCTTGTGTGTGCTACTGAAGTGAACACAACACACGGGTATTTATACCCGACACAGATCGTCTGGTCGAAGGATCAGACAGACTGATCGAAAGATCATCTGTCGACCAGAAACAACTCGAAGGATCAACATGTACCACGAAAGATGTGATCTTTCGTGGTCCATCCTTCGAAGGATATCTTTCGAGCTCATCATCATCGAAGGATATAAGTAATCCTTCGATGACCATCCTTCGACTCAAACATCTTTCAATCATGTGCTAACTGTTTGGTCAAGTCAAACCAGGAGGATGGTTGACTTGGTCAAACTTACATCGAACGCACATAAAAACAAACCTAAGACGTAAATCAGACTAACACAAGACATCGTTTTGAATCATGACGAAATACAGACAAAGTACAGACATAAGTGCACCAACACATTCTATTAGTACCTAAATATGTTATTTTGTGCAAACCACATGGACTAATTATGTTAATACCCAAGAACTTAATACCTCCAAATGTTACAAAATGAAAAGTTAATACCCTAGAAGGTGATTTTAAACTATTAGTACCTAAGTATGTTATTTTGTGCAAACCACAGGGACTAACTATGTAATTAACTCTAATAATATTCCTTATAGAGATTTATCCTATGGGCAAATAATAAATTATATAAATCAAGAAGGACTAAAAATATGTAATGATTTAAAATTAAAAGAAAAAATAAAAAAGGATGGTATTCAAGGCCATGAGGAATTAGGAAGTTTTTGTCAACAATATGGATTTGAACCATTTAAAACTCCTTCTAAATCTAAAAAGAAAATTCCTAAACAATTTATCAAGAAGAGCTATAAAAGAAAACCATATATTAAAAATAAACAAAAATATTACAAAGATAAGATTGATTTTCAAAAGAAAAAACAAGGTAAACAAGATATTGTCATTTGCTATAAATGTGGAAGACAAGGACATTATTCCAAAGATTGTTATACTAAGAAAAAGATAAATGAGTTAAATATTTCCGATGAATTAAAAGAACAGATAAATAAAATACTTATTTATGACAACTCAAGTGAAAACAGTATTTCAGACTATAGTGATAATGATATTGAAGATTCTAATTCAGAAAGTAGTTCAGAAGATAATATGTGTGAATGCATTGGTCCTTGTATTTGTGAAATCAATGGTAGAATAAATTCTCTAACAGAAAATAACAAAGACTTATTTGAATTATTAGAAAAGATTGATGATATAGAAGTAAAACAAGTATATTTAAAACATATAAAAGAAAAGTATAAACTACCAATAGAAAATGAAGAAAAATATTTCAACCAAGTCTAAAGCTATACATATGTCTCAAGAGTTAGAAGGCTATTGTAAAAAAGAAATACAAGAATTATTAGATAACAAACTAATTAGACCTTCTAAATCCCCTTGGTCTTGCTCTGCCTTCTATGATGAAAATAATGCAGAAAGAGAAAGAGGAGCTCCTAGGTTAGTTATAAATTATAAACCATTAAATAAAGTTTTAGAATGGATTAGATACCCTATACCAAATAAAAGAGATTTATTAAAAAAGATTTATGATTCAAAACTATTTTCTAAATTTGATATGAAATCTGGATTTTGGCAAGTTCAAATTGCTGAAGAAGATAGATATAAAACTGGATTCAATGTACCATTTGGACACTATGAATGGAATGTAATGCCTTTTGGATTAAAAAATGCTCCTTCAGAATTTCAAAATATTATGAATGATATCATTTTACCATCAGGAAATTATGCAATCGTTTACATAGATGATGTATTAATATTTTCAAATTCCTTAGATCAACATTTTAAACATTTAAATGCTTTCTACAATATTATTCATAAAAATGGATTAGTAGTATCACCTTCTAAAATGAATCTTTTCCAAACAGAAATAAGATTTTTAGGACATAATATTATTCAAGGAACAATAAAACCTATTAACAGAAGTTTAGAATTTTCAAATAAATTTCCAAATGAAATCAAAGATAAAAAGCAATTGCAAAGATTTTTAGGATGTTTAAATTATATTCATGACTTTTTCAAAGACTTAGGAATCATATGTAAACCATTATATGACATGTTAAAAAAGAATCCAAAACCATGGACTCAAGAACACACGAATATAGTAAAATATATCAAGGATAAAATAAAATGCTTACCTTGTTTACATATTCCCCATCCTAATGCAAAATTAATTGTAGAAACTGATGCAAGTGACTTAGGATTTGGAGGAATACTAAAACAGAAATTAAATAATAAAGAAAGTTTAGTTAGATATTATTTAGGTGCATGAAATGATACTCAAAAGAATTATTCTACAATTAAAAAGGAAATTTTAAGTATAGTTTTATGTATAAAAATTTTTGAAGATGATTTATATATGAAACCATTTTTATTAAGAATCGATTGTTTATCTGCAAAATATATTTTAGAAAAGGATATTAAAATTTTGATTTCAAAACAAGTTTTTGCAAGATGGCAAGCATTATTAAGCAACTTTGATTTTCAAATAGAATTTATAAAAGGAGAAAATAATTCTTTACCAGATTTTTTATCAAGATAATTTTTACAGGGAATATGAGCAACTCTGATTCTAAAAAAAAGATTGTACTCTCAAAACAACAATTCTCAAAATCTCAATTATCAAGTTCTCCAAGTTCTCCATCAAGACCAACCCATTTGCAACAATTTCCCTTATTACCTAATATTCAAAACAGATTTGCCCCTCTAACCCCAGGACCTAGACCTCCATTTTCATCTATTATTCAAAATCTAGAATCAAAACCCATTATTCAATCTCCTTCTTTCACAAAACTCTCTAAACCGGCCTCTCCTTCAACCTCCTCACCAGCCACTATTCCTTATATTATTAACCTAAATAAAAAGATTATCAAGATTCTAGAACCTTTGGAAGTCGAAAAGGTTAGCAGAATTTTTTTATCCTTAATCGACTTCATTTATCCAAGAGGATGTCATTTTTTCAAGGAAGAATACAAGACCAAAGATTATTATCAAGCAATTTTAGTAGATTCAGAATCAGTTATTATTCGGCACAATTTTAATAGTGAAGATCCTTCCAAGATCGCTTATAGTCAAGTAAAAATTTTAAAGGTTCTATCTTTAGAAGATTGGAATTCCAAGCCCTATAATTCAAAAACCCTTTCAAATTTCAGTTCATATCCTCAATACAACTATTATGATTATCAAGATGCATGGGAATATGCATTTTTGCTAAGAAATTTTGATCATTCCTGGTTTTTCCAATTTGATGAAGACTTTTCAAATATTTATCCAAGATGGTTTGTTAAATGGTTTAAATATATGGGAATTATTCCAGAAGCTTTTCCCAAAGAAATTTCAGAAGCATTTTCAAGATTCGTCGAATATTTTCAACATGATGGAACACCTATTTTTTAATATACTTTACAGTTCATGAGCGTATTCAAAATTCCATGGATCTGTTTATGGACTTATAATTTTCAAGAAGAAAGTCCTACGGAACTTTCTCCTCCATTGCTCTTCAGACAATACAGGTGCAAATGGTGGAATAAGTTTATCATCACAAAAGAAAATTCTCAAGCAGTTACCAAGTATTATAAGGAATTAACTACTCAATATGAAAGAAGTTTAAAGTCTCCGATTCAAGATATAAAGGCCAGCAATAAAGATCAAGAGTATATTAAAAGACTTTCAGATTGCAATTCTCCAGAAGAAATCTTAAAAATAGTCAATGAATTCGACAGTCTTCATCCCCTTCAAAACACTCATCTCCGGGGACTGAAGTCTTTCAAGATTCTCAAGACTCATTTGATATGATGTAAATAATAATAATAATAATAATAATAATAATAATAATAATAATAATAATAATAATAATAATTCTTGATATATGTTTATCTATATTTTCGGCCGACAAGAGATAGTGAAGATTGTTCAAAAAGACAAACAACTTTCTAATTATGGAAGATAGTGCAAAATAATTCAACAAAAGGACAATCAACTTCTCTTATTTTCAAAAGTGGAGCAAATAATTCAACAAAGAGACAATCAACTTTTTAATTATGAAAGATTGTGCAACAAAGAAACAACCAACTTTCCAATTCTTCAAAGATGGTGCAAATAATTCTCAAAGAGGACAAACAACTTTAAGAGCATTTTCAACAAAGGCAATTTCTTAAAGAAGCTCTTTTCAAAAATTAATAATGAAGACCCTTTTTCTCCATCTATAAAAGGGAAGAAGATGAATGAAGAAAGACACACCTTTTCTTACATCTTCTCTTATGTATGAAAAAACCTTCAAACCCAAAACTTGTATTATCAACCTCTCTATGTTCAAAATCTTTAGATTTTCAAATTATAGTTGCTCCTCCCGATTGTAAGGAAATCAATTTTATTCAAGATTTTCAATCAATAAACTCAGGTATATGTTTTTTTTTTTGGAAGGAGACTTTCTGTACAAGACCGATTGGTCTCCGGGGACATGTCAAAGACATTCCCCGTCAACCCCGCATCTCCGGACGCGATGTTCGATCGGGCCCCGGCCGGCGCGTGAGCTGACTTCCGCCCGGAAACCATGCTGCCCCCACACGAGTTGCTAGGGTAACAGTTGGGTAAAACCGGGTTGCCCTCAAGACCGCTCCATACATCGGAAGGAAACGATCCATCATTGGGACGTCCCCGCACCATATGCCACAAGGTGGAGTCGAACCGGAACTCAGGTATATTTTAAATTCATATCATGCTTTTTTATGTTGCCATCTCTTTAAAATAATTTATATTGTCTTCATGTTTAATCTTCTTCTTATCAAACGATCCTAAACCGTTATATATATATATATATATATATATATATATATATATATATATATATAATGTAAGTATCTATAGAAAACCCACTTTTATTTAGAAAACTTGGGAAACTCTAACCTCCCGATTTTTTTTAAATGTACACATGTTATATACATGTTTTTAAGGGTTTTGGGCAAAAAAAATCAACAAAGCGCCGAGTAGATATTTAAAAAAAAAATAAACAAGTTTTGGTGTAACACGTGTTACAAATATGTCAGATGAATGTAACACGTGTTACACCAAAACTTGTTTATTTTTTTTAAAATATCTACTCGGCGCTTTTTTGATTTTTTTTTTTTTGCCCAAAACCCTTAAAAACATGTATATAACATGTATAAATTAAAAAAAAAAAACATCGGGAGCTTTGAGTTTCCCGGGTTTTCTAAATTAAAGTGGGTTTTCTATACATCATTCCCCTATATATATATATATATATATATATAGAGAGAGAGAGAGAGAGAGAGTTAGGATCCTGTAAAAAAAGGCCCAAAGTGTGAGAAATGTAAGAAAGAATCTCAGCCATTAGATCTTTTGATCTAATGGTTAAGATCAATAGGGACCAAATTGCAAAATATTTTTGTTAATTTGGACTGAATTGAAATTTATAGGGGCAATTGTGTCTTTTTATATTCATTTGTAAATCAAATCCCTGCAATTTCGTTCTCTCTCTTATACGATCACAATTTCTCTCTATCTTTTCTTCTTCCATGTTCAATCAATCGGAAGATAAAAAACGACAGCGGCAGCGGCGGTGGTGCTGGTGCGAGCGGCAGCGGCGGTGGTGGTGGTTCGAGCGGCAGCGACGGTGGTGGTACTGGATCGGCAGTGGTGTTGCGGCAGTGCTGGTGCCGGAAGTGGCAGTGGTGGTGGTCGTGCGATCTCTCTCTCTACATCGAACGGTGCCGGAAGTGGAGAAGATGATACAGAGGTGTTATATTTCTTTCATTAATGGTGTTTATTTTCTTTTCTGAATGGTGTTATTTTCTTCTCTGAATGGTGTTATTTTTCTTTTCATTTATGATGTTATTTTCCTTTCTTAATGGTGTTTTTTTCTTTTCTAAATGGTGTTATTTTTCTTTTCTTAATGGTGTTTTTTTTATTTTCTGAATGGTGTTATTTTCTTTTTCTGAATGGTGTTATATTTCTTTACTGAATGATGTTATATTCTTGTACTGAATGGTGTTATTTTGTTTACTGAATGGTGTTATATTATTTACTGAATGGTGTTTTTTTGTTTACTGAATGGTGTTATTTTGTTTACTAAATGGTGTTATTTTGTTTACTGAATGATGTTATATTTTGTTTACTGAATGGTGTTATGTTATTTTCTGAATGGTGTTATTTTTTGTTTGCTGAATGGTGTTATATTTTGTTTACTGAATGGTGTTATATCTTGTACTGAATGGTGTTATTTTGTTTACTGAATGATGTTATATTTTGTTTACTGAATGGTGTTATTTTTTTGTAAAAACACCATGAATTGAACTATTAATTTATTTAAAACACCATGTCATGAACATGCTCTGATTTTGTGAATGATGCAAAAAAAAAAAAATTAAAATGAAGTAGGAATGATGTTATGGACGTTATCAAGTCCTTAAATAAAAGATTTTCTCTCTCCAAATCCTTAAATCAAGGATTACCATATTTGAATTGTTAATGCATTTACAATTATACCCTTAAGTCTTAATTTTAATTAGTGTCACATGTCCTCACCATATTCCTTCTTACACTTCTCACAAAAACCACCTTTTTTACAATAACCTCACCCTATATATATATATATATAGGGTGAGAGTTCACTACAAAGTTCATTTTTCCTACAAAGTGTAAAAAGTCATAAAACACCATAATGTTAACCATAAAACGCACTCAAAACCCACAAATAACATGGTGAAGATTACTAAAACACCATATTTGTGGGTTTTGTGTCGTGTTTTGGATGATAAGGCTTTCATTATCGAATGACTAACATTAGTGTGTTTTAAGTTAATTATAATGTTGTGTTTTATATTCATAGTTGTAAGAAGGTGTGTTTGAAGTTTATAAGGACTGTTAGAGTTTGGATATTGTGTTTTAAATCTCGTACTAACACCTTTTTAATTCATGTTCTCATGGTATGTCCATGATATCTCTATTATTCCCCATTGTAATATATTATTATATATTAATAATTAATTAGGTTTTATTTATTGTGTTGACAATATGATTAATACTAAGTAATTTTTATGTCACTGAAAATTGTACCTTGTTCTTTGTTCTCTTGTACTTTGTTTCGTTACAACATTGAATTCGGTCAAGAATCTATAATAATACTTTGATTATCCTTCTAAGATTCTAACATATTAAAAATAGAAAAATTCTATAAGAATTTGGATATTGAACATTTGTTTCAACTAAACACAAAAATCCAATATATTAATTCCCTAGTATCCCCTGTTCGTAATAATGCAGTAGCCTCCTCCCGAATGAATGGTTTATGCGATATTATATATATTAATTCCCTTCCAATTTAATTGATTGTCACCGACCAAATCTTCCGTCCCAAGAAAACCCCTCGTATTTTTTATGTTAATTCAACGGTGTTGTTAAATACACCCATGAGTCAACCTTTTTTTATATAGTAAATCAAAAGACCCATATAGGCTCTGTTACCAAGGGAGAGTAGTCAAACAAGTTGCCTTAAACAAATAAATCCCTCGTTAACCCCACCAACCCCACCCTACCACACCCTATAATAGTTTTCAACTTTTATAATAACTTATTAAAAATAATTGATCGTATAATTTTCAATTAACTATAGTAGTAAAATAAAGTGTCAAAACTTGTCAGAGGACATTTTTTTTGGAAGGAGACTTTCTGTACAAGACCGATTGGTCTCCGGTGACATGTCAAAGACATTCCCCGTCAACCCCGCTTTTCCGGACGCGATGTTCGATCGGGCCCCGGCCGGTGCGCGAGCTGACTTCCGCCCGGAAACCATGCTGCACCCACACGAGTTGCTGGGGTAACAGTTGGGTAAAACCGGGTTGCCCTCAAGACCGCTCCATACATCGGAAGGAAACGATCCATCATTGGGACGTCCCCGCACCATATGCCATAAGTTGGAGTCGAACCGGCGACCTCCCATAGGGAAGAAGCCGACCTAACCAATTGGGCTATGGTGTGAGGGGTAAAAAATAAAAATTAATACAAAACAAAACACTTATTTAATTTTAATACATATATAAATATAAATATATAATTATGTAACCAAATTTCTAGACGGTTCTTTTTGATGCTATATTACTATATAGTTTTTTTTAAAGTAGACTTCATTCACAAACCGCCGACCCAAACCGGGCTGACCAAACAAACTACAAGCAAAAGAAAATTACATATTTACAAAAGAAACCCAGTCTCCCCATTCAATCCCTTTATGTTTGGACCTATTTGAGAACCAAAAATACCCTAAAGCCTTGATCTCGCTAACTAAACTATCGATTCTAACGGGTTTATTTGAAAAAACCAAATTGTTTCTCGCTTTCCACAAACACCAACACGCAATCCTCATGATGCCTTGAACCGCCAATTTCTTCTTATCCGATCCACTGATAATCTTATGAAAATCCAAAAGATCCTTAACCGAGAACGCAAAGATGTTTGGAACCTTACACCACATGCTAATTGCATTCCAGACATTAGATGCAGCGAAGCACGCAATGAACAGATGAGCGATTGATTCATCATCCGAACCGCATATCCTGAACAAGGAGTCTCCCACCGAAATATTTCTTTTTCTCAACGCTACACCCGTAGCAATTCGATCTAGTTCCATTCTCCACACATGAATATTAATCTTAGCCGGAACCCAATTGCACCAGTCCATTTTATAACCGATAACCATCACAGAATCTGAATGTAATAACTTCTTTACAGCTTTAACCGTGAATGAACATGTGGAATCCGAAGCCCATCTCCATTTGTCACAAGAAACCGTTAACTGGATATGATCCAGCAAAGCCTGAAGTTGCTGCACGTTATTAAGCAATCCCGAGTCCACCAAAGTCGTTTTCCAACCCCAAGAATATTCTCGATCTTCACCATTTTGTCTGATTCTATCCGACACGCGACATCTCTTTTCCGATTCCAACATAAAAAGGTCCGGAAAAGTTTGTTTTAGCGGCTTCGTTCCCACCCAATTATCTAACCAAAAGGCAATCTCATTACCGTTACCGACGTCTCCTACCATAAAGTTCCGCAATGGTTTTCCTTCAACTTTAGTTTTTATAAATAGTTTAGCTATGTTGTTCCAAACTCCGCTGAAAGTCTTATTGAGAGGAATACATTCCAAACCGATCCGGCTGAAGTGGAACGCATCAACGACTCTCTTCCACAAGTTATTTTTCTCCGTTTTGTAACGCCAACCCCACTTGACCAAAAGAGAAGTATTTACCTCGTTAAGTTTGTTCAAACCAAGCCCTCCATCTTTCTTGTGATGTGTCACTCGCTCCCATTTAACCCAATGCAACTTTCTATCTTCGGTAAAACCTCCCCATAGAAATCTTTTAATCATTGCCTCCAAATCCGTGATAACCTTTTTGGGCGCTTTATAAAGATAAAAATAGTAACAAGGGAGGCTTTCTAATACCGCTTTAATGATAACCACCCTACCCCCTATCGACAAGAGGTGAGATTTCCAATTTGCAAGTCTTGCCCGAAAGGTATCGAAAATCGGCTGCCAATTGCTAATCTGATTCATATTTGCTCCCGCCATAAGACCCAAGTATTTAAATGGCGGAGAATCCGGTCTACATCCAACCTCTTCGGCCATTTCCCTAATCTCCTCATTAGCCACTCCTAGACTGTAGAGATTAGATTTGTCAATGTTGATTTTTAAACCCGAACACGCGTAGAAACACCGACGAATTCTCACAATATTAACCACTTCTCTTTTAGACCATTCCCCCATGACAATAGCGTCGTCCGCGTACAATAAATGAGTAATGATCGGTCCGTTGTTAGGAGTACCAATGCCCTTAATCGATCCTACCTCTCTAGCCCGATTAAGCATACACGATAGAGCCTCCATCACCACAAGGAAGAGAAAAGGAGATAACGGATCCCCTTGTCTCATACCTTTTTCACATCTAAATTTAAAAGTCGGGGCTCCATTAACCAAAACTGACGAGTTCGCTGAGGCAAGAATACCCGAGATCCAATTACACCATCTGTTCGGAAAACCCATTTGAGCCAACATGTTAGTCACGAAATTCCAGCTCACGTTGTCGTGTGCTTTGTCGAAATCAATCTTAAGGACAAAGACTTTCGATTTCTTCTTCCTGATCCAAGAAATGAGCTCGTTCACAATCAAAGGCCCATCCAAGATAAATCTACCTTTGATGAATGCCGATTGGGATTCTGAGATAACGCCATCCAAAACCGTCCTCATCCGATTAGCTAGAACTTTCGAAATCGCCTTGCTGATAACTCCAACCAAATTGATCGGCCTATAATTATTAAGAGACACCGGATCCGCAATTTTGGGAATAAGTGCAATAAAAGAAGACCCACTTCCACTACTAATTTCTCCACCGTTGTGAAAATAATCAAAAATTCTTTTGAAATCGTCTTTAAATAAATCCCAAAAATGTTTGATGAATTTGAAACTGAAACCATCGGGACCCAGCGAACGGTCATCTCCACACTCGAAAACAGCGTTCCTGATCTCAGACTCCGAAAATGGCTCAACCAGCATTCCACTTTCAGCATCCGTAATCTTTTTGATGTTGTGACAAACCAACTCCGGTCTAGACGTAGCGGTATCTTTGAATTTGTCGCGGAAAAAAGAGAACACATGTTTCTTAATTTTGCTTGGTTTAGAACACCATTCTCCGTTGATCAAGAGACCGTGGAAATTATTGGAAGCTTTCCTGTTATTAATCAAAGCGTGAAAAAATTTGGAGTTCTCATCACCGTCAATAGCCCACTTAACTCGCGCTCTTTGTTTAATATCCAGGTTCTTCCTTTCTCCAATCTCTTTGATGGTTCTCCTATTTTCGGCCAAAATCCACTCTTCATCTTCCGAGAGATCCCTCTCTTCCATCTCTAATTCCAACTTTTCAAGTTCCGACAAAGCTAAAGATTCAGATTCGTTTTCCTTGGCTAAAAAATCATCCCTCCAATTCTTCAAAAAAGATCTAATTCTAGCAAACTTAGCTGTGAGACATGAATCCGGGGGTTAGAACTGATCAAAACCATCCACTGCCTCTTTGACTGCTTCCTCAAAACCCGGTCTCCAAATCCAAGAATTGAAAACCCGAAACGGAAGAGGGCCAAACTTTAAATCAACCACTTCAAGAATAATCGGACAATGGTCGGAAAAACGAAAAGGCAAATCTCTCACAAATGCCAACGACCATTTGTTAAAAAATTCCGAACAAACTAGAAATCTATCCAGTTTACTAAGTTTCCTCCCGTTGTCCCTAACACATGTAAATCTCCTTCCCTAAAGAGGATATTCGAGCAATCCGTTATTAAAAATAAAGTTATTAAAATTCTCTGTGCATACCGGCTTAAACTTGGAGCATTTCCTTTCCTCTTGAGATCGGACCGCATTGAAGTCTCCGACAATAACCCACTGTCCAGCCGAATGATCGATAGCGTTTGAAAGCTCGTTCCATAAAAGCAACTTATCCGAGGTATTTTGAGGAGCATAAACATTGATCAGGTTAATCGGGTCTCCACTTCCAACCGTCGATCCTTTAATGATCAAGAAAAACCTGTTCTGGACCACTGAAGAGATCTTCACCACTTTTGGGTCCCATAACCAGACAAGCCCCCCTGAGAGCCCAACCGAATCAACAGAAGCATGTTCAAAATTCCTGTTTCCTCAAAATTTAGACAACACCAAGTTCGAAACAGAAGAAACCTTAGTCTCTTGTAACGCTATAACACTTACTTTGTTTGCGAACCTCAAATCTTTAACCCAAGCGGCCTTCGAATCCCCGTGAATTCCCCTAACATTGAATGACATGATGTTCATTGGTCAACAACATTGCTACCTTTGCCATTAAACATCTCTCTGATCATCTCTTTATGGTTGCTTAAGTCGACACCCACTGAATTCCCAATTTCAATTGTGGCTCTTAGCTCATTCTCCACCTGAATAACAGCTGGATCTGAAAAAGGAAGACCATACGAACCTTCATTATTCTCCGACCGAGCAGGGTGACCATACGCCTCTGCACCGGGAGGATCGAGACCGTCCACAACCACCTGATTCGGAAATACATCAGCTATGAGATTGGTGGTTTCCTGATTCTGTATCCTCTGTTCTTCTACAGCCAGCGAATTAAGGTCAAAAGAAAAAGCCCCATCTTCCCTGCATCGTTTTTTGGGCCTGTCCTCCGATCTTGGGCTAGAGGAACCGAAACTGTTTGGAGGTTTATGTCTGGGCCTGATTCTGCTAATTCTGAATTTGGGCCTATCATTGTTCTCAAAGGAGCTAAAGAAAAAAGGATTTAATTTCCGGGAAAATTGACGTTCATTAGACTCCTGGGCCCCACTGTCTCTTGACTGCACATCACTCTTTTCCGATTGTTGCACAACCTTAGCCGATTGCTGCATTGTGTTTACGTCAGTAACTGGGCCTTCAGATTGGACAGCATGACCAATAAATTCCAAATTCTCTCCTTCGTTATTTTCCAACTCTTCATTATTGGAATTGTCTACGACAAAATTATTATCCCCATGCAAAGCAGCTACACCCTCTCCCCTCGAAACCCCCGGTGCCTCTTGGTTTCCAAAAACCTTTTCGACGTCCAAAATCTCCCCCACTGACGACAGTATTTCAACTGCATTAAAAACCGGTGACTTTTCCTCTCCTTCAAACGGCTCTTCATTTTCCGGCCGTGTAGATAACGGACTTCCTTGAGGATTATCTCCGGCATCATCGGATATATCCAAATTTCCGTCTTCTCCAGGCGAACCAGACATCGGCGTCGTCATTGCATCACTAGGAACGTAAACTCTACCCACTGAATCAGGAGTCCAATCGCTGAGCTCCTCCTCAATCCAAACACGGAACCTTTTATTGTTCCACTTTAAAGTGACCTGGTCATGAATTCTCTTACCATCACCAACCAACAGGCCGACCCATCCAACCGAAAGATTACCATCCTCCGCCTCCAGTTGTGAACCATGCACAATTTTTCTGAAATGTTCTGCAATGTTGTTCAGAACGTCGTTGTCTGACAGGTGCATGGGGACTCCTATAATCTTCACCCACGCCAGTCTTTCAAAAGGGAGAGTTTGACCATTCCAAGGATCTAAATTTGAGAACCAATCCTTCCACTTCTCGTGCTCCAGCAGAAATTTGACACATCCATCTTCTTCATCGAACTTCAAGAGCATCATCAAACCACCCAAATAACTAAGAGAAACCCCCGAAATTTTGTTCTCAGCCATTACCGAATTTAACTTCCTTAACACTGTGATGTCTTTACATCTACCCACCAGAGCACTTCCGATCAAGTCATTGAACGTAAGTGTGTTATCAGAAAGATCGATGACTATGTCTGGCTCCACAGGTTGTATGCCCGCGTTCTCTGTACTGTGGTTGGCATTTTTGAACAGATCGCTGAAGAGCTTTCCCTTTCCCCGATCCATAGTCGAATCATTCTGACAATTATTATACAACGAGGGAACTTGAAATTTCTTTCCATTACCTGTAACAGAATCATTGGCTCCATTGATAATACCAGCATTTTCTTTTGCAAACCTGGCAATGTTCGCAATAATCTTGAATCCACCCATCTTAGTTCCGTTGAGATCTCGTTCCATCCCTTTCACATCTGCAACGTTTTTGAAGCTAATAAACCCGAATTTCCTCCCCTGTTTGTCTTTTTTTCTAGCGATGTAAGACCCTGATACTTCTCCGAACACCTTGAAAAAATCAGCGACGTCCCAAGGCCTGCATCCCGTAGGAAGATTGGTAACGTAAAATTTCGTAATGTTACCGACAAAACTCCTGTCAATCTTATCATCTTCGGCATAGTTCCTGTTAATGGCTGATTCCTTCTTCCGCAGGTGGCGGGGGAGCTCCCAAGGGCCCTCATCTTCCATATTCGGACTCAAAGTGGAAATCGAATACCCAAGAGGCGAATGGATTCAGTGGGACTCAAGATAGCGAGAGAGGTAACGTTAGATCTGCAGACGATATGCAATCAAGTCAAACCTCCCACTCTATTTCAAACACCACTTCGTCGTCGCGCCCTGGCGTATTGATTCCAACAAAGAAACACAAGAAAAAACAGGAAGATCCGGTCCCAGCAGCGAATGGGAGCAGTAAAAAATCAAGTTAGTGAGAAAGGTCAAGCCGAACGGAGAGGCGACCTCGCTTGCTAACCCGATGTTCCTTACTCCGTCGAGCCACCGGCGGCCGGCGATGAAGAAAACGATATTACTATATAGTTGATGCTTGATATTAGATGCTATTAAGAAAGAAATGTCACACCCCTTTCTATGGCGGAAGCACGGGGTGTGATCATGAAAGGTTCTCATTGCATACGAAGAGTAAACATGCTACATGCTCGTAAAATAACATCAAATACCATGATTTGAAAACATAAGTTTAGCGTTTCCATCGCTAGACAGCATAAAACATTGTCTTAAAAGTTTACAACTTTATTCAAAGTTAAACACAAGCGACATCCACGAGCATAAGCTAGACCACGCGCACATCCATCCTAGTTACCTGAAATACATGTGAGTTTTTGGAAAAACGTCAACATAAAGTTGGTGTGAATTCATGCAGTTTTGTATTTCATGTTTGTATACTTTGTATGAAAACATAGTTTGTGAGTAAATCAAGTTTTCATATGTAAATCCAGTTTCATGTGTACACCACGTACATCTGTATAATTCAATTTCTTCTTGAGTACCCCACGTACTCAAGTTTAATTCTCATTCTCTTGAGTACCCCACGTACTTCAAGTATAATTCAATCTTCTTGAGTACCCCACGTACTTCAAGTTATATATCAATTTTGTATGGTATGAATTTTATGTAAATACAGTATTTCTGTAATTATCAGATTGTTAATGGGTTGCAAAGCCATTAACATGTGACACGTCATAGGAAGTCACCAAACCTAAGGCATTTAATTGGTATATTCTGAGACACAAAAGCACCACTCGATTCTCGCCCCGACCGAGTGTGAGGCTGCCAGGCACCCGTTAGATCTAACCTTTTGTTCTGCGGTCTGAATGTATACGTTGATTAATGGTGCTTCTGTACCCTATTCGTGACACTATTTCTCATAACGCATCCTACTTGGTTCTCGTCCTCACCAAGCGCGTTTCTTGTTATCATTTCTCATAGCGCCTTATACTTGGTTCTCGTCTCACCAAATGCGCTTCTCATATTCATATATTTCGTCACACTTGGTTCTCGTTCTCACTAAGTGTACTTCTTGTATTTATATCATACCATTTATAAATATTGTACTTTTGTACATGTATTTCACCCCCGAAGTTATAAAAACTGAAAACAGTTAAAGAGAAAAGGGGGAGCATGAACTCACAACTTTGCGTTCCTAGCGTCGTAAACTCCACCGGATTTGCTTAATTAACGTCGTAACCTATACGCGTTTTCTTAACGTTAGTCACTAGACTTGCGTCGCACAAGTTCAGTCACTCTCTTGTATATTTTCTTGTGTTAAAAATATTCTTATATTTTTAACTACGTATCTTACTTATATTATTTTCTCCAAAAATAAATATAAGTCTTTTGTGTTTTGCACTTTGCACCCGAATTATGTATCTTGTATGTTGTATGTGTATTTTTATATTTCTACTCCTCATGAGTAATTAGTGTATTTTTAAGTCTTAATACACTAGCACGTATGACACATACTATATACACTTAGCACAAAAATTGGTGATAAAATAATATATATTTTTCTCTCCAAAAATATATATACATAATATCCATTTTTATCCTTCAAGAAATCACCATTTCTTATCACCAAAAATTAGGGAAACCTTGGTAATACTTTTAAATACATTTTTAGGGAATAAGTTTCTCAAAAACTTATATTTTTTTCTAAGTGTCAAAATTTATAAAAATTTTGACAGAGTTTCCCCTAAAAATGGAGGTTTCCCACGTTTTCAAAACGTGTGTTTATTTTCTTTTAAATCATCATCAATCATCAATAATCATCAACAACAATTATCAACCATACTTATCAACAATAATCACTAATTTCATGAACTTGAATATTTACAAAAATGTGTAGTAACTTACTAGCACATTTAGTGAGTCTTGTTATCTTTAAAAATAAGTTTAATCTCTTAAAAACTTTATTTTTAAAGAATATGAAGTTTTACAACTTCTAGTCGGTTTTTACGAAAATTATTTCTTTGTTAAAACTTTTGTTACACAAGTATTCCATACACTTGTTTGTTCACAAAAACCACTTTTGTTTGTGTAAGATCCGGTTTAGAACATGTGATTTCTTTTGATGTTTGGTCTTTTGAAAATACCACTTGTAGATACATAGATCTACTAGTTTTAAACACTTTTGTACAAGTTAAAACATTTTTACACAAGTTCATGGTTTATGTGTGGTAGGGTTTCACCTTTTAACCCTTGTTACTTCTAAAATAGCTTTATGTTAAGATCCATGATCTTACCAAACCGGGTTAAGCGATGATCTGAGCTACCACATCATAGATCGGGTCTAGATAACCATATATTTCAAATACTACAACTTTTACACAACTTATGTGCTATTAACCACCATTTTTCATGCTTTTAGTAGATTTTTGTGCATCTTTTCGCATTTTAACGAGATTTAATCAACACAAATCCTTTTAACCACTTTAGATAAGTTCAAATATGAGTTTTAAGCATTATACCTCTAGCTCGAGGCTAGGGAAGAATCTATGCGCAAAAGAGGTGGATAAAAGCAAAGTAGAGAGGTCCTTCGCCTTCCAATTGCACCAAGGTTCCTAATATGCGACCCTTAACGCTTGTGTGATGTTGGAAAATGATGAAGGAAGCTCGAAAAATTTATGGATTTAGGGATGTTTGGCCGTGAGCTCTTGGAGAGAAAGAGAGAGAGTTTTGTGGTGAGTGAAAGTGAGGTGAATGATCATATGGATTAATCTTCCAACTTATAGACAAATCTCAAGTGCATTACCCAATGGAAATTATGTTCACAAAGTACACTACAAATCTTGATCACAATCTTAGGAGATTTAAGTAGATCAAATGTGATCAAGTGTGGATCTTTGTGGGGCCTCCTTGACCGTCCACCACACATAGGGGGGGGGGGGGTAAAGTGTAATTCTTAACCAATTAGTTAGTTTAGGGATTAAACCCGGTTACTAGTGTGTAGTGTAATATAAAGGGTGTTAGGGTATTCGGGGACCCTAACTAGCCCAGAAAGTATAAACAATGTCATTGACATTATTTTTATGTTCCGGGTAATCTCCGGTTGTTCGGTTACATACCGATTCGTTAAAGTGCTAAATTACACTTTTTAGTGTTCTTTAAGTACCCTTCTTGTACTCTTTCAATTCCCAACACTTAGGGAAATATTCTGGATAATAAAACGACATTTCTGCATAATATTTATATGCTTAAATGCTGATTAGAGCTGAATTATACCAAATTCGGCACTTAAAGTGCGTTTCGGGTGCTTTTTAGTGCTTATTTTTGCTTTCGCAATGTATATAAATTAAACCCTTGTATGTACTCTTGGGTTTTAATGCATTCTTGTTGTTGGACCTACACCTAGGCTCCAATTTTATTGTCTGGCTGCTTTCTGCAGTTCCGTCGACACATAGTGTCTTACCGGTGAGTTTACTATTATTCTGACGCAACGCTCTCGTTTATGCATAAAGCAATATTTTGTAGTATACAACATGCATGAATTCACTTGTTTAATCATGTGTTCAGACATCGCTGACAATTAAACTCATAATTGCAGTCATTAAGCAATAATTATAGTGTACGGAAATTACCGGTTTGTGCCAGTTGTCACAGTCTCCCCCCGTTAAAAGAATTTCGTCCCGAAATTCAGACTGAACTAACTCTCGCTGGAGTCTTCTTGAATAGGTGGGGATACTTTTTCTTGAACTGGTCTTCACGTTCCCATGTGTACTCGGGTCCGTGCTTAGAGCTCCAACGTACTTTGACAAGTTTCACACTGCTCCTCCTGGTCTTGTTGACTTTCCAGTCAGTAACCTCAACGGGTTGTTCTGTAAATCGGAGGGCTTCATCAATATGCACTTCATCCAACGGGATGGTCACGTTTTCTTGCGTTGGACTCTTCTTCAGGTTGGATACATGAAACGTATCATGTACTCCATTAAGTTCTGCCGGTAACTCCAACTTGTATGCCACGGTACCAATTCTTCTCAATATTCTGAATGGTCCGATGTATCGTGGATTCAACTTTCCACGCTTTCCAAATCTGACTACGCCCTTCCATGGTGAGACTTTTAACAACACTTTGTCTCCCACCTTGAAATCTACCGATTTTCTATTTGGATTCGCGTAGCTCTTTTGTCGCTCTCGAGCCGCCTTAATGCGCTCTCGGATCTGCGCAATCTTGTCGGTTGTCTCTTGTACAAGTTCAGGACCAACCATACGCTTATCTCCAGCGTCTGCCCAACATAAGGGCGATCGGAATTTGCGGCCATACAGAGCTTCGAACGGCGCGGCTTTTATGCTTGTATGATAGCTGTTATTGTAGGAAAACTCAACTAAAGGTAGATGAGTATCCCAGCTGCCGCCTAGGTCCATGACACATGCGCGAAGCATATCTTCTAACGTTTGTATAGTCCGTTCGCTCTGGCCGTCTGTTTGTGGATGGAATGCCGTGCTTAGATCTAACTGAGATCCAAAGGCTTCCTGAAATGATTGCCAGATTCTTGAGACAAAGCGTCCATCTCTGTCTGAAATGATTGAGATTGGCACTCCATGACGTGCCACAATTTCTCTTAAGTATATCTCTGCAAGCTTTCCAGTGCTATCCTTCTCTCGGATTGGTAGGAAATGCGCAGACTTCATCAATCGATCGACGATTACCCATATCATATCGTGCCCTCTCGGGGTCCTGGGTAATTTCGTTATGAAGTCCATCGAGATTTGTTCCCACTTCCACACGGGAATCTCTGGTTGTTGTAGTAGGCCGGACGGTTTCTGATATTCGGCCTTAACCTTCGCACAGGTTAGGCATTTTCCAACATAGACAGCAACGTCGCTTTTGAGTCTCGGCCACCAATAGTACTCTTTCAAGTCTTGGTACATCTTGTCCGATCCTGGATGGATCGAATATCTCGATTTGTGGGCTTCATTAAGGATGACCTCACGTATGCCACCACAGAGTGGAACCCAGATACGCTTCTTGAAGTATAAGGCTCCCTCTTCATTTGGCACCATGTAATTCAATGCACCCCGGAGGTATTCAGCTTTACGGTTCTCTTCTTTAAGAGCTTCTTGTTGTGCATCTCGAATGCGTGCGGTGAGGTTCGTTCGAATCGTCATTTCCAACGCTCGAACCCTTAGGGTCTTAACCCTTTCTTTTCGGCTCAACGCGTCTGCTACAACATTCGCCTTTCCAGGATGGTACTTAATCTCACAGTCATAATCATTCAGCAGCTCGACCCAACGTCGCTGGCGCATATTCAATTCCTTCTGATCAAATATGTGTTGTAAGCTTTTGTGATCTGTGAAGATTGTACATCGAGTACCATATAAGTAATGTCGCCAAATCTTCAAGGCGAATACCACTGCGCCCAACTCTAGGTCATGAGTGGTATAATTTCTTTCATGAACCTTCAGTTGTCTTGAAGCGTAAGCGATGACTTTTTGGCGTTGCATGAGCACGCAACCCAAGCCTTGTCGTGAGGCGTCGCAGTATACCACGAAGTCTTCAGTGCCTTCGGGTAGTGATAGTATTGGTGCATCGCAGAGCTTGTTCTTAAGTAGCTGAAAGGCTTCTTCCTGTTTGTGACCCCAGTCGTATTTCTTGTCTTTCTGTGTAAGGGTCGTTAGCGGTTGAGCTATCTTCGAGAAATTCTCAATGAATCGCCGATAGTAGCCCGCTAAGCCCAAAAATTGACGGACTTCGGTCGGGGTCTTGGGAGCTTCCCAATTCTTTATTGCTTCAATCTTGGACGGGTCTACATGAATGCCTTTCTCATTCACCACGTGACCAAGAAATTGTACTTCGCGAATCCAGAATTCGCATTTCGAGAACTTTGCATAAAGTTTCTCTTTCTTCAGTAGCTCCAAGATGGTTCTGAGATGTTGCTCGTGCTCTTCTTTCGTTCTCGAGTAAATCAGGATATCATCGATAAATACAATCACGAATTTATCGAGATATGGTTTGCACACGCGGTTCATTAGGTCCATAAAGACCGCTGGCGCGTTCGTCAATCCAAATGGCATCACAAGAAATTCGTAGTGCCCATATCGCGTTCTGAATGCAGTCTTTGGTACGCTTTCCTCTTGGATTTTCAGCTGATGATATCCAGATCGAAGGTCGATCTTGGAATAGTAGCTTGATCCTTGCAGTTGATCAAATAAGTCATCAATCCTCGGTAGTGGATACCGATTCTTGACAGTGAGCTTGTTTAGTTCCCTGTAATCGATACACATCCGCAGTGTTCCATCCTTCTTCTTCACGAATAATACTGGAGCTCCCCAGGGTGAGAAGCTTGGCCTTATAAATCCCTTATCCAACAACTCCTGGAGTTGTGTAGATAATTCTTGCATTTCGGATGGTGCAAGTCGATAGGGTGCCTTGGCTACAGGAGCGGCTCCTGGAACCAAGTCTATACGGAATTCGACTTGTCGTTGCGGAGGTAGTCCTGGCAGATCTTCAGGGAACACATCAGGAAATTCCTTCACCACAGGAATGTCTTCGAGTTTCGGCTCCACAGCCTTCTTGTCTATAACGTGTGCTAGGAAAGCGACACATCCTTTCCTCAAGCACTTCTGTGCCTTCATACAACTGATGATTCGAAGAGGCGCGTCTCGTTTTTCTCCATGCACGATGAGAGTTTCACCATTCGCTAAAGGGATGCGAACGATTTTCTCATGACAAATAACTTCAGCTTTGTTCTTGGACAACCAGTCCATCCCGACTACTACATCGAAGCTGCCCAATTGAATAGGTAGGAGGTCGATGTTAAATCTTCGTTCACCAAGTTCTAGCGTGCAGCCTCTAACAACTTCGCCCGATTCAACAAGTTTACCATTGGCTAGTTCTATGGAATAAGGAATTTCTAATCTACTAGATTCTATTCCGAGTATGCGTTTAAATTCCACAGACATGAAGCTATAATCGGCGCCAGTGTCGAATAATATGGATGCAAAGTGATTGTTAATGAGAAACGTACCGGTGACCACGTTAGGGTCCTCGCGTGCGTCTCTTGCTCCAATCACAAATGCTCGAGCCGGAGCGTTGTTTCTCTCTGGGCAGTTCTTCATGAAATGGTCATTGCTTCCACACTTGAAGCATCCTTTGGTTGCAAGGGTTTTCGTCTCCTGGGGCGGGTTTGTGTCACGCTTCTTGCTGAAACCCTTGTTATTGCGAGTTGCTTGTTTCAAACTCGTATGCTTTCTCTTTTTGTCGCCATACGACTCAGCATGCGTCTCGGCATTTTCTGTGGGGTTCGGTGATAGCTTCTTCATTCGAACACAATCTTCAGTAAGGCTGACAGCCAGAGTTACAGCCTCGGTGATTGTTTGTGGTTTGGCCGACGTCACCATGCCACGAAACTCGGAGGCCAGTCCCCAAATGTAGCGTTCAACACGCTTGAATTCGGGAGTCACCATGTAGGGAAGCACTCTCGACAGGTCGTGGAACCTTCGAGTGTAACCATTAATGTCAGCACCTTCCATGGTCAGGTGCCAGAACTCCGTCTCCAGCCTTTGGAGTTCAGCACGAGAGCAGTACTTCTCTCTCATCCTTTCCTTCAGTTCCTCCCAAGTGAGGCCATAAGCAGCGTCATCACCCAAGGTTTGGGCTTGCAGGTTCCACCAAGTCAGAGCTTCATCGACGAATAACCCAGTAGCAAAAGTGACTTGCTGATCCGCGGTACACTTGCTCATGCGGAATGTAGCTTCAGTCTTCTCCGTCCAGCGCACAAATGCTACTGCACCTCCTGTGCCATCATAGTTCATCGGCTTGCAGTCGAGGAACTGCTTGAAAGTGCAGCCTTGAGCTGTATTGCCTCCAGACGAATCTCCATTCCCATTACGCCTAGCGTTGCTTGGTCCACCACTGTCTTGAGTTCGGTTCGCCTCGTACTGGGCGATAGCAGCGGAAATCCTTTCCTCCAGTAGAGCGTTCAGCTCTTCAGCAGTTCTTGGCAGTGGGGGAGGGGGAGGTTGATCGTCATTGCGAGCGTTCACAGCTTTCCTGGGTGCCATGTTCTGACAGAACATAACACAACAGGGTTAGGCATTTGTTTGATATCGTCACACTATACTGTAGTATCATATATATTCACAGGTATATATACCACACAAGTGACATCAAACAATTATTACTCTAGCAGAGTACTTAGTAGGCTTGCACTGAGGGAATCTATACGTGACAAGACTTGCTGTGGTTTCTGTGCACTGAATTCCATAATTACGTATGCATCCATAATTATGTAACTCCTTGCACAGTCCGCACAGTTCGTTTCATCCTCGTATTTCTCCCTTCAGATGGGCCATCGCTTTCAGGTAAAGTCACGTATACTTGTGACATTCTACCTCTAGTATATGCTAATTATCACACATAATTGCAAGTAATTTCTAGTCAATGACAAGTGCTACTCTAGTGCACTCTAAGTCTTGTAGTGTCTTTTCTAGACTCATGTAGACAGTTTCAGGTAGTGGATGTCGCGGGACGTTTTATGCAATGAAAACTCTTTGAAAATTGTTTTCGTGAAAGGATCCTAGAGATTGTAGACTAGACTCGAGAAGGAATCCTAGTTCACTACAATCGCAGCTCTGATACCAATCTGTCACACCCCTTTCTATGGCGGAAGCACGAGGTGTGATCATGAAAGGTTCTCATTGCATACGAAGAGTAAACATGCTACATGCTCGTAAAATAACATCAAATACCATGATTTGAAAACATAAGTTTAGCGTTTCCATCGCTAGACAGCATAAAACATTGTCTTAAAAGTTTACAACTTTATTCAAAGTTAAACACAAGCGACATCCACGAGCATAAGCTAGACCACGCGCACATCCATCCTAGTTACCTGAAATACATGTGAGTTTTTGGAAAAAACGTCAACATAAAGTTGGTGTGAATTCATGCAGTTTTGTATTTCATGTTTGTATACTTTGTATGAAAACATAGTTTGTGAGTAAATCAAGTTTTCATATGTAAATCCAGTTTCATGTGTACACCACGTACATCTGTATAATTCAATTTCTTCTTGAGTACCCCACGTACTCAAGTTTAATTCTCATTCTCTTGAGTACCCCACGTACTTCAAGTATAATTCAATCTTCTTGAGTACCCCACGTACTTCAAGTTATATATCAATTTTGTATGGTATGAATTTTATGTAAATACAGTATTTCTGTAATTATCAGATTGTTAATGGGTTGCAAAGCCATTAACATGTGACACGTCATAGGAAGTCACCAAACCTAAGGCATTTAATTGGTATATTCTGAGACACAAAAGCACCACTCGATTCTCGCCCCGACCGAGTGTGAGGCTGCCAGGCACCCGTTAGATCTAACCTTTTGTTCTGCGGTCTGAATGTATACGTTGATTAATGGTGCTTCTGTACCCTATTCGTGACACTATTTCTCATAACGCATCCTACTTGGTTCTCGTCCTCACCAAGCGCGTTTCTTGTTATCATTTCTCATAGCGCCTTATATTTGGTTCTCGTCTCACCAAATGCGCTTCTCATATTCATATATTTCGTCACACTTGGTTCTCGTTCTCACCAAGTGTACTTCTTGTATTTATATCATACCATTTATAAATATTGTACTTTTGTACATGTATTTCACCCCCGAAGTTATAAAAACTGAAAACAGTTAAAGAGAAAAGGGGGAGCATGAACTCACAACTTTGCGTTCCTAGCGTCGTAAACTCCACCGGATTTGCTTAATTAACGTCGTAACCTATACGCGTTTTCTTAACGTTAGTCACTAGACTTGCGTCGCACAAGTTCAGTCACTCTCTTGTATATTTTCTTGTGTTAAAAATATTCTTATATTTTTAACTACGTATCTTACTTATATTATTTTCTCCAAAAATAAATATAAGTCTTTTGTGTTTTGCACTTTGCACCCGAATTATGTATCTTGTATGTTGTATGTGTATTTTTATATTTCTACTCCTCATGAGTAATTAGTGTATTTTTAAGTCTTAATACACTAGCACGTATGACACATACTATATACACTTAGCACAAAAATTGGTGATAAAATAATATATATT
Source organism: Helianthus tuberosus (assembly GCA_030545235.1). NCBI lineage: Eukaryota > Viridiplantae > Streptophyta > Magnoliopsida > Asterales > Asteraceae > Helianthus > Helianthus tuberosus. The sequence goes on from CM060420.1 coordinate 47,172,286, forward strand.
TTTCTCTCCAAAAATATATATACATAATATCCATTTTTATCCTTCAAGAAATCACCATTTCTTATCACCAAAAATTAGGGAAACCTTGGTAATACTTTTAAATACATTTTTAGGGAATAAGTTTCTCAAAAACTTATATTTTTTTCTAAGTGTCAAAATTTATAAAAATTTTGACAGAGTTTCCCCTAAAAATGGAAGTTTCCCACGTTTTCAAAACGTGTGTTTATTTTCTTTTAAATCATCATCAATCATCAATAATCATCAACAACAATTATCAACCATACTTATCAACAATAATCACTAATTTCATGAACTTGAATATTTACAAAAATGTGTAGTAACTTACTAGCACATTTAGTGAGTCTTGTTATCTTTAAAAATAAGTTTAATCTCTTAAAAACTTTATTTTTAAAGAATATGAAGTTTTACAACTTCTAGTCGGTTTTTACGAAAATTATTTCTTTGTTAAAACTTGTAGGAACGTTATGCGACCTAACGAGTCGATCAGAAGAGTGCTCAGACTGAATCAGAGGCGGAATTCATTGATTCAGTCTTTGTTTAGCTTGATTTCACTATTTAACGTCTCGTTTATTGATCTTCTAACAGTTACAAGCTCTGGAGACAAAATGGCAGGGCTTCGCCGTACCAAACAAGACCACACGTACACTTCTATCTAGATCCGCTCATGTTGCCTATTTATAGGCTGATGGGTTCGCTTATATGGTCATGTCCGTATAAGCGGACCTATCATGTCCGTATAAGCGGACCTATCATGTCCGTATAAGCGGACCTGCATGTCCGTATAAGCGGACCTGCATGTCCGTATAAGCGGACCTGTCATGAATGACACATAAGCGGACCTATCTAACTTATGTGTTTCTTGATTTTCTTTCACTATACAATCATCTCTAACCTAAGACTCGAACTAAGATGTAGTCGACAGACAACTGCACCAACAGACTCCCCCTTGAATGTTGACGGAATCTTCAGTGAGAGTCTTCAACATGACAACTCTTCAATCTCGATCGGTCTCTGGGCTTTTCTCTTTCTATCGGTCTTCTTCAGGAACTTTTCCTGGAATCATGTACCCGGATCTTTCTCTGGCTCTAACTCTCATCAGACTCCCCCTTTCATCAAGCTGGGATCGCTGTCTGGAATTTGTTATCACCATTGAAATCAAATCCTGGCTTTTTCAGTTTAAGCTCTCCTCAGGTTCTGATGCATCTCCTGGCTTTCCGTAGCAACAGGATCAGAAACCTACACATCTCAAACACTCTATTACAAACAAAATAATGTTGTAATTCAATTTAATGAATCAACTAAACATTTAAGAATCATTTTCATTTAAAATTTTTTTTAAACATTTGAAACATATCAAATTCTGATTCAACTTAATGAATCATCTTAAACATTTCAAACCATTTAACTAACCCAACTGTTCATCTTGTTTAGCCTTTGAGATTTTGAATATTAGCTTTTCAACATCAGTTGTCGAAAATCTTTTTGGATTTTTCAAAATATGAAATATAAATGCAATAACAGAAATTAAATGCAAACATGAAATATGTACAAACATATTTTTGTGAGTTTGCGAAAGAGGATCATATCAGTTTTTGTGACCAATCACTAGCACCGTTAAGCTTGATTTCATTTTAAGCTCTAAACGATTCACGTTGATTGACGATATGTTTGTCCTCTTAAGCTCAATCTAAAAACTTTCGACATGCTTACCGATACGTTTAGATATATTTAGATAGCACTAAATTCTCATGGACCCCACGATCTCAGCATATCCCCTCATCATGCAATACACTGACTCAAATAATGCCTTTAAACTTTTATCAACTGTGATTTGTGCGAAAATAAAGCAGAATGTTTAAACATTAACAATCAGGTCGATACTTCCGTATACGCAGAGAAAGTCCAATGTTTAAACAAAATAAGAAAATAAAAATAAGTTGAAGTTGTTTAGGCTTTAACCACCAGGTCGATACTCCCGTATACGCAGAGGTGATCCAAAGCTTAAACGAAACACCAAAGAAAATAAAGCAGAACGTTTAGGCAACAACATCCAGGTCGATACTCACGTATACGCAGAGGATGTCCGATGCTTAAACAAAATAAAGAAATAAGACAAATTTAAATCTTTGCAAAATAAAATGCACAATCACAGCGACTTTTTAGCAAAGTTGTGAAAGTTCACAAACTTAACCAGTTTTATGTCTTTCGACAATCAGCGATTACCGAGTAGGCACACAATCAAGAAGGACAAAACTAAGTACTATGCTTTCGACCATGTTTCCCACTAGAACTAGGCTTTTTCATTTAAGTTTGTATCGTTATCGCAAATCTACTAATCTAGCTGAGCCTACCGTCACATCGTTAGTGAGACCGTTTATCACATTTAGACTTTACATTTCTTTAGCATGCTGTGATAGTCCACTGATTTTCTATCATTTCCTCTTGTTTCAGCAAAACTCATTTTGAATTTTTTTTAATGTTTTTGACATTTTCAAATTTTCTATTTTTTTTTTTAAATTTTTCTCCCCCTAAAATCAAAATATGTTTCAATTTTGATTTTCTAGGAAAATTTGAAACAAACTGTACAAACTTGACAACTTGATGAGAATCACTTCAATTCTCTATCCACCTGGCATAAACAATCAGAACTCCCCCTCACAACAAACTATTTTCCCATTATGATTTCAAAACACTTAAGTTTGTTTTAATCAAATGGTTTTTCCGGAAAATAAGTTTTGTGTGTCATTTCACAAATTCGGGGATCTTTCATCACTTTGTTCTCTTCAACCACTTGTAAAAACTAACATTTTAAGATCAAACCTCAAATATCACTTGTAGAAAATCAAGTACAACTTAATGTCCCTGATTTACCACTTGTAAGACGAAATATCACTTTCGTGAATTTCTCAAGAAATGTGCCGATTCCTACTCCCCAATTACCAACCTGGGAGTTCCGGCAAGTCAGGTTTTTCTATTTAAAGAGTTTCACCCAAGCCTGACGGTCCTTGGGTGATTTTGAATTCTTGTTCAACAATGGTGGAAAATTTGCCTCATCCATTGTTAAACCAGAATTCTCAGTTTTTACCTCAACAACTGGCTCTTCTGGTTTTACCATACCAGAATCATTGCCTGAATGTGGCTTGTCTGACTTTGATGAGCCAGATTCATCGCCTGAAGGTGGCTTGTCTGACTTCAACATGTCAGATTCATCGCCGACCATTTTCTTCTTCTTCTTTTCTTCTTTCGTCCTCAGATTTGTATCCGATGAATTCGTCTTGCTTGACTTTGCCATCGAGGAAGTCGATTCATCAGAACTCTTATTTTTACCAAGAGATGAACCCGAGGACAAGATCTTCTCGAGATACTCTCTCGCCTTCTTCCTCTTCTTCCTCAGTCTGTCTTTTTGCCCCTGAGAAAGTTTCACTTTCGGTTTTAGAACTTTTTGTTCTTGAACTTTAGGTTCTTGAACTTTCTGTTTCTTGGGCTTTTCTTTGACATTGACTGGTTTCTTCATTGGCATTTTCTGAGATTCAGCCCTCGATCTTCCCTTTGATCTCATTGGGCAATCTCTAGCAATATGACCTTTGATATGACAATTAAAGCATCTCCTTGACTCAAAACTCCAACTCTGGCAGTTAACAGCAATGTGTCCTTTATAACCGCATCGGTAACACACTCTGTTATCGTACCAATCACCATTTTCAGCCCAAATGCTCAAATCAAAGCACTGTTTGGCTTGGTGATAATCATTTCTCCTCCTAAAAGCTGGATTTGGCTTTTGAGCTCTGTGGTCCGACCTGCACCACTTATTACCATCAATTTTTGAATTTTCATTTTTTACTTTTTGTAATTTTTTATTGCGATTGGATGATTGATCTGATGAACTTTTATTTTCTTTTTGAACATTTTTCAAAATTTTCTCTTTTTGTTTTTGTTCCACTTTCTTCTTCAAAGGTTTTTGCTTAGAGCATTCTCCCTTTTCAGTTGATTGTGGAACAGTTTCTTGAAACTTTTCTTTTAATTTCAAAAACAATTTTTGTTTTTCGAATTTTTTATTTTCATCATCAGATTTCTCATCACAATCTTCAACTTTGACTTTGTCAAAGTTTGTGACATTGTCACTTATTGGAACAGAATTTAAAGGTTTTGGGCAAGGAATAGTTGAAGTATTCACAAACACCTTCAACTTTTCTTCCCATTCATTGATTTTCTTTTGAGCACATTCTGCTTCCTTTTCAAGTCGAATAATCTTTTCAAGATAAGAATTGATTTCAATTTGTTTTTCAAGATTGTTTTTACCAAACAAATCTCTCTCATCTTCTAAATTTTTTATTTGACTTTGAAAATCTTTCTCAATTTTTAATTTTTCATTTTCAAGATCTTTTTCTTTCAAAATTTTGTTTTCTAATGTCAAACTGTCCAAACCACTCAACAGTTTGTCATTTTCAGATTTCAACTTCTTAAAATTTTCCTGCAAAACAAGAATCTTCTTATCATCAGCTTGCTTTTCATTGTTCAACTTCTTGATCTCCAATGCCAAACTTTCCGCATCTTTTACGAGTTTGTTATTGTCATCCTTAAAGTTGTCACATTTGGAGCACACTAATTCAGAATTTGAAAATTCATTCTTCACAGATTCTTCATTCTTTGGAACTTCATCTTTCTCTATCTTATAAGTACCTGCACCAAAGATTGTAACAAAATCAAGAAGATTTCTATTATCATCAATATAACAACCTCTCTTCATATCATACATCAAATTTCTTTTTGCTGCCCAACAAACATTGATTCTTTTGTTTATTTCATATATCACGTCTAAATTCAAATCTTCTAAATTCATTTTTATCTTATCCAACACATCTCTCTTTTTTTTATAAAGTTCATAATCATGATTTTTCAGTTTACTGATGAACTTATTCAGAGATAATTTTGAAAAACTTGAATTTTCTCTCAGATTTTTCAAAAAAACATCCCATTCAGCAGGTAATCCATTAGCAAACTTTGATACCATTTCAGTTTCTGATATTACTATTTGATTTTCTTTCAAATAGTCAATTAAACGATCAAAACGTTTTTCCAAATCATCCAATTTCTCATCTTCCTTACTCAGAAAACATTCGAAACGTTTACTCCAAACCTCTTTGGGCAATTTCTGATAGGAACTACTGAAATATCCTCGATACCAATCATTTATCCTTTTAAGATCATTGTTTTCCTTTTCATCAAACATCATTGCCATTTTTCTAAACAAACCCAATAAATCTTTGTTGTTCACAAAAGCGGATCTCTGATGTGACAGAAAAGCGAATCTCTTGATGTCTGAATAAGCTAACCTACTCAACGTCCAAATAAGCTGACCTACTCAATGTCCGAATAAGCTGACCTACTCAACGTCCGAATAAGCTGACCTACTCAATGTCCGAATAAGCTGACCTACTAAACGTCCGAATAAGCTGACCTACTCAATGTCCGAATAAGCGGACCTGCTGATGTTCAAATAAGCGGACCTGCTGATGTTCACATAAGCGGACCTGCTGATGTTCACATAAGCGGACCTGCTGATGTTCACATAAGCGAACCTCTATGAGCGGACCTCTAATGTTCGAATAAGCGGATCTCCTGATGTACACAAGAGCGGACCTACTAATGTACACAAAAGCGGACCTACTGATGTACACAAGAGCGGACCTACTGATGTACACAAAAGCGGACCTACTGATGTACACAAGAGCGGACCTACTGATGTACACAAAAGCGGACCTAACACGTACTTTGGAGCGGACCTATTGAACTTTGAAGCGGACCTCTTGATAAAGTGTATCTATGAGCGGACCTAACCATGTCATACAAGCGGACCTGTCAAGTGTCCGTAAAAGCGAACCTAAATCCGAAGGTCATTTGATCCATTTTTAGTCCGTATTTTGGTCCGAAACTTTCAAGGGTTTGTTAATGTCCAATAATACACGATCTGTGAAATTTTGAACGAATTTCGTCCGTTAAAACTTGATCTGGTGATGAAAGAAGGGGTAGAAAATAGAATGCTTCAGCGAAAACGAACTAAACAGTAAGAACTCTTCCTCCTGAGCTCTGATACCACTTGTAGGAACGTTATGCGACCTAACGAGTCGATCAGAAGAGTGCTCAGACTGAATCAGAGGCGGAATTCATTGATTCAGTCTTTGTTTAGCTTGATTTCACTATTTAACGTCTCGTTTATTGATCTTCTAACAGTTACAAGCTCTGGAGACAAAATGGCAGGGCTTCGCCGTACCAAACAAGACCACACGTACACTTCTATCTAGATCCGCTCATGTTGCCTATTTATAGGCTGATGGGTTCGCTTATATGGTCATGTCCGTATAAGCGGACCTATCATGTCCGTATAAGCGGACCTATCATGTCCGTATAAGCGGACCTGCATGTCCATATAAGCGGACCTGCATGTCCGTATAAGCGGACCTGTCATGAATGACACATAAGCGGACCTATCTAACTTATGTGTTTCTTGATTTTCTTTCACTATACAATCATCTCTAACCTAAGACTCGAACTAAGATGTAGTCGACAGACAACTGCACCAACAAAACTTTTGTTACACAAGTATTCCATACACTTGTTTGTTCACAAAAACCACTTTTGTTTGTGTAAGATCCGGTTTAGAACATGTGATTTCTTTTGATGCTTGGTCTTTTGAAAATACCACTTGTAGATACATAGATCTACTAGTTTTAAACACTTTTGTACAAGTTAAAACATTTTTACACAAGTTCATGGTTTATGTGTGGTAGGGTTTCACCTTTTAACCCTTGTTACTTCTAAAATAGCTTTATGTTAAGATCCATGATCTTACCAAACCGGGTTAAGCGATGATCCGAGCTACCACATCATAGATCGGGTCTAGATAACCATATATTTCAAATACTACAACTTTTACACAACTTATGTGCTATTAACCACCATTTTTCATGCTTTTAGTAGATTTTTGTGCATCTTTTCGCATTTTAACGAGATTTAATCAACACAAATCCTTTTAACCACTTTAGATAAGTTCAAATATGAGTTTTAAGCATTATACCTCTAGCTCGAGGCTAGGGAAGAATCTATGCGCAAAAGAGGTGGATAAAAGCAAAGTAGAGAGGTCCTTCGCCTTCCAATTGCACCAAGGTTCCTAATATGCGACCCTTAACACTTGTGTGATGTTGGAAAATGATGAAGGAAGCTCGAAAAATTTATGGATTTAGGGATGTTTGGCCGTGAGCTCTTGGAGAGAAACAGAGAGAGTTTTGTGGTGAGTGAAAGTGAGGTGAATGATCATATGGATTAATCTTCCAACTTATAGACAAATCTCAAGTGCATTACCCAATGGAAATTATGTTCACAAAGTACACTACAAATCTTGATCACAATCTTAGGAGATTTAAGTAGATCAAATGTGATCAAGTGTGGATCTTTGTGGGGCCTCCTTGACCGTCCACCACACATAGGGGGGGGGGGTAAAGTGTAATTCTTAACCAATTAGTTAGTTTAGGGATTAAACCCGGTTACTAGTGTGTAGTGTAATATAAAGGGTGTTAGGGTATTCGGGGACCCTAACTAGCCCAGAAAGTATAAACAATGTCATTGACATTATTTTTATGTTCCGGGTAATCTCCGGTTGTTCGGTTACATACCGATTCGTTAAAGTGCTAAATTACACTTTTTAGTGTCCTTTAAGTACCCTTCTTGTACTCTTTCAATTCCCAACACTTAGGGAAATATTCTGGATAATAAAACGACATTTCTGCATAATATTTATATGCTTAAATGCTGATTAGAGCTGAATTATACCAAATTCGGCACTTAAAGTGCGTTTCGGGTGCTTTTTAGTGCTTATTTTTGCTTTCGCAATGTATATAAATTAAACCCTTGTATGTACTCTTGGGTTTTAATGCATTCTTGTTGTTGGACCTACACCTAGGCTCCAATTTTATTGTCTGGCTGCTTTCTGCAGTTCCGTCGACACATAGTGTCTTACCGGTGAGTTTACTATTATTCTGACGCAACGCTCTCGTTTATGCATAAAGCAATATTTTGTAGTATACAACATGCATGAATTCACTTGTTTAATCATGTGTTCAGACATCGCTGACAATTAAACTCATAATTGCAGTCATTAAGCAATAATTATAGTGTACGGAAATTACCGGTTTGTGCCAGTTGTCACAAGAAAAGCAAATACATAAATGGATTTATTAATTAATAACTATATATAAAAACAAATCTAATAAAATTAAAATTTCCAAACCTCGAATTGATGAGTTATTTATGTGCTATTTATATTGATAGTTATTGGAAACTGAGAGTGATAAGAAGTATAGAAAAGGTAAAATATAATCAAATGAAAAAGAAGGTATTCTGGTATATCCATCCACGTTTCGGGGTATTTGAAATTTAAATGAGTTTTTCAATATAATTAATTAATTCTAAACGATTTATTGAAGATAATTTAAACCGTTTAAACAAAAGGGTATATGTGGGTCTTGTATTAATAGAATTTTTGAGATTTTTAGAAGCGTTTTAATATAAAAATATTATTTAAAATTGAATTATTTTTAGTTAAATAGGAATTTTACATTAGCAGCGGTTATATTAGGGTTATGATAATAATTTAATTCTTTTTCGCCTTTTGAAGCGTCTTTTAATCAAACCGCTTCAAAAAAAAATTCAAACGCTTCAAAAAGTTGTTTTTGTAGTAGTGCTAGGCGATTAATTGTTTTAATGTTTGCACGTTTACTTTTTTATTTGATGAACTTTTATTTATTTATGATGAACTTATTCATTTTTGTGATTTATAAAGTGTCTTGATTATTTATTTATTAATATTGCTATTAATACTACTAATAGTATAACAAAATATAAAGCAGAAAAAAAGTATTATAAAATAAAATAAAAAACATAATTATTACTTTTAACCTTTATAATAAAATAATGTAATAAAGTAAATAACTTAAAAACCATAATTATTACTTTTGACTGTGGGATTCGATCCCGTGTCTTCTCGTTTGGGGCTTGTGTCGTTTGCCAGTTGATCTACACCTTCCAAAAATAATAATAATAATAATAATAATAAAATAATGTAATAAAGTGATTAATTATTACCAACTTTGACTAATGGGTATACTAATTCATATTTTGGGTGTATTTATCACACCTCTAATTCAACATAGCAATAGATAAAATAATATTTTGGCTCATATTTCTTGTGATGGCTTCAAAGAGGATTCAAAAGGAGTTTGTGGCAGCGTGAGTTCCGGGAAATCGAGCTTTATTTCTTGTATTCTTCGTGAAATCCCGAAAATATCCGGTGAAGTAAGTCGTAACTTTATACATGTAATTAACATTTTTTAAGTCTTTAATTTATTAATTGTTAACGTCATTTCTTTTGGTTTTAATTACGTTTCAGGTTCGAATTTGAGTCATGATCTACATTAAGATTTAAGACCCCTGTTAATCGTCTCCATAAATATACGTACAGCTTCAATTTGGCTCATCACGAGCCGAGCCGAGCTAGGCTCACTTTCTAACCGAGCCGAGACATCTCAGCTCACTTTCAAAACGAGCCATATCAAGCGAGCTTTTTCCAAGCTAAATCCGAGCGAGCTCCGAGCTGCGAGCTTTTTGGACATCCCTATTTCTGATACATGCGAATACGACACTGAATGTTGTATATAAAGAAGTTTTTAGAGATTTGTAATTTGTATTTGTGTCTATAGATTTCTTAGCTGTGATAGTAAATATGATATGTAATTATAAATAAAGAATTTATTACGATATGTATTTATTTTTTTATAACTTCTCTTTCAGTTTTTTATGTTACCCAACCCCGTGTACCACACGGGTTTTAACCTAGTTACTCTATATATTAAAATTTGAAATGAATGAATAGTAATACGAGTAAATGATGAGTAAATGGTATTGGGTACCGGTACCGATATCAAATTTATCAAACCGGGTGTATTTTCTGTACCGGTTCGGCACCGGTATTCACATGTTTTTACCCTTAAATACAAGTGTCGTACCAGTACCGACCGGTACTGAACCGTACCGTACCCGGCATATTCAGTACCTGTACCCACTTTTGGGGATTTCGGTAACGGTATTTTCGATACCGGTTGGTACCGAGCTCATCAAATCCTGTAGCAACGTAGCAATGCAAGTAATTGCACCGTTTAGATTACTTTTCATACACACAGTAAGTAAAAAGTTTTTCGTTTGAATGAGATTTTATATACACAACAACTTATTTTGCTTTCTTTTTTGTCTTTTTCTGTAATGAATGAATTGTAGCATGTAAGATTAACTTGGATATTTAGATTATTGATGAGCAAATCGTATCAAATCCTGAAATCGAACCGGTATCGTATCGGTACCAAATTTACTATACCAAATCATTTTCGGTACCAATTTGGTACCCACCTTTTGGCGTTTTCAGAATCGTTACTTTTGGTTCGACACCGGTCTAGCACCATACTTGTATTTATTGATTTTTACCTTCAAATGTCATACCGTATTTTACTGAGTATTTTCGGTGCTTGTACCTAATTTAGAGATTTTCCAGATCGGTACTTTCGGTGCCGTTACCGGTAGCGAGCTCATCTATATTTTAACATGTTAGCACCATAATAACTGAACTGAAAACAACCGAATTTCCAACGTGTAGGACGTGTGGATCCTATTATTAATTTATTATATATTAGGTTATTTAAAATCGTTTTTTTAGGACGGAGTGACTATCCTTACCACGTCATTTTCATTTATGTTTTGATATCCGGTATCCGCTTGCCATTACTGACACGCGTTTTGCAGTCATTGGTTCCCCGCCGCAACGCGCGGGTGGAAAATCAACTAGTTAAATTAATTTTCACATCTCGGTTTCACTTGTTGATCGTTTCTTTACCATATTAGCTCGTTTAAGCTTCCTTTGCACCTTTTAACCTACAAAACATCATTTTTAATAAGTGCAAGCTATAAATGATCATAAACGACTCGAAAACTAATAAAAACTATCCATAAATACAATGGAAACTAGGATGTGTTTACAACACATCAGTTATTAATTTAACAATAAGGATATTTCGGTCATTTCACACACAGTTAACTGATAAAAGTAACCCCATCTATTTCACTATTTCAGGGACTACCTAATAATATGAAAAAGTTGACTAGTGTAGCTGCAATTATAAAAGTGTAGGGATGTAGGAAATATGAAATTTTTTTAAAGAATGAAATCCTCGTTTGTTTATTTTCCTCCAAGAAGTTAAGTTGTTGATGGTGTTTTGGGATTAATTTAGGTTTAAGCAAAGAACTAATAAGAGATTCTTGTTGTATCTTTTATGCTCAGAGGTACGTTGGTTGTTCTCTATCCTTACCAAAATTTTGTGTCATGGAATTCATTTTCTGCAAATGGGTATTTGCTTTCTTACTCTCAGTTTGGTTGATTGCTTCCTCAGGTTTGCTCCGTCTGTTTTTGTTTTGTTTTGTTTTGTCGCAATGATTCGTTCCTAATTCAAATTGTGAAGTTGAAGGGAATTCGAAAGTAAGAGGAGTGAATTTGGGAGGATGGTTGGTTGTGGAAGGTTGGATTAAGCCCCAACTGTTCGATGAAATGCCTAACAGAGATATGATTGTGAGTTCCACACGAGATATGATTTGCCTTCATCTCCTGTTTAGTTTGATACTAGGATAGTTGATGAAGTTTTTTTTTTTTTTTTTTTTTTTTTTTTTTTTTTTTTTTTTATCATTATCTCATAATATTGTAATTCGGTTACACCTACATGAAAAACCCTAAATTATTTCGTTTTTGAAATCTTAACTATCTATGCAGGATGGTACAGAGGTACAATTTAGATCAGTGACATTGCACAAGTACATATCAGCAGAAAATGGTGGTGCCATGAAGATTACAGTAGACCGAGATTCTCCTTCTTCATGGGAAACCTTTCGGGTATACATGAGTATGAATAAGGAAATGTGCCAATTTATGGTTTTATGATACATCTAGACCTGGCAAACGGGTCGGGTTGGGTCGGATCGGGTCATGGGTCAAAATGGGTTCGGGTCGAAACAGGTTTGGGTCAAAACGGGTTCGGGTTCGGGTCGGGTCTGGTCGGGTTGGCTATAAAAATACAATTGTATTCGTAATGTTAAATGACGACAATTTACAAAATTTAAAAACAAAAGAAATAAAAATACAATTCTATTAATATGCAAATGCAGTTTAGCTGGGTTATGCAAGATGGCTGCTTACTAATCATTGCTTCCAGTTTGAGACATGGTCATTAAGAAAGAATATGATTGGTCAACAAGAATATCCATGTTTGTGTAGTTCTTTTGTAGTGTGTACGAACCTTCTATTTCTACAAGAAGCAAATTATGGTTTTGAATTAATTCTGAAGTTTAAACTTGTGAAAATGCCAACAATGTGTACACAAAAACGATATGTTTTTCCTGTAACAAGTAAAACTATAATCACATGAGGGAATATCATGAATTCATGACTTAAATAACAATGAGTTAAACAAAGGTAATTATTTTATTGAATGATTCGGAACACTAATCTCAAAATCTGAATATCTGATGAACTCTGAATCTGAATAGCTAACGAGCTTGTGTAACAATGATCACTACATTTGAATTTTGCGTTTATTCTTGATAGAGATAGAGATTGTTGGTTGAAACGGTACGGGTCGAGACGGTTTGCGTCGAAACGGTACAGGTCGAAACGGTACGGGTCGAAACGGTTCGGTTCGAAACGGTACTGGTCGAAACGGTTCGCGTCGAAACGGTTCGATTTGAAACGGTACTGGTCGAAACGGTACTGGTCGAAACGGTACAGGTCGAATTGGTACGGGTCGAAACGGTTCGCGTCGAAACCCGTCCCATGCAGAAACCCGTGTCGGCCCGAAACCCGACCCGAACCGACCCCGTTCCGATCCAAAACCTGCGTCGTGCCGAAACCCGTCTGGGCCCGAAACTCAAGTTGAACTGAACCCATTCCGATCCGAAACTTGCCCCGTTTCTTTAAGACACTAACCCACATCGACCCATTTCTTTAATGTTGTCGACCTGCTTTGACCCGAAAATAACAAGATGGAACTTCAAGTGACCCATTGTGACCCATTTAGTTAAAATATCTTACCCAAACCAACCCATATAATTTTAAAAGCAACCCAAATTGACCCATTTGGAAGGCTTTGGGTCAAGATTGCCCCCTCTAGTCATACATCACTGTAAAAATGCCCAACACGTTTATGTTACTGAAAAGAAATTTCAACCAAGTTTTATGAAACTGAGTCGAGTTATGCTCCACCATAGGGGGTGCTTGATAATTTCGACTTAATCATAACGCAGTCTTATGAAATACCATTGTTTTATGCAGTTATGGAGGGTTTCTAGTTCAGAGTTTCAGCTCCGGACATCACAAGGGCATTTTATCACGTGTGACGTTAAAGATGGCAATGTCTCTGCAACTGCAAGTATGCCGTCTTTAACTGAAACATTCTACATTGAAAGAAATGAAAGAAACAGAGTTCACATAAAACATGTAATAAGTGGAAGCTATCTGCAGGTTGATTGTCATCTTCATACATTTCTTTAGTTTGGAAAAGTTTGATATAATATACATATTTTTTTTTGTTTTTGTTAGGCTTCAACTTCAAATAACATCACCGCAGACCATCATGGGGTTCCAGGGTGGGATGATAATGCAGCCACATTTGAAATGATAATTGTATCAAATTTAATCCATGGAGATTACCAGCTTGCTAATGGACTCGGCCGTGATAAGGCCAAACAAGTTCTTACGGTAACATAAACATAATTTATTTGTACAACCTTATCAAATCATTAAGCATTCTAGTTTGTTGAAAATTTCAGAGGCATAGAAACAGTTTTATCACTTGGCAAGACTTTAAATTTCTGTACAAACATGGAATAAATACGGTTAGAATCCCAGTTGGATGGTGGATAGCTTTTGATCCAAATCCTCCAGCCCCTTTCATTGGTGGAACCTTGGAAGCTTTGGATAACGCTTTCTCGTGGGCTCAGTAGGTTTCCTTCTCTTTTTTGCATGAGCTTTTTTTAATCTTTTCACATTGGACTTGTGTTAGTGTAGGTTATATGATATTAAGTGCATCATCGATCTACATGCAGCTCCGGGGTCTCAAAATGGCATGGAACACAGTGCCAGTAGAGATGGTTCTACATCATGGCCTATGTATATCTCACAGACACTGTATGTCATTGATTTTTTAGCTTCGAGGTGCGTTTTGATTACTGATAACACTGCATTTAACTTTTAAGCTTTTTATTAGGTGAGGTTTCATGAGGGTCTAAATTGGGTTGTGTTGACCGAATCAACATATCCAAGTTGGTCCAAAGCCCATGCTAATCTGCGGATCGAATTGGGTTGTGTTGACCGACTAAGAACTTTTCCACTTTTCTTGCATTTAGTTAATGGTTTTGGAGCTATATGATTAAAGTAATAATCCAGTTTATTTCAATTCAACAGTTTTGGAGAGGTTGTAAGCATGTAATAGTTTTGACTCATTACATTAGTTAAAATACTGTTGATGCTAATAGGTATACTTTTCGTAAGAGATGATAAATTTTAAAGCTGTATATAAACCATCTCACATCCGTCGGCTACGCGTCACTCATTGCTCACTGGGTTCGTGGGCAGTGGGTTTCCATTGGTATTGGGTATAATACCCAGTTATGATCTTATGTGGTTAGAATTACACGTTAGGATTCTCATGACCCAAAACCGGATCTTAAACTGACCCCCAAAACCAGCTTGAAACATCGAATACTCATCCAGGGTTCTAATAATCTATATTTTTTTATAATTTCATGTTTCTAACAACTTCAGCATACAATTTATCTATCATTTTTAAGATTATATATCCGTTTGGTGCAAGTAAATGAATATAGCTGGTATCATCTAATACAATACCGAGAAAATTTTAGCTCTTGGTTTGGGTTTGTTGTTGCACAGGTATGCCACACATCCAGCCTTGCTAGGAATCGAGCTTCTAAACGAACCATCTGCTGCAACGGTTCCGTTGGATACCCTAATTTCATATTACAAACAAGGCTACCAGATCATCAGAAAATATTCTTCCACAGCTTATGTCATAATCTGCCAAAGAATCGGCAACGCAGATCCTATTGAACTTTACAACGCTAACATTGGTCCATCTAATCTAGTACTAGATTTGCATTACTACAATCTTTTCAATAGTTATTTTGTTAACAAGACTCCTGCTGAAAATATCCAGTTTATTTTCAACAACAGACAACCGCAGTTACAAGCTCTCAATGATTTAAACGGGCCTCTTGTTTTTATTGGTAAGTTTGTTCTCTCGCTCGTTAATCTTACCTTTAACAATTAACATATAATGAATGGGTTGCAGGCGAGTGGGTAAACGAATGGAATGCAACCAACAGTACACAGTTAGATTACCAAGATTTTGGTGAAGCCCAGTTACAGGTATATGATGCTGCCTCCTTTGGATGGGCTTATTGGACACTTAGAAATGCCGAGCCTCACTGGGATTTTGAGTGGAATATCCGCAACAACTACTTAAAACTAAGTAAGACATTCGTTTATAAACTGTTGGTGTATTTACCGAAAACGTGTTGGAAAATTGGGCCGGTTGAGTAACAGGTCATATCGGGTAATTTTTGCGTAAGTCAAAACTTGTTGGGTTGGCCCATACTCTTTTTGTTCAAACTTTTTGATATTTTTATCAGTATTATTTTGTCTAAAATATGATTGCAAACATAGTATTATTTTACAAAAATAAGCGTTCTTTGAATAAAATGATTTAAGAGGTTCTATGCATTAACGATACACTTAGGGAGACTTTCAACCCATTTGACTCGTTCCTGTTTACCCACATTTTTTGGTTTTGTCAGTTAAGTTAATGGGCCGAAAATAGATAAAAAGTTTGTAATCTTGGGAACTCATGTAACATGTTTGAAGGTTTTATGTTGTTTGATGTAGGTTATTCTCAGAAGACACCTGTAATTAGGGGTGTACTGTGGTTCGTATTGACATGTAGCTTCTACATTTATAATGCGTTATAGCGTTGGGCCCGCATTTTGTTTGTTATTTTCGGTTATTGTTTGGCTACGTTCCATAATGCTCAAATGACATTGAAATCTAAAGGCCACATGTACCATAGAGTTCAATTTATTTGTTTCCCTTAACCAGCAAAAGGAGCTAGCGCTAGAGGTAACAAAATGGGCTAATAGGAACGGTTGGTGACAGTTTAAAATAGGCTGGGGTCATGATGGGTAATGTTTTAATGCGTTGAGAGTGAGATTAGGCATTAAAAATTAAGAAAAGTGAAGCTATAAATACCCAAGTATAACCACAGAGGGACATAACAATCGATCACAAATTGGCATATAAATAAGGTTTTATATGCATATCTTAACCTTAAGATTGATGTGCACATCCATAGATTTTTCATGTTCTTTGGCCAATTGACCTAAGACTCGATTGGATTTGGATACACTACTGTTCCTTTTATCCTCATCAAGAAACCTGAATAATTATATAACAATTAACTCAACATTAGATTGTATTTATGTTTTACTGTAATTGGATTACACAAATGTGATCAAACGGATTTTAAGTTATTATAATGTGAGGAGTACAGGAAGACTTGAAAGAACTGAAGTTTGCAAAGCTAAGTAATGATTTAACTATGGCTAAGGCTTAACTTATGTAAACCAGTTTTAAGCATCAACACTAATTTTGATGAAGCAATGACAAAGCATTTGTTTTGATGAAGCATTGATCAATGTCTCAGCATAAGCACTAGTATGTGTGAGCTTGTTTACTATTTACTAAGGTAACTTTTTTAATGGTCAATCCTGATAAGTTGGTCTAGTAGTTAATTACTTGGTTTCTCCCCTTGAGGTCCCAAGTTTAACTCCCACTAGCATCACTTTGAAGGACATTGGTGGTTGCAATGAAGTTTAGAACTATGCCTTTTTGGAGGTCGTCAGTTCGAAACCGAGCCGAACCGAGTTTTACCGCAGTGGGCCTTCGGGCGGGTGTGTTTTCCCTAGAACTGGTGGCTTGGTAGCTCGGGTATGCATCTAACCCTGATTGTTATGGAGGGGATGCATTTGCTCGATTGAGGACATCCCGGAATGCTTATCTGGTGATTTAGAGGGTGTTTGGGATTACGTTTTGAAGTGATTATTTGATTATTGCGTTTGTAAAACATAAATAATCTAAAAAAGTGTTTGGATGAAAAAGTGATTATCTGCCTCCAAAACGCAGTTTTGGAGAAGCATGTACCTACATGTTTTTTCAAAACGCAGTTTTGAAAACACAAAATCTATTTTGAAAACGAATAATCTATTTTCAAAATTCAACACTTTAACACCTCCTTAGTTAGCCGATAAAAAAATAACATTTTTGATGTTCAATACAAAATTGCATAATCAATGTGATGCTTGTTGGGAATTGTGTATCAGTCTTTTTTCCAAAAAAAAAATGTAGCAATGAAAATAGAAGATTTAAAACATATAAATTTACTACCATGGACTCAATTACAAGAAACCGAAAAAAAAAAAACATACATAGGATATTTAGAACTAAACCTTTGTAGCTTAGTTGTAGATGGAACCATTGTAGTGAATGAAGGAACATGGTGCCTCCCCCAAGCTCCAACGATGTTCACAAATAGCAAAACTATTGATAGTGTTTAGAGAGAGTGAGATGTAGACATGTCTTATCTATATCCGTAGGGATACAAAGATTGCTTCCTAGAAAGATCCGAACTCCAAAGCAAATTGCTGACAAACTAGCAAAATTAATATATATATATAGGGGAAGGTTCATTGGGGAACACTAAAAAAGTGGGGAACAGCGGGGAACCGACTCAAACGAACTCCGATTGGACTCATTCCAGCGGCGTTGGAACCGGCTCGTCGAACCCTAACTAAGATCTCTTAACCCTAAATCCTAACTCCTAAACTCTAAACCCTAAAGCTAAAAAATAAGGCTAAAACCTAAGCTAAATCGTAAAATCTAAACTATAAACCCTAAAAGCTAAACCTAAAGTTAAACCCTAATGCTAAACCCTAAAGCTAAACCCTAAACCCTAAAGCTAAACTCTAAACCCTAAAACTAAACCCTAAAGCGAAACCCTAATGCTAAACCCTAAAGCTAAACCTTAAAAGCCGAACCCTAATATATTTAGGGTTTAGGGGTTATGATTTAGGTGTTAGGGTTAAGAGATCCTAGTTAGGGTTCGATAAGCCGGTTCCAACGCACGTCTTTTGTTAAAACATATGTATATACCCAAATTGTATATACCCAGAAACCTTTTTCTCTTGTTAAAACAAATGTATATACCCAAATTGTCTTTTGACTGGACTCAGGTCAGAATATATAAATTTTGATCAAAATATGTCCGCATTCCAAAAGCACGTCTCATACATACACCTTATGCCAATTTTTGCCTGATAAGCGTGCCTCAAAATAATTTTTTTAGTAGGAAACCCGTGCAATGCAACAACGGTAACAATTAACAATCCGGTTGAATTCGGGTTGTTCACATTGCGACGGAAGGTTCATGCTCATGGTTGGATTAAGTTGATTTTTTTGGTAATCTTTCATCGTATAAAATTTTCTTTTTCTTTTTTCTTTGTGTTGTTTGATGCAACCATCACACCACTACAAATGTTAGTACATTTAAGGATCATACTATCATACCATGATTATTTCATGTTTTTTTTTACTTTGTGCAGTTGAAAACATATTAGAATCTCTAGATTGATAAAATGTTTATATTCCTACAATTGCTACATTTTATTAAACTTTATTACTTTAAAAAAAGCGGTTTTTTTTTACTTTGTGCAGTTGAAAACATATTAGAATCTCTAGATTGATAAAATGTATATATTCCTACAATTGCTACATTTTATTAAACTTTATTACTTTAAAAAAAGCGGTGTGTTTAAGTATTATTCTGATATAAACATTTTTCATCTTTTGAAAAGCTATAAACTAAAATATTAAACATACAATTTCTGAAAGAGAAATAAGGCTGAGTCATAGGATTGACTTGTCACAAAACACTCTATTTAGAATCTGATTTGAAGTTTGAACTGTAAATTAGTCTACAAAAACAAGATGACGCTAAGATTCTGGTCAGGTTACTTATTTTTCTTGAAAATGCATAATCATATATAAATTGTTATCATTTGACAAGTCAAGACTATACTATATTAAATTATTAATAGGTTAAATACTTAAATCTTCCATTTAGTTTCTTCATTAATGGAAGAAACTAAAGCAACAAGAGGTTTGCATATTGATGGGGTGTGGGTTGCGGACCCACCGTTAGTAAAAGATCATATTTTCGCTTACTTGTGGAACCAATGAGCTCAAGACCGGTGTTGGTGTGCCCGTTTTTATCTCAAGTGACTGACGAAGAAGGCAGTAGTCTGGTATGCCCTTTCACTTTAGCGGAAATTAAAAGTGCAGTTTGGGAATGTGATGGTGACCGGGCTCCTGGGCCCATGGTTGTAAAAATCCCGACTAGTCTTCGATTAGTCGCCGATTAATCACTAATCGGTGGTTCACTGATTAATGGCCGATTAATAGCTAGGCAGTCAATGGCGGTCCTATTCTGGCCAAATTTTGGCAAGATGCTAGCCAAATTTTGACCAAACCATATAAATTCCTTCCAATTACTTAAAAAATGGGTTAATGAGGGGTTAAAACATGTCTACTTTAAAAAACTACATATAAAAATGTGTTTGTGCATATGTAACTAAAAATTACATATAAAAATCTCAATCCGATTAATTCCGATTAATCCCTATTAATCCCGATTAATCCCTAGGCGGTACCCCACCGCCCGACTAGCGCCTAGCGATTCTTACAACACTGCCTGGGCCAGACGGAATAAATCTAAAATTCATAAAAAAGTTTTGGAATGTGTTAGAGGGTGACTTCATGAGTTTATTCCAACATTTTTTCTCGGCTGAACAACTGAATAATGGATGTATGTCACCTTTTTTAGCTCTTATACCTAAACGGACTGATCCAGGTGGTCTTCACGAATACCGCCCGATTAGCTTAATCGGTTGTATCAACAAAGTAGTTTCGAAGGTACTAGTAAACAGATTGAAGTCGGTGATTCACAAGTTAGTATCGGAGGAACAATCGGGTTTTTTGGCAGGAAGGAGTATTCTCGATGGGGTGATAATATTAAATGAGATTATTCCATGGCTGAAAAGAAATAAAAAGGAAGGAATGATCTTAAAAGTTGACATTGAAAAAGCATATGATTCTTTAAGCTGGGAGTTTCTTAATTCTATTCTTTGTCAAATGAATTTTCCTGCAAAGTGGCGGAACTGGATCATGTCTATTGTAACATCGGTTAGAGCGTCGGTCCTTGTAAACGGCTCCCCAACACAAGAATTTACCTGCTCGAGGGGCCTGAGGCAAGGAGATCCTCTGTCGCCTTTCCTGTTTGTCCTAGCAATGGAGGCCCTAACAGGAGTAATGAAACAAGCATGTAACATCAGGATCTTCAAAGGTCTAGGTCTGTCATCAAACGGGGCTCCAATATCTCACTTTCTATACGCTGATGATGTAATTTTTGTGGGTGAGTGGACTTTCAATAACTTGCTAATTTTGAAACGTCTACTTAGATGCTTCTACTTAAGCTCAGGCCTGAAAGTAAACCTGAAAAAGAGCAGTCTTTACGGGGTCGGTTTGGAAGATAATCAAGTCCAATTAATGGCAAATATGATGGGGTGTACAAGAGGGGCGTTCCCATTTAAATATTTGGGGTTACAAGTAGGAGCTAATATGAATCTAATAAAGAATTGGGATCCGGTGGTGGAAACATTTCAAAAAAGATTGTCGCTTTGGAAGGCTAATACACTTTCATTTGGAGGCCGCATTACTTTGGTATGTTCCGTTCTTAATGCATTACCTACATACTACTTCTCTTTGTATAAGGCACCTTTGGGGGTAATAAAGAAGTTGGAAAAGATACGTAGAGAGTTTTTGTGGGGTTCAAATGATGAAAAAGAAAAAATGAAGTGGGTTGCTTGGAGAAACATGATGACACCGAAAGACTTGGGAGGTATGGGGTTTGGATCCCTTAGAGTAGCGAACCTAGCAATGCTTTCAAAGTGGTGGTGGAGGTTTAAGGTAGAAAAAGATAGCTTGTGGCGAAAAGTAGTTTGGGAGATACATAAAAATGCTAGAGCTTGGAGCTTTCTTCCAGTTAAAACATCATTGACGAGCCCGTGGAAACAAATTTATAGCATAAAAGATGATTTTAATGCAACAGGATTATGTTTGGAGTCCTTGTTTCGTGGTCGGCCAGGAAATGAAAGTGAAATCTTCTTCTAGAAAGAAAGGTGGTTGTTCGAGATTCCATTGTGTGATAAATTCCAGTCATTATTCCAGCTTGAAAGGCATAAGAATGTGCTAATAAAGGATCGGCTGATAACCGGTAATTCGGGTCTGGTGCCGGTTTTTACATGGATCCGCCCTCCGTCTTCTGCAGCGGAATTAGCGGAGTTGCATAGTCTGACCGATGCCTTGTCAAGTTTCCAATTCGGGCATGGTTCGGATAGTTGGAGCTGGGTTTTGGATAGCTCGGGCAGTTTTTCTATTTGCAGCGTAAAAGAGAGTTTGCAGAAATTATTCTTTTCGGATCTGCAGGTGGATTTTGAGTGGAACAATTGGTGCCCCAAAAAGGTAAACTTTTTGTTATGGAGGTTAATTCAAGATAAGGTCCCGACGTATGCGGCTCTGGCGAGACGTAACATTGTGATTCAAGATAACGTCTGCAAGTTGTGTGGCGAAGAGGTTGAATCGGCCTTGCATTTATTCGCATCATGCAGAATTGCGGAACAGATTTGGGAATTTGTATCTCGGTGGTGTCGAATTCAACAGGTTCTTGCATTAGAGCTAAAGGATTTGGCAAACATACATAAAAGCAACAATGGTTCCCAAAGGTGGAAAAAAGTGGTGAGCCTGGTGACCCAAGCAGCCATTTGGGTTATTTGGAAGAGCCGAAACGAGGCGGTTTTTGAAGGTAAGCAACCTTACGTGAACAAGATGAAAGAAGAAATCAAGATGCTCAGATATATGTGGATAAAAAGCAGGGTCAAGAACGTTAATATCTCATGGGGTGATTGGTGTAATTTTGATTTAATTTGTTTTGGTGTATAAAGGTGGTGTAATTGTTGTAAGCATTGGTGAACATCTGGCCAATAGTTTGGTTGTCCAGGTGAATATGGAATAAAATTTTTGTTGATCTTTCAAAAAAAAAGTTTCTTCATTAATGATAAAAAGTCAAAGTAACATGTAAATGAACTGTGACCACCACAGAGGTACTCCCTACAGATGACATTTATTGTCAGAAAAATTGGTACTCTGGTCATTGCTTTTTGTACAACTGTTGAGTTTGGATTGACTTTCTTGTTCAACTATTTGGTCAAACGAAGACCCTTGAATTTCGAATAAAAACAGAAATTCACCTTTATTGGGACCAAAGATCCAACTAAGATTACGAAATACAAGCATATGAAGCAAACCTGGTAACAAATAAGCAGCAGCTTGTAGTCCAGCCTTTGTGGGTGTTTGGGATTCCTTATTCTTTCAACTTATTGACTTATTAACTTATTGAATAGTAAAAAAGGACTTTTTGAGTGTTTGGGATTTCTTTTGATGTGAGTGTAGAAGTCAATAAGTCAGGAAATCCTGACTTATTAACTTCTTGAATAGTGAAATATAAGTAATAAGTTGTTTTGAGAAGGAATCCCAAACATGCCCTTTGTAGCCTCAAAATCAGGTTGAACATAAGCTCTTAGTTGTTCCTCACTCACCTTTTTAACCAAGTCGTTTACACCATACAATTTGTGATCCCCTTTGTGTACTTTATTACTTGTGAGCATCAAAATATTGACTGACTCAATAGTAGTCTGGCACATCTAAAAGTGTTCGAACAGAAGTCATATAATAGTAAGAACGATGATTACGTTCATGTTAACCCCACTTTCCATCAGATGGAGCCTTGAAGAGCGTGCGACCAAAAGGAGTAAACTGATCAGCAAAAAAATCTTCACTAGGATGCCAAGTTCATCTAACAAAAAAGAGTAAATATCATGAAAACTACACGAACTAATCTACCTGAAGAGGTAACTCGTATTTTGAATTAAGAAGAGTGTAGCATATTATCTTTTTCAGTCTTCTCCCATAAGTGGCCTGCAGATTCATGAATCAGTGATAATGTGAATATTAGGGTGTTTATAAAGTGTTGAAACCGAATGAACTGCCAAAACTGAAGCAAATCAGCCAGTAACCACCAAACACTAATACTGAAATGTGTTTACCGGTCAGCCCAGCTAATAAACATCCAGAACCCAACCCCTGTATCCCAAGACCCAAATAGACTCAATACTCATGGCTGACTCAATCAAACTGAGGTTAATAACTTAGTAAGAACAAATGTGAAGTTATGATGCCAACCACATCAGACTGCATCACCTAATGCACAATTTTTTTTAACCAAGATGCCAACTCGAATAATCACAGGGCCAGGGCCAGGTTCTTTAATCCAGCATGAAAGGAATGTTATAGAACTTTTTTAACCATCTTAATATCCTATAAAAATCCAAAAATTTCAAGCCTAAAAATACAAATTGACTCTTTTTAAGACCTTAAAGTTTTGATCATAATTGACAGACTCATTTATAAACTCCTTGACCAAATTCTCCTTTAAAGAGATTCAATGATCTAGAATGTATAAATATAATAAATAAGTTAAACGAAATTCTCCTTTGGCCAAATTCTCATTTATAATCAAGCAACTCTCCTTTGACCATGATCATCGTTTTTTGTGTACACGGATGCTTTTGGGATGTAACCTATTGCAAGTTCCTGTCACACCCCCAAAATCCACTATGCGGAGTATCACCGCTTGGAGGCGTGACATGACCAGGATCGAGCCACCAATCATATTGAAAAACGTAATTAAGTAAATAAAACCAACCACAATACAATTGGTGACCAAAAGAAAGTAACCAACTTTCGGTTAACAGCGGAACCATAAAACGTAAAACCAAAACATAAGTTCAATAAGTTCATAAAGTTCAAATGTTAAGCACGGAACATAACAGTCCATATCCCACAACGACATCCTCCTCGTGCAAGCTCCATAAGTATCTAACGACCTGTAAGGCATGTAACAACGAGTCAACAACAAAGTTGAGTGAGTTCACAGTTGGTTGTTTAGTTGTTTCCAAAAACATGGTTTGTCTTTTGCTGGCTTACTTGCCGTGGGGGTTACCCCATAGTTAAAAATATGATTAACCAGTTCCTTCTTTATTACCCAAACCATATCCATAATCAGTGGGGGGCTTCCCCATGTGAATCACTAGACCGTTATCATATCGACTACTAACGAAAATAAGTTGTGCCTTACGTCAATGTCTATCATCATTGACAGTTTGCCATAGTCCATTAGTACACGCCCGTCCGACTGGCACGGTGTGAGGTTTGTTAAACCTAATAGCGCTATTAACTAATGACCCGCTCGCCATTGGCCTCGTCAATTAAGTCGATATAAAATGAGAGACTTAGTGATAGAGTTTTGTCTAGTAAGTTTTAAGGTTGTTGTCCTACCCAAGGATGACGAACGTACGTATTCTACCCAAGGAGAATACGCAGGATTAATATTGGCATCCTATCCATGGAGGATGGCGGTACATATCCTACCCAAGGAGGATATGTAGGTTCCGTTATAATTCTTTAACCCATTCCCAACCACCGGGAATCCCATGCCTTAGGAAGTGTGTGAACTCACCTTGGTTTGCTCGGTTAGATTAGTTACTCTAAAAATCAGGAAATCAAGCACGTCCTAATAAGGTACAGATAATAATCAGTTTCTCGTGCATGCATAACATGCATCCTACGTACGGTTTATCTACTCATTACTTCTATCACGTACCACACAATTCTAATGTTAAGGTATTTTGTTAAGTTATATTATTTTACCCTAAAATAATATAACTATCTCACAAAATAAACAAATATCCACACAAGTGTTATAGTATAAAATATATATTCTAAATATATTTATCCATTTTACTTGTAAAAATCAACCTCCGATACTTTGTATTTTTGTAACAAAACTCATGGCGAAGTTTATTTTGAAAAAAAAAGTTAAAACATATTTGTAAACACTTGTTAGAAGAATAATTTCTAAGTGTTGGAATTTTTAGAAAATTTCTCCATAGTTTCCTTTGTAAATGGAGGCGTCCATTGATGTGTGTAAAATGCAACATATAAATTACATCAAATGAGGCATAAAACTAACCCCTTTTTTAGTACTAATATTGGAAAAAGAGTGTTTTTGTCTTCCTTTTGTATTTTCAGGATTAAATGAGCTCAAAAACACAAAAGAAGCAAAAAGACAGCTAAATCCAACATAAATACAAGAAAAGGAACATTAGTGGACTGCCCGAACCCTCAACGGCACCTTCCAAAGCAAAATAGAGAAAACAGAAGGCTGAACACGCCCCGTGCTCAGCCAGCACGGGGCCGTGCCCAAGAAGCAGCAGAAAAGACAAACCTATAGAAGCTTCTATTGCCCACCACGGGCCGTGCTCAGCGGACACGGGGGCGTGTCGAAAGTACAGCAGGCGCATTTATTGTAATTGCGAATTACAATTAATGAGGAGAGAGAGTGTCAGACGGGCACGGGGCCGTGTCCAGCGGACACGGGGCCGTGTCCAGCTCTCTGTTCAGCCTATAAATAGGAGTGCTTGGATTCATTTCATCTCATCCCTTGGCACACCACCTCTCTCACACTTCATCCACCACCCACCACCATCACAACACCATCATCCACCACCATCATCCATTGTCCATCATAGAGTGTGTGAGTCGTCTCGGGATCCAAGATTGATCGTAAGAGTTCTTGACAATCAAGGCCATGTTTGCCTAAGTCTCTTACATCACTTGGTGAAGACAAAGTGTCTAGTTTAATACTTTTTATTTCTAATCTTTTGCACTTTTTATTTGGTTTTGTATTAATGACTTTAATAACTAGTTACTTATGTTGAAGGTGATCTTTCCTTATCGTTTGTCCGTGGTGTCTTGGCATTATTTTACTGTCTATATAAAATAAAGGATTTTCACCATTCATATCTCCACGGTCTATATGGAGGTATGTTGGCTACCTGGTAGGGGGTTAAGGGAACGGTTTGGTAAAGGTCTTGCCATTGTTCAGCGTTTAGAGGTCCTGCAATGGACCTGGGTCAAATTTAGTAGGACCTCCTTCAATACTTCACGGTATTGGATGGCGGGGGTCCAAACTCTTTGATCCCCTCATAAGTTAACTACTATTAATACTATAACCCGGCTACTTAGGACTGTATCCCTGCTGACTCAGACTACTTAGCCGAGGGTAACGTCACCGCCAAAAGCGGGGCCTACCACAATACTGCATTAATAACTTAATTCATTATCTTCCAATAATCCACCCCTTTAGGATTGTATCCCTGCTGACTCAAACTACTGGGGTGAGGGTAACGTCACCTTCAAAAGAGGGGCCTACTACAATAACTAAGATAATCTCTTAATTATGTGCAAAAGTGCGGAAATAATCAAAGGTTATACTAGATACGAGTCGGAACCAAGTGATTCATCTTGTCTATCTGTTTTTTCTTTTATTTTTATTTTCAGCATTTTAGTTAGTTTCATTTTTCTTAGTTTAAAACATTTTCTAAACTTTTTATTTTGGTTAGACGTTGAGGATAAACCGGTACTAAAAGCTCTTGTGTCCTTGGACGACCTCGGTATCTTACCAACGCTATACTACACTCAACGATGGGTGCACTTGCCCATATGTGTGTTTAGTGTTAGTGAAATATCGTGTTTTATAAATTTAAAACTTGGCTAAAATAAGTGTTAAAAAGGGCTTAAAATATACACCTAAAATATACGACACTTCGCACGCATCATCCATGCTAATAAGCATATCATTTTCTTTTCCAAAAATCATTCAACAATCAACAACAATTTACCAAGAGCAAACTATTCCATTTACAAGCCAACATGAACTTGATGCCTCATAAAAACGCGTAGTAACTTGGTGAGGCGTTTAGTGGGTTTAGTTACCCTCAAAAGTGTGTTTACTTTTGTTAAAATCTCATTCTCGGGATTTTTAGATGTTCACAACTTGTGATCATATTTTACAAAAATATTTATTTACAATATTTTCATGTGTCACTAGTATCCATATACTTACTTTATTTCCAAAATAGTGTAAGGATCATGATCTTTCAAAACCGTCTTTTAGACTTGGTTTATTTAGGAAAATCATTCACAAGTCTTGGGTTTACAAGTTTACTATTTCATTAGGTTTATTATTTTGCAAGAAAATAATCTTTCCTTCAAGTTCTTGTTTAGACTAGAAGATGATTATTTCATGTAAGCACATAATCATCTCCTAACTTGCTAAACCATGTTTTTTAATCATAATCTAGCAAGTTCTATGTTATGATCAACATCAATATTAACAAGAAATCATCAAGTAATCAACAACATAATCAAAACAACTTCATTTCATCAAGATTTCATCTTATTTCACCATTATGTTCAAGCTTTAGGTTTATGTTCTTTTAGTGTTCATATGTTTTCATCAAGATATAACTATTAACCACTAAAAACATGAAGTATGGAAGGATCAAGAAGCTTACAACTAGCTTATAGCTAGGGAAGATCAAGATGAAAATGTAGAGGATAATAGCAAACGAAGGTGGTCCTTCAAGTTCCGAGTGTTCCACACCTTCTAATCCACCTTTGTGCACCTTAGGATGGTCTTGGAAAGCTTGAACTTGAAACAAAAATTTGATGGTGTATGGTAGGGTGTTCGGCCGAAGCTTGTGTGGGAGAGGAGAGAAGAAGTGTATTGGTGAAGAAGATGATTAAGATCTTATAATCTCTAAGTTTCTATTAACCAATGGTTCCAATGTTTCAACAAGTACAAACATAATCTTCCAACTTCCAAGAAGAGATTATGGGAAAGATTTAGCAAGATTTAGAAAAATCTTGGAGTGGGGGTCCCATGGGGACGGTCACACAAGGGGGGGGGGGGGGTAAGATGAAAATTAAATGGTAAAAGGTGATAAGAAATAATTAGTGGAAGGTTAAGGTGTTAAGTCTTGTGTTAGTGTGTTACATGCTTTATGTAGTGTGTTTAAGTGTTCGGGAACCATAACTAACTCAGAAAAATAAAAACAATGTTTCTTGCAATATTTTAGTGTTCCGGGTAATGTCCGGTTGTTCGGTTAGGTACCGTTCCGTTAAAGTGCTAAGTTATTCCATTTAGTGTCTTTTATGTATCTTTTTGTAACACTTTTAATTCCCAACACTTAGGAAAGCATACAGGACTATTTAGTCAATTTTCTGCACAAGACTAGTATGTTAACAAGCACATGTAAGTATGACGCAGTAATCAGAAAGCAGTTAAGTAATTCAGCACAATCATCAAGCACTTTAATTATCATTAATTAATCGTACGGATACATGTAATTATGAGGGTTGTCACATTCTCCCCATGTTAAGAGAATTTCATCCCGAAATTTAGCATGTGGTTACTAAGGAAGCTAGTTAAGTTCCGTGGTTTCCTGGTTTTCCTGGGGTGTCACATCACCCCCCGTTGGTTTGGAATTTCGTCCTGAAATTCTGCAGTAGCTTCAACCTCAGTAGTGGTTGCACTTTTCCTAAACAACTGGGGATACTTGAGTTTCATTTGGTCTTCTTGTTCCCAGGTATACTCTGGGCCACGACGGGAATTCCAACGAACTCGAACAAGAGGTATCCTGGTACGCTTGAGAATCTTAACGTCTCGGTCTGTGATTTCAACTGGTTCCTCGACGAATCGCAACTGGTCGTCGATTGTGAGCTCCTTTAAGGGAACTATGAGGGTCTCATCTGATAGACACTTTTTCAGATTTGACATGTGGAATACGTTGTGAACTCCGCTGAGTTCTTCAGGTAGATTCAACTTGAAAGCGACTTTGCCAATTTTCTCAATGATTTCGAACGGTCCGACATACCGCGGGTTGAGTTTGCCTCGTTTTCCAAAACGAACTACACCTTTCCAAGGTGAGACTTTAAGTAGCACTCGATCCCCAACCTGGAACTCGAGTGGTTTCCTTCGCTTATCAGCATAGCTTTTCTGACGGTCACGAGCTGCCGCCATTCGTTATCGTATCTGAGCAATCTTCTCAGTCGTGTCTACCACAAGTTCTGGGCCAGTGATTTGACTGTCGCCAACCTCTGCCCAACAAAGAGGTGATCGGCACTTCCGTCTGTACAATGCCTCGAAAGGAGCGGCCTAGATACTGGTGTGGTAACTGTTGTTTATCCCAGCCATTACCAAAGTAGATTACACATGCCCTGAGCATGTCTTCAAGAGTTTGGATGGTGCGTTCAGATTGCCCATCCGTCTGTGGATGATACGCCGTGCTCATGTCTAATCGAGAACCAAAGGACTTGTGCATAGCTTGCCACAATTCAGATGTAAAACGTGAGTCACAATCAGAAATGATGGAGGTTGGCACTCCGTGCCTTGATACTACTTCCTTTAGGTAGACGTCTGCTAGAGTAGAAAACTTATCCGTTTCCTTGATAGCTAGAAAATGTGCAGACTTGGTCAGTCGATCCACGATCACCCAAATGGTATCATTTCTGCGTTGAGATCTAGACAGGCAAGTAACAAAATCCATGGAAATTTGCTCCTATTTCCATTTCGGGATCTCTAGTTCTTGGAGTAGGCCTAATGGTTTCTGATATTCAATCTTGACCCTCACACAAGTCAAACATTTACTGAAGTAGGTTGCTATATTGGCTTTCATGCTAGGCCACCAATACGTAGTCTTGAGACCGTGGTACATCTTATCCGTACCAGGATGTACCGAATAATGAGACTTGTGTGCCTCATCCATCACAAGCTCACGTAGATTACCATAGAGTGGAACCCAAATACGCCCTGTTATGTAATAAGCACCATCTTTCTTTTGTTCTAGCCATTTCCTTGACCCTCGTAGGGACTCAGCGCTGATGTTTTCTGCTTTCAATGCTTTGACCTGAGCATCACGAATTTGAGCGGGAAGGCTAGAGTGAATGGTAAGCTGTAACGCACGTACACGCTTAGGTATAGTATCCTTTCGACTGAGGTCGTCAGCCACAACATTGGCCTTGCCCGGATGGTATTTGATCGCACATTCATAATCATTCTAGAGCTCGACCCATCGACGTTGTCGCATGTTTAATTCCTTTTGCTTGAAGATATGCTCGAGGCTCCTGTGATCGGTATAAATGGTGCACTTGGTACCGTACAGGTAATGTCTCCATATCTTAAGTGCGAAAACAACTGCTCCCAATTCCAAGTCGTGTGTAGTGTAGTTCCTTTCGTGAACCTTAAGTTGGCGTGATGCGTAGGAAATGACCTTGTCACGTTGCATCAACATGCAACCAAGTCCTTGGATGGAAGCGTCGCAGTAAACCACAAAATCATCTGTGCCTTCAGGCAATGAGAGGATAGGCGCGCTTCAAAATCTGTCTTTTAAGTGCTGAAATACGGACTCCTGTGCATCACCCCAACGATAGGTGACACCCTTCTGAGTCAGTGAAGTGAGAGGTTGCGTAATCTTTGAGAAATCCTTGATAAACCTTCTGTAATATCCTGCCAAACCTAAGAATTGGCGGATTTCTGTTGGTGTACGGGGTGCAGGCCAGTTCTTGATCGAGTCAACCTTGGATGGATCAACATGAATCCCATCCTTGTTTACCACGTGGCCTAGAAAGTGGACTTCGCGAAGCCAGAAGTCACATTTCGAAAACTTGGCATACAACTGCTCTGTTCGAAGAAGTTCCAAAATAAGCCTCAGGTGTTGCTCGTGTTCTTCCCGACTCTTCGAATAGATCAGGATGTCGTCGATGAAAACTATGACAAACTTATCCAGGTAAGGTTTGCACACTCGGTTCATGAGATCCATGAAGACCGCAGGTGCATTCGTCAATCCGAAAGGTGTAACACCCCAAAAACGGGTTTGGTAATCAAGCCTCGTTAATAGTGACGACGGGTAAAATACCGTTAGTGGTAAAAATTAACCCGGTAAATATTAGGTTTTTAAATAAATTATCCTAATATTAAATAAAAGTTATACAAAGGCTTATGGATAAATAAAATGTATAAAAGGCCCGAGTTGACGGAACCTAAAATAAACTTAGTCATAAATATTCCCGAACCCGCTAAGCTAACTAGGAATGTTTGACCCGGTTAATAAGGGGGAAAATGGATTGTAAATAAGTAGGTTATAACCTACTTAATAATTTAACGAAACATGAGGGACCAAAGTTAGATATTTGGAAAAGTTTAGTAATTAAAACAAATAATAAAACACAACACACACACTAAGAGTGTGTGTGTGTGTGCGTACGACCAGGGGAAGCTCCCCATGGAGCCAAACCCTAACCTTCAACAAATCTACCAAATTGAAGGTCAATCCAAGACCCAAATCGATGCATGAACGCGTAGAAACGATCACCAAGTCATGGGGATCACAAGGTATGTCACAAAACCTAGATTGGTTGAAGTTGAAATTCGAGACAAGTAGGTTACTTGCAAATAAATTGATGGATTATGATCCAATGATGAAATTAGGAATGATTTTATGTCTAGGAGTAAACCCTAGACATTTACTTGTTGAATTGAGGTTCACAATTGTGAATTTCATGATATTCCATTTATGTGTTAAATGGGTTTTGTAGAAGTAAGATGAACCCTAGAATTATGACTATTAAAATGGTGTTAATTGATTTCCATGAGATGAATCTGAGAATGGTATGCATGCTAGACATAATAGAATTGAAATTTTGTTTATGTTTATGTTTAGTAGAAATAACTAGTTATGAACTAGTTGTAAAATGTGTAAAAAAATGTATGCACATTAGGTGTTTGTTAAAATGCCTAAATGAAAACTAAAGTGTTGAAATTAGAGTGAAAATGTGCAATGAATAAGTTGATAAGTCGATTGACTTTAAAAAAAGTCAAATCGACCAAGTGTATGATCGGATGATAAATTCGATATAAGAAGAGTAGGATGGAATAGTCGTAAATGATTATGACTAACCTAACCATCTTACAATTACAATGATAGTTTGACGCTTGGCAAGCTAGGTGAAGGCTTGGTGAAGGAAGCGGGTCAAACGAAGCAAGAATGATGGAAAAGCATAATTCGGATGCAAGGTAAGTATATCTTACACTAGTCTTATATTTTAGAATATTCTTTTATCGTATTAGTTACGAATAAGATAAATACAAAATCGAGGTATGATGTTCCGGCGTGTAGACGTACGGAACAAAATAGTCAAGCATAATGAGAAACCATGTTGATGGTTTAAAATGAGTTAAATTGGTAATTCGATCATTTTATGACAAATGGAAAAATGAACTTTTGAATGGTTACCTTATAGGGTAAACCAAAACAAACAATAAGGGTAAAACGGTAAATTGGTCATGCGTTGACCATAACTATTGGTTTTGAAAGACACGGTAGGACGTAAGCCATGATAGACTAAAAATCGTTAAGAAACGATTAATAAGTGAAATGACCGCACGGTGTAAACCAGAGCGAGTCATGTAGATGAGATGATAATAAATATCATCTCGCTAACAAAATCGGTCACTTAGACCAAATGGGTCAAAAGGTGAAGGTATCACCTTTTGACAATAACGACTAATGATTATTGTCGAGTTATATTATTTCAGGAGTAAATGTCAAATGGGTATTCGCAACGCTAAGAATTTGCAATTATAAAAGCAAGGTATTAAAAACGGGTCAATATATTGGTCCGCGTCAGGTACGTGAAATAGGGTAACACTCATCTAGAACATGTGGTTCAAGGAGTGTTAAAAGTAGTCAAAATAGACATTTGGTTACTTGATAAGTAAACCGAATGTTTTAAATAAGGAACATCGCGTTTGGAAAGCTTAATGACTTTTCAAACAACATCATAAGTTAAAAGAGGGTTTATGGGTCAAATATACTTTCAAAAGTCCTTCATCGTAAATGATTGGCTAAATGGACTAAAACGCCTTTATAAGCTAATTTCGACAAACGACCTTTAAAGGTAGTTTTGAAACGAGTTTTATGATCAAATAAATAATTGGAATAAGTGTAAGAAGCGAAAGATGTAAATCTTCGGTCAAATGACTCTATATGAGTCTTTGTCGTAAATTAGCAATCCGACGAGAAAAACTCGGATTATATTGATCACCTCATTAAGTCCACCACAAATATAGTTGTGGTGGAAGATTACTTGGTAAAAAAATGTTGTATAATAACGCAAGAAACGAATGAAAACGTTTCATGCTCAAAATATGTCTAAATACCCTTAACGGGTCAAAATACGCAAATGAGCATAAACGGGTTTATGATACGTAAGAGACCCGTGACTTGAACCTAATATGATAGGAATTATTGAAATTATGAATATCATGAGAATAAGGATCAAATAAACATGTTTGTTTGATAAAATCGCGAACGGGTCAAAATTTGGTAAAAATGGTAATAAGCCGAAGACTTAAAAGTCTTAAATTTTGTTAATCCGGATGTTGGATTTTGACTCCATATGATGAAGGGTCAAATTACAATCATGTAGGAAGAAACGGTGGGTCAAACGGATAAACGGATTGAAAGATACGAAAGTTTTCGTGTCATTAAACGGCAAAATGGAAAGCTGGAATGCAGAGGCCACCGTAACTTACGGTGCCACCGTAAGTTACGGTGGAGCTGAAAAGCTTTACGACAGCCCCCTACTGGTTTACGGTAGGGGCAGGTCAAACCAGGGGCCACCGTAACTTACGGTGGCACCGTAAGTTACGGTGGAGGCCAGTTGGAAATCTTTGTTTTTAGATCAAGAGTTTAACGTTGGGATTCTTTTTCCTTCCATTATCATTACCGGATTTGTTTAGACACATTTTAATCCCCGTATGACTAAAGCATTTCATGTTTATGAAATGTAGGTACAATTAGAATTCCGGAAGACGACCAAGCTCATCGAAGAACCGAACACGATATAGATTCATGCTTCCGCACTTGGTCACGTTGTAAATTTTTAAACGACGAATTCGCTCACGTTATGTTGAATGACTTATGATTGTAAAAGTTTTTAATAAACCCGTATTTCCAATGTTTATGTAATCTTAATTACATGATTATTTTTCGTAAAATATACGTTAAACCTTGAATAATAAGAACGGGTGTTACAAAAGGCATAACTAGAAACTCGTAATGCCCATAACGAGTCCTAAATGCCGTTTTGGAGATATCCTCATCTCGTACTCTCAGTTGGTGGTAACCTGACCTTAGGTCAATCTTGGAATAGAAACTCGACCCTTGCAACTGGTCGAATAAATCATCTATGCGTGGGAGAGGATAACGATTCTTCACGGTCACCTTGTTGAGTTCGCGGTAGTCAATACACATTCTGAAGGTACCGTCTTTCTTCTTCACGAATAACACTGGAGCTCCCCAAGGCGAAGAGCTAGGACGTATGAAACCCTTTTCCAAGAGTTCTTGTAGCTGCGTGGACAGTTCCTCAAGTTCTGATGGAGCTAGACGATAAGGTGCTCGAGCTATGGGCGCTGCTCTAGGAGTTAGCTCGATTTGAAACTCAACTTGTCGATGAGGCGGGAGACCAGGTAATTCCTCAGGAAATTTGCGCACAATAGGAATGTCTTCTATCTTCTTTTCCTTCGAAGATGTATCAGAAACGAGGTCTAGAATAGCAGTGTGGCCCTTTCGCAAACACTTCGGGGCCTTAAGGAAATAGATGATGCCCACAACAACACCACTCTTGTCGCCACGAATCACGAGGGGTTCTTTACCAGAACGAGGGATGCAGACAATCTTCTCGTTGCAAAGAATTTCCGCTTGCTGATGAGATAACCAATCCATCCTAATAACAACGTCGAAACTACCCAGAACGATAGGAATAAGATCAATAGAGAAGGTCTGACCAGCTAGGATGAGGTTACAGCCCTTAACTATGTGTGTGGCTTCAAGACTTTTACCGTTTGCTAGTTCTACCGTGTGTTTGGTGTTCAAAAGTGTTGGAGTGCGCTTAAGCATTTGGCTAACTTTTAAGGACACATAACTAGTATCGGCACCCGAATCGAATAAAACAGTAACAAAGAAGTCGTCCAGAAGAAACTTACCCATCACAACGTTGGGATCGTTCCTTGCATCACCCTGCCCAATCACGAACGCACGTCCCCTGGCACCATTGCCATCATTGTTTCCCCCATTATTATTACCCCCGTTGTTGCCTCCATTGTTGCCTCCATTGTTGTTCCCGTTTCCTTGGTTGTTGTTGTTCTGATTCTGGTTCAGTTGAGGACAGTTCCTCTTAAAGTGGCCTTCAGAGCCACACTGAAAGCATCCTTTATTGCCCTGCTGTTGCTGTTGCTGGTGGTTCTGTGGAGCTTGTTGTTGTTGTTGGCGATTCTGATTTGCTGGTCGTGCGCCCCTGCAATCCTTTGCTTCATGACCAAACTTGTTACACCTCAGACAACGACCCTTGTGGCTGCCCGCTATGATGCTTGTTGCACCGGTTGCATTTGGGGTGGTTCCCTCGGTATCCACCCTGTCCTTGACTACCAGAAGATTGCTGACCAGGACTCTGGTAGTCATCAGTCTTTCGCTGCTGGGACTGACACTGAACTGAAGTAGAACCCTTGCCCGAACTTCTATCCCACTTGTGCTTGTTATCACTGGGAGCATCAATAGTAGTAGCGCTAATACGATTGGGCAACTTGTTCTGCTCAACTGCCTGATCAATGAGACGATGAGCCAACCGGATGATTTACTGAATGGTGCCAAGATTAACTGAGGTCACGTGGCTTTGAATTTCTGGCACCAAACCCTTAAGGTACAGCTCGATACGCTTGATAGGAGGATCCACCATAGTAGGACACAAGATAGCTAATTCGTTCGATCTCTTTGTGTATGCCTCGATTTCAGACCCCGTCGTCTTCAAATTGAAAAATTCCACCTCTAGCTTGTGGATGTCGTCATGACTACAATACTCTTCCTTGATTAAATCTTTGAAGTCATTCCATGGGGTGGCATTAGCAACCGCCAGCCCTAGCAGTTGAACCTGTGCTTTCCACCAGGTTAACGCAGCACCTTCGAGTGTTCCAGTAGCAAATTTCACCCTACGATCTTCAGGGCATTCACACATCTCAAAAACAGACTCAATCTTCTCGAACCAGTGAAGAAGACCTACAACTCCTTCTGTGCCGCTAAAAGTACTGGGTCGGCAATCCATGAATGTTTTGAACGTACATACGGGAGGCTGAGCATGTTGACCTCCTGCAGGGATAGCTCAGCAACTCGTTCATTGATCAAAGCCGTCAACTGGGCTTGAGTTAGGTTGATACCACCACGTCCTTCACGTCCGTTCATGATCTTCACAACGAAGCAACGCGAGTGAGAAAAGTGTCCTGAAAGTGCGTAAGCGTGGGACGACAGAAGAGAGTAAACACACAGGGTTTCAAGCAATAGTTGTTACGCTAACTAAGCATACCATGATCAAATGCGCTACTTAAACTAGCAGGCAGGCAATACAAACATAAACCATATTACCTATAGTGTTGACTCTTGAATGTGGAGCGAAGCGTCGTTGTGGATCGTTGAGTACTGTACAGGTTATAGTCTGGTTTTATCAAAAAGCTTTTCCCCTTTTTAAAACCAAGTTTGCTATAACCAATGGCTCTGATACCAATCTGTCACACCCCCAAAATCCACCATGCGGAGTATCACCGCTTGGAGGCGTGACATGACCAGGATCGAGCCACCAATCATATTGAAAAACGTAATTAAGTAAATAAAACCAACCACAATACAATTGGTGACCAAAAAAAAGTAACCAACTTTAGGTTAACAGCGGAAGCATAAAACATAAAACCAAAACATAAGTTCAATAAGTTCATAAAGTTCAAATGTTAAGCACGGAACATAACAGTCCATATCCCACAACGACCTCCTCCTCGTGCAAGCTCCATAAGCATCTAACGACCTGTAAGGCATGTAACAATGAGTCAACAACAAAGTTGAGTGAGTTCACAGTTGGTTGTTTAGTTGTTTCTGAAAACATGGTTTGTCTTTTGCTGGCTTACTTGCCATGGGGGTTACCCCATAGTTAAAAATATGATTAACCAGTTCCTTCTTTATTACCCAAACCATATCCATAATCAGTGGGGGGCTTCCCCATGTGAACCACTAGACCGTTATCATATCGACTATTAACGAAAGTAAGCTGTGCCCTACGTCAATGTCTATCATCATTGACAGTTTACCATAGTCCATTAGTACACGCCCGTCCGACTGGCACGGTGTGAGGTTTGTTAAACCTAATAGCGCTATTAACTAATGACCCGCTCGCCATTGGCCTCGGCAATTAAGTCGATATAAACTGAGGGACTTAGTGATAGAGTTTTGTCTAGTAAGTTTTAAGGTTGTTGTCCTACCCAAGGAGGACGAACATACGTATTCTACCCAAGGAGAATATGCAGGATTAATATTGGCATCCTACCCATGGAGGATGGCGGTACATATCCTACCTAAGGAGGATATGTAGGTTCCGTTATAATTCTTTAACCCATTCCCAACCACCGGGAATCCCATGCCTTAGGAAGTGTGTGAACTCACCTTGGTTTGCTCGGTTAGATTAGTTACTCTAAAAATCAGGAAATCCAGCACGTCCTAATAAGGTACAGATAATAATCAGTTTCTCGTGCATGCATAACACGCATCCTACGTACGGTTTATCTACTCATTACTTCTATCACGTACCACACAATTCTAATGTCAAGGTATTTTGTTAAGTTATATTATTTTACCCTAAAATAATATAACTATCTCACAAAATAAACAAATATCCACACAAGTGTTCTAGTATAAAATATATATTCTAAATATATTTATCCATTTTACTTGTAAAAATCAACCTCCGATACTTTGTATTTTTGTAACTAAACTCATGGCGAAGTTTATTTTGAAAAAAAAAGTTAAAACATATTTGTAAACACATGTTAGAAGAATAATTTCTAAGTGTTGGAATTTTTAGAAAATATCTCCATAGTTTCCTTTGTAAATGGAGGCGTCCATGCTAATAAGCATATCATTTTATTTTCCAAAAATCATTCAACAATCAACAACAATTTACCAAGAGCAAACTATTCCATTTACAAGCCAACATGAACTTGATGTCTTATAAAAACGCGTAGTAACTTGGTGAGGCGTTTAGTGGGTTTATTTACCTTCCAAAGTGTGTTTACTTTTGTTAAAATCTCATTCTCGGGATTTTTAGATGTTCACAACTTGTGATCATATTTTACAAAAATATTTATTTACAATATTTTCATGTGTCAGTAGTATCCATATACTTACTTTATTTCCAAAATAGTGTAAGGATCATGATCTTTCAAAACCGTCTTTTAGACTTGGTTTATTTAGGAAAATCATTCACAAGTCTTGGGTTTACAGTTTTACTATTTCATTAGGTTTATTATTTTGCAAGAAAATCATCTTTCTTTCAAGTTCATGTTTAGACTAGAAGATGATTATTTCATGTAAGCACATAATCATCTCCTAACTTGCTAAACCATGTTTTTTAATCATAATCTAGCAAGTTCTATGTTATGATCAACATCAATATTAACAAGAAATCATCAAGTAATCAACAACATAATCAAAACAACTTCATTTCATCAAGATTTCATCTTATTTCACCATTATGTTCAAGCTTTAGGTTTATGTTCTTTTAGTGTTCATATGTTTTCATCAAACAAAGGTGGTCCTTCAAGTTCCGAGTGTTCCACACCTACTAATCCACCTTTGTGCACCTTAGGATGGTCTTGGAAAGCTTGAAATTGAAACAAAAATTTGATGGTGTATGGTAGGGTGTTCGGCTGAAGCTTGTGTGGGAGAGGAGAGAAGAAGTGTATTGGTGAAGAAGATGATTAAGATCTTATAATCTCTAAGTTTCTATTAACCAATGGTTCCAATGTTTCAACAAGTACAAACATAATCTTCCAACTTCCAAGAAGAGATTATGGGAAAGATTTAGCAAGATTTAGAAAACTCTTGGAGTGGGGGTCCCATGGGGACGGTCACACAAGGGGGGGGGGGGGGGGGGGTAAGATGAAAATTAAATGGTAAAAGGTGATAAGAAATATTTAGTGGAAGGTTAAGGTGTTAAGTCTTGTGTTAGTGTGTTACATGCTTTATGTAGTGTGTTTAAGTGTTCGGGAACCATAACTAACTCAGAAAAATAAAAACAATGCTTCTTGTAATGTTTTAGTGTTCCGGGTAATGTCCGGTTGTTCGGTTAGGTACCGTTCCGTTAAAGTGCTAAGTTATTCCGTTTAGTGTCTCTTTTATGTATCTTTTTGTAACACTTTTAATTCCCAACACTTAGGAAAGCATACAAGACTATTTAGTCAATTTTCTGCACAAGACTAGTATGTTAACAAGCATATGTAAGTATGACGCAGTAATCAGAAAGCAGTTAAGTAATTCAGCACAATCATCAAGCACTTTAATTATCATTAATTAATCGTACGGATACATGTAATTATGAGGGTTGTCACAGTTCCATAGCTCTCAGATTTTTTTTGTGCATTACCACCAGCAATGAAGCTGGAGCAATAATGGTGACTCTCAATAAAGAACAACAAACCACGTGGTGTACTTGAACCTGTAGATTCGATGCGACCAATAGTAGTCTGAATCACAGCCACTTTTTGCAGCGTTGGGCTTGCAAAAACTATATACAGAAACGATGTATTTCTGATCAGTAAATTGAGTATTTTGGTTGACTTAGTTGTACAATCAAATGAATCCAAATCAAACAAATTCATAACGAAATATGGACATATAAAATAACAATTTTTCTTAATGTGATGTACCATATTCTAGCATCGCCATCTTTGCTACGGGTGAGAAAGCGACGACATGGCGAACTGAGGTGTACTGGTTCCCAAGATATACCAATAATCCATTTCTTGTGGCCCTGCAATATTGTAAATTTTATACATCAGTCCCCCAAAAAACATATTGATGCTCTTCATATACAAACCACACTTTTAAATAGCTAAATAGATCATAATCCAAACAATTACAACTTCGAGGCGAGGCCCAGCCAAACCGCCTTGAATGCAACACAATGCATTCAATCGAAAAAAACTGGGCCGAACCAGTTAAAAAATATGTTAGAACCGGTAGGTAACAACTAAAATAGGTCTGAAACTGCCTGGAATACACATGCGCCTTGGTTGTCTTGGGCATAGGATTTGAGACTGAGCCCCTGGTGCATCATCATAAGTAGGATCTACGCCCGTAGCACCAGGCTGGTTGACAACAACTGTCCAAGCTTCATAAATTCTTGGTTAAGAGTAGCCATGGCGTCTTTAATGGCCTAAGAGTAGAATATCGTGGTACAACAACTGTCCAAGCTTTATAAAAAAACACACAGTTGTTCGTTGCAGGGCTTCTCACTCAGACCAGTAATCTTGTACTCTGTATTAGTCGGGCTGGCCTTCACCTAAAGGTTTTTTAGAGTCCGCTTTTCCTGATGTAAAGACAATATTAAGAATGTGCCATCAAAAGAGATAATAAGTGGTCAAATGAGTAAGGAACTTTACAACGTTACCTTAGCCCAGTCAATTGAGTAAGGATCTTTCACATTTTGGTTGTTGATAAGAAAATCCACCACTGGCCTAGGCTAGCGTTTCCATTATTTCTGAACATGTAAAATTTGTTAAACATCAGATATTTTTAGCCCATAGAGCTGTTATCAATGAAATACAACCCAAATTGATATTACGATATACCTGTTTGATGTAGCATCCTCCAAGATGACAGTGAACTCATGCTTGTTCCTTGGAAGTGAATCCATGTCTAGTTCCTGTGCAAAAAATAATTTAACTCATTATCAGCAAATTCATATGAACTAACAACCAAATTAAAAGCAACTAAAATCTTGCTAAAACAAGAAACCAAAAAAGAATGAATAATTTTAGTTCTTGAAATTCAAAAGAAAAAATAATAACAGGTTCCCCATTCTCATCTTTGGTCTTTTGTTTCCACGAAAACCTAGAACCACCAATGAATGATCTTCTTCTTCTTCTTTACCCACTCCTTCTAATACGCTCTGGTTGACATTAATTTCAAATATTAACAGAAGCAACGTTGTAGCAATACCTGTAATCGGTAGGTCCATGTCACCGAATCTGACATTACAAATGGTAAATTAGGATGATAAGAATAAAACGATATTACCATCAACTATGTAAGTACCTTTAGGAATCTCCATTCAGAAACCATCCATTTTGATGATGCAGTATCGCCTACGCCAACTGGTGAAACCTAGATCTGCAACTTTAGAGCAAAATGAAAAAAAAAAAATTGAGATCTGAAGCTTGTGACCTAAACAAATAAAAAAGAGGTCGTCGGACATACCTCAGTTTGTCGGAACCTACCTTAACCACCATCTAAAACCGGAACTCATCTCTATTGCCACTGATCGGCTTGAGAATTATACCACCGGAACCGTAGTCGTCGGATTTAACACTACACACCATGCCGTCTTTAGATCTTGTGAAATCTTGCTCATACATCACCGATTAGCAGACCAAACACCCCCTAACAACAATAATCTTTCATTTAGCATAATAAAAAGACATTGAGTAGAATAGCGGCCATACCTTGCTCATACGTCACTTATTGGCAGATCCAAACCCTTCACCACCTTTAAACTCAGTCGATTGGGTGTCATATAGAGAGACATTAGCTGATCTGGTGTCATTGAGAAAGCCAGATCTTGCATCTCCAAGTGAAACCCTAGATCTCCTTTTGAATCGCCTGGAGATAAAGCGGCTCGATGGGGGCGGATAAAATGCTATGAGAATGAGAAACTCTAATTGTGTACCCCGTGTGTTTTCTGATTAAAGGGCATAATTGGGATTGTAAATTATATTGTGCTTTAGAAGGTTGTACAACATGCTTTAGAGGTGTTTTAAGGAAATTCATATGACCTTAAGAAGTCCTTTGATATGCTTATTAATATAGTATAGATATATATATATATATATATATATACACACACATATATGAATGTATGTAGGGCAAGTATCCGTTAGAAACCACCTTTCATTGCGAGATCCACCAGAACCAATGTGAACACAACCAAAACTACTTAAAAAAATTAAAAAACACACAAAAAGTTTCATTTGATTTTTAATTTTCATTAAAAACCGTAGCTTTTTATTTATAATAATTTATTATTATTATTATTTGGTTGTTAAAGTCGCGATTTAACTTAAAAAAAAAACTTTTTTACCTTTTTGTTTTGCGGTTTAGCTTTAGGGTTTAATTTTAGCATTTAGCTTAGGCGGGGTAGGTGAGGATGGGGTGAGGGGTTTAGGTTTTTTTATGTTTTTGGGTTGTGGTGGGGATGGGTGTTTAGGATTTTGGGTGGTGGGGTGGGTTTTTGTTGTGTACACATTGGTTCCTTCGTTGGGGTTTTGCTTTAA
Source organism: Helianthus tuberosus (assembly GCA_030545235.1). Taxonomy (NCBI): domain Eukaryota; kingdom Viridiplantae; phylum Streptophyta; class Magnoliopsida; order Asterales; family Asteraceae; genus Helianthus; species Helianthus tuberosus. The sequence goes on from CM060420.1 coordinate 47,215,020, forward strand.
TCGGTTCATTCAGTTTCGAACATCCGATAGAATAGGGGTTCACTTCCATCGGTCGACAATTTATCCTTCCCACTTAGATAACCTTGATAGAATTAGTTGAGTGTTTTTGTGTTCCTTGTTATTTGTAAAATTTATACTTGTGTTTTAATTGTCGAAAGACGCTCGCTCGACTTTGGCTCAATTGAAAATGTTTGGTTCGGTTTTATTTGTAAATGAACCAAGTACAAGCAAATGTCTGATCGATTTGATTGAACTCATAACAACCATACATTAAGTTAATCTAAATGAAACCGAGACAACGACCAATTAACCAAAATGATTAACCAAGACTGACCAATTAATATTTTTCTATAACTAAACGTTCAGTTTTGGTTCGGCTGAACCTAAAATCAAACCATAGTGCACTATACACACCCCTACCAAAGAGAACTTGCACTGTCTTTGAAGAGAAAAAAATGGGTGGGAAAAAGTGATTTTTTTAATCAATTGTATTTTATTCGGCAATGTTTGAACCATACATTTCAATTCTAGACCCTCCTCATTTAATAGCTACTCTAAAGATAAATCTTAAAGACACCCTTGGCTGTCACCAGTGACGGATTTAGAAAAAAAACTCAGGAGTATCTTAATTTTTTATCGTAGGTTCATAAAATATATATTCTTTTAGTGTAGCTTCATACAACTATAGTTAGTAACTAAACTTTAACCTAAAATTCAATTTCGAGTTCCTTTGAAATCTCAAATACACAACTAAACAACTAAAGTTAGTAACTAAATCCTAACCTAAAATTCAATGAGCATGGCTCGAGTTTTTGATCATAAGGTCAGTTGATGATGAATCGTACCCGACACGTCTATGATCGGGTCCAGGTCTAATTCTATTCGTCTAGCAATCAATATATCCACATAGTAATTATATCTTTGAGGTCCCTTGAAATCTCAATATAATTATAAATTTTTCATTTTCTCCTATAGCAAAACCATCTTGGTTTAGTTTCTTTTCTAAAGTATATTTTAAGGGGGGAATATTATGTTATTTTGAAATAATATAAACCTATTATAAACTAATTAAATAGAGTAGAAATAAATCCTATATTAAAAAAATAATATATAACTTCATCAAATATATGAGTTGTAAACGTACCGGAAGAACTAATTAAATAAGGGTCATGCTATTTACACACGGATAAAATTATTTTCACACCCCAAAGCGCCGCGCTATGGCCAAAGCGGGACGCTTTGGTGTAAAGTCAACCGACAAGGACTGACGCGGCTAGACCTTGTCTGTTGCTTTACATCAAAGCGCCCCGCTATGGCCAAAGAGGGGCGCTTTGAGGTTTTTTTTTTTTTTTTTTTTTTTTTTACATTTTTAAATTTTCGGGCAAAACGCCCCTCTTAGGTCAAAGCGCAGCGCTATGGGCCTTTTTAAATTTTTTAAAATTGTTTTTAATTCACAAACGCGTCGATAATAGTCTAAATTTTACGCTTTTTCCATTATGCATTATTTTTTAATATATATGGACTATACTGCAAGTTCCGGATCAAATCGGTTACGTGTGATGTCGTATTCCATTATATCGTATCATTTTGTTTTGAAAGCACAAGTACTCCTATGAGTAGTGTTATGTGTATTAGCCGCCTACCGTACATGTACATGACGTATTTTTTTTATTAATTGTAGTATTATGATGTATATTGTCATTTTGGGTCATACAAGTGCGTATTGAATCTGATTGGGTCGTGTCAGTGACATTCGGTTTTTAACGTGATGTAACGCATATATTGAACAAACACAAACGTACTCTTGGATTGTAAAAGAATTAACGTGATTATTATTAAACACATTTAACATACATCTTGAACATATGGGGTTACATTAAGGTCAGGGGGACGATACGTAAGCATTTTGTACGCGTTGATCTGATCCCTGTATAATGTATGCCAGGTGGAGAGAGATGTGAAACAAAAGTATTATTTTTATTTATTCTTCAAAAGAGATTTTAGAAAATTTAATATTTGTAGTTTTCAAGAACTGTGGGGCCCGAGATTGTAAGGCACAGTTGCTTTATCAACAACTTTCTGATATTTTTATTTTTCCAATATAAACTTTATGATGTAAGGCACAGTTGCTTTATCAACAACTTTCTATTTTTTTTTATTTTTCTAATATACTTTAACTTTTTTTGAGGCACAAAATGCACCATTACTAGAGAGAGAGAGAGTTCATCGGTTTCCACAGTGATAAGGAAAACATGGTTTGAGAGATAAGCAAAGCATGGGTTGAGATGAAAATGATGTCTTGTGTCAGACATAAGATAAGGCTTCATTGAAAAATATCACCAATCTTACCAACTTTCTGTCCTTTTTGTGATCTTATCCGAAAGTCCTTTTATTTACGTCACATTACAAACTGATTTCGTCGAAGTGTTAATACTTTTGTAATTTTTTTTTATTTTTTTATTTTTTATATTTGAAAGGGTTGTACGCGACAGTGAGATGCCTCAACAAATTAAATATTGTAAAATTTGGACCAAAAATGTAAAATTTGAACTTAAACGTAGACCAGTCACCAGTAAAAAATACGCCGAAAATGTAAAAAAAAAAAAAAAAACCAAAGCGCCGAGCTTAGGCCAAAGCGGGGCGCTTTGGTGTAAAGTCAACAGACAATGACTGAACCTGTCAGACCTTGTCTGTTGACTTTACACCAAAGCGCCCCGCTTTGGCCATAGCGGGGCGCTTTGGAGTGTTTAAATAGACTAAGGGCGTGTGCGAATAGACCCCACCTTAAATAATGGATTATTACATATATATCCCCTTATTTAGATCCTTAATTGCATATTTACTCAACCTTAAATTAAATTACATATTTCCGCTCTTATAAGGTAAAGGACAAAAATGCCCTCATAATTATTAAAAAAAACCTAGTTTTCATTGCATCTGTAACTCCTATCCTCCATCCACGTAAAACTCCCCGACTTTTCATACTCCGGCAAAGATGGGTTCTGAAATTCTCCACCAACTACCAATCCTAACAGCGAATACCGGCGACCAACCATCGTTTTCAAAATCCTAACCTGCGACAACCAATGAACATCAAAGGTAAATGTTAAAAAAGCTAAGTGTGATTAGTTTGCTTTTGTTTCAATTCAATTGTGGTTTCATTTAATCACTTAACTCATGTTTATTTTATTTTGTTTAGTTAATAATTGGAGGCTTCTAGAGTTGAGGGACTGAAGGTGCTAACTTGGAAAGTTAAAGGTTGATTGTTGTTGTGTTCTAAGTGAAAGACTCAGATGTATATATGTTGGCATCCAGATCAAAAAGAAGTATTCTTTCTGTGACAACTCGAATTTCCGACATTCTTTATTCGCATTTAATGCACGTTGATCTTGACTGTTTAGTTGTTTGACTTGTTTGATTTGTAACCAAACATGTTATGTTTTAATGAAACGTGCTACGTTTGTGCATATATGTGATCTATTGTTGTTGTAAAATTTAGTATGGATTATTATAAGAACACTTAGAATGATTTACCATCAAACAACTCGACGAAACAGAGTTGTGATTCGCCATGAACATACTCGACGAAACAAGCCTGTTTCGCCAAACCGAACTCGACGAAACAAACTGTTTCGCCGGCCCAGTAATACGCCGAAGCCCAGTTATGGGCCCAACCTTGTTACGTGAGTTTTATATCACAAAACTGTTTCATTCGTGGCACTCATCACCACAACCGAAACCCTAGAGCCTCTATCCCTAGAGAATGACGGCAACAATTCTTTTGTGAAGTTTCTCCTTATTTCTTCTCTATTTTCGGTTAGTATAATCTTCTCATGTATTGAATGAAACCTCCTTGAATCGCATGCACAGTTATACTGATTCTTGAGTATTGATTATGTTGTATGCTATCTGTCTACATGGTGTGTCGATGATTTCGTGTGAGCCGATCTAAATGTGTTAATTATTTTTGATATGATATGTCAGTGGTAACAATGATGTGATTCATGGCTTCGAATGGTTCAATATAGATGGCATCGAGAGGATTGTGGACTGTTATATATGTTGGGATGAATGATCTTTAGAGTGTTATGATAATAGTTTATTAATTGAAACTTGAAATCGAAAACTGCCATAGATGATTACGAAAATGCTTAACTGTTACTACATAATGTTCGCGATCATATAATCTGATGTAAATGATGAACCGATTGTGATGTTATGATGTATGCATGTGATATGTCTTGAATAGGGCACTCATCAGATAAGGATCTACTCATGTTTTGCATATGGGTTTGTCAGAGACATGTGATGTTCTCATTGTGTGTGCCATTAACTAAAATCAATTAATATCACAAATGGGTGCCACTAATCAATTACTCGCATGACTTGTTATTACCGAATGATTATATGATGAAGTGGTATGATTACTAGATGAGCACTAGAGTTCTGCATGTAACTGTTTTTGACGTAACTGAGCTGATTGACGAAACAGAACTTTCGGCGAAACAGATTGTGTTTCGCCAAGGACTGTCGACGAAATAGAATTTTGTTTCGCCAAACAAGGCCACGACGAAACAGAATGTGTTTCGTCAATATTGTGTTTCGCCAACTATTGTGTTTCGCCAACATGTGTGTATCGCCAATATGTGAGCTCAGCACAGTAACTTGGGTTAATTCTGTTAAGTGATAACTGGAATATCTAACTGCTGTTAAATGTCAAACATGACTAGTATGATTATGATTACGTGTTACCTGCTTATACGTGAACAACTTGAACACAAACTGATTTTATATACGTGCATACTCTAGGACGTGATTGACTTATTTGCGAGCACATAACCTAGCATACCGAGCAAACCAAGGTGAGTTCACACAGCCAAGGCATGGGGTTCCCGGGTGGGAATGGGATTTGATGAATTATTGTGTATACTCATAAGGTAGAACCTAACGATAAGATACGACTAGACTAGTAACACTTATTGAACTGATCTTCGCACACCTGCCAAGGGTTGGCCGCGATATTATGACTGACTTCGCACACCTGCCATGGGAAGGCCGAGAACTAAATTTACAAATCTTCGCACACCTGCCTGGGAGGCCGCGATACAAATAAACCTAGTCTAGAATACTTGGGAAAAACATCCCCTAATATCTTCGCATACCTGCCTGGGAGGCCGCGATGGAAACTAATACGATACATGACGTAACGAACGAACATACTACTACTCACGCTATACTATTACTGAACTGTTATCTGTGAACTCGCTCAACTAGTTGTTGACTCTCTGCTGCATGCCTTGCAGGACCTTAGGTACATATGGAGCTTGCACGGGGAGGAGCAGGTCGTTGTGGGCACGGATGGTGGATCTTATGTTGAAACATTAAACATTGAACTTATTACTTACGTTGGGTTTACATTTTTATGCTTCCGCTATACACTTAACATGTTTTGTTGGAACACCTTTCATATCGTTTAGTTTACCTTACACTTAATACTTATTATGTTTGATATGATTGGTGGCTTGATCCTGGTCAGTCACGCCTCCAAGCGGTGATACTCCGCGTGTGGATTTTGGGGGTGTGACAGATTGGTATCAGAGCCATTGGTTATAGAGAACTCGGTTTTAATAAGGGGAAAACGATTTTGTTAAAACCAGACTATAACCAGAACAGTGCTCTCAACGATCCACAACGACGCTTCGCTCCACGTGCAAGGCTCAACATTATAGGTACTAGTATTCATGTTACTTTACCTACTTGCTAGAACTACATAGAACTTTGCTCGTGGTATGCTTAGATCACAGAACTTACTATATGTTATTGCTTGAGGATACTTGTGTGCTCACTCTCTTCTGTCATCGCACTATTCGCGAACCTCTATTACTCATATTTTCCTTGATGTCAAGATCATGAGTGGACGCGTTAACTTAACTCAAGCCCAGTTGGCGGCTTCAATCACTGAACAAGTTACTGCAGCACTCGCAGCTGCCCAGGCAGGAGGTGTAACCTGCCATCACCACTTACTCTAGGATCTTTAGATCCTACTCTCGTAACTCAACACTTGTGCTTAATTTTGATTACTCTTACGCACACGACAAGTCAACACGCTCAGCCACCTGTATGCACATACAAGACTTTTATGGACTGTCGTCCTACTACTTTCAGCGACACTAAAGGAGCTGTTGGACTCCTCCATTAGTTCGAGGAACTCAAATCGGTCTTCGAGGGTGTGAATGACCCGAGGCTCGTAAGGTGAAATATGCCACTGATACTCTCGAAGGCACTGCGTTAACTTGGTGGAACGCGCAAGTTCAGATGCTGGGGCTGGCAGCTGCTAATGCCACCCCATGGAATGATTTTAAGGAACTGATCAAACGTGAATACAGTAGTTATGATGCCATCCACGAGTTAGAAGTGGAGTCCTTTAACATGAAGCTGACGGGGTCAGAGATAGAAGCGTACACGAAACGATCCAACAAACTGGCAATTTTGTGTCCAACTATGGTGGAACCTCCCATCAAGCGCACCGAGAGCGGTACCTCAAAGGCTTAGTACCAGAAATTCAAAGCCATGTGATGACTACTAATCTTGCTACTATTCAAGATGTTACTCATCTTGCTCATCGTCTCACAGACCAGGATGTGGAACAGAACAAGCTGCCTAGACGTATTGGTGCTACTACTACTACTTCTGCTATTCCCAGTGACAACAAATGAAAGTGGGATGGAACCTCTAGCAAGGGTTCGACTACGATTCCGTCCCAGGCACAGCAGTGAAAGATCGATGACAACCAAAGTCCTGGTCAGCAACCTTTTAGTAGTCAAGGGCAGGGTGGATACAGGGGAAACCACCCTAGGTGCAAACGATGTAACTTGCACCACAGCGGGCAGTGCAACCGGAATCATTGTCAATGATGCGACAAGCTTGGTCATGGAGCCAAATATGGTAGAAACTCACGTCCTGCAAGCCAGAACCAACAACAACAGACACAAGATCTATAGAATCAGCAGCAAGAGCAGGGTAACAAGGGATGTTATCAGTGTGGTGCTGAAGATCACTTCAAGAGACACTGCCCACGGTTGAACCAGAATCAGAACCACAACCAAGGAAACGGGAACTAGGGAAGACAACAACGGGGGGTAATAACGACGGCAATGGTGCCAGGGGTCGAGTGTCCGTGATTGGTCAGGATGATACTAGGAATGACCCCAGCGTTGCGATAGTTTCGACATCGTCATTAGTATGGACTGGTCATCCCAACAACTAGCAGAGATCCTATGCAAGGAGAAGATCATTCGTATTCCCCGTTCTGGTAAAGAACCTCTCGAAGTTCAAGGCGACAAGAGTGGTGTCGTGAGTGGCAGTATATCCTTCTTGAAGGCTCAGAGGTGTTTACGAAAGGGCCACACAGCTGTTTTAGCACTCGTTTCCGATGCATCGACGAAAGAGAAGAAGATTGAGGATATTCCAGTAGTGCGCGATTTTCCTCAAGTGCTTCCTGAAGAGTTACCTAGGCTACCGCCTCATCGTCAGGTCGAATTTCAGATCGAGCTCGCTCCAGGAGCAGCACCTATAGCTCGAGCACCTTATCGCTTAGCTCCAACAGAACTGGAAGAACTGTCTAAGCAACTGCGAGAACTCTTGGAAAAGGGTTTCATACGACCTAGCTCTTCGTCCTGGGGAGCTCCAGTACTATTTGTAAAGAAGAAAGACGGTACCTTCCGCATGTGTATAGACTACCGCGAATTGAACAGGTGACTGTGAAGAATCGCTATCCTCTTCCACGCATCGACGATTTATTCGACCAGTTGCAAGGGTCGAGCTATTACTCGAAGATTGACCTAAGGTCAGGGTATCATCAACTGAGAGTCCGGGATGAGGACGTCTCCAAGACAGCGTTCAGAACACGCTACGGCCACTACGAGTTTCTGGTCATGCCTTTCGGGTTGACGAACGCGCCCGCGGTTTTCATGGATCTTATGAACAGGGTGTGCAAACCTTATCTTGACAAATTCGTCATTGTTTTCATCGATGACATACTGATCTATTCGAAGAGTCGGGAGGAACACGAGCAGCACTTACGACTCATTTTGGAACTTCTTCGAACGGAACAGCTATACGCTAAGTTTTCGAAATGCGACTTCTGGCTTCGTGAAGTCCATTTCCTAGGCCACGTGGTCAACAAGGATGAGATTCATGTTGATCCATCCAAGGTGGATTCGATCAAGAACTGGCCTGTACCTAGCACACCAACAGAAATACGCCAATTCTTGGGTTTGGCAGGTTATTACAGACGGTTCATCAAAGACTTCTCGAAGATTGCTCAGCCGCTTACACTACTGACACAGAAAGGCGTTGTTTACCGTTGGGGTAATACACAGGAAACAGCGTTCCAACACTTAAAGGATAGACTCTGTAGCGCACCTATCCTCTCATTGCCTGAGGGCACGGACGATTTTGTAGTCTACTGCGACGCATCTATCCAGGGTCTTGGATGTGTGTTGATGCAGCGGGATAAAGTCATTGCGTATGCTTCGCGCCAACTTAAGATTCACGAACGGAATTACACAACACACGATTTGGAGCTGGGAGTGGTTGTTTTTGCACTTAAGATATGGCGACACTACCTGTACGGCACCAAATGTGCTATCTACATTGACCATAGAAGCCTCGAACATATATTCAAACAGAAGGAACTGAATATGCGACAGTGACGATGGGTCGAACTGTTGAATGACTACGAATGCTCAATCAGGTACCATCCAGGCAAAGCCAATGTTGTGGCTGACGCCCTCAGTCGAAAGGACACCGCGCCTAAGCGCGTGCGAGCTTTACAACTCACCATACAGTCTAGTCTTCCTTCTCAGATACGAGATGCTCAGGTAGAAGCATTGAAACCAGACAACGACAGGGCTGAAGCCTTACGTGGCTCAAGGCAACGATTAGAACAAAAGGCAGACGGCGCTTATTACGTAACAGGACGCATTTGGGTCCCACTCGATGGTAACCTACGCGAGCTTGTAATGGAAGAAGCTCATAAGTCCCATTACTCGGTACATCCAGGTGCAGATAAAATGTACCACGACATCAGAACTACATATTGGTGGCCTAGCATGAAGGTCCACATAGCCACATACGTTAGCAAATGCTTGACTTGTGCGAGAGTCAAGGCAGAATATCAGAAACCGTCAGGACCACTTCAACAACCTGAGATACCACAATGGAAATGGGAACAAATTTCCATGGATTTTGTTACTGGCTTACCTAGATCTCAGCGCGGAAATGATACTATTTGGGTGATCGTGGATCGACTCACAAAGTCTGCTCACTTCTTGGCTATCAAAGAAACAGACAAGTTCTCTACCTTAGCAGACATTTACTTAAAAGAAGTGGTCTCGAGGCACGTGGTGCCCACCTCCATCATCTCTGATCGTGACGCACGTTTTACTTCAGAACTGTGGCAAGCAATGCATAAATCTTTTGGCTCTCGTTTAGACATGAGCACAGTTTATCATCCTCAGACGGATGGGCAGTCTGAGCGCACTATTGAAACTCTAGAAGATATGCTTCGGGCGTGCGTAATCGACTTTGGCAATGGTTGGGAAAAACATCTGCCACTTGTGGAATTTTCGTATAACAACAGCTACCACACCAGCATTAAAGCTGCACCATTCGAGGCATTGTACGGGCGTAAATGCCGATCACCTCTCTGTTGGGCAGAGGTGGGAGATAGTCAAATCACAGGTCCAGAAATGGTAGTTGATACTACTGAAAAGATTGCTCAAATACGACAACGCATGGCGGCAGCTCGTGACCGTCAGAAAGCATACGCCGATAAAGATAGAAAACTACTCGAATTCCAAGTTGGGGATCGAGCGCTACTCAAAGTTTCGCCCTGGAAGGGTGTGGTTCGTTTTGGCAAACGCGGCAAACTTAATCCACGATACGTTAGACCTTTCGAAGTTATTGAAAAGATAGGCAGGGTAGCCTACAGATTGAACTTACCAGCTGAACTCAGTGCAGTTCACAACGTCTTTCACGTGTCGAATCTGAAGAAGTGTATGTCAGATGAGACCCACATAGTTCCCTTGAAGGAACTCACTATCGACGAACGGTTGCACTTCGTCGAGGAACCTGTTGAAATCACGGACCGGGATGTTAAGGTCCTCAAGAACACGAGAATCCCTCTTGTACGAGTTCGTTGGAACTCCCGCCGCGGCCCAGAGTTCACCTGGGAGCGTGAAGATCAAATGGAACTCAAATATCCCCAGTTATTCGGAACCAATGCAACTACTACTGAGGCTGAAGCTACCACTACAGAATTTCGGGACGAAATTCCAAATCAACGGGGGAATGATGTGACACCCCAGGAAAACCAGTAATCTTCGCAAACCTGCTCGGGGAGCCGTGATACGATACAGGTAAACAACGTCACACCACTAGCTTCCTCAGTAACTGGATGCTAAATTTCGGGACGAAATTTCTTTCAAGTTGGGGATAATGTGACAACTCGAATTTCCGACATTCTTTATTCGCATTTAATGCACGTTGATCTTGACTGTTTAGTTGTTTGACTTGTTTGATTTGTAACCAAACATGTTATGTTTTAATGAAACGTGCTACGTTTGTGCATATATGTGATCTATTGTTGTTGTAAAATATAGTATGGATTATTATAAGAACACTTAGAATGATTTACCATCAAACAACTCGACGAAACAGAGTTGTGATTCGCCATGAACATACTCGACGAAACAAGCCTGTTTCGCCAAACCGAACTCGACGAAACAAACTGTTTCGCCGGCCCAGTAATACGCCGAAGCCCAGTTATGGGCCCAACCTTGTTACGTGAGTTTTATATCACAAAACTGTTTCATTCGTGGCACTCATCACCACAACCGAAACCCTAGAGCCTCTATCCCTAGAGAATGACGGCAACAATTCTTTTGTGAAGTTTCTCCTTATTTCTTCTCTATTTTCGGTTAGTATAATCTTCTCATGTATTGAATGAAACCTCCTTGAATCGCATGCACAGTTATACTGATTCTTGAGTATTGATTATGTTGTATGCTATCTGTCTACATGGTGTGTCGATGATTTCGTGTGAGCCGATCTAAATGTGTTAATTATTTTTGATATGATATGTCAGTGGTAACAATGATGTGATTCATGGCTTCGAATGGTTCAATATAGATGGCATCGAGAGGATTGTGGACTGTTATATATGTTGGGATGAATGATCTTTAGAGTGTTATGATAATAGTTTATTAATTGAAACTTGAAATCGAAAACTGCCATAGATGATTACGAAAATGCTTAACTGTTACTACATAATGTTCGCGATCATATAATCTGATGTAAATGATGAACCGATTGTGATGTTATGATGTATGCATGTGATATGTCTTGAATAGGGCACTCATCAGATAAGGATCTACTCATGTTTTGCATATGGGTTTGTCAGAGACATGTGATGTTCTCATTGTGTGTGCCATTAACTAAAATCAATTAATATCACAAATGGGTGCCACTAATCAATTACTCGCATGACTTGTTATTACCGAATGATTATATGATGAAGTGGTATGATTACTAGATGAGCACTAGAGTTCTGCATGTAACTGTTTTTGACGTAACTGAGCTGATTGACGAAACAGAACTTTCGGCGAAACAGATTGTGTTTCGCCAAGGACTGTCGACGAAATAGAATTTTGTTTCGCCAAACAAGGCCACGACGAAACAGAATGTGTTTCGTCAATATTGTGTTTCGCCAACTATTGTGTTTCGCCAACATGTGTGTATCGCCAATATGTGAGCTCAGCACAGTAACTTGGGTTAATTCTGTTAAGTGATAACTGGAATATCTAACTGCTGTTAAATGTCAAACATGACTAGTATGATTATGATTACGTGTTACCTGCTTATACGTGAACAACTTGAACACAAACTGATTTTATATACGTGCATACTCTAGGACGTGATTGACTTATTTGCGAGCACATAACCTAGCATACCGAGCAAACCAAGGTGAGTTCACACAGCCAAGGCATGGGGTTCCCGGGTGGGAATGGGATTTGATGAATTATTGTGTATACTCATAAGGTAGAACCTAACGATAAGATACGACTAGACTAGTAACACTTATTGAACTGATCTTCGCACACCTGCCAAGGGTTGGCCGCGATATTATGACTGACTTCGCACACCTGCCATGGGAAGGCCGAGAACTAAATTTACAAATCTTCGCACACCTGCCTGGGAGGCCGCGATACAAATAAACCTAGTCTAGAATACTTGGGAAAAACATCCCCTAATATCTTCGCATACCTGCCTGGGAGGCCGCGATGGAAACTAATACGATACATGACGTAACGAACGAACATACTACTACTCACGCTATACTATTACTGAACTGTTATCTGTGAACTCGCTCAACTAGTTGTTGACTCTCTGCTGCATGCCTTGCAGGACCTTAGGTACATATGGAGCTTGCACGGGGAGGAGCAGGTCGTTGTGGGCACGGATGGTGGATCTTATGTTGAAACATTAAACATTGAACTTATTACTTACGTTGGGTTTACATTTTTATGCTTCCGCTATACACTTAACATGTTTTGTTGGAACACCTTTCATATCGTTTAGTTTACCTTACACTTAATACTTATTATGTTTGATATGATTGGTGGCTTGATCCTGGTCAGTCACGCCTCCAAGCGGTGATACTCCGCGTGTGGATTTTGGGGGTGTGACACTTTCTTCCTCTATTTCTTGTTTATCTTCAAAATTGTGTTAGGGTATTGTGTTAGGGTTTTATGAGCTCTGTTCATGTTGATCAGAGACTACTAGTCTTTGCAACTTGTTATCTTGATGAGGAGTTGTCTTCTATCTTTCACAGCTTAAATGATTTTGGGTTAATAATATTTGGTTTGGGTACTTGTTTTTTTGGTGTGATTCTGAGATTGATATCATGTTTGTAACATGGTATCAGAGCTCCGGCTTTGATCTGTGTGTTCTCTTCCGCTGGATTTTTTGGATCTGGAAAAGTTAGGGTTTCGTCTCAAACTATAGGTGTTCGATTTGAGATCTGTAAAGTCGTGTGGTGATTCCGTTCTTGAATGATTAGAGACTGTCATCTCTAAATTTGGGGTTTCCTTTTTGTTTTTCATGGCTTGTGTCACTTCTTCGATCAACCAACCTACCCCTGTTCTCGAAACATGTCGCCAGTCATCTCTGATATGTGTGTCCGTTCGTCCACTGTTAATGGTGTTTGTTGGATCGTGTACGTGACCCTGAAAGTCAGTTAAGGTAGTTCAACATCATGTGTAAAGGCGGAATCAATGCACATAACGTCCAAAACAGCTCAATCCTTTTAAATCTTCTTTTCTGATTAATAATCGTGCTTTGTACAATGAAATCAGATGAAAATCCGACAGCACTTCGTTACTTGTTCCTATCGTTCCGTTTGAAATATGACATACACATCCCTATTTATAGACTTTGACCCTTCCGTTTGAACATTAACATAATGGTTCAAACGGAACCCTAACTCAAACGACCAGGTTCAAACGGAACCCTCAAATAACCTACGGTTTCAAACGGAACCCTTCTATACACTTTCTAAAATCACTATTTAAACTCTAATTTGACATATAAGATCCAATAGTGACTTTCTTGAACTAAGACTTGATGAAGATGCAGTCAACAGACATTCTCGTGCATCAACAGACTCCCCCTTGGATGTTGACGTAGTCTTCAGCTCCTGAGTCTTCAGTCTTAGTCTTTTCTTCCACTCTGTCTTTTCATCATAAGCACTCTATCCTCACACTCCCATATGCTGTTGATCCAGACTCCCCCTTTCACAGACTCCCCCTCTCAATATGCTGAATTTGAGACATCTGGTTCAAACTTTGACATTTAGCTTCCGTTGGGAATAATGAAGACCAAATCTGTTACTCAACCAACAAACATTACAATTCTATCTTTCAAACATAACTCACAAACTTAATCAGTTTTAGAAATCCACTCAAGTATTCAGGTCCAAGTTAATGACCCTGATCACTTGATTAATCTACCAAGTCCAAATTAATGACCTTGGTTGATCATTTGACGAAACAAACTGTTATTTAAAACAACAATTTCAAACATTTTCTGAAAAATAACAAGTATCAAGTTAATGAACTTGTTTTTATCATATCAAACAATTCAAACTTCTTTAAAGATAAGCTCTCCTCATTCTTCAGTCTAGAATCTTCTGCATCTGCTTCAAACATCTGAGAATCCAACAATCAACTCTCCACTTTGGTTTGTCGGAAAATAAAGCAGAAATAAAATCTTTTTGAATTTTATCAAAGTGTTCTAAACTAAGAAATGAAATACAGAAAACTTAAATTGCAGAAATTAAACAAAGTAAACTATTTACAAACATATTTTTGGTGAGCGTGTCAGGGAATCATATCAGCTTTTCAGACAGATCACAAGTACCATTAAGCTACATTACATACTCAGATTTAAACAATTCACCTCGATTGTCGATATACTGATCCATCTTAAATTCCCACACAAATTTCAATTTACTCATGATACGATTTAGATGAATTAAGAACTTAGATCATTCATGTGTCCCACCTCTTGAATATACTCCCGTATCCAGAATCTCAATAATCAGTCTTACAGGTGAGATTACTACAATGATATCTGTATATAATTTAGGTATGCGAGGGCTGAGGGATCTCAGATCGATACTTCCGTATACGCAGAGAGATATCAGCTTCGACTTTTCGGTGTGTCCCCTTTAGAGGATCTTTTTGCTTACAACAGTAGCATATATCAATTTTATTGTTTCAGCATGCTGAGGGTTTAATGCTGTGTTTCAAGCATTGCAGCAAGTATTAGCCAAGGACTAGGTCAGAACTACCGTTCAACAGAAGTCCCGGAATAATACCCCAGATATCATTGAGTATAAAGACCTAGTATATCAGATTACGAGACCTTTCAAACGAGATTTCAGGGGTTACCTATATATCCAAGTAGTGTTCCCCACGAATTCACAAGTTTGAATTTAAGTTTATATCCCGAATAAATCTACTAAATGTGTGAAAACCTATCGACACATCATCAGTAAGATTGTTTAACTCTTTTATACTTTTCAAATCTTTAGCATACTGTGATCGTCTAGCTGATGTACTATCATTTTCCCTATATACACAAGCTCTTTTTCAGATTTTATCATGTTTTTGTATTTTTTGCATTTTTTACTGTTTTTGTATTTTCTGAAAATAAACTATGTACAAACATCTACTCCCCCTAAATACCAAAACAAGTAAAAATTCGACAAACCATTGCAGATTGTTTCTCGTCTTCATCCGCAACAATACTCTCATCAAAGCCAATTATGCCATCCGACACCGACAGAAGCTTCATACCATTCAGTTTTAACAAATATTTAAACCGATTTTTATCAAAAGCTTTGGTATGTAAATCAGCTTTCTGTTCGTCTGTGTGGATTTTCTCAATTCGTATCAACTTTTTCTCAAAGCAATCACGAATAAAGTGATGACGAATTTCTATGTGTTTAGTTTTAGCGTGATGTACTGGATTCTTAGTTATATTGATAGCGGCCTCATTATCAACAAAAAGAGGTGTGTTAAGAAACTGCAAACCGTAGTCGCGCATCTGTTGCTGTATCCACAAGATCTGAGAGCAGCAACTGCTAGCAGAAACATACTCCGCTTCACATGTAGATAACGCCACAGACGTTTGTTTCTTACACTGCCAGGTAACCAATCTAGGACCAAAGAACTGGCAACCTGCAGTTGTTGATTTTGAATTGACTTTGCAGCATCCGAAATCCGAATCGGAATACCCTTCGAGCGTAAAATCGCCTTTTCTAGGATACCACAACCCCAATGAAGGAGTTCCTTTCAGGTAGCGCAATATCCTCTTCACAATGATCATATGCGATGCTCTTGGGTTAGACTGAAATCTTGCTGCGAGGCATGTTGGGTACATGATATCAGGACGTGAAGCAGTTAGGTACATTAAAGAACCTATCATGGATCGGTAAAACGTCTCATCAGCCCTGTCTCCGGTGAGATCTGGGTGAATCCCATGATTTGTTGCAAGTGGGGTAACAGCTGGAGTAGAACCTGACATTCCAAATTTCTCTAGAATATCATGAACGTACTTAGACTGATGAATGAAAATTCCTTCAGGAAGTTGTTCAACTTGTAATCCCAGAAAGAATTTCATCTCCCCCATTGATGACATTTCAAACTTCTGCTTCATCACTGATTCAAAATCTTTGCATAGATTTTCATTTGTCGACCCAAAGATTATATCGTCCACATAAATCTGAACTACCAGAAGATGACCATCGACTTCTTTAGTGAAGAGAGTGGCATCCACTTTTCCACGAATGAACTTGTTGGCTAGTAGGTGTTGAGACAAAGTCTCATACCAGGCTCTCGGGGCCTGGTGTAAACCATACAGCGCTTTGTCCAATAAGTAGACCTTGTTTTTGTGGATTAGATCGGTAAAGCCCGGTGGCTGACCGACATAAACCTCCTCTTTAACCTTCCCATAAAGAAACGCCGATTTAACATCCAACTGATAAACTTTAAAGTTCTTCCAAGACGCAAATGCTAGGAAAATTCTGATAGCCTCCAGTCGAGCTACAGGAGCATAGACTTCGGTAAAATCAATCCCCTCCTGTTGACTAAATCCATGAACAACGAGTCGAGCTTTGTTCCTTACAACCACTCCTCTATCGTCTCTCTTACACTTAAACACCCACTTAGTGTTAATTTTTCTTTGACAATTCGGCAAATCAACTAACTTCCACACTCCCAATTTCTCAAATTGACTAAGTTCTTCCTGCATAGCATTGACCCAAGAGTCTTCAGTAAGCGCCTCTTTGTAAGTTCTTGGTTCAACCTGCGAGATAAAACAACTTAATGAGAATTCAGTTTGCAAAGAAGCAACTTTTGTATAAAAACATGTAAGCCCTTTATCAATCTGATTTCGAGTGCGAACGCCTTTCTGCAAATCTCCTATGATCAACTCCTCTGGATGATATGAAAAAGTTCGCAACATCACTTCGCTTGGAACATCTACATTTCCCTCCAGATTAGTAACATTCTGCTCTGCATCTTGTTCACGAACTTGGTTTGTTTGACCTGAAATCTGAATCTGCTCCCCCTCAGAATTTGAATCTGAATCACCGTGATCAAATACTGGCATGTTTTCAGCTTCTAGATTATCATTCTGAGCCGACTGATTATCTTGAGCAACTTCATTTTGTTGGACATCATCATGTTCACCAGCATTACTTGGACCTGCTTCATCATCATTTGAAGTTTCCCGTGGTCTCCTCGAATACTCAGCTGGGAACCTTAACTGCGACTCATATTCACGCAAAATATCCAACTCATCAAAGAAATCTTCTTCATCCTCTGATTCTTCTCTCATGTCAAACGAATCCCAAAGTTTGTCATAATGATAACGCCATGAATCACCAGGATTCTGCGGCGGCATAGTATAACCTTGACATTCAACATTTGCAGCTTCAATAATCCGCTTCTCACTTGGAACGAAGACACGTCGCAATGGATTTGAATAACCAACAAATATTCCCTCAATGCACTTCGGACCAAACTTTCCAAAAGGCTCTATAACCGTACAAGGTGACCCGAACGGTTCTAGATACTTCAAATTCGGTTTGCGGTTATTGATTAGCTCAAAACATGTTTTGTTGAACTTCTTGACAGTAAGAACCCTGTTGAGCGTATAGCATGCGGCGGAAACAGCTTCAGCCCAAAAATTTATTGGTAACTTTGAATCTGCAAGCATAGTTCTAGCCGTCTCGATTAGTGTCCGGTTTTTGCGTTCTGCGACTCCATTCTGCTGTGGAGTGTACGGAGCACTAAACTCATGCAATATACCTCTTTCATCACAAAATTCTTCCATCTTGCTGTTCTTGAATTCAGTACCATTTTCACTTCGAATTCTCTTAATACGCCTTTGGTACAAATTCTCAATCTTTCTGAACAGACCCATCAAACTGTCAAATGTTTCATCTTTCGTCTTCAAGAAAGAAACCCACGAAAATCTGGAATAATCATCAGTAACGACCAGACAATAATAATCTCCTGTAATACTTTTGACATTCACAGGACCAAACAAATCCATGTGAAGTCTTTCCAACGGTCTCGAAACTGAATTGACTTGCTTTGTAGGGTGTGACTTTTTCTTCTGCTTGCCTTTGATACAACTAATGCACTCCCCTTCCAGATGAAAACCTTTGATATTAACTCCCAATACCAAATCATTGTGCACCAAGTGATTCATCTTCCTTAGGTGAATATGCCCCATCTTTCGGTGCCACAATCTTGATTCTTTCTCAGTTGCTCTAGACACGAAACAATGTGCTTGACCAGTTGTTGTAGTTGCTACAGACATATCTAACACATATAAATCATTCACTCTAGGTGCCCTCATAATAATCCATTCTTCAGGAACAACAAAACCAGGTTTCAAGATCAAACATTCTTTATCAGTGAAGTGAGTAGTGTACTTATTGTCACAAATCTGCGAGATACTAAGCAGATTGTTCTCCAGCTCAGTGATGTAGTTAACTCTCTCAAACGTCACAATCCCATTGGATAACGTTCCTTCACCTACAATTCGACCACCTTCATGACCAGCAAATCCCACATAACCACCATTGATATTCTTCACATCATACAGCAATGCAGTTTTTCCTGTCATATGTCGAGATGCCCCACTATCCATGATCCATCTTGAAATGGCTCTTGGAAGATCCTGCATATACCACAAGTTGATTTTAAAACATTCCAATAAAGATGCCGATTCATGCTTCGCAATCCAGGAAGCTCCGGCAATTCAAATTGCTTATTCGAACATAGTGTCCACCCAGGCCTCATCAGCCTTAGGTGTAACCTTGACTCTAGCAATTTGAATTTTGAAATTTTCAGCCTTCAAAGGTGGAAAATTTGCATCATAATCAACCGAAATTGATTCTTCAGCCTTTTTCACTTCAGAAGTTGAAATTTTCATTTCAATTTTTGGTTTCCAAACTTGTTGAGTTAATGCAACCTGTTTATAAAACTTGTCATTTTTAGTTACCACTTTCTTTACAGGTTCATTCTTCACTTTGATGTTGTCATTTTTCACATACTTTTTCTCAACAATGATTGGTGCTTTACCCTTCACATCAACTTTCTTCTGTTGAAACTTCACATTTTCAGTCTTAGGCTTCACATTGGTACACATTCGTGCAATGTGACCAACTTGATTACATCTAAAACATGTTCGAGTATCAACAACTCGACTTGTGCCTTCAGACCGATAATGTGAAGCTCTTTTCTCAAAGAACTCTTTATTTGATTTTGAAAAAATTTCATTTTCCTCATCAGAAAGTGAACTTGAACTGTTCACAAACACCTTCTTTTTAGCAAACCTCTTGTTTTGAAAACTCTTTTTCTGATAACTATTACCACCTCGATAACCACCTGACCAATTGTTTTTATTGTTATTATAAAACCTTGGTGGAACAACAGGCTTTTTATAATAAGCTTTATCTTTCTCAAAATTCATTTGCCTTTTTGTTTGTTTCAAACTGTTCACTTCCGACAACTCAACTTCAACCAACTTGAAAACATTTGTCAACTTTTTCACATTAACATTCTCAATGGGAAATTCAGAATCCGAATACAACTTATCAGATCCAGCCATCTTGTACATCACAAGACCCGGTTCATCACTTAAGTTGTTTTTGGATTTTGATTTCTGAATGTATTTGTCCAAGAAACACCCATCATCTTCAGTTGAATCAGACATTAAAACACTTTCAGCTGTGCTCTCAACAATCTCTGTCTGAACACTATCATCAGATGATGTAAAAGTGACATCAATGTTCTCCGGAAGTTTAACTTCTTTTTCTTCCTCAATTTCAACCAACCCAGATTGTTTTTTCGTGTAGTTATCAAGAACAGGTGGTGGAACTTGATGAAACCCCACCCCAGTTCCATCACAATACACATCTTCGCCCGCTTTGTCTTTCCCAATGGGTTTGGGAATGATATGTTGCAAAACAAAGCTTGCGGAGCTGTAACTGTTAAGCTTCAACTGGATTCGCTCATTTTCGATTACAGCCTCTTGAACTTTAAGTTTCAATTTAGCGATTTCATCCAGTTGTTGATTGATTGATTCTTCTTTGACTCTAAGCACTGCTCTTAGGTGTTCATTTTCTTTAAAAGTTTTACCATTTCGATCATCACAATCTTTCAATGTGCCTTTGAGTTTTTCAAATTTTTCAGAAATCTGACGGTTTTCAAGAATCAACTTTTCATTTTCTTGTTTAATTTTGTCATGATCAATTTTATCATTTTCAATTTGTTTAGTTAATTCTCTTATCCGTTCAGTTGAAGCTTTAACTGTTTTGTCACGATCAAGAATCTGATTCTCAATGCTTCTGACTTTAGCTGTCAGATCATCAACTTTCTTTCCGTTGAGATACGTGACTGTGCTACAAAATTTGCACTCTTTGTTGCAATTTTTGCAATCAGCATTTCCATCGATTTTCTTACCTGACACATTCGTTGACACATCTGAACTGACCTGGCTTTTTGACTCAGACACGGAGTTAGAGTCTACCTCAAGTGCCTTAGCAGCTAGCACTTTGTCAGCCATTCTTCCAAGATTTTCAGCAGTCAACTCCTGCGTTGTGTCAATAACTCCAGTATCAATCTTCTTTGCTTTCTCGATCTCTTCTTTCTCCTTTCTCTCTTTCTCTTCTTCAATCATTTTCGAAGTTGGAGTTCCCCACCATTTGTGTTGCCAATACTCATCATCTTCTTTGTATTGCTGGATTATGGCTTCAATATCAAGTGTACTATCATCAATTGCAATATTTCCATACTCATCAAGATAGCACTCTCTATCTGGATCCCATCTATTGGCTCTCCTTGCGTTCAGAAAAATACGAGATATTCTAATGATTTTGTTTTCAGCAATCATTTTTCTGTATTGATATTTTTGCTCTTCAGTTCGATCGTCTTTCCATGGAATAGGATCATCATTATTCGCCATGAATGCGTAACCAATCGCATCTTCTTCTGGTAGAACCTCTTGACTCCAGTCATAACCCTCATCATCGTAAATCACCGCAAGAGCTCTAGATTTCTCTCTGTTGTCTTCAACCTGCTTCAATCTAGGCGGCTCATATTTATTCTGGTGATAAATCGCCTTCTTGTAGTAATCATCTCTGAAAGGGTTCTCCGACTCATCAGCATAAGCGTTTCGGCATTCTCTTTTGAAGTGACCTTTCTGCTTACACTTGAAACATGTCACTTTGGATTTATCGAACCCCAGCTTAGTAGAAGCACCACC
Source organism: Helianthus tuberosus (assembly GCA_030545235.1). NCBI lineage: Eukaryota > Viridiplantae > Streptophyta > Magnoliopsida > Asterales > Asteraceae > Helianthus > Helianthus tuberosus. Next base: position 47,236,428 of record CM060420.1, read on the forward strand.
AATTGTTTTTCTGCCAGTAATTTCCATGAATCTTTGTGCACGACGAACAGCACTTGCCATAGCCCAACGAATATCAATCAGTTCCATTTCCTCCGGATCAATCTGATCGTAATCTTCTTTCGTCAGATTTGTATTGCCAATCTTTCCAGCTACCAATCCTTCATACGATTCTAACACTGAGGCTAGAAAGATCATCTGCTGCTTGGCCGATTCTTCATCAAAATTTTGAGCATTCTTCAAATCAATTGCGATGTTGCATTGAAAACAATTCTTTGCATCAGAATGACTTCCTGAAAATGAAGATCCACTGTGAAAACCACTATGATTTCCACTGCTTTGACCACTTTGACTTTCTTTGCCAGCTGTCGACACATTTTCAGCAGAAAAAGCAGTTTTTGGTGAAGTTGCTTTTGGCATCATGCTTTTTGGATAGTATAGATCCAGATTCTGTTGATAAGATGAATGATTAACTTTGTTCGTCTTTTTCAACTCCAACTCGTGACTCTCGAGTTTCTCAATCACCAAATCTAATGTCAGCTTTTCTGGTTCTTTGATGGTATTCTTCAGCATTAGTGCATAATATCTCCAATCCATCTCGTCAGGCAACGAATCGAACAATTTGTCGATAAGATCTTCTTCAGGAATGTCAATACCATGTCTTACTAATTCCAGCTTCAGATGACCAAACCTTTCTATCATTTTACACACTGACTCATTCTTAAGATAACCAAACAGATCAAACTCTTTTTTAAGAAGTTTCTTTTTGTTTTTCTTAATTTCTTGACTACCAGTACATTTCTTTTCAAGCTTTTCCCAAAGATCTTTTGCATTTGAATAGTCGATCAAGGCAATAATGTCTTCCCGGACTGACTGAAATAACAACGCCACACACTTTTGTTCAGCTACAAATGAATCAATCTCCTCAGCTACTCTTAAAGTTTCACCATTTTTGTTTCCATTTGCATAACCATTTTTCATACTTTTCCAGCTAGTAAATGCGAATGCCATCATCCAGTCTTCAAATTTTCTGGACCAACGACTGTACTCCTCAATAGCCGTAAGCTTTGGGGGTTTATTGAATGTTCCAAATGCGCTTTCAGATTCCCAAGCTTCCTTCTTCTTTTCTTTCGGAGTATTCTCGTTCTCGTTCGTATTGTTGTTGTTTGTTGGAACATCATCTCGTGAGTTTCCTACGAATGCGTACATATCGCTAAACGGATTCATGAAAATATCATCCATTTTGATCGTACCTGTAAAATCAAACAACACTTAGACAAATTTTGATTTTTGAAAATATAAGAAACTGTTCAAACGGAATGATATGCTTCGTTTGAAATACCAATATTTTCAAACGACAACAATTTTCAAATGACAATATGTTTTCAAACGACACGAGGTACTGTTCCGTTTGAATCAATATTTTCAAACAATAGACTATTCAAACGACCAACTTTCAAACGACAAAGATTTTCAAACGACCAACTTTCAAACGATGAAAATTTTCAAACGATAAATGTTCAAACAATTCAGTTCAAACGATAAACTGTTTCAAACGATACAGTTCATTTTCAAACGACAGACTTCAAACGATCAACTTTTTCAAACGATGGAACCCATTTTTCAAACGATAGAATTATTTTTCAAACGATAGACCAGATTTCAAACGATGTATCTGATTTCAAACGATAGACTTGTATTTTCAAACGATAGAGTTAAATTTCAAACGATAGACCAGTTTCAAACGATGACGTCAGCAATATGCGAAACTTTTCAAACGGTACGAACGATTTAGATCATTTTTAGGTCGAATTTTGATTCCAAACTTTCAAGGATTAGTTATTAGTCAATTTCGTTTGATATGTGATCGTTTCAAGTCATTTTAACCGTGAGAACTAGATAAAATCAGAAAAGAAAGGTAGAAGTGAGATAATCCGATGTTTTTCAGCTGTATTCGGTATGAACTCCTCGTCCTGAGCTCTGATACCACTTGTTGGATCGTGTACGTGACCCTGAAAGTCAGTTAAGGTAGTTCAACATCATGTGTAAAGGCGGAATCAATGCACATAACGTCCAAAACAGCTCAATCCTTTTAAATCTTCTTTTCTGATTAATAATCGTGCTTTGTACAATGAAATCAGATGAAAATCCGACAGCACTTCGTTACTTGTTCCTATCGTTCCGTTTGAAATATGACATACACATCCCTATTTATAGACTTTGACCCTTCCGTTTGAACATTAACATAATGGTTCAAACGGAACCCTAACTCAAACGACCAGGTTCAAACGGAACCCTCAAATAACCTACGGTTTCAAACGGAACCCTTCTATACACTTTCTAAAATCACTATTTAAACTCTAATTTGACATATAAGATCCAATAGTGACTTTCTTGAACTAAGACTTGATGAAGATGCAGTCAACAGACATTCTCGTGCATCAACAGTGTTTCCAGCTCTACCTTGGGATTATTAGAGGATCTGAAGATGTTCTTTAAAGGTCTATAATCCAAAACTCTAACCAAGGGTTACTGAAGAGTCGGACGAATTTTTTATCACATTGTTCTCTTTGGATATTCTACTTAGAAAGTTAGATCAAATGTTCGTATTGGTGAAGATTTTCAAGATAAGGTATCAAGAATGTGCTTTGGTTGTGGTCAAACCTGGAGAGAAATCGTCTATTGCTGGAATTATCACAGAAAGAGATTATCTCAGGAAAATCATTGTGCAAGGCAGATCATCAAAGTCAACTAAAGGTGGAGATAAGTGACACTAATGAGGTAAACTCGTTAACGGACTTTGAACAGTATTCAAATTTCTGAAAGCTTGGAGTTAAACGCACTAGGTGTTACTATTCCTTTTTTGTCTTATTTACTGTTTTTTGTTAATTTCTTGATAGTTGATGCCGGGGTAGTTTGGACCGGTTTGTTGATTTATTGGCACACAAGACGGGTCACATCCTGTTGCATTCATCGTTTGTGTATATTTGTTGGTGTGGTTCTTTTTTCCTTGATTCTGTTTGTCTATTACTTGTTGTAGTTGGTTCTATTTGGGGATTGTATTGACGTTAATATAATTACAACATCTGTGCTAGGACTTGGGTACACCTTGTTGCATATTGTGTGTTACTTGCTTTATTCTTGGTGTATTCTATGTTTGTTTTTCTATACTTCTTCTTGTTTGTTGTTTATCTCTGGTTGTTTAGATTGTGTCTAGGTCTAAAAGGCTTCCAGAGGCACCTTTGAGCGATGAACCTCTGATCTGGTCCCTGTCGAGGTTTCACCCTAGTTGCTTATTGTTTTTATTGTTGTAATTAATTTGTGCAATTATTGAAACTTCATGTTTAATTGTTTCTTGATTGCTACGTATTTGTGTGTTTACAATGGGGTTCATTGATAAAACATGTAAGAAGTCTGAGAATAATGAGGTTTTGGCTAGACAATGGGATAGATGTAACTCAGTAGTATTATCTGTGTTTTTTGTGACTCTCGTCATCTGTTTGTTCCGTTCTTTCTTGGGATCAAGGTCTTACACATGTTGTATTGATCTTATATGTGACTAGTTGTGATTTCTTTAGAAGTCTCTGGAGTAAATATGAGGTCTAGGGTTTCCTCATGTCGAAATCTGTTAGGTCGTATAGTTTTTGTTGTCAAATTCTAGTGTTGTTCTGATCGTTTAGATCTGTAGAGTTTTCGTAAAAATTATAAAAGCCTTTGATTGTTGAAATTGTTTGAGTTTAAGAATTTGACCATTGATAATTCTATATGATTTGTTCTTGGCTGTAATTAGTAGTTTTTTAGAGGGCTGTATTTTAATACATAAACTCTTAGGGTAATTTGAGTTATGTGTTTGTTCTCTGTTGATATCCATGAAATTTGACATGTGTTCTCTGTTGTTTTTTGATCGATTTCACTGTTCTAGACCTAGGTTCTCGATTCATTATAAATCTGTTGTAATCGTTAGGTTAGGAGGCTGATTATCGGTTTCAACATACTATTTGTTTAATCTTTGTGCTATGTTCTATGTGTGTTGAACTTTGTTCTTGATTCTAGTTACTAGTAGTAACAATCTTGAAGTTTGTTATTGGCACATGGTTATTATGTTTCTAAATGATATGTTCATACTTGTTGGGCGATGATCAATATGTTCTTTGATTCTAAGAATGTGATTCTTGTTTATAGTTCTTGGTTGGTTTTAAGTGAGATATTTTATTCTTTCTTGTCGCATTGTTTCTCTCTAGGGTTTCATATTGAAACTGAGATTTAGGGCATTACTTGTTCTTGTATGTTCAGATTTGTAGTGTGTCCGTTAAGTCTTGTTGAGAGTTAAAGCAGATCGTCGTGTTGAGGATCTGTATGTGTGAGATTGAATGTAGATTTGGATGATTAAGTCTTATCTTGTAAAGGTTAAACTATCTTGAAGATGTGTTCTTCGATAGTGTTTGCCTTTATCTCACTGGTCTTGGATTCTTCATGTTTTGAGTTCGACCGTAGTGAGGTTTGTGTAGGATCATTGTGTTGGTGATCTTATTTGTTTCTTATTCGTCTCTTTGAGACTTCATCGTCAATTGTAGTGATGTTAGTTCACTGGTCTAGGTGATGCCTTTTCTTCACTGGTCTAGGTGATGCCTTTTCTTCACTAGTCTAGGATCGTTTGTAGATCCTTCGTGTTGTTGAGTCTAGTCCCGTTAGATCGTAGTGGTGGTTTCTATTAGTTTTTCGTGTTGTCGATCTAGTTTTATAAAGACTTGTTCTATAGTTGCACTGGTTTAGAGCTGTCGTTAGTTTCTTGTATTGATCGAATCTAAGCTCTTAAGATCATAGTGCGGATTTGTATCAGACTTTTTATCTGATTTTGTATATGCATGTTTAGTGTGCGTCTGTGTTAAATATTGTTTTTTTTAAGAAATAAGTTTGAAAAAGTTTTTAAAAGGGTTGTTTTTGTGACAACCGTCAAATTTGCATGCATCCGTATAATTAATTAATATTGATTTATGCCTAATGATTGTGCTTAATTGTAACTGATGACTTAAACTGTTTTCTGATTTCTGTATCATACATACATATACATCACATTTCATACTGTCACACCATTTATCACATACAGACTTTAGTGACATAAACGATGCACAAAGCACGGTTAGCACAGTGAGCGGATAACTCAGAAAATGATGACGATATTCAGTACATAGACAAACAATGTTTAAAAACCCAGTATAAGCCAGAGACAAGGTACTACACTAGTATGGAGTGTAGGGAAGTAAGGACCATAAAACTGCGTCACTAGGTGATAGTTTAAGTGCCGGAAAGTGCCTAAAACCCACGAAAAGTGCAGAATTCTGCATTTTTCAGCAAAATTCAGCTTTTTAACATGCTAATATTATGCAGAAAATTGACTAAATGGTCCTGTATGCTTTCCTAAATGTCGGGAATTAAAAGTGTCACAAAAGGGTACTTAAAGAACATTAAACGGAATAGTTTGACACTTTAACGAACTGGTATCTAACCGAACAACCGGACATTACCCGGAATACCAAAATTTTACTAGAAACATTGTTTAATTATTTTTGGACTAGTTATGATCCCCGAACACCCTAACACACTATATAATGTGTCAAACACTTAAAGCACTAGACTTTTTCATTTAACCTCCAACTATTATTCACTTTACCATTCAAAGTTACACATAACCCCCCCCCCCCCCCTTTCATACTTACGGTTATGGAGAATGGCCCCACCTCAATCTTACAAGATTTCTTTTCTTGATCCTACAAGATATCATGGGATATTATTTGATTTTGTTAGAAATTGCTTGGATTTCCTAGATTTGCTTAGATTTTACTTGGATATTATAAGTTACCTACTTATCATCAAATTTACACATGGCCCCTCCCCCTTTGATATTTACGGCCCAAAGGAGGACCCCACTACCAAGATTTTATTTCTTATTTTATTTAGATTGTTGCTTGATTTGGTTGCCATGATATTGAGTAGAAATCTTTATAAGTATGGTGGCATAGATATACTAGATCATTTCATTCTCACACTCCACAAACCTCACTCCACTCCCTCATACTCTCTCTCTCCCTCTCGGCCCTAGGAGGAGCCGCCACCACCACCACACCATCCATTCCCAAACTCATTTCAAGTGTTAGAAGGTGTCTCGTGAAGATTGAAGCTTGTAGAACTTGAAGAACCTTCATCACTTGCTTTTATCATCCATTTTCATCATCTTTTTCTCTTGTGATCTTCCCTAGCTTTTGAGCTAGTTGTAAGCTTCTTGTTACTAGTTTTTACTTCTCTTTTTGTTGGTTAAAAGTTGTAGTATATTATTTATCACAAGAACACTAAAAGACTTAAACAAGAATCATAAACATAAGCTTACATATGATGAAATCTTGTTGAAATAAGGTTGTTTAAATACATGCATGACACTTGATTGTTATTTACTTGAGATAATGATGTTGATCATCATAAGGAGCTTGCTAGATTATGATTAAACACATGATCGAGCAAGTTAAAGGATGATTATGTGTTAACCCAAGAAGATCATCCTCACTTATGAACTTGAAAATAAAATTATTTCTTGAAAAATAGTAAATAAAGTGAGCTAGTAATTTTGTGAATCTAAGATTTATGAATAATTTTTCCAAGAAAATCAAGTTCAAAATATGATTTTTAGTAAGAACTTGATTCTTACATAAACGTACATTGTTTTGGTAATAAAATAAGTGTAAGAACACTTTATTTACAAGAAGAGTTCAAAAGAATATTTTTTGTAAAATATGTTTACAAGTTGTAAACATCTAAAATTTTCAAGAAGGAAGTTTATTAAGAAATAAACACACTTTAAGAGGTAACTAAGTCTACTAAACATGTACCAAGTTACTATGAGTTTTTGTGAAAGTTCATGTTCATGTTGTTATATACATTGTATAATTTTTGCACTTGGGAAGTGTAGTTTGGTTATTGATTGTTGGGGAGATTTTTGAAAAAGAAAATGATATGCTTATATAGCATGGACACCTCCATTTTTAGGGGAAACTATGACAAAATTTTCTAAAAATATAAACACTTCGAAAATTATTTTCTAACAAGTGTTTATTAGTGTATTCTAAACTATGTTTTCAAATATAAACCTCGCCATAATTTTTGTAACAAAAATACAAAGTATCGGGGAGGTTGGTTTTTGTAAATAAAAATGGGTAAATATATATTTAGAATATATATTTTATACTAAGACACTTGTGTGAATATTTGATACTATATGGAATAGTTATATTATTTTAGGGTAAAATAAAATAACATACTAATACCATGAACTTACAACTCCAAAATAATACCAAAAATCACAAGGAATAAAATATTTAAGTTACACACTTGGTATTGTGAAACCGAACGCGAAAACGTAACTTATGAAATATTTCGGAAAATACTTTTACAAATATATTGTTGGTAAATATTGTTTTGGATACAAGAAGTGAAAATATATTATTTTTGGGAAAAATATCTATATTTTGAAATACATTATTTTTGACAAATAAGTTATATATATTTTCTAAGTGGGACTTAAAAATATATTATTGCGGAACTACAAAATACATGTATAAGCACCCCATCCTTGGGAAGGAAATACGAAAGTTAAATACTTGAGAAGTATTAATACAGAAATATTGTTTAAAACAATTATTCCAAAACCAATATAATTTAAGTTGAAATATTGATTATTTTGACAAGTAATGATAACTTGGAATAATATAAGAAACGTAACTCAAAACATTAATACTAAGCAAAGGCATGGCCCGTTCGTCTAATAGACATTAGTACGTTGTAGGTAGTTGTGTTTGCTGACAGAGTTGGGTTACGAGCTGAGGACGCAATACTGTGAGTTCATGTCCCCCTTTTCTTTTACCATTTTCAGTTTTATACTTCGGGGGTGGGATACATGTTACAATTATTATATACACTTTTATACATGGTATGGTTAGCCTAAGGAGGGTTTACTACTAGATCATGTGAATGGGTAGGGCGATTAAGGCCATCAATCCTCGTTGTAGGACCGAGGGGCATGAGTGATAGATCTATTTGGGTGTAGCGAGCCCCACTTCTGAGTCCGCTGAGTGGACCATGTGGTGACTATGTCTTACAGCCGGAAGCCCGGTGCGAAATCTGCTAGGTTTGAGTCTTCCTGCATCACTTCACACATACCATTGGCTTTGCAACCCAGTGGTGATCTCTTTTTCCTTATTGCTACATACCAGGGACTTACATACATACTTACAATGTTTCAAAGGCTTATACATACACACAAACGAACACATGAACTAGCTCAACTTTTGTTGATGTTTTTCAAACTACTTGTATTTTAGGAAATTTATAAGTGGATCTAGCGGGCGCTGGAAGTTTTTATGCTGCATTAAGAATAAAGCTATCATCCATGGTCTTTGATTTGGTCAATGTGTCTTATTCCTGGACGAGACACGTCATCCAAACCTTGGTGTTATTCAATATCTTTTGACGAGTCCTTAATGAACTCATAAACAAATTGTACGGTTTGTAAAACTTGAATTTGAAGTCTGCAAAGGTTGTTATGTTTTAAACTTATTTAATGGATGACAAACCTATGGTTTTTATCATATAGTTGATGTTATGATTGAATGCAATGATATTAAGAAAGTCACACCATAATCACGCTTCCGCAAAAGTCAGGGTGTGACAACTTGGTACCAGAGCTTCGATCGTAGCGAACTAGGATTCCTTCTCGAGTCTAGACTACGATCAATAGGGCTCTCACAAAAACGTTTTTACGAACATGTTTTCATTGCATACGCAAAACGTCCAGATCCAGGGAACAAACATTTTTTTACAAACAAAAGGCAAAATAAAACATTTCAAAGGGCTATGTTTATAATTCAGTCTTAGAGACTGGGGGAGGTTCAGTCTTAGAGACTGAGGGAGTTCAGTCTTAGAGACTGAGGGAGGTTCAGTCTTAGAGACTGAGGGAGTGCAGTCTTAGAGACTGAGGGAGGTTCAGTCTTAGAGACTGAGGGAATTGAGTCTTAGAGACCAGGGAGGATCAGTCTTAGAGACCAAGGAGGATCAGTCTTAGAGACTGAGGGAATTGAGTCTTAGAGACCAGGGAGGTTCAGCCTTAGAGGCTGGGGAGGTTCAGCCTTAGAGGCTGGGTATTTTAGTCTTAGAGACTGGGTAATTTAGTCTGAGAGACTGGGAGTTTAGTCTGGGAGACTGGGAAGGATAGAAAGTTTCATGAAGAATAATGTGAATACGTGACTACATGATAAATTACCTTGTTTGCATACATTAATTGTTAGTAATTACTATGGATATACCTGCTATGACTATTATGTACCGGCACACATGTCACCTTGGTTAGAAAGCGAGTTGTCAGACGTTGATGACCTTATGGCCACCGCCACAGATAATGAGATTGCACCTGCGCCAGAGATATTTACGTCAGACACTGAGAGTGATCCTGGTATGCTGACCGAGGACGAGGACGACTTCCAACCGTCCGCACTACTAGACTTTGGTAACGATTTACCCTTGTTGATTGCTTCCCCGACAAGGATCTTTTGCCATCCTAGTTGTAAATCCATGACCACCTCATCACTGGTCATCCTGATAGTGAGCACACCATGGCCCCGATCCTCGATAATGCGCCTCCTGTGGACATTCCTTCCGAAGGTTGGCTACTCGACGAACAATTAATGATGACGTTGACATGTTTAATTGATGATTCTCCTGCTGACGCCCATGATGATAGAAAAATAGGCGAGAACGTTGTTACTAATTTTACTTCCTGAGACCCCTGTTAACTAGCTATCCTCTGATTCTAAGTATACACTATATTTCAGACTCCTTTGAGTCTGCGACATCTGCAGCCTTACAGATAGCCGGATTACAGCTTTCTACTACTGACGCAGACGACGACACCGTTATAACTGCTGCACTATCACCTGCTCAAGATCCCACACCTTTACACAACGCAGAACCTGCTCCTGAGACAGCTCCCATTTCTTTTGGGTCAGCTTGATGTTGCACCTGCTGGTCCGTCACCCTTACTTGATCATGACCCTGTTTCCTTTGGATTACCAGACATTGCACCCTCTCTACCTGATCCAGTACCGCACCTGATGATCTTCTCTTTTATTAAGACGATGGTTCCTGCACCTACACCTGCTGATGTTGCTCCGATGGAGACCGACGTCCATTGCACCGACATGCCTATCACTTTCTTTCATGACCTACCCGCACCCCGAGAGGGTACTCCAGGTCAGCACCCGTAAGACGATCCTTTAGCTACAACGGCATTTTCCCCGACCTCATAGGCCGCACCGTTTGCTACTTTCACCTCTACATCGCTGGAAGAGCCATTTCAATGGTTCTTATACTACACTAAGCTGATTTTATAACCTTACCATCCCTCACATTATGGAGGCCACACACGGGATGAGTTGCTCCTGTAACATCAGCTATAGTTTGAGGACGTGAGTCGCAGAATGTTGGAGCTTGAGCTGACACCACGTCCTCCACCCTGTCTATTACCAATATACTTTGATCCTCCGCATTCCCTGAAGGTTCCTTTTTGCTCGCTCGCCTGCTGCTATTACACCTTTCCCAGGTTTTTGATGCTCGTTTCTTTACTGTCGAGCGACAGATTAGTTAATTACTTCGACATATATACAAGCTCGAGGATGAATTCACGCATGTTAACGGTTTACTTTTCCTTCCTCCTCCACCTCAGTCACCAGTATAGTTGCTTTCTGGATTATGCGGATTGCATTACTTTTGGGTAAAGACACTAATGATAAGCCGGGATTGTGGAGACTTTTGAAGACCACACCTGACTACGTAATTTTGACACACTAATATACTTATTGGACAAGGGTAGGGTGACCCTGTGTCCCTTTGATGTGATACGTTTTGTAAGACAATGCAATTGTGGTCGAAGAATAATGAGAGCCCAATCGTCATTAAACATGCGACAATACTTTATGGCCAAAACCCAATGAAAGCTCAGTCTTTATGTCTTCGCCAAGCACGTTGTTGATCTATATGTGTGTGCTATAATTATAATGCTACGTGCTTGCTATGCTCTCATTAAAAATAATTTTCAAATACTTGCTATGATTATGCTACTGCTTGATTGGTTGATATAAAAATCAAATGCGTGTATATACATATGACCACTAAACAACTAAAAGCACTTCCTGAACAAATAAGACCTGGCCTAACCAATCTTCTTCTTAGAAGATGTCGACAAAAGGGAACATCAATACCAACAACCCTCCGCCAACAACAGCGACAGAACTACAAGAGCGCATCTCACAGGCCATTGCACATCTCGAGGCCCTTCGCCCCGAGCACAGCGGAGGTACCTCAGGAAATAACCCACCCAACGGCTGCACCTACAAGCAGTTTTTGAACCCAAACCTTGGGAATTCGACGGCACTGGAGGTGCCTTAGCCTTCGTGCGCTAGGTTGAGAAGACGGATTCTGTTTTGCGACTAAGTAAATGCGCCCCAGAACATCAGGTCACGTACATAGCTGGACTATTTATAGATGGGGCTCTGTCATGGTGGAACCTTCATGTTCAGACAATGGGCGAAACCGCTGCGTATGCTTTGACGTGGGACGAACTGAAAGAACTGATGCGTAAGATATATTGCTCGAGGGCAGAAGTCCAGAAGTTGGAGACTGAACTGTGGAACTTGAAAATGGAGGGACTAAAGATAGCTGAATATGTGCAGAGATTTAATGATTTATCACAAGTTGCTACGCTCCTGGTGGGACCAGAGTTTAAGAGAGTCAAACGTTTCATAGGGGGATTGGCACCTCAGATTCTAAGTCTGGTAACCACATCTAAACCTTCAACGATCACTGAGGATATCGACATAAGCGTGGCGCTCACTGAAGAAGCGGTTAGACTAGAAAAATTTTCCATTATGGAAGAGAAAGAGGAGACTCTTGTAGAGTCATCTGGAGATAACAAGGGAAAGCTCGCAAATTTCAAGAAGGTTACTCGGGCGAGTAACAAGAAGAAGGCCAAAAGGTGAAGAGACTACAAGGGTATCCTACCTAAGTGCGACAATTGTTTACGTTATCATGTCGGGGCAATGTAAATATGGAAAATGTGATAACTGTGGCAAGAGGGGGCATCCTAAAGAAACTTGTAGGCAAGATACTGAACATAGTAATGGAGGCCAAGATGGTAGCGAGAATCACGGAGGAAGCAACGACAATGACAATTATCAAGGCAGAATGAGTGACAAACAGAAACGTGCTCAAGGTTGTTTCAACTGTGGAAGCAAAAAGCATTTCAGAAAATATTGCCCTGCAAACGATCAGGCACAAGAATGAAAGCTCAATACCGGAGCTAGGGAGACACGCCATGAATTCAAGCAAGGATATCGGTACGTCCCATATTACTCAACGTTATGCGTCTGTGTTGCCAGATACTGTTGCAAATTTTACGCTTCGCATCTCTAGAGTTTGAGAGTATACTTGGTTTAGTAGCAAGTAAGTTAGATAACCTGCACTCGATGGAACTAGCAAAGGGGAAGCTAGTGGAAGCCAACACAGTAACTAAAAACGGCAAGATAGAACCCGGAGAGCGTAAGTTTAAACTTGATCTGCTGCCAGCTAAGTTGGGAAGCTTCGACGAGGTAATTGGGATGGATTAATTGCCGAGTGATCGAGTGGATATTGATATCCGCATCCCGATGGAAAATGAGGGAACGATCGTGACTCATGAAGAAGGATACGCCTCTACAATTTACCAATTGCTTGAAGGCACGAAAATTGTTGCGAATAGGATGTGTTGTTTTCTTGGCTCATGTCGGGGACAAGGGAGCCGAAGAACCAAAACTCAAAGATATCCATGTGGTAAGGAAATATCCTGAAGTCTTCCCCGAAGACTTACCAGAATTATCTCCTCAACAACTAATCAAATTTCGCATCAATTTGATTCCAGGCGTCGCGCCTGTAGTCGATGCACCTTAGCGACTTACAGCTTCGGAGATGCAAGGATTGTTAGTGTAACCTCAGAAGTTGATAGAGAAGGAAGATAACAGACCAAGATTCCCTTTTAGGTAACCCAGTTCTGCTCATCAATAAGAAGGACGATATCTTTCGTGCGAACATCAAACTACCAGGAGCCGAACGAGCTAAACCACGAGAGTCGGTGACTCTTGCTAAGGACTAATGAATTACTTAATTAACTAGCTGCGAGGATCCAACTACTATTACACGACTGATTGATGATCGTGTGTCATTAGCGGTGAATTCAGGAAAAAAGTATCCCGGGGAAATTGTGGGACAATAATTTTTTTTAAACGTACACAGAAATGGTGTTTCCTACATGATGCACGGAACAATTTTACACCGAATACGAAACTCTGAGAATCTAGGAAACATGTACTTACGGTCTTTGGGAAACCAAGACCAAACTCATAAAGGTTGCTTAAGAACCACATTGGTTAACTCAATCAAACACCATTAACCTGACATATATGCCATTTCAGTTAACAAAACAGAAAGTACTTAAATTTCTTTTGTTGAAATCTTCACTTTTCGCTTCTAGCGAGTAGATGTTTGCATCTCTACTCCTCTTAATGGTAGTTGCATCGCGTTAATCTTCTTCGCTGAGAGCGAACACACATTTGCTTCGATACTCGGTCATTCCTTCATACTCATTGTTTCATTACTTGAAAACTCATATGTTATGCATGCACCATTTGTTATGTATGCGGTTTCATTTCAAACGCTTCATTAAAGATCAAATATTATGTTGCTAAATCTAATTACTGATTTGTGATTTGAATGACCTACATTATTGTAATTGTTGGCTCTTTTACTATCAAGTCAACACACTTTCTTGAAACTTCTTTTATTTCAAGTTACATTCATGGTTTATTTTTGTAACCATGCTGAGATTCCCCTTATTGGTACATACGTTTATTGTCGGGCTACGCTAAAACGAGGATCAATTGCTTGAACTTATCCATTTCGCATGTTCGTTTTGAGACGCTGTATGATGTATTGAGGACATCATATTCAAATACTCTTGAAAAGGTTCTTTTGTTTCGAGTCGTAGTGGACTTGATTGGTCTACGGCTCCACTAAATCCTTTGTTGATTTCGATACCTTACGGTGATACTTTCACGAAATTGAAGCTTGCGCTAATTTGGTTACTCACTTCATACGCGGATTTAATTATTTATTTACTAATTTGCTCTAAATCCGTCATATTTATCACGATTAAAGCAGTCTCAACACAAGTTGTGTGTTAAGGCAATGGTACATAGATTCATTTCATAAGCACAATGTACCTCCTAACGATTCTTTCATTGTCAATCGAATACCTTACAGTACTTAATACTTTTTCACCTTCGATCAAAAACAGTGGCTCTTTGATGTTCCAAATTTAACTGAAAACTTTATGACATGGTGTAAATCAAATCTTCAGATTGTCTTAGTACACTTTCCCTTTGATTTCAGGCACGGTGAACTTGTTCAGTCACCACTATTATTGAATCTCGTCATTACGACACCTTGTGGTGTCATTAGCTTGTGCTAATCATGGTCAATTGTTTCACACAAAACTCATATACTTTTGTGTGACTTGTCATTTAAACACTCCTGATGCAACTACGAATCAAGACAATGATACACAATATTCGCTTGTATTTAATTCGGTGTACTTTCAGAATTTAAGAATGTCAACACACTAATCCTTACCATTTATTTATTCGAAAGTTGACGGATCATTTTCATATTCAAGTTGTTGATTTTGAGTTCATATAGCGGATGCTATGGTTTGTGAAAACTCGTTTGCATAATTGCGATCGGTCATTTGAGAACTCTATTAGTCAAAACTCCTCTTTTGTGGAACCCCTGTAACTGGATTACACTAAACTGTACGTCAATACGTCTTGTATCTTTGACAGTAAATCCTGAAACACATACTTTTTAACTGCTGGGTTCTGATTATAGTAAGATATCCTTGGATTCACCTGTATTGAACAAGTTTTGATTCGGTTTTGGGTTACCTACCTCAGTATTATTCATACACATACACGCACAATGTAACCCTAAGGAGTTAAGGTAGTACAAATTTCGAGGACGAAATTTTCTTAACATGGGGAGAATGTGACAACCGTCAAATTTGCATGCATCCGTACAATTAATTAATATTGATTTATGCCTAATGACTGTGCTTAATTACAACTGATGACTTAAACTGTTTTCTTATTTCTGTATCATACATACATATATATCACATTTCATACTGTTACACCATTTATCACATACAGACTTTAGTGACATAAACGATGCACAAAGCACGGTTAGCACAGTGAGCAGATAACTCAGAAAATGCTGACGATGTTCAGTACATAGACAAACAATGTTTAAAAACCCAGTATGAGCCAGAGACAAGGTACTACACTAGTATGGAGTGTAGGGAAGTAAGGACCATAAAACTGCGTCACTAGGTGATAGTTTGAGTGCCGGAAAGTGCCTAAAACCCACGAAAAGTGCAGAATTCTGCATTTTTCAGCAAAATTTAGCTTTTTAACATGCTAATATTATGCAGAAAATTGACTAAATGGTCCTGTATGCTTTCCTAAATGTCGGGAATTAAAAGTGTCACAAAAGGGTACTTAAAGAACATTAAACGGAATAGTTTGACACTTTAACGAACTGGTATCTAACCGAACAACCGGACATTACCCGGAACACCAAAATTTTACTAGAAACATTGTTTAATTATTTTTGGACTAGTTATGATCCCCGAACACCCTAAAACACTATATAATGTGTCATACACTTAAAGCACTAGACTTTTTCACTTAACCTCCAACTATTATTCACTTTACCATTCACAGTTACACATACCCCCCCCCCCTTTTTCATACTTACGGTTATGGGGAATGGCCCCACCTCAATCTTAAAAGATTTCTTTTCTTGATCCTACAAGATATCATGGGATATTATTTGATTTTGTTAGATATTGCTTGGATTTCCTAGATTTGCTTAGATTTTACTTGGATATTATAAGTTACCTACTTATCATCAAATTTACACATGGACCCCTCCCCCTTTGATATTTACGACCCAAAGGAGGACCCCACTACCAAGATTTCATTTCTTATTTTATTTAGATTGTTGCTTGATTTGGTTGCCATGATATTGAGTAGAAATCTTTATAAGTATGGTGGCATAGATATACTAGATCATTTCATTCATTCTCACACTCCACAAACCTCACTCCACTCCCTCATACTCTCTCTCTCTCTCTCCCTCTCGGCCCTAGGAGGTGCCGCCACCACCACCACCTTGCAACCACCATCCATTCCCAAACTCATTTCAAGTGTTAGAAGGTGTCTTGTGAAGATTGAAGTTTGTAGAACTTGAAGAACCTTCATCACTTGCTTTTATCATCCATTTTCATCATCTTTTTCTCTTGTGATCTTCCCTAGCTTTTGAGCTAGTTGTAAGCTTCTTGTTACTAGTTTTTACTTCTCTTTTTGTTGGTTAAAAGTTGTAGTATATTGTTTATCACAAGAACACTAAAAGACTTAAACAAGAATCATAAACATAAGCTTACATATGATGAAATCTTGTTGAAATAAGGTTGTTTAAATACATGCATGACACTTGATTGTTATTTACTTGAGATTATGATGTTGATAATCATAAGGAGCTTGCTAGATTATGATTAAACACATGATCGAGCAAGTTAAAGGATGATTATGTGTTAACCCAAGAAGATCATCCTCACTTATGAACTTGAAAATAAAATTATTTCTTGAAAAATAGTAAATAAAGTGAGCTAGCAATTTTGTGAATCTAAGATTTATGAATAATGTTTCCAAGAAAATCAAGTTCAAAATATGATTTTTAGTAAGAACTTGATTCTTACATAAATGTACATTGTTTTGGTAATAAAATAAGTGTAAGAACACTTTATTTACAAGAAGAGTTCAAAAGAATAATTTTTGTAAAATATGTTTACAAGTTGTAAACATCTAAAATTTTCAAGAAGGAAGTTTATTAAGAAATAAACACACTTTAAGAGGTAACTAAGTCTACTAAACATGTTACCAAGTTACTATTAGTTTTTGTGAAAGTTCATGTTCATGTTGTTATATACATTGTATAATTTTTGCACTTGGGAAGTGTAGTTTGGTTATTGATTGTTGGGGATATTTTTGAAAAAGAAAATGATATGCTTATATAGCATGGACACCTCCATTTTTAGAGGAAACTATGGCAAAATTTTCTAAAAATATAAACACTTAGAAAATTATTTTCTAACAAGTGTTTATTAGTGTATTCTAAACTATGTTTTCAAATATAAACCTCGCCATAATTTTTGTAACAAAAATACAAAGTATCGGAGGTTGGTTTTTGTAAATAAAAATGGGTAAATATATATTTAGAATATATATTTTATACTAAGACACTTGTGTGAATATTTGATACTATATGGAATAGTTATATTATTTTAGGGTAAAATAATATAACATACTAATACCATGAACTTACAACTCCAAAATAATACCAAAAATCACAAGGAATAAAATATTTAAGTTACACACTTGGTATTGTGAAACCGAACGCGAAAACGTAACTTATGAAATATTTCGGAAAATACTTTTACAAATATATTGTTGGTAAATATTGTTTTGGATACAAGAAGTGAAAATATATTATTTTTGGGAAAAATATCTATATTTTGGAATACATTATTTTTGACAAATAAGTTATATATATTTTCTAAGTGGGACTTAAAAGTATATTATTGCGGAACTACAAAATACATGTATAAAGACCCCATCCTTGGGAAGGAAATACGAAAGTTAAATATTTGAGAAGTATTAATACAGAAATATTGTTTAAAACAACTATTCCAAAACCAATATAATTTAAGTTGAAATATTGATTATTTTGACAAGTAATGATAACTTGGAATAATATAAGAAACGTAACTCAAAACATTAATACTAAGCAAAGGCACGGCCCGTTCGTCTAATAGACATTAGTACGTTGTAGGTAGTCGTGTTTGCTGACAGAGTTGGGTTACGAGCTGAGGACGCAATACTGTGAGTTCATGTCCCCCTTTTCTTTTACCGTTTTCAGTTTTATACTTCGGGGGTGGAATACATGTTACAATTATTACAGACACTTTTATACATGGTATGGTTAGCCTAAGGAGGGTTTACTACTAGATCATGTGACTGGGTAGGGCGATTAAAGCCATCAATCCTCGTTGTAGGACCGAGGGGCATGAGTGATAGATCTATTTGGGTGTAGCGAGCCCCACTTCTGAGTCCGCTGAGTGGACCATGTGGTGACTATGTCTTACAGCGGAAGCCTGGTGCGAAATCTGCTAGGTTTGAGTTTTCCTGCATCACTTCACACATACCATTGGCTTTGCAACCCAGTGGTGATCTCTTTTTCCTTATTGCTACATACCAGGGACTTACATACATACTTACAATGTTTTAAAGGCTTATACATACACACAAACGAACACATGAACTCGCTCAACTTTTGTTGATGTTTTTCAAACTACATGTATTTCAGGGAATTTATAAGTGGATCTGGCGGGCTTTGGAAGTTTTTATGCTGCGTTGAGAATAAAGCTGTCATCCATGGTCTTTGATTTGGTCAATGTGTCTTATTCCTGGACGAGACACGTCATCCAAACCTTGGTGTTATTCAATATCTTTTGACGAGTCCTTAATGAACTCATAAACAATTTATACGGTTTGTAAAACTTGAATTTGAAGTCTGCAAAGGTTGTTATGTTTTAAACTTATTTAATGGATGACAAACCTATGGTTTTTATCATATAGTTGATGTTATGATTGAATGCAATGACATTAAAAAAGTCACACCATAATCACGCTTCCGCAAAAGTCAGGGTGTGACAGTTTTAGTCATTTATCACGTCAACTCTTCTTGTTTTTTCTTAAAGAATAACCAATTGGTAACGTCTTGGATGTTGTTTGGCTATGTATAGAGATAAATAAGGTGTGTTGGTAAGTATGTTTTGTTTGTTGATCCTTGTATGAATGGCATATGACTGCATGAATTGTTGTCCATTGTAGAGTCGTGGATCTCGTTTTATCGGACTTGTTTTGATGGTTGTGGAATTGTGTGGTTCGTGAATTTACCGTATCTTGATGGTTTTTTGTTTATCAAACCGTATCATGATGGTTTGTTGACCTGTGACGTGATGGTTTGTTTGACTTGTATGTATTGTTTTTTAAATGTTGTTTTTGGTCTGTCAAAGTGTCTTTCACACATGGTTCATATGTCTTATTGTTTTTTGTTGTATGGTTAGTTGAACCATGTGGTTCAAGTGTTTTTAACCGGTTGTGTTGTAAAGAATTTTATACAAACCAAGTTTTTAATCAAGGATTTAGGAACTCTAAAGTGTTTTTTGGGTATTGAAATTATGAAAACTAGTAATGGGCTATGTCTTTCGTAACGTAAATATTGTTTAGAACTTATTACCGAGTTTGGGTTAACCGGTTGCAAACCTGTGTCTAATTCCATTGAACCAAATTATGTGGTAACTTCCTTATGTGAAAAAGAGAGTGATAATTTGATAAATGGCAAGTTGATTTATCTATCACATACTAGACTAGACATTTCATATTTTTTTGCATATTTTGAGTCAGTTTATGCATAAGCCTATTGGTTATTGGCTGTGTGTGTTTTAAGGTATTTGAAAGGTGCACCTGGTAGAGGAATATTTTTTTGATAAACAGTCTGGTTTAGAGTTGTCTGCATATGCAGATTCAGATTGGGCGAAGTGTTTGGTCTCTAGGAAGTTGTTCACATGTTTTTTTGCATTTTTCTAGGAAGTTCTTTGATTGCTTGGGAAAGTAAAAAGCAGTCGACTATCTCACGATCAACATCAGAAGCTGAGTATCATGCTTTGTGTACTACGACATGTGAAGTTATTTGGCATGATTACTTATTTCTTTCAAAAGTGTAAACTCGTAGTCCAATTATGTTCTTATTTTTTTAGTGGACAAATGCTTTTATCATTTGTTTATAAAGATTAAAAACTGGAAAGTTGTTGGAAAGAATAATAGAATTTGTTCAAAAGTTTTATACTTCATTATTGAAAATGAAGAAATAAATATATTATTTGGAAATAAAAACCTCAAGTTTGGTATTTTTTGTTCAGGAAAAATGATTTTTCGTTTAAAGATTTCTCTTAAACATTGTTCTTTGTGTCTTTGATGATTGGAAGTTGTGTTAAATTAACAAAACAATTTTTTGAGTATGATGTTTTGGAAATTTCTACCAGTATGTTTGTCTTACAAGTGGTAAACATGCTTCATATTGCTAATTCAATATTAGACACAACATTATATATAATTACCTTCTGATGTTGCCATTTTTGTTCTCTGTGATTGGGTTGTTTACGAGATGATGAGTTTGATCATACTGGGCGTAACTTTTTTCTCTTGCTTGGAATATAGAGAAGAAAGTAGGAGATGATTTTTTAGAGTCTTCAAATCTTGATCTTTTGTCCTCATCTTCAACTAATCATCATGGCGAAGGCATCATCTTGCACATCTTCATCTAGTTCATCATTGAAGAGGGATCTAGTTCTGGTTTTCGTTTATTTCCATGATATGCTACTAAGAACTAGTACTTGGATTGTTTGTGATCATATTAATCAATCTGGCTCTATCCATTAATGGTTTCTCATGGTTGAAGGTTGAGAATGCAAACATCAGTGAAAGGGAAGTGTTAAAAAAACAAAAGTGTTGTCTTTTTTCTTCCAATGTTTTTTGTTCGTAAAGCGGAGTGGTTTTGAAAGGATCTTTAAATGGTATACATGTTTGTTAGCTGAACTTGACAACCGCAAACTGAATTGAGGGGGGTTGTTAAAAAAGTTAAGTGTGATTAGTTTGCTTTTGTTTCAATTCAGTTGTGGTTTGTGAAAACTCGTATAAATCCTTGTTACGTTACGCTTTACTTTCTAATTACACGTACGTTATATGAATTGAATGTGGTGTTTGATTATTTCCTTTGAACGATTGTGTGCTTGGTAATGTGTAATGGGAATTATGTGAAACCGAAAACCGAAACTGAAATATTGGAATACGTTATTTTGTGAAACGAAGCGTTGTAATATGTTACTTTGCGATACGAGACATTTTAATTAGATATTTTGCGAAATATGTGAAAACCGCTACATAATAACCCCAACCCAAGCCCACCCCCTCCCCTTCTTGTGCCACAAATAGGCCCAACCCCACTCCATGTTCCCCCATGCGAAATAATGAGCCCAACCCACACCTCCTTGTTCCTTGCAGCCCATTAGCCCAACTTCCCTTGTGTTTTAATTATACGTACTTGGCTTTGGGAATAAGAAAACAAAAATCAAAACCCTAACACCCCCTTCCGTGCGAAGGCCAGAAACCCCCCCCCCCCCCCCCCCGCGCGCCGACTAGCTCCTGTTCAGCTTCTTGTTCGCCTCTTTCTTCCTCGTTAGCCCTTCTATTCGCTCCAAGGTTAGTATTCTTGATTTGGATTGCGATTCATGGTGTGATTTTTGTGGAATCATGGCTGTGATATTGAGTTGTTGTGCTAGGGTTTTGTTGTTGCATGATTAATTTCGGTTGGGTATGTGATTTGTTGAATTAATTGATGATATGTATGCATAAATGATCATTGGCTGTGTTTTTGTGAAAAATCATGATGTTTTATATCTAGGGTTATGAGATTATTGATATGGCTAGGTGATAATTGATGGTTAATCTGCTGTTAGTCGTTATTAGGAGGTGTTGTGATCATTAAATACGTTTCTGGTATCGTTTAGATAGAAAACAGGTTGCTGATTAGCGAAAACACCCAACTTTAGTTGGCTGTAAACGGACCGTTATAAATCGAAAAAATGATTTTCTGAAGTCTAAATCATACGTTTTCGTAAGACGCTTCAAATGGCGCTGGAATCATATTTTTTGAGTTCGTTTGCTATTTTTAAAGGCCTGCTTTGTACAGCAGCAAAAGCTGCGTTTTTTCTGCAGAAATTGTGTGTTATGTTTTTCGTCATAACTTGAAATCTGGATAGAGTTAGGTCATGAAACCTGTGCTAGGGTTAAGGTTGAATATCAGAAGCCGTTAGGACTACTTCCACAACCAGAGATCCCAACATGGAAATGGGAGAAAATTTCCATGGAATTTGTCACTGGCTTACCCAGATCCCAGCTAGGAAACGACACCATCTGGGTGATTGTTGATCGACTGACTAAGTCTGCACACTTTCTGGCAATCAAGGAAATAGATAAGTTTTCTACACTCGCAGACATCTACTTGAAGGAAGCGGTCGCTAGGCATGGAGTGCCAACTTCTATTATCTCTGATCGAGACTCACTCTTTACATCTGAGTTATGGCAGGCTATGCACAAATCTTTCGGCTCACGTCTAGACATGAGCACAACTTATCACCCTCAGACGGATGGGCAGACTGAACGCACCATCCAGACTCTAGAAGACATGCTTCGAGCGTGTGTTATCGATTTTGGTAACGGCTGGGAAAGACACCTACCTTTAGTAGAGTTCTCATACAACAATAGTTACCACACCAGCATCAAAGCTGCTCCATTCGAGGCGTTGTATGGGCGGAAATCCCGATCACCACTATGCTGGACAGAAGTTGGCGATAGCCAAATCACTGGCCCATAACTCGTTGTCGACACAACTAAAAAGATTGCTCAAATCAGACAAAGAATGACAGCAGCTCTTGACCGTCAAAAAAGCTACCCTGGTAAGCATAGGAAACCACTCGAGTTCCAGGTTGGGGATCGAGTGCTACTCAAAGTCTCACCTTGGAAAGGTGTGGTCCGCTTTGGCAAACAGGGCAAACTTAATCCGCGATATGTCGGACCTTTTGAAATCACTGAGAAAATTGGCAAGGTAGCATATATACTGAATTTGCCCGAAGAACTCAGTGGTGTTCACAACGTCTTCCACGTGTCAAATCTGAAGAAATGTTTATCAGACGAGACCCTCATTGTTCATTTCAAGGAACTCACTATCGACGACCAGTTGCGCTTCGTCCAGCAGCCGGTGGAAATTATGGACTGTGAAATCAAAACTCTCAAACGTACCAAGATACCTATAGTTCGAGTTCGTTGGAACTCCCGTCGGGGCCCAGAGTTCACTTGGGAATGAGAGGACCAGATGAAACGCAAGTACCCCCAGTTGTTTAAGAAAGGTGAGTCCAGTACTGAAGCTACTTCGGAATTTCAGGACGAAATTCCATACCAACGGGGGGATGACGTGACACCCTAGGAAAACGCACAACACAACTAGCTTCCTCAGCTACTATGTGCTAAATTTCGGGACGAAATTTCTTTCAACTTGGGGATGATGTGACAACTCGTATAAATCCTTGTTACGTTTCGCTTTACTTTGTAATTACACGTACGTTATATGAATTGAATGTGGTGTTTGAGTATTTTCTTTGAACGATTGTGTGCTTGGTAATGTGTAATGGGAATTATGTGAAACCGAAAACCGAAACTAAAATATTGGAATACGTTATTTTGTGAAACGAAGCGTTGTAATATGCTACTTTGCGATACGAGACGTTTTAATTAGATATTTTGTGAAATATGTGAAAACTGCTACATAATAAATCCAACCCAAGGCCACCCCCTCCCCTTCTTGCGCCACAAATAGGCCCAACCCCGCCCCCATGTTCCCCCATGCGAAATAATGAGCCCAACCTACACCTCCTTGTTCCATGCAACGCATTAGCCCAACTTCCCTTGTGTTTTAATTTTACGTACTTGGATTTGGGAATAAGAAAACAAAAATCAAAACCCTAACACCCGCTTGTGTGCGACGGCCAGGAGAAACCCCCCCCCCCCCTTGCGCAAGCTAGCTCCTATTCAGCTTCTTGTTCGCCTCTTTCTTCCTCGTTAGCCCTTCTATTCGCTCCATGGTTAGTATTCTTGATTTGGATTACGATTCATGGTGTGATTTTGGTGGAATCGTGGCTGTGATATTTAGTTGTTATGCTAGGGTTTTGTTGTTGCATGATTAATTTCGGTTGGGTATGCGATTTGTTGAATTAATTGATGATATGTATGCATAAATGATCATTGGCTGTGTTTTTGCGAAAATCATGATGTTTTATATCTAGGGTTATGATATTATTGATATCGCTAGGTGATAATTGATGGTTAATCTGCAGTTAGTCGTTATTAGGAAGTGTTGTGATCGTTAAATGCGTTTCTAATATCGTTTAGATAGAAAACATGTTGCTGATTAGTGAAAACAGCCAAATTCAGTTGGCTGTAAGTGGACCGTTATAAATCGAAAAATTGATTTTCTGAAATCTAAATCATACTTTCTCGAAAAACGCTTCAAATGGCACTGGATTCATATTTTTTG
This sequence comes from Helianthus tuberosus, assembly GCA_030545235.1. Lineage (NCBI taxonomy): Eukaryota > Viridiplantae > Streptophyta > Magnoliopsida > Asterales > Asteraceae > Helianthus > Helianthus tuberosus. The sequence goes on from CM060420.1 coordinate 47,260,884, forward strand.
AGGTCGTTTGCTATTTTTAAAAACCCGTTTTGTACAGCAGCAAAAGCTGCATTTTTTCTGCAGAACATGTGTGTTATGTTTTTCATCATAACTTGAAATATGGATAGAGTTAGGTCATGAAATACATATAGTAGATGGCCACGGGTGTCGTCGTAAATCTCCAACTGGAATTTCGTCAATCGGACTTACGATGAATTTTAAATGAATTTTTCCGTGGACTGCAGTTAGAAAGTGACGAATCTGACTGCAGCCCCGGTAAATGATTTTTATAAAATAAGTGGTAACGAATTGAGTCCCGATATTTTTACACAATGATATGTGGACCGTTTATAACATTTTGTAAAATTTTGAGAATTTTTGGAACAAGGTAACTATTTTAGAAAAATACCCGAAAACAGCCCAGTTTTGGATGTTAAAGCTGAAACAGCATAAGTGGTGATTGGCGTGTCTAGATGTCGGTTATGCTATCTGATAATGATCCAACTTGTTATATGTCAGCGAAATTGTTATGTGAAGTATTGCGTGCTTGTTCATGAGGAGCTATAGGTGAGATATTTATATGTGCGTAAACTGTCAAAGTGAGTGCGTGTTATGTGGTAGATGCGTGTAGGAGCTGCATGCCTTATTTGAACACACTAATGAACTGAATGGTAATCATAATAGGGCGTGATTGACCTACCTTGACTGTTAACCATTTTTAAGAGACCAACCGAGCAACAAAAGGTGAGTTCACACTTTCATCAAAGCATGGGATTCCCGGTGGTTTGGAAATGGGTTAAATAACAACTATCCCCCATAGGTGGGATACAAACTGCGTATTATCCTTGGGTAGAATACGTACCTCTGCTCTCCTTGGGTAGAGCGACAACCTTAAACTTACTAGACAACAACTCTATCATGAAGTCCCTCATTTTTATATTGACTTAATCACCGGGCCATTGGCGAACGAGTCATTAGTTAAATAGCGCTATTAGGTCTGACAAGCCTCACACCGTGCCGTAGAGGACGGGAGTGGATTAATGTACTTGGGCACTTAGTCAATGATGATAGACATTAACACAGGGCACTCAAACATGACTTAAGTTAGTAGTCGATATGGTAACGGGTCTAGTGGTTTACAACATGGGGTAGCCCCCACGGTATATGGTTATGGGAACAAGGAACTTAACAACTTTTGGTTTTTGGAAACAGCTTATGGTTTTTGGAACAACATTAAAACAGACAACCAACTATCAACTCGCCAACCTTTTGTTGACACGTTACGACATGCTTTGCAGGTCGTTAGCTTTTTGCTGGAGCTTTCATGGAGAAGGAGTCGTTGTGGGGCATGAACCGTTGTGTGTTCATGATAAACTTTATGTTTTGAATTATTTATGGGTTTTAGACTTTACGCTTCCGCTAACTTTTAAAATTGGTTTTTGGATTTTGATTTAGTGAACTTTAAAAGTTTGGTTTGTTATAGTTTTATTTTACTTTACTTTAATTAAATGTTCACTATGATTGGTGGTTTGATCCTGGATTTTGATCATATTGGGCGTAACCTTTTTCTCTTGCTTGGAATACAGAGAAGAAAGTAGGAGATGATTTTTTAGCTTCTTTAAATCTTAATCTTTTGTCCTCATCTTCAACTGATGATCATGGCGAAGGCATCATCTTGCACATCTTCATCTAGTTCATCATTGAAGAGGGATCAAGTTCTGGTTTTCGTTTATATCCTTGATATGCTACTAAGAACTAGTACTTGGATTGTTGATCATATTAATCAGTCTGGCTCTATCCATTAATGGTTTCTCATGGTTGAAGGTTGAGAATGCAAACATCAATGAAAGGGAAGTGCTAAAAAAACAAAAGCGTTGTCTTTTTTCTTCCAATGTTTCTTGTTCGTAAAGCGGAGTGGTTTTGAAAGGATCTTTAAATGGTATACATGTTTGTTAGCTGAACTTGACAACCGCCAACTGAATTGAGGGGGGCTGTTAAAAAAGCTAAGTGTGATTAGTTTGCTTTTGTTTCAATTCAGTTGTGGTTTCATTTAATCACTTAACTCATGTTTATTTTATTTTGTTTAGTTAATAATTGGAGGCTTCTAGAGTTGAGGGACTGAAGGTGCTAACTTGGAAAGTTAAAGGTTGATTGTTGTTGTGTTCTAAGTGAAAGACTCAGATGTATATCTTCAAAATTGTGTTAGGGTTTTGTGAGCTCTGTTCATGTTGATTAGAGACTATTAGTCTTTGCAACTTGTTATCTTGATGAGGAGTTGTCTTCTATCTTTCACAACTTAAATGATTTTGGGTTAATAATATTGTTTGGGTACTCGATTTTTTGGTGTGATCCTGAGATTGATATCATGTTTGTAACATGGTATCAGATACACAACTAAACAACTAAAGTTAGTAACTAAACCCTAACAATGAGCATGGATCGTGTTTTTGATCATAAGGTCAATTGATGATGAAATGTACCCGACACATCTATGATCGGGTCCAGGTCTAAACTCTTCGTCTAGCAATCAATATATCCACATAGTGATTGTATCTTTGAGGTCCCTTGAAATCTCAATATAATTATAAATTGTTTCATTTTCTCCAATAGCAAAAGCATCTTGGTTTAGTTTTATTTTCTAAAGTATATTTTAAGGGGGAATATTATGTTATTTTGAAATAATATAAACCTATTATAAACTAATTAAATAGAGTAGAAATAAATCCTATATTAAAAAAGTAATATATAACTTCATCAAATATATGAGTTGTAAACGTACCGGAAGAACTAATTAAATAAGGGATTATTACATATATATATCCCCTTATTTAGATCCTTAATTTCATATTTACTTAACCTTAAAATTAAATTACATATTTTCCCATCTTATAAGGTAAAGGACAAAAATGCCCTCATAATTATTAAAAAACCCAAGTTTTCATTGCATCTGTAACTCCTATCCTCCATCCACGTAAGACTCCCCGACTTTTCATCCTCCGAAAAAGATGGATTCTGAAATTCTCCACAAGCTACCAATCCTAACAACGAATACCGGCGACCAACCATCGTTTTCAAAATCCTAACCTGTGACAACCAATGAACATCAAAGGTAAATGTTAAAAAAAGCTAAGTGTGATTAGTTTGCTTTTGTTTCAGTTCAGTTGTGGTTTCATTTAATCACTTAACTCATATTTATTTTATTTTGTTTAGTTAATAAGTGGAGGCTTCTAGAGTTGAGGGACTGAAGGTGTTAACTTGGAAAGTTAAAGGTTGATTGTTGTTGTGTTCTAAGTGAAAGACGCAGATGTATATCTGCTGGCATCCTGATCAAAAAGAAAATATTCTTTCGTCCTCTATTTCTTGTTTATCTTCAAAATTGTGTTAAGATTTTGTGAGTTTTGTTCATGTTGATCAGAGACTACTAGTCTTTGCAACTTGTTATCTTGATGAGGAGTTGTCTTCTATCTTTCACAACTTAAATGATTTTGGGTTAATAATATTGTTGGGGTACTTGATTTTTTGGTGTGATTCTGAGATTGATATCATGTTTGTAACATGGTATCAGATACACAACTAAACAACTAAAGTTAGTAACTAAACCCTAACCTAAAATTCAATGAGCATGGTTCGTGTTTTTTTATCATAAGGTCAGTTGATGATGAATTGTACACGACACGTCTATGATCGGGTCCAGGTCTAAACTCTTCGTCTAGCAATCAATATATCCACATAGTAATTGTATCGTTGAGGTCCTTTGAAATCTCAATATAATTATAAATTGTTTCATTTTCTCCAATAGCAAAAACATTTCGGTTTAGTTTTATTTTCTAAAGTATATTTTAAGGGGGAATATTATATTATTTTAAAATAATATAAACCTATTATAAATTAATTAAATAGAGTAGAAATAAATCCTATATTAAAAAAGTAATATATAACTTCATCAAATATAGGAGTTGTAAACGTACCGGAAGAACTAATTAAATAAGGGATTATTACACACACACACACACGCACATATATATATATATAGATATATATATATATATATATATATATATATATATATTGTAACACCTCGAAAATTCACATCCTATAAGGTGTTGACACGTGTTATAAATTCTGAACGTGTGAAAGAATGTTATGAAAGGACTAAAGTTGACAAACATGGAAAGTATGTGAAATTACGTATTCTAAGTGTCAAATGTGAATAAATATAATGTACATTAACCCTACACGATGCTCATACCTTCAAACGAATAAATCATGGATCATACGAAGCTAAAAGTGGGAGATTTCAAACTACAGGGACCAAATGTGTCAACATGTTTAATTTATACCTCTGAGTGACCTTTTGACAAACCCGAAGCTTTGTAAATATTAATTATGCTCATGAGGATGCACCATAAAAATTTCATAAAGTTTCGTTAACGTATGAGAAAGTTATGACCAAATTCGTGTGCGAAGTGTTAAAGCGTAAACGTTGGAATTTAGGACTTTTCGGGTGATAATAAAGTTACCCGGGGACTTAGCAAAGTGGGTATATGTTTTAAAGCCCTTATAGATCAATTGTGAGGGTTCATATTGCAATAAACAAGTGCCTATTCGAAATTTGAAGAGCCAAGGACCAATGCGCAAAATCCAAAAATAAAGATATGCTGCAGGTGGCCTCGCGCCACGCGAGGGGGGTGCCAGATCCTGATTTCGATTTCTTGGCTGCCCTTGCTCTTAGACGCGATTTCAAACCGATTTTTCACTTCACTTGGCCCCTAAAAACACCCCCTACACACTAGTAACAGGTGTTGATTGATTGTGGTGTGTGCTAGACTTATTTGTCAATCAAATGTGGTGTGTAAACCCACTATAAATAGGCCTTCAAGTTCACAACATTTCTTCACACCTTCAAGTGCATAACTGATCAATTCTGGAGCTCCCAAGCAGGTCCAACTGATCATAAGTCGTGCATAGGACTCTTGTAAGTATGCTAGTCCTTCTTTATTTGAGTTTAGCTTGTTTAATTAGCTAAAAGTCAAACCGTCGTAAATACGGTTTGACTTCGAGATTAGTCATTTATGGCTCAGTCATATCTCGAATTAAAAGTAGTTATGAGTTGGTATTTATGTGGGTAATAAAACCCCAAAAGGGTTTCCCCTGATCACCACTCTAACTAGTTCAAATGTCGGGTCAAACATGTACTTAAAAAGTCAACAGGATGCTTAAAATGTCATTTATGCATAATTAGCTATCTAGAACATATAAAACCTGTTTGATCATTGTTATAACTTAGTAATTAGTGTAAGAACATGTCCAAACATGTTCAACCCGACTATTTCCTGTTTCGACCCGGTTCGGAACCGAAAGTCACATAGTTTGACTTTCACTTTGACTTTCAGTTCTGACCCGTTTAGGCATGTTTTAGAAATACCTTAGGGCTTCATTTGGACCAGGTTACATGCTAGTATAACCCTCTGTGATTATACACCTCGGTTCATTAGTTATCCGATTAATACGCATGATTCCGTTAATTGCTCATATGTTGACCATTATGCCCTTATTGCCTTAAAACGAGATTTATGAAAATTTAAAAGTGTAGAAACCTTGGTTACTGATATATAAACTTGTATGCAAAGTTTGACATCAGTTTGACTTGTAGATTAAGAGTTATGCTCAATATCGCAAAATTAATGCTTTATGTTAATAAAACGGCGTAATTAACGTATAGCCTAGTTAAGCCTACTTTTTGGTATCAAACTTAATACCCACTGATGTAATATATTATTTTGGGATTTTTAAAGATTTTTAATTAATTTTAAGCTGAGCATAACTAGTAGCCGTAGGTTTAATCCGGTAATTGTCGGTTTTGCCCTTACGGGCCATAAAATGAGTTTTTCTTATCGAAACGACTCCAACCCTTTTTCTACTGATCACATATGTTAAATAAATTATTTTAAGCCCTCTGGAAATATAAAAATATCAGATTTAAGTATCGAACCCGGAAATGGCCTTTAATCGCCATAATTAGCGTTTTTAACGCATAGTATGTCTTAAAATCATATTGGATATACCCGGGTTGATACCTACTGATATATGAGGCAAATTATGATATTTTAACAGTAAGCAAAGGTTGATTAACTCAGACTTCGTTTTTGAGCTTTTCGGCTTATGTGAAATTACCAAAATACCCCTACGGGGCATAGTTTGGTTAAAGATGATAAATTTCACATATACACTTTAGCCTACTGTTATAACTCATCAAATTAAGTATGTTTGCTGTTTACATCAGACCTGTAACTCAGTTAAACATTTAAACTCTTTTATAACCTTTTAAATGACCAAACTACCCCTACGGGGCCTAGTTTGTGTTTAAATACGTTTCGGGCATAATGAAAGACATCTTACTGATGTCACAACATATTTGAGGCACAATTAACTTAGGAAACCTGTAGATGGCTCTAATGAATACCCGTCACGCTTATTACGCGTTCGGTTCGGTTTATGTAACAAGTTTACATAAATTAACCGAAACGGGTCAAACCTTATCGGTTTTATCTCAAAATCCAGAATGTGAATAATAAACCCATATTAAGCAAGTCTCTGAACTTGTCGGGTCTGAATCACATTCTATCCGGTCTTCGCTTAATCGTGCGTACGAACCGTATCTTTGAAACTAGCCGATCTAAGCTTAAGCTTAATTAAAGACCCGTTAGGATTCTAATAGGTTATTATAAACCTTCGTTCCAGATTAGGAGCCCAGTAAAAGTACTTGCAATTACTGTATTGGATTTATACTTTGCTCAGGTAAATACTCTTAACTTATTTTCCCTATACGGGCTTGGGATACGGTACTATAAAAGTGCCGCTTGGTCGGGTATGTAGACATGTAAATCGGATTGTGATTAATGTATTACATAACTCGCTTTATTCTGTATTATTTGATGTATGGCCCTTGGGGGTTAAATGACCATGTCCCGGATATCCTTGGCATCATTCAAAGAAATGGCCATGACCTAAGCACGGGGTGTAGGCGTACACCTGACAGATGCATTATGTAAAAACGGGTAATCCACTTAGGGGTATCATCCTTGTGGGCATTATACCGGAACTGGTAATCCACTTAGAGGATGATAGCCTGTGGGCATTATACCTATGGCGTGTCAGTTAATCTGTCCCGACGGACGGCAAATGAGTAAAACTGTAAACAAGATTATTTATAAATAATTCTCCCAAGTTATAAAGATATGTTTTGCCGAAGTGCATTCAAATCAATTTTATTAAACTCTTTTCTAAATAAGTCAGTTGAGTTGTATTTACCAGTGTAAACTGACGTATTTTCCAAAAAGGCTAAGTGCATGTGCTAGACGAAATAGGCTGCCTACTCCAGGCATCATTACTCAAGTTTCGCAAGCTCTAGATGTCAAAGTCTGTTGAACAGTTTTTACTTTATTTCGATCCGCCTGTGGATCCTTTACTTCCGTTGTAATACTGAATATTACTTCATATTCCGAATGTAATAATAAATATCTTTTGCTTCCGCTGTGCATTCATATATATATTGTGTTGTTTGACTATTATGTTGCCAACCACGTCACGATACTCCCCCACCGGGCCCACCGGTGACACGTGGAAATCGGGGTGTGACAGGTTGGTATCAGAGCCAACACTGAGTGAATTAAACACTAGTCTTTTGTGTTTAATCTCAGTTACACAATTGCACATTCTTGAGTCTAGACAAGAACATAGGAAAAATCCAAATTTGTTTCATTTTACCTTATTTGGTTCCTTTGTTATTTTTCTGATTAGCCCTTGCATGGGCAAGTCAATTGCTATAGAAGTCCCGTTTAGGGCAACCATATACTTGTTAATTTTTAAAGGAACGATTATATTTAAAGTATCATTCCTATATTATAAGATCTACCATTATAATAAAATGGCAAAATTTAAAAGAGGACAAAACCTAGCCATGTGTCACATTAAGACAGGGCCAAGATGGTAGTTCCATAATTAAATTCAGATCCTTGTTAACAGTTCAATTTAGGATTGCTCTGCGTTAATTATTAAAAAGAATCTAAAAGGTAAAACCTAGCCTAAATGTCACGGCATACAAGGCCAAGATGGTAGAACCTATTCAAGAGATTCAAATCCTTATTAAAAATATGAAAGCATATTAACATGCTCGACAAAATGTGGTATGATAAAATCACATAAGTCATTTTGGGATATACTAAATTCCCTTATTTATATAATCATCCCTTATGGATGAAGTGCCCACGGGCTATAACTAACGTCCTCTGGGGCTAAAGACAGTGGTAGCCTACAACTCCCTGTCAAGAAAAAGGTAATGAACTTTGATTCAAACCTTGAAGCCTCGATTCTATAAAATCAAGGCCTATAAATTAAACTTGTCTAAGTGACTAGGCCTTTTGTGCTATTATTAACTTATAATTTAGGAGTATAATAAATATCCTGAATAATTATATATTTATCAAAATTAACCAATATGTGTATTAAAAACATGGTTAATAAATCATTCAAAAAGATAAAACTGTTTAAACTTCCGTAAAAACCTTGTCCTTGTTTAATTTTTATGTAGCAATTAAAACTACATGGCGGGGTCGGAAGAAGGGAATAGTCACCCTCTGGAAAATCGCGATGATGAAAGGATTAATATAACCAGAGGAGAACTTCGTACATTGATTGACTCAGCTGTATCTAAAGCTGTGAAGGAGCAATTCCAGGAGTATAGTGAGACATATAGTAAAGCCTCATCTGTACCCCACCCTAAATCCATCCCTAAAACTCCTCCAGAGCCTGATAACAAGCCGCCCTCAAAGAAAGATGAGTTAAAGAAAGATGACGATCGACATTCATCTAATGAACACAGTGTTCCATCCAAGAGGATAGTGTTCGATAATGAACCGCATACCAAATCCTGTAACTATAAGTACTTTGTTTCCTGCAAGCCCCGAGATTTTACTGGGGAAAAAGGGGCGGTTGATTGTATGATTTGGTTGGATGAAATGGACACAGTTGTCGATATCAGCGGTTGCGCTGAAAGGGATGTCGTGAAGTACGTATCCCAATCGTTCAAAGGAGAGGCACTGGCATGGTGGAAGTCTCTCATTCAAGCTGCTGGGAAGATTCCGCTCTACAGCATGTCATGGGAACAGTTTGTTATTCTCATTAAGGAGAATTACTGCCCTCAACACGAGGTTGAGGGGATTGAGTCAGATTTCTTATCTTTGGTAATGACAAACTTAGATTGTCAAGCTTACCTCACCAGTTTTAATACCCTGTCCACACTGGTCCCTTACCTTGTAACACCAGAGCCCAAACGAATTGCACGCTTCATTGGGGGTTTACCCCCAGAAATCAAAGCCAGTGTTAAGGCTTCAAGACCTACTACATTTAGGTCAGTAGCTGACCTCTCTCTGTCCCTTACTTTAGATGCGGTCAGGCTAAGGTCGCTAAAGAAATCTGAAGAAAGTAAGAAGAAGCGTGAGGATGATAACTCACGAGGATCAGAGAAGAAACACAAGGGAAACACTGACTCAGAGAGGTCTGGGTCTGGAAAGAATGGTCAGCGGACAGAGGAAAAGCCAAGGTGCTCGACTTGCCAAAAACGCCACTTTGGAAAATGCAGAATGGAGTCCAATTCTAAATCAGGACCACCTGCATGTGGGATATGCAAGTCTAGGGAGCACAAGACTGTTGATTGCGGGAAGATTAAAGATGCTACATGCTACAACTGCAACGAGAAGGGGCACATAAAGACCAACTGCCCTAAGTACGCGAAGAAGCCCGAGTAGGCCAGGAGAACAAACGCACGAGTTGTCAGGATGAACGCCCAAGAGATGGTGCAGAATAATAATAGTATAATATGTACCTTTCCTTATCAAACAGTTTATGCAGAAACTTATTTGATATTGGCACATATAAATATATTATGAATGATAAAGGTTGAGAACTGTTGTCTCCACCTGATTAAGACTCCGGTCATTTAATGCCCGGTAGAAAGTGACGATGTTACGTCGAAAATGCTCCAACAAATCCTATATTGATATTAATATCTATTAGAAATCACTCTTTTCTAATATCCTTGTAGCAAACTTTTGGTTGCATACTTAAGGACTCAATATAGTGATAAAAATCGATTGGTTGCCTTAAAAATTTAAGCCCATATTGTGGGTGATAAGAAGCAATTAACTATCAAGACTCCTTATGAGACAAATCTTATAATTACACGTATCCGTACGAGTAATTAATATTAAACATAAAAAATGGTGGAACTGGCCGTCCCCGGAATCGAACCTGGGTCTAGGCCGGCCGCACCCTTTCGCGCGCCTAGCCAACTGAGCTAGGTGCCTAGTTTGTGAAAATTTCCATTCTAATTTAATATAAGCACTTGTACAATAAACTTCCTTATCATTTATCAATAATAAATTCTGCTAAGTGTCCTGTTTTTTTTATACAGGCAATAATAAATCTTCATGAACCATAAACTTAGCAAAAAATTTTTATCATCCACAAGGTATAAATTATCGAGAAAACCTTAGTAACCGATTCTTCTCGTATCGGCAAGGAATCCTTCCGAAAATCTAAGAGCACTCTTTCTTTGCATAGAGTACGACAACATATGTTATTTTAATTATTTCTCATTGTTTTCTATCGCCTGCGAATGCCAAACTATGTTTGATAAAAGTGTCATATGAGGATTGGCGTATCCTAGTGTGTCCCATAGATTATTTCCATGTCTGATCAGCATGGAGGTTTAATGCATGGAACCCCTGAGATATCCCAATGGTCATATTGTACTAATATCGACTAGTAGTATTCAAAGGAGATATCCGGAATAGAACTATCCAAATAAATATTCCTCGGTAAAGGAATATGTGGACTCATAACATGAATGTGTCACTTATTAGACACAAGCGTTGATGAGTGAACTGGAGCCTGAAATATGGAAATCTCTGTAACCTCCTTGTACTTTGATTATCTTCTCCTAAGTTTACCCTGTTTACCTCCCTAGAGGCAAGTAGAGTTATGATTAACATCCCGCTTTGGGTTAGAATGTTGTAAGAACTCCATATTAATTGTGGAATAACCGAAAACCTGATTAAGTGAATTTTAAAATAGGAGATTCATATAGCCTAACTCGATATTTTCGGAGTATGATAGTTGTTAGATAAGAAAGACGGTTCATTTTGCTCATGCACTCATTACCGCAACCCTATTTAGATCACGATAAAAAAAATCGCTGTCAACTACCCAGGATCGTCGAATTGTTCGACTAGCTGTAAGGATTAACTGCTCCTTAAGATTAGTTAAACAGTGGTTGGAATAACCATCTCGAGAGAACCTTTTCCATAATAATTGATATATAAGTATCAAGACTACTCCCTTGAAGACCTTGTATAGATAGAATGTTAAACGTCCATTGATAGGACAATAGTTTGGTAAGTCCAACATTAAGATCTGAAAGTTGCATTATAGACAATCAATAAGATCACACAAATTCATAATCATCAGTAAGATGCCAGTATTCGGCATAAAATTAAGGATTATGAAAATAGCAAACCTCCTAAATTCTTGTTAAGGAATAAGGTTCAACGATAGAAATCACCCTGGAAAGGAGTGATGTGACTTGGTAAGAAAGGCAAGCTAAGCCGAGGTACATAGGACCTTTCGAGGTTATCAAATGTATCGGGTCAGTTGCCTATACGTTAAACTTACCAGAAGAGCTCAGTGGAATTCACCATGTGTTCCACATCTGCAATCGGAAGAAGTGCTTCGCTGATGAATCACTGGTTATACCGCATACAAGTGCGCATATAGATGAGAGCTTAGAGTTTGTGGAAAAACCTTTGTCAATTGAAGATCGACAGGTAAAGAAGCTTCGAAGGAAGCGTGTACCTATTGTAAAGGTCAAATGGGGTGCCCGTAGAGGTCCCGAATTCACGAGGGAGGTTGAATCCACAATGAAAGAAAAGTACCCTTATTTATTTTAGTAAATCTCGGGTCGAGATTTATTTTAAGGGGGTGAGGATGTAACACCTCGAAAATTCACGTCCTATAAGGTGTTGACACGTGTCATAAATTCTGAACGTGTGAAAGAATGTTATGAAAGGACTAAAGTTGAAAAACATGGAAAGTATGTGAAATTACGTATTCTAAGTGTCAACTGTGAATAAATATAATGTACATTAACCCTACACGATGCTCATACCTTCAAACGAATAAATCATGGATCATACGAAGCTAAAAGTGGGAGATTTCAAACTACAGGGACCAAATGTGTCAACATGTTTAATTTATACCTCTGAGTGACCTTTTGACAAACCCGAAGCTTTGTAAATATTAATTATGCTCATGAGGATGCACCATAAAAATTTCATAAAGTTTCGTTAACGTATGAGAAAGTTATGACCAAATTCGTGTGCGAAGTGTTAAAGCGTAAACGTTGGAATTTAGGACTTTTCGGGTGATAATAAAGTTACCCGGGGACTTAGCAAAGTGGGTATATGTTTTAAAGCCCTTATAGATCAATTGTGAGGGTTCATATTGCAATAAACAAGTGCCTATTCGAAATTTGAAGAGCCAAGGACCAATGCGCAAAATCCAAAAATAAAGATATGCTGCAGGTGGCCTCGCGCCACGCGAGGGGGGTGCCAGATCCTGATTTCGATTTCTTGGCTGCCCTTGCTCTTAGACGCGATTTCAAACCGATTTTTCACTTCACTTGGCCCCTAAAAACACCCCCTACACACTAGTAACAGGTGTTGATTGATTGTGGTGTGTGCTAGACTTATTTGTCAATCAAATGTGGTGTGTAAACCCACTATAAATAGGCCTTCAAGTTCACAACATTTCTTCACACCTTCAAGTGCATAACTGATCAATTCTGGAGCTCCCAAGCAGGTCCAACTGATCATAAGTCGTGCATAGGACTCTTGTAAGTATGCTAGTCCTTCTTTATTTGAGTTTAGCTTGTTTAATTAGCTAAAAGTCAAACCGTCGTAAATACGGTTTGACTTCGAGATTAGTCATTTATGGCTCATTCATATCTTGAATTAAAAGTTGTTATGAGTTGGTATTTATGTGGGTAATAAAACCCCAAAAGGGTTTCCCCTGATCACCACTCTAACTAGTTCAAATGTCGGGTCAAACATGTACTTAAAAAGTCAACAGGATGCTTAAAATGTCATTTATGCATAATTAGCTATCTAGAACATATAAAACCTGTTTGATCATTGTTATAACTTAGTAATTAGGGTAAGAACATGTCCAAACATGTTCAACCCGACTATTTCCTGTTTCGACCCGGTTCGGAACCGAAAGTCACATAGTTTGACTTTCACTTTGACTTTCAGTTCTGACCCGTTTAGGCATGTTTTAGAAATACCTTAGGGCTTCATTTGGACCAGGTTACATGCTAGTATAACCCTCTGTGATTATACACCTCGGTTCATTAGTTATCCGATTAATACGCATGATTCCGTTAATTGCTCATATGTTGACCATTATGCCCTTATTGCCTTAAAACGAGATTTATGAAAATGTAAAAGTGTAGAAACCTTGGTTACTGATATATAAACTTGTATGCAAAGTTTGACATCAGTTTGACTTGTAGATTAAGAGTTATGCTCAATATCGCAAAATTAATGCTTTATGTTAATAAAACGGCGTAATTAGCGTATAGCCTAGTTAAGCCTACTTTTTGGTATCAAACTTAATACCCACTGATGTAATATATTATTTTGGGATTTTTAAAGATTTTTAATTAATTTTAAGCTGAGCATAACTAGTAGCCGTAGGTTTAATCCGGTAATTGTCGGTTTTGCCCTTACGGGCCATAAAATGAGTTTTTCTTATCGAAACGACTCCAACCCTTTTTCTACTGATCACATATGTTAAATAAATTATTTTAAGCCCTCTGGAAATATAAAAATATCAGATTTAAGTATCGAACCCGGAAATGGCCTTTAATCGCCATAATTAGCGTTTTTAACGCATAGTATGTCTTAAAATCATATTGGATATACCCGGGTTGATACCTACTGATATATGAGGCAAATTATAATATTTTAATAGTAAGCAAAGGTTGATTAACTCAGACTTCGTTTTTGAGCTTTTCGGCTTATGTGAAATTACCAAAATACCCCTACGGGGCATAGTTTGGTTAAAGATGATAAATTTCACATATACGCTTTAGCCTACTATTATAACTCATCAAATTAAGTATGTTTGCTGTTTACATCAGACCTGTAACTCAGTTAAACATTTAAACTCTTTTATAACCTTTTAAATGACCAAACTACCTCTACGGGGCCTAGGTTGTGTTTAAATACGTTTCGGGCATAATGAAAGACATCTTACTGATGTCACAACATATTTGAGGCACAATTAACTTAGGAAACCTGTAGATGGCTCTAATGAATACCCGTCACGCTTATTACGCGTTCGGTTCGGTTTATGTAACAAGTTTACATAAATTAACCGAAACGGGTCAAACCTTATCGGTTTTATCTCAAAATCCAGAATGTGAATAATAAACCCATATTAAGCAAGTCTCTGAACTTGTCGGGTCTGAATCACATTCTATCCGGTCTTCGCTTAATCGTGCGTACGAACCGTATCTTTGAAACTAGCCTGTCTAAGCTTAAGCTTAATTAAAGACCCGTTAGGATTCTAATAGGTTATTATAAACCTTCGTTCCAGATTAGGAGCCCAGTAAAAGTACTTGCAATTACTTTATTGGATTTATACTTTGCTCAGGTAAATACTCTTAACTTATTTTCCCTATACGGGCTTGGGATACGGTACTATAAAAGTGCCGCTTGGTCGGGTATGTAGACATGTAAATCGGATTGTGATTAATGTATTACATAACTCGCTTTATTCTGTATTATTTGATGTATGGCCCTTGGGGGTTAAATGACCATGTCCCGGATATCCTTGGCATCATTCAAAGAAATGGCCATGACCTAAGCACGGGGTGTAGGCGTACACCTGACAGATGCATTATGTAAAAACGGGTAATCCACTTAGGGGTATCATCCTTGTGGGCATTATACCGGAACTGGTAATCCACTTAGAGGATGATAGCCTGTGGGCATTATACCTATGGCGTGTCAGTTAATCTGTCCCGACGGACGGCAAATGAGTAAAACTGTAAACAAGATTATTTATAAATAATTGTCCCAAGTTATAAAGATATGTTTTGCCGAAGTGCATTCAAATCAATTTTATTAAACTCTTTTCTAAATGAGTCAGTTGAGTTGTATTTACCAGTGTAAACTGACGTATTTTCCAAAAAGGCTAAGTGCAGGTGCTAGACGAAATAGGTTGGCTACTCCAGGCATCATTACTCAAGTTTCGCAAGCTCTAGATGTCAAAGTCTGTTGAACAGTTTTTACTTTATTTCGATCCGCCTGTGGATCCTTTACTTCCGTTGTATTACTGAATATTTCTTCATATTCGGAATGTAATAATAAATATATTTTGCTTCCGCTGTGCATTCATATATATTGTGTTGTTTGACTATTATGTTGCCAACCATGTCACGAT
Organism: Helianthus tuberosus; assembly: GCA_030545235.1. Classification (NCBI taxonomy): domain Eukaryota; kingdom Viridiplantae; phylum Streptophyta; class Magnoliopsida; order Asterales; family Asteraceae; genus Helianthus; species Helianthus tuberosus. Next base: position 47,276,427 of record CM060420.1, read on the forward strand.
ACTCCCCCACCGGGCCCACCGGTGACACGTGGAAATCGGGGTGTGACATATATATATCCCCTTATTTAGATCCTTAATTTCATATTTACTTAACCTTAAAATTAAATTACACATTTTCCCCTCTTATAAGGTAAAGGACAAAAATGCCCTCATAATTATTAAAAAAACCCCAAGTTTTCATTGCATCTGTAACTCCTATCCTCCATCCACGTAAGACTCCCGACTTTTCATCCTCCAAAAAAGATGGATTCTGAAATTCTCCACCAGCTACCAATCTTAACAACGAATACCGGCGACCAACCATCGTTTTCAAAATCCTAAGGCAAAATTGCAAGTTTCGTCCTTTATGTTTCAGGTTTTCTACAGGCGCTGTCCTTTAAGTTTAAAAATTACACTCTATGTCCTTTATGTTTGCAAGTCATAACAGGCGGTGTCCTTTCTTGTTAACCCAGTTAACTTTTGAAGTTAAAACCCCTCACGTGCACGTCACGTGAGGGTATATTCGTCTTTTTCCCCAAATAACAAGCAATATAAATTCATCTTCTCCCCTGATGCGATTAGCAAAATTAGGGTTCCAAGAAAACCCAATTGTCTCCCCTGATTGCCCAAAATTAGGGTTCCAAATCATTCCAAAAAACCCAATCGGACCGTTCATGAAAGCTGTGCAACAAAATTGAACTTACAATGGTGCTTTGTTGGTGTGGAAAAGAAGCTACATTACGTACATCTTGGACTGTTAGAAACCCACGAAGGCGTTTCATATCTTGCCCTAATCAGGTTAGTCTAACATCCTCACTCTAGCCCTAATTTAAAAAAAACTGATTTTTATGAAAATGCAGGAATCAAACTGTGGTTTTTTTTATTGGATTGACCCTGAGATGTGTCAGCGTTCTAGGGAAATCATTCCTGGACTCATACGTGGAAGAAATGTACTTGAAGAACAACTACGTGGTCAGGTTGCAGAAGGCAGGAGGTTGAAGAAGTATTTGAAGATTAGCTGGGGTTTTTTTTGTGCTTGTTGTACTCTTTTTTAAGCGTTAATGTATGTAGGTTTTCTTTTGTGGTAGTTGTTGAAATGAATGCAAATGTAATCTGGTATTAATGTAATGAAATGGTATTTTCATCAAAGAATGTAATCTGGTATTAAAAGTGGTGTAATTTTGCCTTGTTGAAATGAATGCAAATGTGTAATGGTTACCCAACCACCAAACCTGTTCCATTTGAAATGAAGTGCAATTGTAAACTGGTATTAAATGGTTACACAACCATTGAATGTTTAGCCAACCAACATACCTGTACATCATTTATGACAACTACTAACCATATTATACATCAAACATATTTGTCATTAACATCAAACATCAAGCATAATTCTAAGTCATCAAAATAGAACATCAGTCATACTAAGTCATACTAAACATAAGTCTTAGATCACAAAAGAGAACATAAGTCATAGTTAACATAAGATAACAAAAGTTGAACCCCACGGACATAAGTTAAGCCTTCTTGCTTTTCTTTGCAGCCTTGCCTTTACCACCATCAACATGCTGCTTCCGTTTGCCTTTCGCATCACCACCAACTGCAGTCTTGACCTTGGCACCACCCTCACTTGGTTTTTTTGAACATGACCTCTTGTTGTGGCCTTTCCCCTTGCAATTTCCACAAGTCTGAACTGCGTATTTCTTTGATAGCTTTCCACCCTTTGTCATATCCTCCATTTCAACAGCTGACTTCCTCCTAGCTTTTTTAGGCCTACCTGCTTGTTTTTTATGTTTAGGTGGCTTTAGAGTTGTAGGAACCATTGACTTGGGCCACATAGACCTACCACTGATTGGGTTGACCTTGAAGCTATACACCTTCTTCCAGTTGTCTAACCTATACAAGGGATTCACCCAACTTTCTAAACATCCAACTTGCTTACCATTAGTTGCCATAAACCATATGGTAGCCACAGCATGTCTACAAGGTATGCCCGATATCTCCCATGCCCTGCATGTACACCACTTCCTGTTCATATTCTCATGAATATGTTTTAAACAAAACCTGTGTTCAGCCAATGGGAACAGTTTGTGTATGGCAGCCATAAGACCCTAATAAAACAAAATCAAAGACAAACATTGAAAACAAAATCAAAGACAAACATCTAGTAACAATAATAGTGAAGTGTAGAAAACAGACCTTTTGTCTATCACTAATGAATGTGAAGTGTGAGTTGCTGCCCAGATCCAAATCATCACCCAAACATTGAAGAAACCAGGTCCATGAGCTAAGATTCTCAGCCTCCACTATTGCATAAGCAACAGGATATATGTTGTTGTTTGGGTCAGCACCAACAGCAGATAACACTTGACCCGGATATTGACCCTTCATGAAAGCTCCATCCAACCCTAACATATGCCTCCCTATGGCCTTAAACCCCTGTTTCAAACCACCCAAGCATACATATATCCTTTTAAAGACTCTTGTGGTGTCATCCGGATTTCTCACAGGTTCAACCTCAATATGAACAGTTGACCCGGGGTTTGTGTTGCACAGTTCTTCCACATATGACCTCAACAACTTATATTGTGTCTTGTAATCCCCTTGAACCTGTCTCTTTGCCTTTATTTTGGCTCTGTAGGCTTTCATCTTAGAGATATTCACTTCAAATTTCCTCTGAAACTGCTCCCTTATAGCCTGGACTGGTATTCCTGGATTTTCTTCAATCTGCTCCAACATTTGAAGAGAAAGGAATGTTGAAGTGCAAGCATACAAATCCCTCCTGTTAACACACTTGTGAACTGTATTCAAAGTCTTGACAATCCAAGATTCCTGATCTCCATCTTTTGAGACTAAAAGGACCCATGGACATAGATATTGGTGGGGATTTGTCTTTTTCCCCCTACCACCAACATTTACTTTTTCATTTTGGCTCTGTTCCACAACTGGTCCCTCATCTTTCAAAACCTGTGTACCATCTTCCTTAACCTCAAAGTTTGGCATTTGTCCTTGACAAATTGCCCTAACTCTTTTCTTATCATCTTTAACAATCTTAATAAGTCTCCTGGTTTCAACAACATGTTTTTTAATTCTTTCCTTTACTTCTTGTTTGGTGCCAAATATCTGACCTAGAAAGAAAGTGTTGTTGTTCACATTTTGTTTCCTTAAAAACCTTAAACTATGTCTCCTGATACTATTACCCTCATCATCTGATTCTGAACCACTGTCAAATGTCTCATTGTCCAACACCTCCTCATCAAATTCATACTTATCAACTACTTTGAAGTCTTTAACACTCAAATCAATATTCATCTTATAATCCTGCATATCCACCTCTGGATCATCCATGTTATTATCCTTATCAACAAGATAGTCACTGTCACTCTCACTGGCACCCTCATCAACATTATCACCCTCCTTTTCATCATCTCCCTCATCTACATTATCACCCTCATCTACATCAGCACCCTCATCTACATCAGCACCCTCATTTACATCAGCACCCTCATCTACATTAGCACCCTCATCTACATCAGCACCCTCATTTACATCAGCACCCTCATTTACATTAGCACCCTCATCTACATTACCATCAGCATTATCATCTACATTAGTATCAGCATTATCATCTACATTAGCACCCTCATCTACATTACTATCAGCATTATCATCTACATTACTATCAGCCTTATCATCTACATCTGCATCCTTTTCATAATCTGTTATGGCTAAAACTTCCTGTTGTACACCACTTGATTGGCCCACTTCATGCCATCCCAACTTTAGAACCCTAAACCCATTGGTAACCATCCCAGCTTCCTGTTGTACACCACTTGATTGACCCACTTCATTGATTTCTTCAATAAGCACCCCTAATCTATTGTAGTTAACATTCGTATTACCATGTCCAGTGTAAAAATGTATAACCCTATGTTCAGGGACATATTTTAAAAGTTCTATCACATCAGCATCACAAGCAAGGCTACGAAGACCACTATCTAAACTCTCTCATGGTATTAAAAAATGATAGAACATAATGGAACCTTCTTCATAACCTAACATTATCATCGCAAGATCCAACTCGTGTACTGAGAACCTGTCACTGTCTAGAAGATCGATGAAGTCATGCTTACCATTAACATACTGTCTACCAGGACGATGAGTGAAAATCCCACCATGATGCAACCGAGCAGTAAAAAGGGTATCATACACCTCTGCATTTCAAAAAAGACATTCAAAAAATAAGCATTAGGGTTTGATCATTACAATTCTGCATTTCAAAAAAGCTACTCACCATAAATTTCATCAACATCCTGCTGGTCTAATGTCTCTCGAATGTAGAATCCTTCACTCATCGCGTGTGAATTAGGGCTTGATCGCTGGAATTCGTCGTTGGATTTCAAAGGGGAATGAGCAGTTGGGGGTTTAATTATTCTTCTTGATTAACGATGAACATTTAAATGAACATTTAATTTAATAAATGAAGGTTCAGAGATATTTAATGGGGAAAAGGACGAATATACCCTCACGTGACGTGCACGTGAGGTGTTTTAACTTCAAAAGTTAACTGGGTTGACAAGAAAGGACACTGCCTGTTATGACTTGCAAACATAAAGGACATAGAGTGTAATTTTTAAACTTAAAGGACAGCGCCTGTAGAAAACCTGAAACATAAAGGACGAAACTTGCAATTTTGCCAAATCCTAACCTGTGACAACCAATGAACATCAAAGGTAAATGTTAAAAAAGCTAAGTGTGATTAGTTTGCTTTTGTTTCAGTTTAGTTGTGGTTTCATTTAATCACTTAACTCATGTTTATTTGATTTTGTTTAGTTAATAAGTGGAGGCTTCTAGAGTTGAGGGACTGAAGGTGCTAACTTAGAAAGTTAAAGGTTGATTGTTGTTGTGTTCTAAGTGAAAGACTCAGATGTATATATGTTGGCATCCGGATCAAAAATAAGATATTCTTTCGTCCTCTATTTCTTGTTTATCTTCAAAATTGTGTTAGGGTTTTGTGAGTTTTGTTCATGTTGATCAGAGACTACTAGTCTTTGCAACTTGTTATCTTGATGAGGAGTTGTCTCCTATCTTTCACAACTTAAATGATTTTGGGTTAATAATATTTGGTTTGGGTACTTTATTTTTTGGTGTGATTCTGAGATGATATCATGTTTGTAACAGTAAACTCCCAATGGATAAACTTATTTGCAGTCCTTGTAAACTATATTGGATCGTCATCAACTTATGCGGCTAGTTAATCGGCTAATTTCGGATGCAGGATTTTGGGATTCCGGTGGCCATGGTGGCTTGTATATGTTAGGATTTTGGGCATGAGATTTTTCACTGGGATTTATGCTACTAGCTTCATGTCGACCGACTTTCTGGATTCCGTTACCATTTACCATGTATGCGGTTGAGTATATGTGAAAAGTTCAAAGACTTTTCAAATTGAAAAACGAAGGGAATCAAGACTTGTTAGGAATTGATGGATTGATTTTGGAATTTTTTTTCATTTGTTTTATTAAAATTATAAACATTGCAAATGAAAATCAAAATCAAATTCATAATGATATTGGAAATAAAGATGATAAAGGAAGACGATGGAGGAAAAATGTTGCAGGTTTGCACAGTTCATTTGTATTTTTGTCAGATTTTATTAAAATTATTATTTTAAAAGATTACTAAATAGAAAAGGGTAAAATAGTCATTCTTTAATATATTTTTAGTAAAATGGGTATATTTGATATTTTTAGGTTTTAGAAAGGGGATATATGTAATTAAAATTTTAGATTGGGTATATATGTAATTTATGAACTTAGTATGGGGATATATGTAATTGCCTCATTAAATAAAGTAGAAATAAATCCTATATAAAAAAGTAACAATATCATATGAGTTGTAAACATACTCAAACTGCATATAATCATTAGCCATATCTATACATTTTTTAAATTTAACTAATGATAATGATAATAAATTATAAATATATAGAAAAACTTTGGAAGTTGTTACTAAGAGGAAAAGACTATCAAAGGTTGTCTGTGGTCTTGTCCTAGTAAAAGTTTAAATGAGTAAATAAATATAATATTAGATATTAAGCTCTCAGTCCAGTCCTTTTTTAAAGGGTGTACATATTTGCACACCAAAATGTCTATTTGCACACAAAATCCTAGCTTTACATGCCTTTTTCAATTTTCAAGAGAATCTCTAATATCATGTGGGAATTTGTCCCTTTATATATGCCGCGTATAGGCCTATATGCAGCATATATAAAGGGTGGTTTTTTTAAGAAACATTGTTATACATTATTTATCGTTTTAGCAAACTTTTATAATAATAATTTTAAATAATAAGTAAATAAAAAACATTGTTAAGTATTCTATCTTATAGTATAATATAGGTCTCGTATAGGCCTATGGATGAAGTATCGTATCATATAGTGTAGGATCAATCTCGTATAGGCCTATACATGTAACATAATATCGTATCGTATAATATAGGTCATGTAGAGGCATATATGTGTAGTATCGTCTCGTATAGGCATATAGGTGTAGTTTCGTATAGTATCATATCATATGGTGTATTATAAGTCTTGAATAGGTCTCATATAGGCTGATAGGTCTCGTATAAACCTATGGATGTATTATTGTATTGTATTGTATAAGTGAGTATAGGTCCTGTATAGGTCTATAGGTGTAGTATATGTCCCATGTAGGCCTATAGGTGTAGTATAGGTCCCGTATAGGACTATATGTGTAGTTTAGGTCCCGTATAGGCCTACTATACTATACTATATTATGTTATGCTATGCTATGCTATGCTATGTTATACCATACCATACCATACCATACCATACTACACATATACGAGACTTAAGTTATACTATGCTATACGATACGATACGATACTGCATCTATAGTTATATACGAGGTCTATACGGGACTTATACTATACGACACTACACCTATTCTCATATACAGGACCTATACTATACTATACGATAAGATACGATATCACACTTATAGGAACCTATACGAGACTTATAATATACACTATACGATATGATACTATACGATACGATGCAATACGATTCGATACTATAGGATACCATACAACACCTGTATAGGCCTGTAGGTGTAGTGTAGGCCCCGTATGGGCCTATAGGTGTGGTTTAGGTCCCGTATAGGCCTATAGGTGTACTATTGATCCTGTATAGGCCAATAGGCGAATACAAGACCTATAGGGGACCAATACGATACTTAAACTACATTATTCGATATGATAAGATATGATACTATACTACACCTATAGGCCTATACGAGACTTGTACAACACTATACTATACGATATGATACGATACGATACTACATCCATAGGCCTATACGAGGGCTATACGAGGTCTACACGAGACTTATACTATACTATACTATGCTACGCTACGCTATGCTATGCTATGCTATGCAATCCTATACTATACTATACTTTACTATACTATGCTATATTATACTATACGATACTTAACAATGTTTTCTTTTCTTTTTTTTTTAAAAAGTACTTATTATGATGAAAAATATCATCGTTGTATTTCAGGTCCTCGACAAAATAATCCACCATAAGGATTTCATGGCCACTCTTACGATCACGACGAACGTATCGTTTTTGCTAGAAGTGCCCGTGTCTTGTAGTTCAACTTGCTCAATGAGATTTTGGAAAAAAAAATTATGCTATTATCAGTTGAAGCTAACTCTTCGTCACTACTATCGGGTGGAAAAAAACAATGATATTTCATCCGTCATTTTAAATAATAGGGGTAGAGATTAGTTTTTGAGAAATGAAAAATGGGTTGGTGAGAATTTGGTTGGAATTGTTCGAGATAAATTGTTATTTGGGTTGGGTTTATATATTGTAAAATTGTAAATTATTTTTTTTTAAATATTATAAACGGCTATCAAAGGAGTTGTTGCCTCCACCAACGATCCAAAATCCCACATGTAACACCTCAAAAATTTACGTCCAATAATGTACTGACACGTGTCATGGGCTTTGAATATGTGAAAACATACTTTAGAGGGACTAAAGTTGACAAACGGTGAAACTATGTGAATATAAGGGTCCAAAGTGTCAACAATTGATAAATAGGCTCTACAATAACCCTACATGGTGTTTATAACCTTAAACGGATAAATCATGGATCATACGAAGCGAGAAATGAAAGAAAGTGAGGAATTACAAACTACAGGGACTAAATGTGTCAACATTTTGAAAGTATACCTCTGAGTGACCTTTTGGCAAACCCGAAGCTTTGTAATGATAAAATATACTCACTAGAATATGTGATAAAAATTTCATCAAGTTTCGTTATCGTATGAGAAAGTTATGATCAAAACCGTGCACGAAGGGTTAATTGCGTTAACGTTGAATTTCGAGACTTTTCGGGTAAGCACAAAGTTAACCAAGGACTTTACCATGTTTATAAAAGTCCCAAGGTCCTTAAAAATCAGATTTTAGGGTCTAATGTGCAAGATAAATAGCCAAAAACACGTTACAAAGGTCGGGGACTGAATTGTAAAATGTTGGAAACTTGTAAAGCTGGTCACCCACATGTACGCGGCCCGCGAGGGGCCTGTCGCGGCCCGCCTACAAGCTGCCAGCAACGTATCAGCGCACAGATGCCAGTAACAGGTCTGTTGCGAGTTGTTTCCAGCTGTTGTCGACTCCAGGGCCTCACCAATGAACTTACATGCATCTAGGGGCACTTGGACACTTCTCACAACATCAGTAGACCTCTGTGGCAGCCTCTAATCAGATCAAAATTGAAATAAAAGGATCTTGAAGCTTACTACATTGAACATTTGCATTCACAAATTTCACAAGGCAACTTCTGGAGCTCTCTGGACGACAAGACAACTTCTTAGTGATCTCTAAGCTTTGTTAGGACTCTTGTAAGTGTTCATAACCTTCTCAAATCCGTTCTAGCTTAGTTTATTAACCGAAAGTCAATCCGTTCTAGCTTAGGACTCTTGTAAGTGTTCATAACCTACTAATGTTTTTAGCATATTTTTATATAATAACAGTAAGTACAAGTTTATAAACTCAGGTTTCCAATTTTGACATTTTTAGCCCTTGTGAAATTACCAAAATACCCCTAAGGTGCATAGTTTGGTTTTAAATGATAAGTTTCACATATGGGTCATACCCTACTGTTATAACATGTTAAATTAAGTATATTTACTGTATGAACCAGACCTGTAACTCAGATTTCTAATTTAACTCTTTTATAATCTTTTAAATGACCAAAATGCCCTTATGAGGCATAAATTGTGTTTAAATTCATTTGGGGCATAATAGAAGATATCTTACTGATATTATAACATATTTAAGCCATATTATCTCAGGGAACTTGCATATGACTCTTATGGTTACCCGTAACGCCCTTTTCGTGCTCGGTTCGGTTTATGTAACTAGTTTGCATAAATTGACCGAAACGGGTCAAACCTTATCATTTTTGTCTCAAAATCCAGAATGTATTTAGTATACCCATATTATACAAGTATTCAAACTTGTCGGGTCTAAATCACATTCTATCCGGTCTTCGCTTAATCGTGCGTTTGAACCGTTTCGTCCTTAAAGCTAACCGGTCTAAGCTTAAGCTTAAATAAAGACCCGTTAGAAATCTAATAGGTTATTATAAACCTTCGTTCCAGATTAGGAGCACCGGTAAAAGCTACTTGCATTTTGCTTGTTGAGAATTATACCTTACTCAGGTAAATACTTTTAACTTATTTTCCCTATACGGGCTTGGGTTACGGTATATAGAATACTGCTTGATCGAGCATCAAATCTTACATCGTTGGGTGGTTAATTGAATAATTTGATCGGCTCATTTAAACATTCTTGTTCACTTAAAGCCTTTGGGGGGTTAATGACCATGTCCCGGATATCCTAGGCATCATCTTACGAGATGGCCACGACCTGAGCACGAGGTGTAGGCGTACAACTGTCAGTGTATAACTCTATAATGTGGTGTGTCTATTGATCTTTAACCCGGACAAGATCCGGGCTACTGAACGCACAAGTAACATGTAATTCGTTCACATGATTATATTGTATAATTAACCCAAGTTATAAAAAGGTTTTGTGCCACGTGCATTCAAATCAATTTTCAACCATTTTCAAAATGAGTCAGTTAAATTGTATTTACCAGTGTAAACTGACGTATTTTTCCCAAAAAGGTTAAGTGCAGGTGCTACACGTAATAGGCTGGCTGTCTTCTATAGCGTCCACAATAAGTCTCGCAAGCTTGGACGACAATAAACTGTTGAACAATATCTTATTTTTATTTTGATCCGCCTGTGGATCCGTTTCAACTATTTGTGATATTTAATATTACACTTTATTAAAGTTGAAATGAATCTTTCTTTGCTTCCGCTGTGCATTTGTATATTGTGTTGTTTGTCTATGATGATACCAACTACGTCACGATACTCCCCACCGGGTCCACCGGTGACACGTGGAAAATAGGGGTGTGACAGGTTGGTATCAGAGCCAACTCTGAGTGAATTAAACACTAGCCTTTTGCAAAGAACTTAGGAATTTTCCAAATTTTGGTTTTTATTTCTAACTTTGTCTTATATATTTGTGTTGTATCACTTGTTGTTTTTGACAGGATCATAAAAATGCCGCCACGTATGAGAGGAAGAGGAAGGGGACAAGGAGCTCATGTAGCACCAAATGACCACGAGGCCGGACCATCACACTGGCGAACACCTTCGGACCCCCACAACACAGATGCTCAGGATCTTTGGAGGTCCTTTACTGAACCAGCTAGGCGCTCAGTTTCACTGAGTACCTCACCTTCCATCCCACACTCCTTTGGGCCTCATTCTGAGAATGAGCCCCATAACTCTCACCAGTCCTATACTCCTCTAGGACACCAATCACCTTTTGACCAACCATCACCTGTTTTCCAGGGCTTGTTCAACCCTGCTGACTATCTTGATGTGCCTATGGGTGTTAACCCACTTGGGCCTGAAGACCACTTTTCTGGTGGCAACCCGATGGACATCGATGAGGATACTGATCCTGCAATGCCGCCATCTGGAACTCCAAACCACCCCATCGAGATTTCTGATGGGTCACTTTTTATGGGATCACCATACAATGGTCCCGATAGTTATGAGGAGATGTTCAAACAGTATGATTGGGCTTTTACTCCCAGTTACCATAACTCTCCCCTGCACCAGCCACACCACTCTCCCCTGCACCAGCCACACCACTCTCCCTTGCACCAGCCACAGCAGCAGCCACAGCAGCAGCAGAATCCTTCCGAGGATTCCCGACTAGTCGCGGTCACTCCGCCGGCAGCACCACCTCGACTTCAGCCTCCCTCGCCCCCGAGGCGAAGGAGAACGACAGCGCGAATATCCGCACGAGGGGGAATACGCATCAGCACCCCTCCACATTCGAGCAACAGCCGGTACTCCCCTGTCCACGAAGAACCGGAGACGGGAGAATCTTCTCACCCCATCTCAGAGGTGAACACTGCGCCAGTTGCGCCACAACCACCGTTGGGTTTTGGAGACCCAATCCCCACTTATACTGGCGCGGCTGCATTCAAGCCTTTCGAGCAGCAGATCCACACAGGCTACAACTTTACAGAGGATCCCTACTGGATAGCAGCAAACTCCAACACTCTCCATCAGGAAGGTCCCTACGGAGGTCCCTAGGCTATGGGACAATCGACCTATGGATACCCACCATATGGGTATCAGCAACCGCAGCCTCCTCAACCTCCACATTATTAACAACAGCCTCCTCAACCTCCGCATTATCAACAACCACCTCAGGCGCCGGCGATGTCCCCACCCCAAATGCAAGAAATCCTTCATGAGATACAAGAGGTGCGTCAAGAGGTGCGGCATGATCGGAGGCATAACCGTGGAATGTTTAAGAAGATGGTGGATTTGATTAAGGGTAAAAGCAAGAAGGGTCACTGAATCCTTTGTTTGTTTGGTTATCTTAGTGTGGTACTCATGTCCCTGCGTGGATATATATTTATTTCAGTACTTTACCCCTGCGTGGGTATTCTTTTTCTGTCCTGCCCCTGCGTGGGCATATCTTTTTATTTGACCCCTGCGTGGGTTTGTTTGTTTTGTTAGTTGGCCCCTGCGTGGGCATGTTGTTTATGTAAAAGTCCCGTTTAGGGCAAACTCGTACTGGTTTAATTTTTATTTGGAATGGTTAATTTAAGTTTTTCATTTTTAAATTATGTGCATAAACATAGTGTATAAATAAATGAAAAATAACATTTATTATTTTGATTTACCATTTTAATAATCTAATAAGGATCTTAAAAGGTCAAACCTAGCTGTTATGTTGTCATAAATTTAGCCAATATGGTAGAACCTGTTTAAAAGATTCAATTCTCTGTTAACATCTGTAAACATGTTAACATTCTTGGCTAGTGTGATCCGTAAAATCACACATGTCACCCTTTTAATAAATTATCCAAATTTATATTTTTATATATTTGATTGTGACAAAATGCCTACGGGTTATAATTAATGTCATATAAAACAAAGGCAGCTGTAGTTTATAGACTCCCTGCCAAGAAAAGGATTGATTTGTCTTATTTATTCAAACTTTAATCCTATAAGATCTAAATTTGTAATTTAGAAATTTGTCTACGTGACTAGGCTTATTATGCCAATATTATATTTCATTCTGAAAAGATTACTAGTAAAAGTCCTGAATGAAATACTTAACAAATTAACTAAAATGGCTCTTATTTACCATGGTTAATAAATCGTCAAGAACGATAATACTGTTTAGGCTTCTAAATAGACATTGTCCTTATTTTTTATGTAGCACTTAAAAATACATGGCTAAGCCTGAAGAACTAAACAGTCGTCCAGCAGAAAACCCTGAAAATGCGAAGATATTAGTAACTGGTGCGGAGTTTAAAGCATTAGTGAATGATGCTGTTGTCGAAGCACTAAATAGACAGTATAGTGAATCGAGCGGGACCCGAAGTAGGACCCGATCTGCACCACATTCCAAACCCAAAGTTCACTCGAAGGCTCATAGCAAACCGCCCTCTAAGAAAGATGTACCCAAGAAGGATAAGCCAAAGAAGGATGATGATGAACGTCACTCCTCGAACCAAAACAGTGTCCCGTCAAGGAAGGTCGAGCCAAAACAGGAACCGCATGGTAAGTCCTGTACATACAAATACTTCGTCTCATGTGTCACGACCCCCGACCCGGTTTGACCCGTTTCAAGAGCCGTGGGACAGAAATCCCGTGGTATTTAATTAACAGCGGAAGTTTCTTCAGGATCTTTTAAAAACTGAAATATTTCCCGATTATTTTATTTCACAACTCGGGATAAAATCCCGGTAATTTACAATCATAAGATTTCACGGAGAAATCTTTTATTTTACAAAACATGTTTCTTTATTTTATACTGAGCCACTTCCTTAAGCTTGTAGTGCTTCGCGGCACTTTTCCTGGATCACAACAGATCACCTGAAACATGTTTGAAAAAGGTTTTGTCAGCGGGAAATACTGAGTGAATCATTCATTTTACTAAGACGACTCGTTTGTTATAATTTACAGTATTAAGAGAGATTACAATGTTTCCAGATATCAAACCAACTACCCACAGTACTTGTCACTCGAACATCCATCGGTAGCCTCTTTGCCCGATGGTGTCTGTGACTATGGTCATATCACTCATTGGCTAACTCGTTGTCCAATAGTGACGGTTATCAAGTAATGTATACAAAACCCCACATACCGGCTGTAACTTGGTGATTACAAAGACTTAATCCCCGTAATTATAACTTTGAAATAAACATGCTTTTATAAATCAAATTTGATAAAAAGAGAATGACTCACATTGCAGATTTAATTTGAGCAGAGCCTAGCCTACTGATTAGCCTTTTAACCTAAATTAATAATAGGCACACAATTCGGTTAGTAACTTAATACAGCATTTACGATAACTCACGAGATTAAACCTTCACATCGAATGACAAAGTGCGATACTTAAACATCCATTGAATTAACAACGAATGACAAAGAATAAACCCTAATGTGGGCAGCACTTAAACATCCATTGGATAGTTTAATCAATCGGACATTGAATCGTATCAGCGATCGAGTTATTACCCTGATTGTGGCGTCGATTAGTGAATCGTGTGTGTTAATTGTGGTAAACAGAACGTATCTCAGTACATGCAGCGAAGTTTTACGTCGTTTTAATACCAAAATTCGATTGCCAATGTCTGCTATTTATACTTAAAATTTGGCCAGGCTTGCGCACCGTAAGACTGAAATCCTTGCGGTGCGCAAGGGACACCTAACAGGCTTGCGCACCGTAAGCCTTTTTCCTTGCGGTGCGCAAGGGACACGTTTTTACCCTAGGCCAGCCACGTCTGGAACTAGCCTAGCTGAGTCAGTAGTTTCGTAAATTTCAAGTTTGACAACGTTTTATGTAGATAATCGTTAACTAGGGTGTACCCCCCCCCCCCTGAGTTTTAGGGGCCCTGATCCTGATTCTGATTGTTCTGAAATTTTTAGGGTTTGTGCAGAATCACTTGGGTGTCTCAATTAGGGTTTCCTATTGGTCAAATTATTTTAATAAATATGACTTTTGATGAGAGTTGTTACATTCTCCCCACCTTAATAAAAATCTCGTCCTCGAGATTTACTGGAATAATTGAGGATACTTTCGCTTCATTTCTGATTCCAGCTCCCAAGTGTATTCGGGTCCTCGTTTCGAATCCCACTTGACTTTAACTAACACTAGTCGTTTGTGCTTGAGAAACTTCACTTTTCTGTCTTCTATCTGAAGAGGTTTCTCTACAAATTTTAACTTTTCGTTTACCTCTATATCTTGGAGAGGTACTACCAAAGATTCGTCTGATAGACATTTCTTAAGATTGGATACATGAAATACATCATGTACTCCAGCTAACTCTTCTGGTAGTTGTAAACGATAAGCAACTGGTCCTATACGTTGAATCACTGGAAATGGTCCTACGTACCTTGGACTTAGCTTTCCTTTCTTACCGAATCTAACAACTCCTTTCCAAGGAGAAACTTTCAATAGTACTCTGTCTCCAATTTGAAATTCTAACTGCTTACATCTATTGTCTGCATAACTTTTCTGGCGATCTCGAGCAGTCTTCAGCCTTTCCTTGATTTGAGTAATCTTATCAGTCGTCTCTTGCACTATTTCAGGACCTGACAATTGACTTTCTCCTATTTCTGCCCAACAAACTGGAGTTCTGCACTTTCTTCCGTACAGTGCTTCAAATGGGGCGGTTTCAATACTTGAATGATAACTATTGTTATAGGAGAATTCAATTAATGGTAAGTGATCGTCCCAATTCCCACCAAAATCTATCACACATGCTCGGAGCATGTCTTCTAGAGTTTGGATTGTCCTTTCACTTTGCCCATCTGTTTGTGGATGATATGTCGTGCTTAGGTTTAGTCGAGTTCCCATTGCTTGCTGGAAACTTTCTAGAAATGAGAAGTGAAACGACTATCTCTATCTGATACAATGGAGAGTGGAACTCCATGTAGAGATACGACTTCATCTACATACAACTTTGCCAATCTTTCCATGCTAAAGGTTTCTTTCATAGGCAGAAAGTGAGCAGATTTGGTTAATCGATCCACAATTCCCATTTCCATACAGGCATTTCTAACTGTTGTAGTAAAACTGAAGTTTCTGGTGTTCTGCCTTAACTTGTCACACCCTTTCTACGGCGGAAGCACGAGGTGTGATCATGAAAGGTTCTCATTGCATACGAAGAGTAAACATGCTACATGCTCAAGAAAATAACTTCAAATACCATGATTTGAAAACATACGTTAGCGTTTACATTGCTAAGTCGCATAAAGCATTGTCTTAAAAGTTTACAACTTTATTAAAGTTAAACACAAGCGACATCCACGAGCATAAGCAAGACCACGCGCACATCCATCCTAGTTACCTGAAATACATGTGAGTTTTTGGAAAAACGTCAACCTAAAGTTGGTGTGAATTCATGCGGTTTTGTATTTCATGTTTGTATACTTTGTATGAAAACATAGTTTGTGAGTAAATCAAGTTTTCATATGTAAATCCAGTTTCATGTGTACACCACGTACATCTGTATAATTCAATTTCTTCTTGAGTACCCCACGTACTCAAGTTTAATTCTCATTCTCTTGAGTACCCCACGTACTTCAAGTATAATTCAATCTTCTTGAGTACCCCCACGTACTTCAAGTTATATATCAATTTTGTATGGTATGAATTTTATGTAAATACAGTATTTCTGTAATTATCAGATTGTTAATGGGTTGCAAAGCCATTAACCTGTGGCACGTCATAGGAAGTCACCAAACCTAAGGCATTTAATTGGTATATTCTGAGACACAAAAGCACTCCTCGATTCTCGCCCCGACCAGGAGTGTGGCTGCCAGGCACCCGTTAGATCTAACCTTTTGTTCTGCGGTCTAAGTATGTACACGATTAATGGTGCTTCTGTACCCTATTCGTGACACTATTTCTCATAACGCATCCTACTTGGTTCTCGTTCTCACCAAGCGCGTTTCTTGTTATCATTTCTCATAGCGCCTCTTACTTGGTTCTCGTTCTCACCAAGTGCGCTTCTCATATTCTTATATTTTGTCACACTTGGTTCTCGTTCTCACCAAGTGTACTTCTTGTATTTATATTTCGTCACACTTGGTTCTCGTTTTCACCAAGTGTACTTCTTGTATTTATATCATACCAATTATAAATTTTTGTACATTTGTACATGTATTTCACCCCCGAAGTTATAAAAACTGAAAACAGTTAAAGAGAAAAGGGGGAGCATGAACTCACAACTTTGCGTTCCTAGCGTCGTAAACTCCACCGGATTTGCTTAATTAACGTCGTAACCTATACGCGTTTTCTTAACGTTAGTCACTAGACTTGCGTCGCACAAGTTCAGTCACTCTCTTGTATATTTTCTTGTGTTAAAAATATTCTTATATTTTTAACTACGTATCTTACTTATATTATTTTCTCCAAAAATAAATATAAGTCTTTTGTGTTTTGCACTTTGCACCCGAATTATGTATCTTGTATGTTGTATGTGTATTTTTATATTTCTACTCCTCATGAGTATTTAGTGTATTTTTAAGTCTTAATACACTAGCACGTATAACACATACTATATACACTTAGCACACAAGTTGGTGATCAAATAATATATATTTTTCTTTCAAAAATATATACTTAACATCCATTTTATTCTTGAAGAAATCCTCATTTCTTATCACCAAAAATTAGGGAAACCTTAGTAATACTTTTAAACATATTTTTAGGGAATAAGTTTCTCAAAAACTTATATTTTTCTAAGTGTCAAAATTTATAAAAATTTTGACAGAGTTTCCCCTAAAAATGGAGGTTTCCCACGTTTTCAAAACGTGTGTTTATTTTCTTTTAAATCATCGTCAATCATCAATAATCATCAACAACAATTATCAACCATACTTATCAACAATAATCACTAACTTCTCCATTTCATGAACTTGAATATTTACAAAATGTGTAGTAACTTACTAGCACATTTAGTAAGTCTTGTTATCTTTAAAAATAAGTTTAATTTCTTAAAAACTTTATTTTTAAAGAATATGAAGTTTTACAACTTCTAGTCGGTTTTTACGAAAATTATTTCTTTGTTAAAACCTTTGTTACACAAGTATCCACACACTTGTTTGTTCACAAAAACCACTTTTGTTTGTGTAAGACCCGGTTTAGAACATGTGATTTCTTGGACACTTGGTCCTTTGAAAATACCGCTTGTAGATACGTAGATCTACTAGTTTTAAACACTATTTCGCAAGTTAAATTGCTTTTACACAACAAAAATGCTTTTACACAAGTCCATGTCTCATGTGTGGTAGAGTTTCACCCCTTAACCCTTGTGTTAACTAAAAACGAGCTTATGTTAAGATCCATGATCTTACAAAGTCGGGTTAAACGATGATCCGGGCTACCACATCATAGATCGGGTCTAGATGACCATAAATTTCAAATACTACAACATTTACACAACATATGTGCTATTAACCACCACTTTAAGTGTTTTTAGTAGACTTTTGTTCATCATTTTGTATTTTAACGAGATTTAACCGATACAAATCCTTTTAACCACTCTAAAATAGTTCAAATACGAGTTTTAAACATTATACCTCTAGCTCGAGGCTAGGGAAGAATCTATGCGCAAAAGAGGTGGATAAAAGCTAACGGTAGAGGTCCTTCGTGTTCCGCTTGCTCCGAGGCTCCTAATACGTGACCCTTATCCCTTATATGGTGATGGAATGCAAGAACTAAACTTGAAAGTATGATGGTGGGATGTGGGGAGTTCGGCCGAGAGTGAAGGGAGTGTGAGAGAGTGGTGTGAGTTGGTGTTTATGGAAAGTGATTATTCAAGTGCTAATCCCATTTACTTATAGACAATTTAGGAGGTTATTAACCAAGGGTAATTATGTTATCTAGATACTAGACAAACCATAATATAATAATAAACCTTGTACTCTTGTGTTTCCCCAAGGTTGGGGCCGATTCCAATGGGGGGGGGGGGGTCTAGTTCGATTGTAACTAGGTGGTTAGGGAGTAATTAGTTAAGTTAAGTGTCTAACCCCGTTACTTGTATGTTACACGTTATGGCGGGTGTTAGGGTAATCAGGGACCCTAACTGGCTCAGAAAAATACAGGTAGTGAAAATAATAATATTTTCATGTTCCGGGTATAGTCCGGTTGTTCGGTTACATACCGATTCGTTAAAGTGCTAAATCACACTTTTTAGTGTCTTTTAAGTACCTTTCATGTACTCTTTCAATTCCCAACACTTAGGGAAATATTCTGGATAATAAAACGACATTTCTGCATAATATTTATATGTCTAAATGCTGATTTATTGCTGAATTGTATAAATTCTGCACTTAAAGTGCGTTTCGGGTGCTTTTTAGTGCTTATTTTTGCTTTCGTATTGCATACATATTAACCCTTGTATGTACTCTTGGGTTTTAATGCATTCTTGTTGTCGGACCTACACCTAGGCTCCAATTTTACTGTCTGACTGCTTTCTGCAGTTCAGTCGACACAGTGTGTCTTACCGGTGAGTTTACTATTATTTTTGACGCAACGCTCTTGTTTATGCATAAAGCAATATTTTGTAGTATACAACATGCATGAATTCACTTGTTTAATCATGTGTTCAGACATTGCTGACACTTAAACTCATAATTGCAGTCATTAAGCAATAATTATAGTGTACGGAAATTACCGGTTTGTGCCAGTTGTCACAGTCTCCCCCCGTTAAAAGAATTTCGTCCCGAAATTCAGACTGAACTAACTCTCGCTGGAGTCTTCTTGAATAGGTGGGGATACTTTTTCTTGAACTGGTCTTCACGTTCCCATGTGTACTCGGGTCCGTGTTTTGAGCTCCAACGTACTTTGACAAGTTTCACATTGCTCCTCCTGGTCTTGTTGACTTTCCAGTCAGTAACCTCAACGGGTTGTTCTGTAAATCGGAGGGCTTCATCAATATGTACTTCATCCATCGGGATGGTCACGTTTTCTTGCGTTGGACTCTTCTTCAGGTTGGATACATGAAACGTATCATGTACTCCATTAAGTTCTTCCGGTAACTCCAACTTGTATGCCACGGTACCAATTCTTTTCAAAATTCTGAATGGTCCGATGTATCGTGGATTCAGCTTTCCACGTTTTCCAAATCTGACTACGCCCTTCCATGGTGAGACTTTTAACAACACTTTGTCTCCCACCTTGAAATCTACCGATTTTCTATTTGGATCCGCGTAGCTCTTTTGTCGCTCTCGAGCCGCCTTAATGCGCTCTCGGATCTGCGCAATCTTGTCGGTTGTCTCTTGTACAAGTTCCGGACCAACCATACGTTTATCTCCGGCATCTGCCCAACACAGGGGCGATCGGCATTTGCGGCCATACAGAGCTTCGAACGGCGCGGCTTTTATGCTCGTATGATAACTGTTATTGTAGGAAAACTCAACTAAAGGTAGGTGAGTATCCCAGCTGCCGCCTAGATCCATGACACATGCGCGAAGCATATCTTCTAACGTTTGTATAGTCCGTTCGCTCTGGCCGTCTGTTTGTGGATGGAATGCCGTGCTTAGATCTAACTGAGATCCAAAGGCTTCCTGAAATGATTGCCAGATTCTTGAGACAAAGCGTCCATCTCTGTCTGAAATGATTGAGATAGGCACTCCATGACGTGCCACAATTTCTCGTAAGTATATCTCTGCCAGCTTTCCAGTGCTATCCTTCTCTCGGATTGGTAGGAAATGCGCAGACTTCGTCAATCGATCAACTATTACCCATATCATATCGTGCCCTCTCGGGGTCCTGGGTAACTTCGTTATGAAGTCCATCGAGATTTGTTCCCACTTCCACACGGGAATTTCTGGTTGTTGTAGGAGGCCGGACGGTTTCTGATATTCGGCCTTAACCTTCGCACAGGTTAGGCATTTTCCGACATAAATAGCAACGTCGCTTTTGAGTCTCGGCCACCAATAGTACTCTTTCAAGTCTTGGTACATCTTGTCCGATCCTGGATGGATCGAATATCTCGATTTGTGGGCTTCATTAAGGATGACTTCTCGTATGCCACCATAGAGTGGAACCCAAATACGCTTTTTAAAGTATAAGGCTCCCTCTTCGTTTGGCACCATGTATTTCAATGCACCCCGGAGGTATTCAGCTTTACGATTCTCTTCTTTAAGAGCTTCTTGTTGTGCATCTCTAATGCGTGAAGTGAGGTTCGTTCGAATCGTCATTTCCAATGCTCGAACCCTTAGGGTCTTAACCCTTTCTTTTCGGCTCAACGCGTCTGCTACAACGTTTGCCTTTCCAGGATGGTACTTAATCTCACAGTCATAATCGTTCAGCAGCTCGACCCAACGTCGCTGGCGCATATTCAATTCCTTCTGATCAAATATGTGTTGTAAGCTTTTGTGATCTGTGAAGATTGTACATCGAGTACCATATAAATAATGTCGCCAAATCTTTAAGGCGAACACCACTGCACCCAGCTCCAGGCCGTGAGTGGTATAATTTCTCTCGTGAACCTTCAGTTGTCTTGAAGCGTAAGCGATGACTTTTTGGCGTTGCATGAGCACGCAACCCAAGCCTTGTCGTGAGGCGTCGCAGTATACCACGAAGTCTTCAGTGCCTTCGGGTAACGATAGTATCGGTGCATCGCAGAGCTTGTTCTTAAGTAGCTGAAAGGCTTCTTATTGTTTGTGACCCCAGTCGTATTTCATGTCCTTCTGTGTAAGGGTCGTTAGCGGTTGAGCTATTTTTGAGAAATTCTCGATGAATCGCCGGTAATAGCCCGCTAAACCCAAAAATTGACGAACTTCAGTTGGGGTCTTGGGAGCTTCCCAATTCTTTATTGCTTCTATCTTGGACGGGTCTACATGAATGCCTTTCTCATTCACCACGTGACCAAGAAATTGTACTTCGCGAATCCAGAATTCGCATTTCGAGAACTTTGCATAAAGTTTCTCTTTCTTCAGTAGCTCCAAGATGGTTCTGAGATGTTGCTCATGTTCTTCTTTCGTTCGCGAGTAAATCAGGATATCATCGATAAATACAATCACGAATTTATCGAGGTATGGTTTGCATACGCGGTTCATTAGGTCCATAAAGACCGCTGGTGCATTCGTCAGCCCAAACGGCATCACCAGAAATTCGTAGTGCCCATATCGCGTTCTGAATGCAGTCTTTGGTACGCTTTCATCTTGGATTCTCAGCTGATGGTATCCAGATCGAAGGTCGATCTTGGAATAGTAGCTTGATCCTTGCAGTTGATCAAACAAGTCATCAATCCTTGGTAGCGGATACCGATTCTTGATTGTGAGCTTGTTCAGTTCCCTGTAATCGATACACATCCGTAGCGTTCCATCCTTCTTCTTCACGAACAATACTGGAGCTCCCCAGGGTGAGAAGCTTGGCCTTATGAATCCTTTATCCAACAACTCCTGGAGTTGTGTAGATAATTCTTGCATTTCGGATGGAGCAAGTCCATAGGGTGCCTTGGCTACAGGAGCAGCTCCTGGAACCAAGTCTATACGGAATTCGACTTGTCGTTGCGGAGGTAATCCTGGCAGATCTTCGGGGAACACATCAGGAAATTCCTTCACCACAGGAATGTCTTCGAGTTTTGGCTCCACAGCCTTCTTGTTTATAACGTGTGCTAGGAAAGCGACACATCCTTTCCTCAAGCACTTCTGTGCCTTCATGCAACTGATGATTCGAAGAGGCGCGTCTCGTTTTTCTCCATGCACGATGAGAGTTTCACCATTCGCCAAAGGAATGCGAATGATTTTCTCATGGCAAATAACTTCAGCTTTGTTCTTGGACAACCAGTCCATCCCGACTACTATATCGAAGCTACCCAATTGAATAGGTAAGAGATCGATGCTAAAGTTTCGTTCGCCAAGTTCTAGCGTGCAGCCTCTAGCAACTTCGCCCGATTCAACAAGTTTACCATTGGCTAGTTCTATGGAATAAGGAATTTCTAATCTACTAGATTCTATTCCGAGTATGCGTTTAAATTCCACAGACATGAGGCTATAATCGGCGCCAGTGTCAAATAATATGGATGCGAAGTGATTGTTAACGAGAAACGTACCGGTGACCACGTTAGGGTCCTCGCGTGCGTCTCTTGCTCCAATCACAAATGCTCGAGCCGGAGCGTTGTTTCTCTCTGGGCAGTTTTTCATGAAATGATCATTGCTTCCACACTTGAAGCATCCTTGCCCTTTCCCGTTGCCATTCTTGTTACCAGCACCGTTCCCATTTCGGTTCTTTCCTTTTCCCCAACAGTCTTCTGTTTGATGCCCCAATTTACCACATTTGTCGCACCTTGGAATGCGACAAGCTCCATCATGATGATACTTACATTTTTGGCATCTAGGCATGGAGCCTTGGTATGCTTTGGTTGCATGGGTTTTCGTCTCCTGAGACGGGTTAGCGTCACGCTTCTTGCTAAAACCCTTGTTGTTACGAGTTGCTTGGTTCAAACTGGCATGCTTTCTCTTCTTGTCGCCGGACGATTCAGCATGCGTCTCGGTCTTCTCTGTTGGGTTTAATGATAGCTTCTTCATTCGAACACAATCTTCAGTCAGGCTGACAGCCAGAGTTACAGCCTCGGTGATTGTTTGTGGTTTGGCCAACGTCACCATGCCACGAAACTCTGAGGCCAGTCCCCAAATGTAACGTTCAACACGCTTGAATTCGGGAGTCACCATGTAGGGAAGTAGTCTAGACAGATCGTGGAACCTTCGAGTGTAACCATTTATGTCAGCACCTTCCATGGTCAGGTGCCAGAACTCCGTCTCCAGCCTTTGGAGTTCAGCACGAGAGCAGTACTTCTCTCTCATCCTTTCCTTCAGTTCCTCCCAAGTGAGGCCATTAGCGGCGTCATCACCTAAGGTTTGGGCTTGCAGGTTCCACCAAGTCAGAGCTTCATCGACGAATAACCCAGTAGCAAAAGTGACTTGTTGATCCGCGGTACACTTGCTCATGCGGAAAGTAGCTTCAGTCTTCTCCTTCCAGCGCACAAATGCTACTGCACCTCCTGTGCCGTCATAGTTTATCGGCTTGCAGTCGAGGAACTGCTTGAAAGTGCAGCCTGGAATTGATTCAACCAATTCACGTGTGAGCAATTGAAGAAACAATGAAACAAAGACCGTTCATAAATTTCCTCATGCTTAGTACAGTGTCTCAAGGTTACCTTGAGCTGCATTGCCTCCAGACGAATCTCCATTCCCATTACGCCTAGCGTTGCTTGGTCCTCCACTGTCTTGAGTTCGGTTCGCCTCGTACTGGGCGATAGCAGCGGAGATCCTTTCTTCCAGTAGAGCGTTCAGCTCTTCAGCAGTTCTTGGCAGTGGAGGAGGCGGAGGTTGATCGTCATTGCGAGCATTCACAGCTTTCCTGGGTGCCATGTTCTGACAGAACATAACACAACAGGGTTAGGCATTTGTTTGATATCGTCATACTAGGCCGTAGTAGTATATATATACACAGGCAAATACCACATAAGTGACGTCAAACAAATATTACTCTAGCAGAGTATTTAGTAGGCTTGCACTGAGGAAATCTATACGTGACAAGACTTGCTGTGATTTCTGTGCACTGAATTCCATAATTATGTATGCATCCATAATTACGTAACTCCTTGCACAGTCCGCACAGCTCGTTTCATCCTCGTATCTCTTCCTTCAGGTAGGCCATTGCTTTCAGGTAAAATCACGTATACTCGTGACATTCTACTTCTAGTACATGCTAATTATCACACATAATTGCAAGTAGTTTCTAGTCAACGACAAGTGCTACTCAAGTGCACTCTAAGTCTTGTAGTGTCTTTTCTAGACTCATGTAGACAGTTTCAGGCAGTGGATGTCGCGGGACGTTTTATGCAATGAAAACTCTTTGAAAATTGTTTTCGTGAATGGATCCTAGAGATTGTAGACTAGACTCGAGAAGGAATCCTGGTTCACTACAATCGCAGCTCTGATACCAATCTGTCACACCCCTTTCTACGGCGGAAGCACGAGGTGTGATCATGAAAGGTTCTCATTGCATACGAAGAGTAAACATGCTACATGCTCAAGAAAATAACTTCAAATACCATGATTTGAAAACATACGTTAGCGTTTACATCGCTAAGTCGCATAAAGCATTGTCTTAAAAGTTTACAACTTTATTTAAAGTTAAACACAAGCGACATCCACGAGCATAAGCAAGACCACGCGCACATCCATCCTAGTTACCTGAAATACATGTGAGTTTTTGGAAAAACGTCAACATAAAGTTGGTGTGAATTCATGCGGTTTTGTATTTCATGTTTGTATACTTTGTATGAAAACATAGTTTGTGAGTAAATCAAGTTTTCATATGTAAATCCAGTTTCATGTGTACACCACGTACATCTGTATAATTCAATTTCTTCTTGAGTACCCCACGTACTCAAGTTTAATTCTCATTCTCTTGAGTACCCCACGTACTTCAAGTATAATTCAATCTTCTTGAGTACCCCACGTACTTCAAGTTATATATCAATTTTGTATGGTATGAATTTTATGTAAATACAGTATTTCTGTAATTATCAGATTGTTAATGGGTTGCAAAGCCATTAACCTGTGGCACGTCATAGGAAGTCACCAAACCTAAGGCATTTAATTGGTATATTCTGAGACACAAAAGCACTCCTCGATTCTCGCCCCGACCAGGAGTGTGGCTGCCAGGCACCCGTTAGATCTAACCTTTTGTTCTGCGGTCTAAGTATGTACACGATTAATGGTGCTTCTGTACCCTATTCGTGACACTATTTCTCATAACGCATCCTACTTGGTTCTCGTTCTCACCAAGCGCGTTTCTTGTTATCATTTCTCATAGCGTCTCTTACTTGGTTCTCGTTCTCACCAAGTGCGCTTCTCATATTCTTATATTTTGTCACACTTGGTTCTCGTTCTCACCAAGTGTACTTCTTGTATTTATATTTCGTCACACTTGGTTCTCGTTTTCACCAAGTGTACTTCTTGTATTTATATCATACCAATTATAAATTTTTGTACATTTGTACATGTATTTCACCCCCGAAGTTATAAAAACTGAAAACAGTTAAAGAGAAAAGGGGGAGCATGAACTCACAACTTTGCGTTCCTAGCGTCGTAAACTCCACCGGATTTGCTTAATTAACGTCGTAACCTATACGCGTTTTCTTAACGTTAGTCACTAGACTTGCGTCGCACAAGTTCAGTCACTCTCTTGTATATTTTCTTGTGTTAAAAATATTCTTATATTTTTAACTACGTATCTTACTTATATTATTTTCTCCAAAAATAAATATAAGTCTTTTGTGTTTTGCACTTTGCACCCGAATTATGTATCTTGTATGTTGTATGTGTATTTTTATATTTCTACTCCTCATGAGTATTTAGTGTATTTTTAAGTCTTAATACACTAGCACGTATAACACATACTATATACACTTAGCACACAAGTTGGTGATCAAATAATATATATTTTTCTTTCAAAAATATATACTTAACATCCATTTTATTCTTGAAGAAATCCTCATTTCTTATCACCAAAAATTAGGGAAACCTTAGTAATACTTTTAAACATATTTTTAGGGAATAAGTTTCTCAAAAACTTATATTTTTCTAAGTGTCAAAATTTATAAAAATTTTGACAGAGTTTCCCCTAAAAATGGAGGTTTCCCACGTTTTCAAAACGTGTGTTTATTTTCTTTTAAATCATCGTCAATCATCAATAATCATCAACAACAATTATCAACCATACTTATCAACAATAATCACTAACTTCTCCATTTCATGAACTTGAATATTTACAAAATGTGTAGTAACTTACTAGCACATTTAGTAAGTCTTGTTATCTTTAAAAATAAGTTTAATTTCTTAAAAACTTTATTTTTAAAGAATATGAAGTTTTACAACTTCTAGTCGGTTTTTACGAAAATTATTTCTTTGTTAAAACCTTTGTTACACAAGTATCCACACACTTGTTTGTTCACAAAAACCACTTTTGTTTGTGTAAGACCCGGTTTAGAACATGTGATTTCTTGGACACTTGGTCCTTTGAAAATACCGCTTGTAGATACGTAGATCTACTAGTTTTAAACACTATTTCGCAAGTTAAATTGCTTTTACACAACAAAAATGCTTTTACACAAGTCCATGTCTCATGTGTGGTAGAGTTTCACCCTTTAACCCTTGTGTTAACTAAAAACGAGCTTATGTTAAGATCCATGATCTTACAAAGTCGGGTTAAACGATGATCCGGGCTACCACATCATAGATCGGGTCTAGATGACCATAAATTTCAAATACTACAACATTTACACAACATATGTGCTATTAACCACCACTTTAAGTGTTTTTAGTAGACTTTTGTTCATCATTTTGTATTTTAACGAGATTTAACCGATACAAATCCTTTTAACCACTCTAAAATAGTTCAAATACGAGTTTTAAACATTATACCTCTAGCTCGAGGCTAGGGAAGAATCTATGCACAAAAGAGGTGGATAAAAGCTAACGGTAGAGGTCCTTCGTGTTCCGCTTGCTCCGAGGCTCCTAATACGTGACCCTTATCCCTTATATGGTGATGGAATGCAAGAACTAAACTTGAAAGTATGATGGTGGGATGTGGGGAGTTCGGCCGAGAGTGAAGGGAGTGTGAGAGAGTGGTGTGAGTTGGTGTTTATGGAAAGTGATTATTCAAGTGCTAATCCCATTTACTTATAGACAATTTAGGAGGTTATTAACCAAGGGTAATTATGTTATCTAGATACTAGACAAACCATAATATAATAATAAACCTTGTACTCTTGTGTTTCCCCAAGGTTGGGGCCGATTCCAATGGGGGGGGGGGGGTCTAGTTCGATTGTAACTAGGTGGTTAGGGAGTAATTAGTTAAGTTAAGTGTCTAACCCCGTTACTTGTATGTTACACGTTATGGCGGGTGTTAGGGTAATCAGGGACCCTAACTGGCTCAGAAAAATATAGGTAGTGAAAATAATAATATTTTCATGTTCCGGGTATAGTCCGGTTGTTCGGTTACATACCGATTCGTTAAAGTGCTAAATCACACTTTTTAGTGTCTTTTAAGTACCTTTCATGTACTCTTTCAATTCCCAACACTTAGGGAAATATTCTGGATAATAAAACGACATTTCTGCATAATATTTATATGTCTAAATGCTGATTTATTGCTGAATTGTATAAATTCTGCACTTAAAGTGCGTTTCGGGTGCTTTTTAGTGCTTATTTTTGCTTTCGTATTGCATACATATTAACCCTTGTATGTACTCTTGGGTTTTAATGCATTCTTGTTGTCGGACCTACACCTAGGCTCCAATTTTACTGTCTGACTGCTTTCTGCAGTTCAGTCGACACAGTGTGTCTTACCGGTGAGTTTACTATTATTTTTGACGCAACGCTCTTGTTTATGCATAAAGCAATATTTTGTAGTATACAACATGCATGAATTCACTTGTTTAATCATGTGTTCAGACATTGCTGACACTTAAACTCATAATTGCAGTCATTAAGCAATAATTATAGTGTACGGAAATTACCGGTTTGTGCCAGTTGTCACATAACTTGTGAACAAGTAAGACACTTAGAAACATATCTAGCTATATCCTTTTTCATACCTATCCACCAGAAATTCTTCCTTAAATCTTGATACATCTTATTGTTTCCTGGATGAATTGTATACCTTGACTTATAGGCTTCTTCTAAAATCTTATTTCTTAATTCTCCTTGCTTAGGTACCCAAATCCTATTTTTGTGGAATCTCCAAATTCCATCTGCTCCTTGTTCTAATTCCTTTATTCTTCCCTTCATTCCTTCGGCATCATCCTTGATTGTTGTTTCCTGAACATTCTTTATTTGTTCCATTAAATCTATCTGTAGATTTAATCTAAGAGCACGAACTCGTCGTTGCTTCTCATGATACTTACGACTTAAGGCATCTGCAACTGCATTTGCCTTTCCTTCATGATATTGAATATCACAGTCGTAATCACTTAGGATCTCCATCCATCTCCTTTGCCTCATGTTTAACTCTTTTTGCCCGAATATATATCTTAGACTTTTATGATCTGTATAGATAGTAAACTTACTTCCATACAGATAATGTCTCCATATTTTAAGGGCAAAAATTACAGCTCCTAATTCTAAATCATGAGTTGTATAATTTTCTTCGTGCTTTTTCAACTGTCTTGAAGCATACACAATTACCTTCTTGCGTTGCATAAGCACACATCCAAATCCTAGTTTTGAAGCATCACAATATACTTCAAAATCTTCAGTTCCTTCTGGTAAGGCTAAGATTGGAGCATTGGTTAATTTATGTTTTAAAATTCTAAAGGCTTCTTCTTGTTTAGGTCCCCATTCAAACTTAACGGCTTTACAGGTTAGCTTAGTTAACGGTACAGCTATCTTGGAAAAATCCTTAATAAACCGTCTATAGTAGCCAGCTAAACCTATAAAACTTCTAACTTCCATTGCTGTTTGTGGAACCTTCCAATTGGTAATTGCCTCTATCTTAGCAGGATCTACATGAATACCTTCGTGATTCACCATGTGTCCTAAGAATTGTACTTCTTGTAACCAAAATTCACACTTTGAGAATTTGGCGTACAATTTTTCTTTTCTTAACAAAGTTAAGAGTGCATGTAAGTGCTGACTATGTTCGTCTTGACTTTTTGAATAAATAAGTATATCGTCTATAAAGATAATTACAAATTTATCCAAATACGGTTTACAGATCCTATTCATCATGTCCATGAATGCTGCAGGTGCATTCGTTAATCCAAAGGGCATGACTGTAAACTCGTAATGACCATACCTAGTTCTGAAAGCAGTTTTAGGAATGTCTTCTTCTTGTACCTTCAATTGATGATATCCGGAGCGTAAATCTATCTTAGAAAAATATCTAGCTCCTTGAAGTTGATCGAATAGATCATCAATCCTAGGTAATGGGTATCGATTCTTAATTGTAACCTTATTCAATTCTCTATAATCAATACACATTCTCATCGAACCATCCTTTTTCTTTACAAACAACACTGGCGCTCCCCACGGGGATGAACTAGGTTGTATGAAACCTTTACTTAGTAATTCATCTAATTGCTTTTTCAGTTCTAACATTTATGTGGGTGCTAACCGATAAGGTGCCTTAGCTATCGGTATAGTTCCTGGAATTAGATGAATCCTAAATTCTACCTCCCTATCTGGTGGTAATCCTGGTAATTCTTCTGGGAATACCTCTGGGTATTCTGAGACTACAGGAATTTCCTTAAGCTCTTTTCCCTTAGTACTAATGATGACTGAAATCATATATACTATTCCTTGTTTTCGTTCATAATTAGCCACTTTCATTACTGATATGAACTTCATAGGCTTACGTGGTTTATCTCCTGTAATCACAATTACTTCTCCGGTGGGTGCCTGAATTTCTATAGAATTCTTATCACAGAGAATTCGAGCATGGTTGGCTACTAACCAATCCATTCCTAACACAACATCAAATTCGGCTAATTTCATAGGTAATAGATTTGCAAAGAATTTATGACCTGAAAGTTCTAATTCTTCATTTTGCAAAACCTTATCTATTTTAACAGAATTCCCATCAGCCGTTTCGACTGTAAAAATCTGCCTAATGTTGGTTAAGGGTATATTAAGAGCTTGGCAGAATGAAGTATTGATAAAACTTTGGTTCGCACCAGAGTCAAATAATACTTTGGCGTAAATGTTGTGAACTAGGAACGTACCAGCTATCACATCTGGAATCATCTCGGCTTCCTGAGTGGTTAACTGAAAGGCTCGGACATTCTTCTTAGTAGCTCCATCGGTTGTCTTAGCTTTGTTGTCTGCTGGTTTGACCAATTTAGGACATTCTGGTCTAAAATGTCCCTTTTCTCCACAGTTATAGCAGACTCTTGTTTTCTTTCTGCATTCCTCTTCACAATGTCCTACCATTTTACAAAAATTGCAGGTTACATTACATCTTCCAAAATGTTTCTTTCTGCAATTCCTGCAAAACGGCGGATTTGAAGATTGCCTTGTTCCTCTTTTCTTGAAGCTGTTATTATTACCCATATGAAATCCTTGGGTAATTTTCTAAGCTAGTTCCTTCTTCCTGTTTTCATCTTGCGTGCGTACCAGTTCGTCGGTTAGGGTATTAGCTAATTCCACCGCATCGTCAATAGTACGAGGTCTCGCAGCTTTAACGATGTTACGGATTTTGCTAATTAATCCCCAAATATAGCGAGAAATGAGTACCGGTTCTGGCGAAGCCAGCGTTGGTACCACTCTAGCATATTCAAAGAATGTCGAAGTATAATCGCGACAATCTACACCCATCATTCTATGGTTTAAAAAACTTATTTGCCATTTGTTCTTTTTCATACTCAGGACAGAATTTTCTTTCTACAAGATTCTTAAATCCTTCCCAATTCATGGCGTAAGCTATCATTCTTCCTTTTGCTTGTAACACCGTGTTCCACCATTCTAGCGCCCCTTGTTTATAAAGGTTTGACGCGTACATGACCTGATCATCCTGAACACATTTACTTATGGCAATTACTGCCTCGGTTTTCTCTAACCAACGCAGTGCCGCAATCGCTCCTTCATTGCCTGCAAACTCAGTGGGTTTACAAGCAAGAAATTCTTTATAAGTGCAACCAGGTGTTGCAGCTTTCATTTTCTTAGGGAGCGGAGCTTGTCGTGGTTCATTATCATGATTAAAATGATCATTGCCTCCGTTTACACTATTACTAAAGTTATCTTCAGAAATACGTTTGCTAGGAATGATTTGTTGAGGTTCTATTGGATTTTTAACAGCAGCAACGAATGCTGGAATAGCATTGGCTATCCCTTGAGCAACTATAGTTTCTATATCCTGCCTAGTCATATATTGATCCCTCGGTTGTTGCTCAGATTGATTAATCTCATTAACTGGTTCATTATTAGCGTTTTCCATCTGATAATTAATATATATAATTTATTAGTATCAAATAAATAACAATTACACAAAACAATTATACAGAATTCATAACACCAATATAGCCAAAACTATCGATTCTCGATTTCCATTTATATTTAATAGTATGCATCAATACACACTATCATCTTACAAAGTTTTATTTGTAGTTATTTTACAGACTAATTTTACTTATTACTATTACACCACTACAGTTCCATAAACCCCCTATCTTTTGTTAGTTGGTATTCTAGTAACGACGTTCCCTCTTATCGTAAGTCCAGGAGATCTGTCCCAAAATCTCTTGGATCCTATTCCCAGCATCTACTAGTTCTTTGTCAAAATGGCGGAGTTCAGCCATTTTCTCGTTACTCATTGGTGAATTTGGTAAAGGTTCTGGATTGAATTGAGGAAAAAGCTTATAGGGATTGTTTTGTAACTGTATTTCATTAGTCAACCATTCGTCTATTTGTGAGTGGATTGAAGGGTTTGGAATAGCTGGTTCTAAGTTCATTGGTAGTTGTGTTTCAAGAGAATGAATAAAATCATTTTCATTACTCGGCTTAATAGTATCATAACTTGTCAATATCAGATCTAGCTCTTCCTGAGATGGTAACCCCTCAATTTGCCTAGAGCTTTCCCCAATTTCCATTTTCTTAGGTTTGGATTTCTCGAGAGATAAAGCGTTGAATTCTCTAGGTTCTTCTATGTCGGGTATATACCTATTGAAATCTCTGGAAACCTCTATTCTTACCGGATAAAGATTTAAATTTTGAAGGGCGTCAGACAAGTCACTCATGCTGTTTAGCAAAATTCACAAAATTACTAAGTTAAAAATCATAACAAAATTTTATAGAAAACTTTTAAATATTATTTCATACTGGGTAAGGTTTCTAGACTGTAGGTAATCCGGGTACTAAAACTTTGAGTCAAATTATTTTAAAGATTATTGCTACAGTGGCTAGCATATAAAGATCTGCCCATACTGTACACAATTAATCAGATAATAAAACACATAATTATAAAATAGTAATTAATAAAAAATTAAGTATTTTCTAAATACTTAATTGGCTTAAATCAGTGGTTCTGATACCACCTTTTTCTGTCACGACCCCCGACCCGGTTTGACCCGTTTCAAGAGCCGCGGGACAGAAATCCCGTGGTATTTAATTAACAGCGGAAGTTTCTTCAGGATCTTTTAAAAACTGAAATATTTCCCGATTATTTTATTTCACAACTCGGGATAAAATCCCGGTAATTTACAATCATAAGATTTCACGGAGAAATCTTTTATTTTACAAAACATGTTTCTTTATTTTATACTGAGCCACTTCCTTAAGCTTGTAGTGCTTCGCGGCACTTTTCCTGGATCACAACAGATCACCTGAAACATGTTTGAAAAAGGTTTTGTCAGCGGGAAATACTGAGTGAATCATTCATTTTACTAAGACGACTTGTTTGTTATAATTTACAGTATTAAGAGAGATTACAATGTTTCCAGATATCAAACCAACTACCCACAGTACTTGTCACTCGAACATCCATCGGTAGCCTCTTTGCCCGATGGTGTCTGTGACTATGGTCATATCACTCATTGGCTAACTCGTTGTCCAATAGTGACGGTTATCAAGTAATGTATACAAAACCCCACATACCTGCTGTAACTTGGTGATTACAAAGACTTAATCCCCGTAATTATAACTTTGAAATAAACATGCTTTTATAAATCAAATTTGATAAAAAGAGAATGACTCACATTGCAGATTTAATTTGAGTAGAGCCTAGCCTACTGATTAGCCTTTTAACCTAAATTAATAATAGGCACACAATTCGGTTAGTAACTTAATACAGCATTTACGATAACTCACGAGATTAAACCTTCACATCGAATGACAAAGTGCGATACTTAAACATCCATTGAATTAACAACGAATGACAAAGCATAAACCCTAATGTGGGCAGCACTTAAACATCCATTGGATAGTTTAATCAATCGGACATTGGATCGTATCAGCGATCGAGTTATTACCCTGATTGTGGCGTCGATTAGTGAATCGTGTGTGTTAATTGTGGTAAACAGAACGTATCTCAATACATTCAGCGAAGTTTTACGTCGTTTCAATACCAAAATTCGATTGCCAATGTCTGTTATTTATACTTAAAATTTGGCCAGGCTTGTGCACCGTAAGACTGAAATCCTTGCGGTGCGCAAGGGACACCTAACAGGCTTGCGCACCGTAAGCCTTTTTCCTTGCGGTGCGCAAGGGACACGTTTTTAACCTAGGTTAGCCACGTCTGGAACTAGCCTAGCTGAGTCAGTAGTTTCGTAAATTTCAAGTTTGACAACGTTTTATGTAGATAATCGTTAACTAGGGTGTACCCCCCCTGAGTTTTAGGGGCCCTGATCCTGATTGTTCTGAAATTTTTAGGGTTTGTGCAGAATCACTTGGGTGTCTCAATTAGGGTTTCCTATTGGTCAAATTATTTTAATAAATATGACTTTTGATGAGAGTTGTTACATGATGTAAACCCCGGGACTTTACTGGGGAAAAGGGAGTAGTAGATTGTATAAATTGGTTGGACGAAATGGATACGGTTGTAGACATCAGCGGTTGTGCTGAAAGGGACGTAGTAAAATACGTATCCCAATCGTTCAAAGGAGAAGCACTGGCGTGGTGGAAGTCTCTCATACAAGCTGCTGGGAAGATCCCACTCTACAATCTATCATGGGATCAGTTTGTTGCTCTCATTAAAGATAATTATTGCCCGCAGCACGAAGTTGAGAGAATTGAGTCAGACTTCCTATCTTTAGTGATGAAGAATTTAGACTGCCAAGCATACCTCACCACTTTTAATACCCTATCTCGGTTGGTTCCGTACTTGGTAACCCCAGAGCCTAAGAGGATTGCTCGCTTCATTGGGGGTTTGGCCCCAGAGTTTAAATCAAGTGTTAAGGCATCAAGGCCTGCAACCTTCAGATCAGCAGCTGATCTCTCTCTCTCTTACCTTGGACGTAGTCAGGTTGAGAGCACTCAGGAATTCAGAAGAGAACAAAAGGAAGCGTGAGGATGATA
Source organism: Helianthus tuberosus (assembly GCA_030545235.1). Classification (NCBI taxonomy): domain Eukaryota; kingdom Viridiplantae; phylum Streptophyta; class Magnoliopsida; order Asterales; family Asteraceae; genus Helianthus; species Helianthus tuberosus. Next base: position 47,311,097 of record CM060420.1, read on the forward strand.
CCTCACGAAGATCAAGTAAGAAACACCGAGGTAATGACGACCACAAGAAAGGGTCGGGATCTAGGAGAGATGGGCAACAATCGGGGGATAAGCCCAAATGTAAAACATGCAAGAAGAATCATTTTGGGAAATGTCGATTTGAGTCGAAATCCCAGTCTCACACGAGATCCTGTGGGATTTGCAAGTCTACTGATCATAAGACTTTGGAGTGTAAGAAGCTGAAGGATGCAACATGTTATGGTTGCAATGAGAAAGGGCACATTAAGTCTAATTGCCCAAAGTACGCCACGAAAGCCGAAGATGGGAAAAAGACCAATGCGAGGGTCTTCAAAATGGACGCTAAGGAAGCTGTTCAGGATGACAAACCTGATTATGGGTACTTTTCTCGTAAATGATGTTTTTGCTAGAGTATTGTTTGATTCTGGAGCAGATAAGTCTTTTGTAGATAATAAGTTTTGTGAGTTGTTTGATTCACGAAGATCAGTTGAAGCTAACTCTTCGTCACTACTATCGGGTGGAAAAAACAATGATATTTCATTTGTCATTTTAAATAATAGGGGTAGAGATTAGTTTTTGAGAAATGAAAAATGGGTTGGTGAGAATTTGGTTGGAATTGTTCGAGATAAATTGTTATTTGGGTTGGGTTTATATATTGTAAAATTGTAAATTATTTTTTTTTAAATATTATAAACGGCTATCAAAGGAGTTTTTGCCTCCACCAACGATCCAAAAGCCCACATGTAACACCTCGAAAATTTACGTCCAATAATGTACTGACACGTGTCATGGGCTTTGAATATGTGAAAACATACTTTAGAGGGACTAAAGTTGACAAACAGTGAAACTATGTGAATATAAGGGTCCAAAGTGTCAACAATTGATAAATAGGCTCTACAATAACCCTACATGGTGTTTATAACCTTAAACGGATAAATCATGGATCATACGAAGCGAGAAATGAAAGAAAGTGAGGAATTACAAACTACAGGGACTAAATATGTCAACATGTTGAAAGTATACCTCTGAGTGACCTTTTGGCAAACCCGAAGCTTTGTAATGATAAAATATACTCACTAGAATATGTGATAAAAATTTCATCAAGTTTCGTTATCCTATGAGAAAGTTATGATCAAAACCGTGCACGAAGGGTTAATTGCGTTAACGTTGAATTTCGAGACTTTTCGGGTAAGTACAAAGTTAACCAAGGACTTTACCATGTTTATAAAAGTCCCAAGGTCCTTAAAAATCAGATTTTAGGGTCTAATGTGCAAGATAAATAGCCAAAAACACGTTACAAAGGTCGGGGACTGAATTGTAAAATGTTGGAAACTTGTAAAGCTGGTCACCCACATGTACGCGGCCCGCGAGGGGCCTGTCGCGGCCCGCCTACAAGCTGCCAGTGACGTATCAGCGCACAGATGCCAGTACATGCATCTAGGGGCACTTGGACACTTCTCACAACAACAGTAGACCTCTGTGGCAGCCTCTAATCAGATCAAAATTGAGATAAAAGGATCTTGAAGCTTACTACATTGAACATTTGCATTCACAAATTTCACAAGGCAACTTCTGGAGCTCTCTGGACGACAAGACAACTTCCTAGTGATCTCTAAGCTTTGTTAGGACTCTTGTAAGTGTTCATAACCTTCTCAAATCCGTTCTAGCTTAGTTTATTAACCGAAAGTCAATCCATCGTAAATTAAGTTTGACTTCGTGATTAAACGAAATTGGCTCAGTCTTTTCTCAAATTGAAAGTACCTACAAGTTGGTATTTATGTGGGTAACAAACCCTCAAAAGGGTATTTTCAGATTCCCACTCTAAGTATGATAATTGTCGAGTCAAAGCTTGTTTCAAAAAGTCAACAGAATTGTTATTTGCAAATTTAAGCATGATTAGCAATGTAGGGTACATGCAACCTGTTTGATCATTAAAATAATTTGGTAATTAATGTAAGAACATGTCTCAACATGTTCATCTCGACAATTTTCAGTTTAAACCCGAATCGGAACCGAAAGTCGCATAAATTGACTTTTTCTTTGACTTTCAGTTCGGATCCGTTCATGCATGTTTGAGATCTGCCTTAGAGCTTATTTTGGACCAATTTTCATATAAGTATAACTCTCTGAAATTTTACAACTTGGTTCAACACTTATCCGATTCATATGCATGTTTCCGATTTATGCTTAAAAGTTGACTATGCCCTTTTGACTATAAAATATGATTTTTGAAAAAATGAAAGAGTAGAAACATTTGTTACTGATTTATAAACTTGCACCAAAAATTTGATATCAGTTTGAGGTCTAGATTAAGAGTTATGCTCAATATCGTAATTTGAAAGCTTTATGTTACTTAAATGGCGTAATTAACATATAACCCATTTAAACCCACTTTTTGATATCAAACTTTTTACCCACTAATATTATATAATATTTTGGGATTTTTGAAGATTTTTATTTAATTTTTGGCTAAGCATAACATAGGTCTCTAGGTTTGATTCGGTTATGACGGTTTTGCCCTTTTTAGCCATAAAATGAGTTTTATAAATCCTTTTGACCCAAAACCTTTTTCTACTGATTTTAGTTGTTAAATAAAATATTTTGAGCCTTCTGGAATTATAAAAATATCAGCTTTCTTTTAAAAACCCGGAAATGGCTCCAAATCGCCTTTTTAAGCGTTTTTATCGCATAGTATGCACTATAACCATATTAGACATATAAGATTGATACCTACTGATGTTTTTAGCATATTTTTATATAATAACAGTAAGTACAAGTTTATAAACTCAGGTTTCCAATTTTGACATTTTTAGCCCTTGTGAAATTACCAAAATACCCCTAAGGTGCATAGTTTGGTTTTAAATGATAAGTTTCACATATGGGTCGTACCCTACTGTTATAACATGTTAAATTAAGTATATTTACTATATGAACCAGACCTGTAACTCAGATTTCTAATTTAACTCTTTTATAATCTTTTAAATGACCAAAATGCCCTTATGAGTCATAAATTGTGTTTAAATTCATTTGGGGCATAATAGAAGATATCTAACTGATATTATAACATATTTAAGCCATATTATCTCAGGGAACTTGCATATGACTCTTATGGTTACCCGTAATGCCCTTTCGCGCTCGGTTCGGTTTATGTAACTAGTTTGCATAAATTGACCGAAACGGGTCAAACCTTATCATTTTTGTCTCAAAATCCAGAATGTATTTAGTATACCCATATTATACAAGTATTCAAACTTTTCGGGTCTAAATCACATTCTATCCGGTCTTCGCTTAATCGTGCGTTTGAACCGTTTCGTCCTTAAAGCTAACCGGTCTAAGCTTAAGCTTAAATAAAGACCCGTTAGAAATCTAATAGGTTATTATAAACCTTCGTTCCAGATTAGGAGCACCGGTAAAAGCTACTTGCATTTTTCTTGTTGAGAATTATACCTTACTCAGTTAAATACTTTTAACTTATTTTCCCTATACGGGCTTGGGTTACGGTATATAGAATACCGCTTGATCGAGCATCAAATCTTACATCGTTGGGTGGTTAATTGAATAATTTGATCGGCTCGTTTAAACAGTCTTGTTCACTTAAAGCCTTTGGGGGGTTAATGACCATGTCCCGGATATCCTTGGCATCATCTTACGAGATGGCCACAACCTGAGCACGAGGTGTAGGCGTACACCTGTCAGTGTATAACTCTATAATGTGGTGTGTCTATTGATCTTTAACCCGGACAAGATCCGGGCTACTGAACGCACAAGTAACATGTAATTCGTTCACATGATTATATTGTATAATTAACCCAAGTTATAAAAAGGTTTTGTGCCACGTGCATTCAAATCAATTTTCAACCATTTTCAAAATGAGTCAGTTAAATTGTATTTACCAGTGTAAACTGACGTATTTTTCCCAAAAAGGTTAAGTGCAGGTGCTACACGTAATAGGCTGGCTGTCTTCTAGAGCGTCCACAATAAGTCTCGCAAGCTTGGACGACAATAAACTGTTGAACAATATCTTATTTTTATTTTGATCCGCCTGTGGATCCGTTTCAACTATTTATGATATTTAATATTACACTTTATGAAAGTTGAAATGAATCTATCTTTGCTTCCGCTGTGCATTTATATATTGTGTTGTTTGTCTATGATGATACCAACTACGTCACGATACTCCCCACTGGGCCCATCGGTGACACGTGGAAAATAGGGGTGTGACACCACAACGGTCAAATACTCGGAAGCGGTGATTAATCACTGATTTTTTGGTCACCGCACGGTAAAGTCATTGTCGATGGTGGTGTTGCCGATTGGTAAACACACTTACCGAACCCTTCCCCGTACCCACCCCGTTCACCCTAAGTTTATGTTGGTAATTTATTGATATGTACTTTTTAACCAATAGAAAGGATAAGAATTATGAGAGAAGAAGTGAATTTTGGTACATAATAGTGGAAAGGAATGATAGTTACTGTAACACCCCAAAATTTATAAAACTTTATATTAGAATTATAAAGTACAAAATCGACGAGAATAAGCTAACAAGGAAATAAATAACTTAGTTAGTTATGAGTCTTGTAGTAACACATGAATGAATTAAAGTGCCTAACTTATAAACTAAACAAAAGTTAAGGGACCAAATTTGTAAAACTTGAAACTTGAATGTTTAATAAGTAAATAACACACCAAACACACACCTGAGTGTGTGTCTGGGTCGAACAAAACAAGGGGCGACCAATGGGTTCCTCTTCAAACCCTAACTCTCACAAAAACTCACTAATTGGAGGCTCAAATCAAGTCAAAATCGAAATCTGGATATAGACTAGTTATCACCTCGGCGAAGTGATCATAAGGTATGTGAAATCTCACTATTTGGTTCCATCTTAAATTTTACATGAACTCATGAAATTCGGATTTGAGCTTACAAGATCATTATTTGGATGAAATTGAGAGAGAAATCAAGTCTATGACGAAACCCTAACCATTTACTTGTTGAATTGATGATTATAGTTGTGAAATTATGATCCTACACTCATGTGTCAAGTGGGTTTTGTAGAATTATGTTAAACACTAGGATTAACATTGTTAACTTAGTGTATTTAAGCTCTATGGTGTGAATTTAGACTTGTTGATATGAAAATTTGCATGAAATTGTGAAAGGATGCTTAAATCTTGGCTAAATAGTTAATCAAGAACTTGATTTTTAATTGTACGAAATCATGCTCATTAGGTGTTTGATGTAATGCCGAAGAGAAAAAAAATATTAAAAACCCGACTAAAAACGCATATTAGACTAGTGTGTAAAATTATGCGTTATATGCTATAAGAGAGTTCTAAATAACTATGGTTGAACTCTATAGGCAAAGAAACCGGGACATCAAGCGGACAAGCTAGTGGCGATACGCGTTTAAAAGGATTGCTCGAAAGGTACGTGACTTTGGTCCCGTCACAATATGAATATACGTTTAATTTTTAGTTTGATAATGGTGTCGAAATGTAGAAATTGCGTTTGACATGTCATTAAAGTGGCGTAGTTCACTCGACACTCATACGGGTCAAAACACTAGTTATAACAGTTTGGTTCGACATTAAGGTGAGGATTTTCACTTGTCAATCAAACGGGTCAAAACCGTGTTCATAAAACGATCTTGTGCATAGAAAATTGAAAGTCTCATAATGCGCTAATGCTGGGTAGCAATTTAGCAATGAATGGTTACATTAAGCCAAGTTATAAATCAGTGATATCGGGTCGATTGGCATGAGTTAAATGTAAGACTTGCATAAAGGTGGTATGCTTGTAATTTTTAGAAATAAGTATGACACTCGAATGCAAACGTAAAGCCATGAAATGGTTCAGATATGTCAAAAGTTACAAGCCCGGTATATGGGAGAATGAGACTAGAATGCCCAAGAAGTGTATATTGAATAATATGCACATTAGTTAATGGGTCGAATAACTGAATCATAGAATCTGTAAACCGATTGTTCGTAAACTATTTTTCATTAAGAGAATTTCACATGGTTAGATCCGTAATTTTAATACGGACGTATAGGAAAAAGAATCGGCTAAAACGGACGTATAAATTGTAAGTTATGAAAGTTTGAAGTTGACAAAGGAAAATAAGGTTGTTGGGCAAATATGCAGCACCCAACAACAATCTTTCTGCCGAAATAGTGTTGTCGCGCTACGCGACGCTGAATTACTCTAGCTGTCGCGGGCCGTGAAGGCTGGCCTTTAATACGTCGCGGGGCGTGACAGCCCCCATTTGCAGAATTTTGTTTGTTTTTCATTGTTTATGCAATAGATCTTGTACTTACTTGATTCTAAGATGTCAAAACTAACAATTGCTAGGGTTTTGACCGTAGGATGCACGTTTTGTTGTGAATGTCGATCAAGTAAGGGAAATCAAGAACCGAACACAAGTTTTGAAGGCTTCCGCGTTAATTTAATCTAGCTAAACAATGTTGTTTTGTAAACTCTTTTAGATGTGAATGTTTTAAACTAGATGGTTGGTTATGTTAACTCGCAAAAACTATGTACATCTTTACTTATTAACTAAGTTTTTGCTAAATATGCATTTTGTTTTAAAAAGTGTGTATTTTTATAATAAAATATTGGAAATATAAAACGAGTGTTACAAGTTGGTAATCAGAGCTTAAGGTTATTAACAAGGTGTCACACCCCGACCACGTAAAACATCAAATCATGGCGGAAACGTCGGGGAGTGTTGTAACAGAATTATTGTTTCACAACCATGGCATTTCAAATTATGTTTTATTTAAAAACAAATATGGAATACATTGTCTTAAAACAAGAAACAAAGAGAACATAACATGATTAAACTAGTCTATCTTCATTTTAAGTCACTAAGGCACAGGTCTGCCTAATTGTATCTCGTTCATCCTATGCAACAGCTCCTAAAAACACATGTGAAAATAGGTACGTCAGCATAAAAATGCCTGTGAGATACATAAGTTTTATGAAAATAGGATTCATGACTTGAGTTTAAAAGAATGTTTAATGAAAAATTTGTCATGAACCTTGTTAAGTGTTTTCTTTTATAAATCATATGAAAATGTAATAAGAAATCAGATTATATATAAAAGAAAGGTGTATGGTTAATTAAATAAGCAAGTAGAATGAGTTGTATAAAACAAACTGTTTTGTAAAACAATGTCTTGAGAAAAATATGTTATTTATGTAAAATGTTATATGTCTAAACTGAAATGATTTAAATAACGCTACGATATGTAATATCATATAAGCACTTATATATAGGAAGTACTAGCGGCGTATCTACCATGCTTGTATCATATTACACATGCCTCGTTACTTAAATCACTTACCCAAACAAAACACCATTGTAAAATGTTCATGTTTATACCAATTGTCAAAATGTTTATGTCAAAATGTTTATGTCAAAATGTAAATCATGTAATGTGTATCCAAAATATCATGTATGGCAAGTGAAATATATCAGCTAAACCATAGGTAAAAATGCACAAAACAAGGTATTGAAGTAAAACATAGTTTAAATCAAAGTTATGTTTTGTGGAAATGCATGCTATACTGATACAAACATCTATGCGGTATTGTGAAAATGCATACATTCAAGCCTTGAGATTGTGGTGACAAACCCTTAAACAAATTAAAGGTTCATCTGAGTTATGTGTATCGAATTCGGTCATTCCTTCCATCCAAACATACCTAGGATGCCAGGAACGGGAGTTGTCAGTTCATATGGTACCACTACCTACTAATGAACGGCGTGATCAATGTTAATGAATGTATTCTTGTCCCATTTAAACAAACCAAATACAACAACCATACCCAGTAAATCCCACAAATAGCAAAGCTATTTAAACAAACCAAATGTCATACCAAAATGTAAGCATGTGAATGTAAAACAAATGTACTAAGTATGCAACAAATGAACATATATAGCATGTGACGTGATGTAAAACAATGCACTAAGTATGCATTAAATGGACATACATAGTGTAAAATGGAATGTAAAACGATGTACTAGGTATGCAACAAATGGACATACATAGCAAAAACACAATGAAATCATGTACTATAAGTGTACCAATGAACACAACAAGCATATGATATGAAAACATGGAAAGACACGAAAGTAACAAGTAGGCACATGTGTTTCACCCCAAAACGTTTGAAAAACAGTAAAAGAGGGGACTATGTACTCACTTGAGATTGCTCGATAGTCTTTAGATAACCACCAAGCAATGCTAGAAAGATCACGGAATCAAACGGCACCTAATATAGGTATCTATGTTAATAAACAGACCTAAATCGGAGGATCGGATAAGATGTGGTTTTGTAAACCAAATGAGTCTAAGAACTCATGTAATATGGTTTAACAAGCTCACATTCTAGAACGGAACTTATCCTAAGTGCTTACGACCCATTATGACTCGTTTAAGTAGCTTACGCTACCTTAACGCGTCGTTCGCGTAAAACGCGTTCGGACCGCCTATCTAGTCCTATGATAAGTAAAATATGCCTTAACATATCTAATTATGTTGCCTAATCAGTTTAGATGTAAAAACATTATGTTACATATGCTTAAAATGAATTTTGGCGCAAAAAGGGCATTTTGGTCATTTACCTAAGGCATATAAACTACCTATCATACAACTACTTAAACGAAGTGACCATAAGGTATAACCTCGGAAGGTTATTCCCTATGCAACTATGGTCACCTATGTGTTTGGTCGGATCCTAATGATCGACCAAATGGGTCGGGTTCGTAAGTATCAGCGATTGATTAGATCGCTTACCTTACGACCCTATATAAGCACAAATCTAAAAGTGACGAGCTAAACATGTTAAAACATGTTTAATGAAGTTTGAAAACAGATTCGGTATCAAAACAAAGGGTCTTGATACCTAAAAGTAGTTTGGTTACAAAATACGCAAGAATACGCATTTTGGCCGAAACTACGACTCGTCACTATGCCTAAATAACGTGGTAATCAGTAGGTATAGTCACAAGGAACTATAACCATCGTGATTATGCTCACGTTATGATGTTCAAACGAACTTCATGTTAACCATAAATTGGTCAAAGCTGAAAGTCAAACGTTTGACTTTCACGTTAAAACGCGTAAAAGAACGAAAGAATACTTACAACGGGTCTAAGCTATGGAGTTTTGATCCGATTACTCTCAGGTATGAAGTGAATACTCCAACTTAGAGAGCCAAATCAGATCAACGTGTGAGTTTGAGCAAATGGGGGTGGGGTTTATATAGAGTTTGGAGAGCCGTTAAGATCATTCATTGAAAACCGAGCTTCGATCACAACCATACATGTGCACCCATGGTTTTATAATACCATGGGCACCCCAAAAATGGCCCATAGATTCGAAAATACCATGTGCAAGGCCCCTAAACAGCTGGAACAGGTTGTAATTAGCTGGAAAACACATTTTTGTAGGTCTGACACTAGCTCGCGGCCCGCGTAAGAGTCATGGGGGGACTTACACGGCTCGCCTGAGATCCCAGTTCAGCAACAAACTTTCAGTTATTACAGTTTTAGTCCCTGCAGTGTTGTAACCTCATTTCCGTCACATCTGATGCCCGTTAAGCCAACTTTAAGGCCCTACAATGATGCCTAAACATAGTGGACATGAAACATGCTCAAAAATATGCCGGATGTCGGATCGTTTGGTCGTACGGACGCGTTATTTACTTAATTACAACGAAATACGCACGAACGCGAAAAACGATCCAAATTACGCGACGAATGGATTTTTCTCATGCCAATCACTAAAATAAAATATTTTAGTGGTTACATAAAATTTTGGATGTCCGGATGTATTCAGAACATAAGATATGCGCGAAAATGCAAACTTATGCACTTTTTTACGCTTTTAGTCCCTGAATGACCAAAGAGTTTATTTTAGCACACCGAACAACTCAAACCCTATTTCTAAGCTATGTGAAGGATGTTTAGGGTGTGTTTAACTTATGATCAAGTTCCGGAATGTCTGTTACAGTACTAATCAGCATACTTTCGCAGTTTTTCGAATTTAGTCACTGTAAGCGAATAAACTTGATTTTGCCATACCAAAGCCTTCAAAACTTATTTCCAAGTTATGTAAGGGTTATTTAAGGTATGTTAAGCATATGTTTATGTTTCGGAGTGTTTGTTGCGTTAAACTGATTACGTTTACGCACCAGTTTGCGTATAACTCTCCAAAAGCGATATAGAGTTTGAAATTGAACAAAAATCAAAACATGAAAAATGTCAAACATAAATAAACAAACATTGGGGTTAAATAACATTGTTTTATTGATAATTGAACTGTTTACAATGATTACAAGTACAGGTGTCACAGTCTCCCCTACTTGTGGAAATTTCGTCCCGAAATTTATTTAGAGGAAACCTGTGAGAAAAGATGTGGATATTTCGCCTTCATTTGATCTTAACATTCCCAAGTAAATTCCGGTCCATGTTTAGATTCCCAGCAAACTTTGATCAATGGAATACGCTTGCGTTTGAGCCACTTGACTTCACGGTCCGTGATTTCCACAGGTTTCTCAACAAAATGCATCGTGTTATCAACACGAATTTCGTCAACTGGTATGTGGAGGTTCTCATCAGCCAAACACTTCTTGAGATTGGACACGTGAAAGGTTGGATGAACGTTTCCAAGTTCAGGGGGTAATTCAAGTCTGTAGGCTACCTTACCGATTCTTTCGACGATCTTGAATGGTCCAACATATCTAGGTGCAAGTTTTTCTGTCTTTCCAAATCTGATCACACCTTTCCAAGGTGGGACCTTAAGTAATACATGATCACCGACTTGAAATTCCAAGGGCTTGCGTCGTCGGTCCGCGTAACTCTTTGGACGGCTTCGAGCTGTCTGAAGGTTATCACGAACTTTCTTAACCTTATATGTTGTGTCTAGAATAAGGTCAGGTCCAGTAAGCTGAGCCTCACCGATCTCATTCCAGCAGACTTGTGAACGACATTTTCGACCATAGAGAGCCTTGAAAGGAGCCCTGTTGATGCTGGAGTGATAACTGTTGTTGTAAGAGAATTCAATCAATGGAAGATGTGAATCCCAACTACCACCAAAATCGATCACACAAGCTCTAAGCATATCCTCCAAAGTATGGATTGTTCTTTAAGTTTGGCCATCTGATTGTGGATGATAAGTTGTGCTCAGATTAAGTTGGGTCCCCATAGCAGATTGCATGGTTCTCCAAAAACGAGATGAGAATCGAGCATCTCTGTCAGAAATAATGTTCAAAGGAACACCATGTCTAGATACAATTTCGTCCACATAGATTTTAGCAAGCTTGTCAGCAGATAGATCCTCATGGATCGGCAAGAAATGCACTGACTTTGTAAGACGATCAACAACTACCAAGATGGCATCATGACCTTTCTTTGTGCGCGGAAGTTTGGTAATAAGATCCATAGCAATGTTTTCCCATTTCCAAACTGGAATCTCTGGTTGCTCCAATAAACTAGAAGGATGTTGATGCTCAGCCTTAACCTTAAGACAAGTAAGGCATTTTGATACGTATAAGGCAATGTCTTTCTTCATACCAGGCCACCAATACTGAGTACGAAGATCCTTATACATTTTGTCTGCACCAGGATGAATAGAATAACGAGACTTATGAGCTTCATCCATAAGTAGGGTGCGAATATCATCTTGGCTTGGGACCCACAAACGGTCCATAAAATAATATGATCCATTGTCCTTCAGTTCAAGATTGGGCTTAATGTGATAGGGTAATTCCTTACCCATCAAGTCTTGTGAAACACAAGTGTGTTGAGCCTGAGAAATGCGGGTTTGAATATCAGATCGAGCTTGAAAATCAGATTGAACACGAACACAATGAAGCTTGACACGTTCTTTATGACTTAAAGCGTCAGCCACAACATTTGCCTTACCAGGATGGTAGTGAATTTCACAGTCATAGTCGTTTAGAAGTTCAACCCAACGTCGTTGCCTCATGTTGAGTTCTTTCTGATTGAAGATATGCTGAAGACTTTTGTGGTCAGTGAAAACCACACATTTTGTTCCATACAAATAGTGTCTCCAGATTTTGAGAGCGAAAACAACTGCACCTAACTCAAGATCATGTGTGGTGTAGTTCTTCTCGTGTATCTTCAATTGCCTCGATGCATATGCTATGACTTTGTTCCTTTGCATGAGAACACAGCCAAGACCCAAGTTTGATGCATCACAGTACACGACAAAATCATCATTACCCTCAGGCAAAGATAGAATAGGCGCATCACAAAGCTTCTGCTTCAAGGTCTGAAGCGCTTCCTCTTGCTTGGATCCCTATTCAAAGGGTTTGTTCTTCTATGTTAGAGCAGTTAGAGGAACTGCAATCTTTGAGAAGTTCTCGATGAAGCGGCGGTAATAACCCGCGAGACCAAGAAATGAACGAACTTCAGTAGGAGTAGTAGGCGTATCCCAATCCTTAATCGCGCTGATCTTCGAGGGATCTACATGAATACCTTGTTTGTTGACAATGTGTCCTAAAAATTGAACTTCCTTAAGCCAAAATTCACACTTGGAGAATTTGGCAAAAAGTTGTTCTTTCTTCAGGAGTTCCAGAGTAAGACGAAGATGTTGCTCGTGATCAGCTTGCGTCTTAGAGTATATCAAGATGTCTTCAATGAAAACGATGATGAACTTATCTAAATATGGTTTGCAGACCCTATTCATCAAGTCCATGAAAATAGCATGAGCATTAGTTAAACCGAATGGCATAACTGTGAACTCATAATGCCCATAACGAGTGCGGAATGCTGTCTTGGGAATATCTTCTTCATGCGCACGAAGTTGATGATACCCAGAACGAAGATCAATCTTCGAAAAACAAGTCGCACCCTGTAACTGATCAAAGAGATCATCAATGCGAGATAGGGGATATCGATTCTTGATGGTAAGCTTGTTAAGCTCACGGTAATCTATGCACATTCTGAAAGATCCATCCTTCTTCTTGACAAAAAGAATGGGAGCACCCCAAGGTGAAAAGCTAGGACGAATAAAACCTTTGTCAGAAAGCTCCTGAAGCTGTTTAGACAATTCTTGCATCTCAGACGGTGCAAGACGATATGGAGATCTGGCAATAGGATTTGCACCAGGTACAAGATCAATACGGAACTCGAATTGGCGTGCTAGGGGTAAACCAGGTAACTCTTCAGGAAACAGTTCAGGATAATCCCGAATGACAGGGATATCTTGAATAGACTTACCTTTGCCTTAATCTGCTACGACATGTGCCAAGAAAGCCACATAGTTCTTTCGCAGATACTTCCGAACTTGAAAACAAGACATGAGCTTGAGACTATAGCAGGTTTCTCACCACGAACCTGTAGGATCTCACCTGACGAAAGCGGAACACGAACAATCTTCTCAAAACAAACTACCTCTGCGTGATGCTTGGCTAACCAATCCATACCCACTATAACGTCGAAACTCTCAAGTTGCATTGGCATGAGGTCAATAGGAAAAATATGGTTGTTAAGGTTCAACTGGCAGTTACGAAGAACAGAATCAAGAACAATGGGATCACCACTAGCAACTTCTACTGTTAAAGGCTTTCCTAGTTTCATTCTAGACACGCGAAGCAATGGCTCAAAAGACAATGACACAAAACTCTTATCGGCACCTGAATAAAAAAGAACAGAAGCAGACTGATTGTTAACAAAGAACGTACCGTTCACCACCTCGTTGTCTGCTTGCACCGCAATAGCATTCATATTGAAGACTCGACCTCGAGCCTGAGACTGATTCTGATTTGCATTAACCAGCCTTGGACACTTATTTCGATAATGGGTCAGGTCTCCACAATTATAGCACGAACAAGGAGGAAAATGTGGTCGTCCAGCTTGTGCTTGCTGTTGAGCAGGCAGTTGAGCAACCTGCTGAGCTGGGTTACGTGCTGCTTGATTCTGAGCAAAACGACAAATATCAGCAAGATGACCTGACTTCCCACAGTTGGTACAGAAATGGTACGGAACTTGCGGCTGATGGTGACTATTGCATCTGTTGTACATCGGTGCATTCCCCGCATACCGTTTCTTAGTTGGTGGTTGTGCAGGTTGATTGGGGGCTGCCTGGTTAACTTGGGCAGTGATGACAAAATTCTGGGAAGCCTTACGCTTCCTAGACCCCTTCGAGAAAACAGATTCCTTACCCTTCTTGTTTTTCCCTTTCTTGCTCTCACCTTTATCAGACGACTGTTTCTTACCCTTGTCACCCTTCTGGTGTAGCTTACCCTTTCGAACCTGCGACTCAGTCAATGTCGCAGCTAACTCGATTGCCTGACGAACTGTGGTAGGGTTACTACCAGTGACGATGTCTTGAACAGAGTCAGGTAAGCCATCAATATACCTCTCGATAGCCTTCTCGAGTGGGGTAACCATGGTAGGGCAAAGTAAGCTCAATTCTTCATACCTGTCAGTGTAAGCCCAGTGCTCACCACTATCCTGCTTCAAATCATCAAACTCCCTTTCTAAAGCCCTCAATTCATGACGAGGACAGAATTCCCTCATCGTGAGAGCCCTAAGCTCAGCCCAAGTTTGTGCTAACGCAACCTCAGCACCACGGTCTCTCATAACCCCGTTCCACCATGTAAGAGCCTTCTTCTGAAACACACTGGAAGCACACTCGACTTTTCGATTTTCAAGACACTGAACATGACGGAATGTACTCTCAATGCTCTCGAACCATTGAAGGAGCCCAGTTGCTCCTTCAGAGCCACTAAACTTGAGTGGTTTAGCCGAATTGAAACTCTTGAAATTGCATGGAGCATTTTGGTTATTGTTTGCTTGGTTCACCTGAGCAATAATGTCTGGGAGTACAGCAGCCATATGCTGCGCAATGATATCTGCCATTTCGGCATTAGATAGCAGATTTTCGCATCGAGGATGCATTCTAAAAGAGGAAAACATGAGAGGAAACGAGTGAGATGATTAGATGAAAAGAATGAGATGAAACAAAAATCGACAAAAGAAAAGATGGTGGTCATTCGTTTGTTACCATAAAGCAAACAAACGACACATAGTGGCTAATCAAAGTAAATGGGTCAAAAATAATGTATCGCGAAGACATGCTCGCCTATAAATGAACACTCACCCCAAGAGTTACCAGGTAAGAGTGACTGGTCCGATTATGTGGAGTTGTACGAACACTCTAGCCTCAGACAGAAAACCCATGGTACAAGCATTCACCCTTCCAGTTTGCACGTGTTCACACTATTTAGAACCCAAAACTTTGACAAGATTTTGAAAACTTGGAAGGCATAAGGCCAAAAGAATCATTTAAAAACGGATGATTAAATTTTAAAAATCATTCTGAAAAATCGAAGGGTTCAAAACCTTATAATAAATCATTCAAAAACAAAAGATTGATTTTCAAAAAGCGTTTTGGAAAATTGGGTTCTTGTTTTGGCAATCACCTAAGGATAGGTGAACTGCATGTTTTAAGATCTAAACACAAGATAACTTGTGTTAGGGTCCTAGAAATGTTATAGTCTAGGTCAAAGCATTACTAATAACCTAATTCCCTATAACCATTGGCTCTGATACCAACTCTTCTGTCACACCCCGACCACGTAAAACATCAAATCGTGGCGGAAACGTCGGGGAGTGTTGTAACAGAATTATTGTTTCACAACCATGGCATTTAAAATTATGTTTTATTTAAAAACAAAGATGGAATGCATTGTCTTAAAACAAGAAACAAAGAGAACATAACATGATTAAACTAGTCTATCTTCATTTTAAGTCACTAAGGCACAAGTCCGCCTAAGTGTATCTCGTTCATCCTATGCAACAGCTCCTGAAAACACATGTGAAAATAGGTACGTCAGCATAAAAATGCCTGTGAGATACATATGTTTTATGAAAATAGGATTCGTGACTTAAGTTTAAAAGAATGTTTAATGAAAAATTTGTCATGAACCTTGTTAAGTGTTTTCTTTTATAAATCATATGAAAATGTAATAAGAAATCAGATTATATATAAAAGAAAGGTGTATGGTTAATTAAATAACCAAGTAGAATGAGTTGTATAAAACAAATTGTTTTGTAAAACAATGTCTTGAGAAAAATATGTTATTTATGTAAAATTGTTATATGTCTAAACTGAAATGATTTAAATAACGCTACGATATGTAATATCATACAAGCACTTATATATAGGAAGTACCAGTGGCGTATCCACCATGCTTGTATCATATTACACATGCCTCGTTACTTAAATCACTTACCTAAACAAACCACCAATGTAAATTGTTCATGTTTATACCAATTGTCAAATGTTTATGTCAAAATGTAAATCATGTAATGTGTATCCAAAATATCATGTATGGCAAGTGAAATATATCAGCTAAACCATAGGTAAAAATGCACAAAACAAGGTATTGAAGTAAAACATAGTTTAAATCAAAGTTATGTTTTGTGGAAATGCATGTTATACTGATAAAAACATCTATGCGGTATTGTGAAAATGCATACATTCAAGCCTTGAGACTGTGGCAACAAACCCTTAAACAAATTAAAGTTTTTTCTGAGTTATGTGTATCGAATTCGGCCATTCCTTCTATCTAAACATACCTAGGATATCAGGAACAGGAGTTGTCAATTCCTATGGTACCACTACATACTAACGAACGGCGTGATCAATGTTAATGAATGTATTCTTGTCCCATTTAAACAAACAAAATGTCATACCAAAATGTAAGCATGTGAATGTAAAACAAATGTACTAAGTATGCAACAAATGAACATACATAGCATGTGACATGATGTAAAACAATGCACTAAGTGGGCACTAAATGGACATACATAGCGTAAAATGGAATGTAAAACGATGTACTAGGTATGCAACAAATGGACATACATAGCAAAAACACAATGAAATCATGTACTATAAGTGTACTAATGAACATAACAAGCATATGAAATGAAAACATGGAAAGGCACGAAAGTAACAAGTAGGCACATGTGTTTCACCCCAAAACATTTGAAAAACAGTAAAAGAGGGGACTATGTACTCACTTGAGATTTCTCAATAGTCTTTTGATAACCACCACGCAATGCTAGAAAGATCACGGAATCAAACGGCACCTAATATAGGTATCTATGTTAATAAACGGACCTAAATCGGAGGATCGGATAAGATGTGGTTTTGTAAACCAAATGAGTGTAAGAAGTCATGTAATATGGTTTAAGAAGCTCACATTCTAGAACGGAACTTATCCTAAGCGCTTACGACCCATTATGACTCGTTGAGGTAGCTTACGCTGCCTTAACACGTCGTTCGCGTAAAACGCGTTCGGACCGCCTATCTAGTCCTATGATAAGTAAAATATGCCTTAACATGTCTAATTATGTTGCTTAATCAGTTTAGATGTCAAAAATTATGTTACATATGCTTAAAATGAATTTTGGCGCAAAAAGGGCATTTTGGTCATTTACCTAAGGCATATAAACTACCTATCATACAACTACTTAAACGAAGTGACCATAAGGTATAACCTCGGAAGGTTATTCCTTGTGCAACTATGGTCACCTAATGTGTTTGGTCGGATCCTAATGATCGACCAAATGGGTCGGGTTCGTAAGTATAAGCGATTGATTAGATCGCTTACCTTACGACCCTATATAAGCACAAATCTAAAAGTGACGAGCTAAACATGTTAAAACATGTTTAACAAAGTTTGAAAATAGGTCTGGTATCAAAACAAAGGGTCTTGATACCTAAAAGTAGTTTGCTTACAAAATACGCAAGAATACGCATTTTGGCATACGACTCGTCACTATGCCTAAATAACGTGGTAATCAGTAGGTATAGTCACAAGGAACTATAACCATCGTGAGTACGCTCACGTTATGAAGTTCAAACGAATTTCGTGTTGACCATAAACTAGTCAAAGCTGAAACACGCTAAAATGCGTAAAAGAACGAAAGAATACTTACAACGGGTCCAAGCTATGGAGTTTTGATCCGATTACTCTCAGGTATGAAGTGAATACTCCAACTTAGAGAGCCAAATCAGATCAAAGTGTGAGTTTGAGCAAATGGGGGTGGGGTTTATATAGAGTTTAGAGAGCCATTAAGATCTTTCATCAAAAACCGAGCTTCGATCACAACCGTGCATCCCAAAAATGGCCCATAGATTCGAAAATACCATGTGCAAGGCCCCTAAACAGATGGAACAGGTTGTAATTAGCTGGAAAACACATTTTTGCAGGTCTGAAACTAGCTCGCGGCCCACATAAGAGTCATGGGGGGACTTACGCAGCCCGCCTGAGATCCCAGTTCAGCAACAAACTTTCAGTTATTACAGTTTCAGTCCCTGCAGTGTTTTAAGCTTATTTCCGTCACATCTGAGGCCCGTTAAGCAAACTTTAAGGCCCTACAATGATGCCTAAACATAGTGGACATGAAACATACTAAAAAATATGCCGGATGTCGGTTCGTTTGCTCGTACGGACACATTATTTGCTTAATTAGGACGAAATACGCACGAACGCGAAAAACAGTCCAAATTACGCGACGAATGGATTTTTCTCATGCCAATAACTAAAATAATTTTAGTGGTTACATTAATTTTGGAATGTCCGGATGTATTCAGAACGTAAGATATGCACGAAAATGCAAACTTATGCACTTTTTGACGCTTTTAGTCCCTGAATGACCAAAGAGTTTATTTTAGCACACCGAACCCCTCAAAGCCTAATTCTAAGCTATGTAAAGGATATTTAGGGTGTGTTTAACTTATGATCAAGTTCCAGAATGTCTGTTACAGTACGAATCGGCATACTTTCGCAGTTTGTCGAATTTAGTCCCTGTAAGCGAATAAACTTGATTTTGCCATACCAAAGCCTTCAAAACTTATTTCCAAGTTATGTAAGGGTTATTTAAGGTATGTTAAGCATATGCTGATGTTTCGGAGTGTTTTTTGCATTAAACTGATTACCTTTACGCACCAGTTTGCGTATAACTCTCTAGAAAGCGATATAAAGTTTGAAATTGAACAAAAATCAAAACATGAAAAATGTCAAACATAAATAAACAAACATTGGGGTTAAATAACATTGTTTTATTGATAATTGAACTGTTTACAATGATTACAAGCACAGGTGTCACACAAGGTGTGTTCGGTTCGAGCTTGATCAAACATCCGGTAAGAGTTAATTGTTTTAGTAGACTTATTAAACGTAAAAGGCAAGTATGAATTGATGTGCACAGGAAGAGCATGTTAACACACTCAAACCCGGAAAGTGCACTAAGTAAGAACGGTTAAAGCAAGTTATGAACTTGGCTAAACCGAAGTAAATAAATTATAGGTTATAAATGAGATATTTAACGGGTGGTGTAAACATTTCAGTTTTAAAGATGACGGACGAAGGTAATGTCAATGCGGTGCTGATAGTCACCGAGCAAATGAGGGAAGTGATTGCCAAGGAAGTAGGAAAGGCAATCGAAAATAGCTTATCCGGCTTTATTGATAAAATCCAGAACACGGTATTATCGGTAGTTGATGAGAGAATCAAGAAGTTAGAGGATAATACCAACATAGCTAAAGAAAAGTCGGGAGAGCGCAAGGGCTACTCATACAAGGAATTTATGGCATGTAAACCACCACTTTATAATGGAGAGGTGGATCCAATAAAATGCCAACGTTGGTTAAGCGATATTGAAGGGGTATTTGAGAGATCCCACTGTGACACAAATGACTTCGTAGCTTATGGTACGGGTCAGCTTAGAGGTTAGGCAAAGGATTGGTGGGATAACAAGAAAAAGGAAATCGGAAGCGAAGCGGCTAGGGCAATAACCTGGGACGAGTTTAAGGTACCATTCCTTAAACACCACAGTCCCAAGGCGGTTATCAATCGAATCAAAGAGGAATTCATTCAGCTTAGGCAGAAGGGTGAATCTATCGATAAGATCATGGGGATCTTTCTTGACAAACTGAGGTTTTGTAATGAGCTAGTGACATCTGAAGAATAGAAAGTGTGTTATTACTATAATATGCTTAGTGCAGAGTATCGGGAGTTTATGACTCCCTCGAAGTACGAGACTCTCACTGAAATTATTAACACTGCTCGAGAAAGGGAGATAGAGCTGAAGAAGCAAATTGAAAGAGGTGAAAGAAGGGCACAGAAGAGGTGAAAGAAGGGCACGGGTGGTTAATCCAAGCCCTACGAAAAAGGCACGTACAACTGAGTCATCTAACAAACAGGATGGGAAAGGTGGGTCGCCAAGCTGTAAGGTTTGCGGGAAAGGGCATAAGGGTGAATGCCGGTCAAAGACAAGCCATGTCCCATATGTGGAAAGACAGGGCACACGGCTGCACTATGTCCCGGGAAGGTGTCGGTGTGTTATAAATGCTACCATCCGGGTCACAAGAAATCTGAATGCCCAGAGCTAGTAGGGAAGAAGGATGGCAAGGATTCACATACAGAGACTCCAAAGGGAAAGGCCAGATCCTTCCAGTTAACCACAGCCGAAGCGAAGGTGGAACCCGATGTGGTCTCAGGTATATTTTCCATAAACTCAATTCCTGCACATGTGTTATTTGATACGGGTGCGAATAAATCTTTTATTTCACATGGATTTATTCGACATCCTTCATTCGAACTTACAAAATTACCTATGTCGTTAGAAGTAGAAATAGGTAACAACAAAAGTTTTATCGTATGTGACGTGTGTCAAAACTGTAAGATGAGTATCGACGGTGAAGAATACTCAACAGATTTGATTCCAATGTCGATGGGAGAATTGCAAGTAGTGGTCGGGATGGATTGGTTATCCCGACATCACGCGAAGGTTGTGTGTTTCCGCAAGGAGATTAAGATAACATCTCCAAGTGGAAAACACGTTACCATCTACGGCGAAAAAGGGGTAATCCCGTTATGTGCTCAATGCTAAAAGCTCACAAACTCATGAGGCGTGGATGTAGAGCGTTCATGATATACGCAAACAAACCAGACAAAGGATCGCCAAAGATTGAAGACGTACCAGTGGTACGTGAATATGCCAATGTATTTCTGAAAGATTTACCGGGAATACCGCCAGAACGGGAGGTAGAGTTCGGAATCGAATTGATTCCGGGCGCGAAACCTGTGGCCAAGGCGCCATATTGGCTCGCGCCATCAGAGCTACAAGAATTGATGTCTCAAATCTAAGACCTGCTCAACAAGGGGTTCATTAGACCGAGTGTGTCTCCATGGGGCGCACCGGTGCTATTCGTGAAAAAGAAAGACGAAAGTATGCACATGTGTATCGACTACCGGGAGTTAAACAAACTCATGGTGAAAAATCGATACCCACTTCCAAGAATTGATGACTTGTTTGACCAGTTACAAGGCGTGAGTTGGTTCTCAAAGATTGACCTTAGGTCGGGTTATCATCAGTTAAAGGTCAAGGAAGAAGATGTACCGAAGACGGCCTTTCGTACATGATACGGACATTAAGAATTCCTCGTGATGTCCTTCGGATTAACCAATGCACCCGCGGCTTTCATGGACCTCATGAACGGGGTTTGCAAGCCGACGTTGGACAAGTCGGTGATAGTATTCATCGACGACATTTTGATATATTCAAAGAATGAAGTAGAACACGCAAGTCATTTACGTGAAGTGTTGGAGACGCTCAGGAGAGAGAAATTATACGCAAAATTCTCAAAATGTGCTTTCTGGTTACGAGAAGTGCAATTTCTCGGGCACATTATTAGTACGAACGGGGTGTTGGTAGACCTGTAAAAATAGAAGCAGTTGCAAGATGGAACCCTCTGAAGAATCCTTCGGAAATCAGAAGCTTTTTGGGGCTTGCGGGATATTATAGGAGATTCATACAGGATTTCTCCAAGATTTCTACGCCGTTGGCCAAACTAACCCGTAAAGACGAAAAGTTTATTTGGGGCGAGGATCAAGAAAAAGCGTTCCAAACGCTTAAAGAAAAATTGACACATGCTCCGATATTGACATTGCCAGATGGAGTTGATGATATGGTAGTTTACTCGGATGCGTCACATTCGGGTCTTGGGTGCGTATTGATGCAATTAGGCAAGGTCATAGCCTATGCCTCAAGACAACTAAAGACTCATGAAAAGAATTACCCGACACACGACCTCGAGTTGGCGGTGGTGGTATTTGCCTTGAAGATATGGAGGCATTACTTGTATGGGGTAAAATGCACTATCTTTACCGACCATAAGAGTTTGAAATATTTCTTTGATCAGAAGGAATTAAACATGAGGCAGAGGCGGTGGTTTGAAATTGTCAAAGATTCCGATTGTGATATACATTGCCACCCGGGGAAAGCCAATGTGGTGGCTGATGCGTTGAGCCGAAAGGTAGATTATACACCCATTCTAGTGCGATCAATGCAACTAATTGTAACATCGGTTTTACTTGAACAAATCCAGAAATCTCAAATCGAAGCATTGAAGGAGGAAAATGTGAAGAAGGAAAGAATAGTTGGCCAATTGGAAGAATTGGCGGATGGTAACCAAGGGTTAAATACTCGTTTTGGGAGGATATGGGTTCTAAATTCGTGTGGAGTCAAGGCGCTCCTACTTGACGAAGCCCATAAATCACGTTATTCAAGTCATCCGGGGGCAACCAAGATGTATAACGATTTAAAGCAAAACTATTGGTGGCCCGGAATGAAAATAGATGTGGTGAAATATGTGGAGAAGTGCATGACGTGCTTGCAAGTCAAAGCAGAACACCAAAAGCCGTATGGTAAACTGCAACCGTTGGATATCCCAGTTTGGAGATGGGAACAAATCACAATGGACTTGTTGACCAAACTGCCCAAAACCAACCGCGGTTTCGATGCTATATGGGTAGTTGTGGATAGATTGACGAAAAGTGCTCACTTCATTCCGATTTGTGAGACTTATACATCTGAAAAGATGTCAGAGGTATATATAAATGAAATAGTGGCACGCCATGGGGTACCGATATCTATTGTGTCCGACAGAGATACTCGGTTTACTTCGAACTTTTGGCACGAATTCCAAGAACAAATGGGAACTAAATTGTTCATTAGCACTGCGTACCATCCACAAATGGATGGACAAAGTGAAAGAACAATACAGACGTTGGAGGATATGCTACGGGCATGCATTATCGACTTCGGGTGTAGTTGGGATATATATCTACCATTGGTCGAATTTTCATATAACAACAGTTACCACGCAAGCATCGGCATGGCTCCGTACGAGATGCTTTATGGTAGATAATGCGGAACCCCGGTGTGTTGGGGCGAAGTAGGACCGCGTGAGCTTGCACATAAAGATGTAGTCCGACTCACAAATGAGAAAATTGACTTAGTCTGAACCCATTTGAAAGCGGCTCAGGATCGACAAAAATCATACGCTGACAAAAGGAGAACACCAATAGAATTTCAAGTCGGTGACAAAGTTATGTTAAAGGTATCTCCGTGGAAGGGAATAATCCGGTTCAGAAAAAGGGGAAAATTAAGCCCACAATTTATTGGCCCATTTAGAATCATTGAACGAGTTGGTAGAGTCGCGTGCCGTCTCGAATTACCCGAAGAATTGAGTGGAATACATTGCACATTCCACGTATCACATCTCCGGAAATGTTTAGCTGACGAAACAACTTACATCCATTATGATGACATTGAAGTGGATAATAGTCTTAACTACGCAGTGAAGCCTATTGCGATTCTAGATCGTAAAGTGAAAAACTAGAGAAACAAAGGGATTAATCAAGTGAAGGTCAAATGGGAACACAAGAAGGGTTCGGATACCACATGGGAATCCAAAGAGGAGATGCAACGGCTCTACCCTACATTATTTGGTACGTACTCCGGTTTAGGGGACGAAACCCTTTTAAGGGGGGGTGGACTTGTAACACCCCGAAATTTATAAAACTTTATATTAGAATTATAAAGTACAAAATAGACGAGAATAAGCTAACAAGGAAATAAATAACTTAGTTAGTTATGAGTCTTGTAGTAACAGATGAATGAATTAAAGTGCCTAACTTATAAACTAAACAAAAGTTAAGGGACCAAATTTGTAAAACTTGAAACTTGAATGTTTAATAAGTAAATAACACACCAAACACACACATGAGTGTGTGTCTGGATCGAACAGAACAAGGGGCGACCAGGGTTCCTCTTTAAACTCTAACTCTCACAAAAACTCACTAATTGGAGGCTCAAATCAAGTCAAAATCGAAATCTGAATATAGACTAGTGATCACCTCGGCGAAAGGATCATAAGGTATGTGAAATCTCACTATTTGGTTCCATCTTAAATTTTAGATGAACTCATGAAATTCGGATTTGAGCTTGCATGATCATTATTTGGATGAAATTGAGAGAGAAATCATGTCTAGGACGAAACCCTAGCCATTTACTTGTTGAATTGATGATTATAGTTGTGAAATTATGATCCTACACTCATGTGTCAAGTGGGTTTTGTAGAATTATGTTAAACACTTGGATTAACATTGTTAACTTAGTGTATTTAAGCTCTATTGTGTGAATTTAGACTTGTTGATATGAAAATTTGCATGAAATTGTGAAAGGATGCTTAAATCTTGGCTAAATAGTTAATCAAGAACTTGATTTTTAATTATACGAAATCATGCTCATTAGGTGTTTGATGTAATGCCTAAGAGAAGATAAATATTAAAAACCCGACTAAAAACGCATATTTGACTAGTGTATAAAATTATGCGTTATATGCTATAAGAGAGTTCTAAATAACTATGGTTGAACTCTATAGGCAAAGAAACCGGGACATCAAACGGACAAGCAAGTGGCGATACGCGTTTGAAAGGATTGCTCTAAAGGTACGTGACTTTGGTCCCGTCACAATATGAATATACGTTTAATTTTTAGTTTGATAATGGTGTTGAAATGTAGAAATTGTGTTTGACATGTCATTAAAGTGGCGTAGTTCACTTGACACTCAAACGGGTCAAAACACTAGTTATAACAGTTTGGTTCGACATGAAGGTGAGGATTTTCACTTGTCAATCAAACGGGTCAAAACCGTGTTCATAAAACGATCTTGTGCATAGAAAATTGAAACTCTCATAATATGCTAATGCTGGGTAGCAATTTAGCAATGAATGGTTACATTAAGCCAAGTTATGAATCCGTGATATCGGGTCGATTGGCAAGAGTTAAATGTAAGACTTGCATAAAGGTGGTGTGCTTGTAATTTTTAGAAATAAGTATGACACTTGAATGCAAACATAAAGCCGTGAAACGGTTCAGATACGTCAAAAGTTACAAGCCCGGGATATGGGTGAATGAGACTAGAATGCCCAAGAAGTGTATATTGAATAATATGCACATTAGTTAGTGGGTCGAATAATTGAATCATATAATCTGTAAACCGATTGTTCGTAAACTATTTTTCATTAAGAGAATTTCACATGTTCAGATCCGTAATTTTGATATGGACGTATAGGAAAAAGAATCGGCTAAAACGGACGTATAAATTGTAAGTTATGAAAGTTTGAAGTTGACAAAGGAAAATAAGGTTGCTGGGCAAATATGCAGCACCCAGCAACAATCTTTCTACCGAAATAGTGCCGTCATGCTACACGACGCTGAATTACTCTAGCCGTCGCGCGACGCGACAGCCGTCGCGGGCCGCGAAGGCTGGCCTTTAATACGTCGCGGGGCACGACAGCCCCCATTTGCAGAATTTTGTTTGTTTTTCATTGTTTATGCAATAGATTTTGTACTTACTTGATTCTAAGATGTCAAAACTAACAATTGTTAGGGTTTTGACCGTAGGATGCACGTTTTGTTGTGAATGTCGATCAAGCAAGGGAAATCAAGAACCGAACACAAGTTTTGAAGGCTTCAACGCTAATTTAATCTAGCTAAACAATGTTGTTTTGTAAACTCTTTTAGATGTGAATGTTTTAAACTAGATGGTTGGTTATGTTAACTCGCTAAAACTATGTACATCTTTACTTATTAACTAAGTTTTTGCTAAATATGCATTTTGTTTTAAAAAGTGTGTATTTTTATAATAAAATATTGGAAATATAAGACGAGTGTTACAGTTACATGGCATGATAAGATGTGATTTTTAGTAGGGACAAGTGATATTATTGTTTAATAAAGGACCTTGATATTCACATACGCATCCTTATTTCCATACCACCAATGCGTCACGCTTTGGCCAAAGCGCGAAGTTTAGGTTTCTTTTCAAGACAAAAGGTGTGTGTGACTTTGATATGATGTTTGATTTTGTACGAAGGTTGTCTACTGTGTCACGAGGAACTCTAAACGTTGCGCTTTGGCCAAAGCGCGACGCTTCGGTCCCAAATTCTGGTACTTTTAAGAAGGCTGGCCATGCATTTAATATCCATTCAAAATTCGAAATCGCAAAGGTATTTCAAACAAACGTGTGTTTTGCTGTTTTAGTAGCGTTTCTTCATAATACAATGTCGTGGTTTAGCAACTACCTTTTAGTGAATACTCTGATGAGTCTGTTGTTCCAGATTTTTATGAGGGAACCGCTATTTCTGACTCGTACGATAAACTGATCCCGTCCAACATGAGGGATGAAGAGGTTGTATATGGAATTCGTTAACGTGACAAAACAGTGCAGCTGGACTTGAATATCCCCGTGGAAGACTCGTACACACAACACAACTATTCGGATTACGGATATGGAAGTGAACCATATCCGCAGGCTGAATATCCATATAGTCAGCCAAACTATCCCGACCACGGTTACGGTGGTGAGCAGAGCTGTGTACAACAAGACTATCCTTACCACAGTTACGGTGGTGAGCAGAGCTATGTACAGCAAGACTATCCCAACTAGGGAAAGGGTGGTGAGCAGGATAAGGAAGACTCTTACCTAATTATATTTTCGTTTGATACAAACTGGACCATTTCGTCACGTGATGAGTTGGTGGATTGGGTACAGAAGATGGGAAAGGACAATGGTTATGTCATTGTGATTAAAAGATCGAATAAAAGAGGAAGTAATTTCAAGGTTTGGTTTCAATGCAGTCTTGGTGGGGAGTACAAGAGTGTAGCTACAGTGAGGAAAACAGGTAGCAAGAAAATCGGTTGCCCGTTTGAGTTGATAGGGTTTATGAAATCAAAGGAAAGTGTTTAGAGGATAGAGGTGATGAATCCAAGGCACAACCACACTCTATTGAAAACTTGGAGGGTCACGCGTATGCGAGAAGGCTTTCTTCGGAGGATAAAAGACTGATTGAGCAGCTGGCAGATCAAGATATTCTAAACGTAGCATATGGCGTACGTTGATGACAAAGAACCCGGATAAAAAGATTATTCTGAAAGATGTACACAATGTTGTTCAGAAGATCACTGCCGGAAAGAGGGTCGGAGAATCTCCAATTCAACAACTCGAAAACCTTCTTGTCAAAAAATATTTCACTTATTACATACGCGAAAATGAGACCACGGACGCAGTTGAAGATATCTTCTTTGTCCACAAACTTTCATTTACTATGTGGTGTGCATTCCCACATGTGCTAATGATTGACGCCACCTAGAAAACAAACTAGTACAATCTTCTGTTTGTGCAGGTCGTAGGTATGACATTGACAAACCAGTTATTTTTGGTTGTTCATGCGTTAATTTCTGCAGAGAAGGCAGAAAACTACATATGGGTGTTGGAGAGGATCAAGTCTAATGAATGTGTGTGAACAAGTTTTCCCAAAAGCGAACAAGTATCTTTGTCGGTTCCATATTCATCAGTATATCAATAAGAACAGCAAGGAGAAATTTACTGAGAATGAGTGGAAAAAATTTCTTCGTTCATTTTCGACATTGTGTGAGTCTTCCACAGAGGAATTATACACGTATAATTTGGCAAACATTGAACCACAACTGAAAGAAGTTGGTCGTGGACGTGAGTATTTCTTACATGATTATTTATATACTTTTTTACATACATACATAACTGACAAGTTATAGTTATACTTTTAGAGGTTTTTGAGTATATGAAGAAATCCTGGTTGAATCCGTCCATGAAATTTTTGTAGCTACATGGACTTACAAAACACTTAACTTTCACCAAACTACAACCAAAACATTTGAGGGCATGCATGCATCACTAAAAAGTCACTTCCAACTCATCGCAACACGCTGGTTAAACTTGTGGGGTTTGTTGATCATATTGTTGAGAAACAATATACAGAGATTAAAAGAGGTTTTAAAACCAGCCTTAGAAAAGTAATGAACCACCACAAGGTTCACCCCATGCTTGCAAACATACTTCGAAAGTTTCAATATATGCTATTGAGCTTATGGCTTTCGAGCTATGACGTAAGGAAGACGGGTTGAGAGCCTACGATGCAACTTGTCGTTGCTAGCTTTTTACCAGTTGTGGTTTCCCATGTGCTTGTTGTTTGGAAAAGTTAGAAAAAAACGGTATGTTTACATATTGACTCTTGTCTTTTATGATTTCACTACCTAATTTACTACCATATGTTTTCGTTCATACGTCAGCAAATCCGAATCAATTTGATAGACATGTTCTGGAAGAAGCTTGACTTCAAGCCGACAAGGGGTAAGATTGAAGATGTCAATGTAGACGCAGAATTTGAAAAAATGAAACAACAAATCAATCCAACACCCCCTCAAGTGAAAAAGAGCTACTTATAAAAATTTAAACAAATCATCATGCCAGACAGCAATACCAAAAAACTCTTGTTGTTCAAATGAACACATGTGGTCGTCCAACATTGAAGACGCAAGAACAAAGGACGGCAGAAGCTGCAAGAAAAAGCTCGTATATACCGTCGGAAGAAAGTGGGTTCAACGCCTCATACGATCTTCCTCGTCATAGTGCGTACGTATCATCCCAAGACTCTCGAAGAGAAAAAAACAACAACCGCTTAACCTTCACCGCAATTTCCCAATGATCACGTTGGGTCCTAAGTCGGATATAGTTATCGGGAACTATGGATGTCAAATTCCAAAAGTGTTTCACCCATACATCTCGAAAATAAAGGATGTCAAACCAGATGGTCTATGTGGGTTTCGATTGGTAGCTTGGGGTTAACACGGAAACAAACAAAGTATTTGTCTATCCGCTGACAACTTTTAATGGAGTTGCGTATGAACGAGGGTATTTAGAGGCAAGTCTTCGATCCGGAAAACATTGGACATTATGATGAGTTGTTTAGTAGGATAAATTTTCATGGAGTGGGTAGAGCAGAGTCCAAAAAATATGGTGATGCCTGAGATGGGATTTCTTATTGCTCAAAGATATGGTGTGATTGTTCACATGTTGGACATTCGTGGCAACGACACAATTTTCCCTCTGTTGGGCGGTCCGGATGAAGCTGAGGAACCTCATGAAGTGGTTGCGATTGTGTTCATCGATGGTGGACATTTCATCCACGTAAAGCTTGAAGAATCCTATCCAATGCCTCGCCTGAACTATCTTTGGACTTTGAATAAAACAGAGAGTGCAGCAGCCTGGCATGACTTATACAAGGATCAAATCAACGCATATCAAAGGATAATGTACACACCTGTTGACCTTAATGTTTTCCCAGATGTTCAAGATATAGGTTAAGTATGTATATTTCTAATCCAATTAAATCAGTTATAATCCAAAAGTGTGTTTGTGATTGTTATTGTTCAAAAGATGCGCTTCTATCATGTGTCATGCCAACCCGAATCTCACCCACACGACCCGTACAACCAAAATACTATATAAATATGAACAATAGAGACGTAATACTCCATAACAAACAATCTACGCACTAATACAACACTTATAGACAATCTACATAATAATACGACACTTACAGACGGTAAACGTCACGATACCGAATGTCACTGACGCGGCCCGTACAGCCAAAATACGAGATAGTATTGAACAATAGTGACAATAAATGTCATAATACGACATTTGATGAAAAATACGTCAAATACTGATCCGGTAGGACATGTATACATACAACATGACACGTTGGACTACAAGTGAAATCAAAACAGAATCAGATGAAATCGGGGAATACGGCAACACACATGAGCGAACTTATCCAGAGACCAGAATGTGTCGTATAGACCATAAACTTCCTAAAATGACTTTTAATGGCAAAATACGTCACTATACGACAAGTATAGATGCATTTTTGAATTAAAATCAATTTTTAAAAATTATAAAACCCCCAAAACGCACTGCTTTGGTCAAAGCGGGGCGTTTAGCCCCTACGTATAACCCCCAAAGCTGTGCAGCTTTGGTTCAAACTCAACCAAACACACATAGTTAAAGGTGCGATCACACACACTAGGCTTATTCGAGCTTGATTCAACACCATTTTTGACGAGACAAATGCAATAAGGTAACATTTTCAATCCCCGATTATGCACGTCCATTAATTTTCATGTTTTATATGTGATTTGATCAAAATTTGGGGCTAAATTCGCTCTTTGTTTTTTTTTTTTTTTGAAAAACAGAAGGGGCAAAGCGTAGAGCTTAGCCCAAAGAGCTGCGCTTTGCCCTTTTTTTTAAATTAAAAAAATTGTTTCTAAAATTAAAATCAATTGTTTTTAAATTTGTTAAAAAGTTGTTTTTTTTTTTGTTTTTAAAATTAAAAAGAAATGTTTTTTTAAATTTGTTTTAAAAAAATGTTTTTAAATTTGTATTTTTTAACACGCAGATATGGATTTCGATATGGATATGGGTTTAGAGCCTGAGTAGGATCAGGAGCAGGCCGCAGTTGATCCACTAGACGGTGACGCATATCTGACATTCCCGTTGGCGTTAGATAGGCATGAGAGGTGCCTGAAGTTGCGCACCATGGATATAGGGGGACGTGTGGGGATTGATTGGGAGTTTTAGAGACTGTGGACGAGGCCACGAGGGCGAGGGAAATAGTTGGGTTGGATACTCCATTTGCGCGTTTATTCCAGACTACGATGGATGGCTCATATCGTGAGATTACGGTGGAGTTTCTTTAGTCATTTATATACGCGCCGCATCCGGACGATTATGTGGAGGACCCGGACCATGTCGTGCACGAGATTACTTTCCGCCTGGCCGGCCAGGAGTTTGGGATGAATCTACGGGACTTTGTCGTCCATTCAGGTTTGTACACACAAGCCGAGCTTGATACAGATATTCACACGCAGGGGGGACAGGCAGAGCCTTATTATTTTTTGGATGGCTATTGAGAAAGTTCCCTTTGGGAAATCCTAGCGAAAGGCCACCGCCATCAGAGACCCCATGTATAGATACCTTCACCGCATCATTGGGTCATCGATCATGTCCCGCTATCACAGCCAGGACAAGGTCAACATGGGTGACCTTTTCTTTCTATACTGCCTCTTGTGGCCTCAGTCGTGCGCGATCGCTGCATGCCTGGTGGAGTCCTTTGCTGCCGCTTATCATAGGTAGCAGCGTGGTAGGCTCCACGGCAGGTCCTACATTACCGCGATCGCGCGCTCCTTAGGGATCATGCCCGAGAGTGACCCACTGCTGTCCCCAACAATTTCGTCGACTACATTAGGCCGAGCATCAGCATCGAGCATGCATTTTTCGCACATGTTTGACGGGATTGGCCTGCTGTTTCAGACGCGTGATTACCAGGTTTTGGGCCTGTGATATTTGTGCCTTTTCGATCATTGTACAATTCTGAACAATTTCTTATTCAATGAAACCTTGTGTTTTATTTCCGGGATTGTATAATTACATGGGACATTTGCACATTTTTAGTCCTTGTACAATTTCGAACTCTCAAAACTTTTCTGGAATTAATTCGTTAAATGATACTCAAACATAATCAGTTTAATGTGACGTACACTCCGGAACAATGACATAAGCTACACATATCCTAAATAACCTTTACATAACTTAGACATAAGTTTTGAAGGGTTATATATGACAAAAACACGTTTATTCAAGTCTAGAGACTATTTTCGACAAACTGCGAAAGTCTGCCTCTTCTCGTAATTTTGAATACGGACCACATATACAAATCCAAAAAATTTTGTAATCAACAAATTCTTGTATTTTATTGATAAGAATGCAAAAATATCAATCGTTACGTAATTTCCGTCATTTTCGTGTTGGTTATAGCGTTTTACGTAATTTTGCGAAACGCGTAACCGTACAACCGAACAAACCGACATCCACGACATTTTTGTACAAAAACTAAGTTACATATGCCTTAACACCTTTATAGAGCCTAAAAATTGGGTTAAAAGTGACAAAACGCGACGCAACAAGTGTAGGAGCCAAAACTGCCAAACACTGAAACTTTCTGCCCCTGCTAGCCAGCTTGCAGACCGTATGTGGGCCCCCTTACAGTCCGTAAGGGGTGCCCAACAAGAAGAAAAATGGCAGCCCCTTGTTTTGATTGCTTTGGAGCCCAAGAACTCGAGATTTCCAGCTTTGTTCCTGCTCTTGACATGCGTTAAGACCTCCTTATGATCAAGCCACCTCATGGGACACATGTAATCATCTTGTGGCTTCAAAATTGCTATAAATAGCAAGCCATTTTCATCAAATCACTTGCTCATTCATATCTTTCTTTCTCCCTCACAACTGGAGCTTGTTTCCAGTCATTGGAAGCCTCCTAATCTGAGTTCTTATAGTGTTCTTCAACACAAGTAAGTACTCTTCCTAGTTCTTTCATTATTTTAGCTATTTTGAGCTAAAAGTCAAATAGTTTGACTTTCTGTTTGACTTTCGGTTCTGACCATAATAGGTCAAGTCAAATTTCAATTGTACTTTGCAACGTGATCGTAATAACGAAGGTTATAATCCCTTGCGATTGCACCTTCTGATTACCACGTTTACTAGTCAAAGTGACGAGTCAAAGTTTCAGTCAAAGATGCACATAATGTGCATTTTACAACGAAACTATTTTCGAGTATCAAAACTCTGACAACTGTGCTCTGTAAATGATGTATGATGTAAAACAATATCAGTTATCAATAAAACGATGTGTTTTGGCGTTAATACTTGTGTATTTGTGTTTGACGATTTTACGTTTTGATTCTAGTTCGATTTCAATCTTTAAATCGCTTTCTGTAAAGTTATATGTAAACTGATGCGTAAATGTAATCAGTTTAACGCAACAAACACTCCAGGACAGTGATATAGGCTTAACATACCTTAAATAAACTAAACATAACTTAGAAATAAGTTTTGGAGGGTTTGGTGTGTCGAAAACAAGTTTATTCGATCGCAGGGACTGTTTGTGTCAAACTGCGAAAGTATACCAATTCGTGTGATAGAGAACATCCCAAAACTTGATCATAAGCTAAACATGCCCTAAATATCCTTTACATAGCTTAGAAATAGGCTTTGAGGGGTTTGGTGCGCAAAAATAAACTTATTTGATCAACATGGACTAAAAGCGTCAAAAAGTGCATAAGTTTGCATTTACGCGCATATCTTACGTTCGGAACATATCCGGACATCAAAAAAATTTTGTAATTATTAAAATATTTTATTTTTGTGATTGGAATGAAAAATTACACGACGAATCGTAATTTGGATCGTTTTCGTGTCCGTTCGAGTTTTCGTCATAATTAACCGAATCACGTGACCGTATGGCCAAACGAACCGACATCCGAGATGTGTTCAAGCATATTTCATGTTCCTATGCTTCAACTTCATCGTAGAGCCTTGAAATGGGGTTAACGGGGCTTATACATGTCAAAATTTGAGTTTTAAGCAAGTAGGAACCTGTTTCGCCAAAGCTGGAAACTTGAAACTGATCACCCTCGCGCCACGCGCCAGAACCAGGGACTCCTGGCGCACCACGTGACAGAGCAGGTTTTCAGAAATACCAGTTTCAGCAAACAGCCTGCTCATACAGCTTCTAATCCTTGGTTTTTGCAATCTATGGGCTTGTTTGTCTGTTTTGCAAGTTGCCCAATCATAGAATAACAAGTGTAAGGTCAAGATTGAGCTTCATAACACTTGGAATGATCTTGTTGATCCAAACTTCCTATAAATAGACTTGGATTTTTTAGAATTAATTGCTCATTTCATTCAAACCTGCTCTAAGTGAAGCTATCCCTCTGGTTGAAGGCTTCATTTTCTAGTTTTCTTTGTTCTTGATCCTTGCTTGGACCTTTTGTAAGCTTCTTTCATGCTTGTTTATGCTTTTCAAGCATGAAAGTCAAACAGTGTTTGACTTTCTGCTTTGACCATGAATTGGTCAACACAAAGTTCGTTTATGAACTTTGCAATGTGAGCGTAATCACGATGGTTATAGTCCTTTGTGACTATACCTACTGATTACCACGTTGATCAGTCGAAGTGACGAGTCAAAGTTTCGGTCAAAATGTCGTTTATGCGCATTTTGCGACGAAGCTCTTTTCCCGTATAAAAACACTTTGTTTTGATATCAAACCTGTTTTCTAACTTAGTTAGATATGTTTTAACATGTTTAACTCGTCACTTTTAGTCTAGTGCTTGTATAGGGTCGTAAGTCAAGCGGTCTTGACAACCATTTAGACTTTCGAACCTGACCCGTTTGGTCGATCATTAGGATCCGACCAAGCATATTTGTGACCATAGTTGTATAGGGAATAACCTTCCGAGGTTATAACTTATGGTCACTTAGTTTAATTTGTTGTATGATAGGTAGTTTATATGCCTTAGGAAAATGACCAAAACGCCCTTTTTATGCATAATTTGATTTTAAGCATATGTAACCTAACTTTTATCACTTAACTGATTATGCAACATATTTGAACATGTTAGGGCATATAATACTTGTCATAGGACTAGTTAGGCGTCTCGAACGCGCATTTGCGCAAACGACGCGTTAAATTAGCGTAAGCTACCTTAATGGGTCGTAACAGGTCGTAAGCACTTAGGAAAGGTTCCAATTATAATGTAGGCTTTGTTAAACTATATCACATGAGTTCCAATACTCCTTTGGTTTACGAGACCTCATCCTACCCGATCTTTCGATTTAGGTGTTAATTTATTAACTTAGCGATCCGATTACTAGGTGCTATTTGATTTCCTTGGTTTGCTCGAGCTTTGTTAGTTCACTGAATCAAGGATACTTTGCACTATGATGTAAGTACATAGTTCCCCTATTTTACTGTTTTTGATTGTTTTGGGGTGATTCATATGTGTTAAACGATTTTGATGTTTTCAACGATGATTTCAAAAACGAATACTATGGTTTATATTAAACAATAACGATTTCGATAATGTAAACGAACTTGTTGGACGTATTTACATAACGAATGATATTCATTAACAATGATCAAGCTGACCAGTACTAGGTTATGGTACCATAGGATCTGACAAATCCCCTTATCGGACTGCCACTATGGTTATGTATGGGGGTTATGTGGGTAACGATTGAACCTGATGATTGTTAACTTACCCTTTGGTTGTTTGTTAATACGAGTTGAACGATAGACGAGTTACGAAGGTTTGAATGTTTTAAGCGAGACGGCCAAAAGTAGTTATCACGATTAAAACGAGAACGATTTGAACGATTGGAACGATTTGAACAAGTTAAACGAATTGAACGAACGACTGGTTTTTGGTATGTGATTAGATAATGGGACGGGTATAATGTGATAAAAGCATGGTAGATACGCCGTTGGTACTTCTTATATATAAGTGCTTTTATCGTATTATATTCTGTGGCGCTATTTAGTTCACTGGGACGAACGATTTTAAACGATGTCATGCAACGATATTTACTATACGCTATAAACCATACGAGTTTTATTACGAGAACGATTTACAATTTGGCTTACTTAAACAAATGTTTTGGGTTAAGATTCATGGCAACGAGATTTTATAAACTATAACCAACTTGTTTTGCGTTGGTTAATCATATTGCAATACTAAACACTTTTCAAAACAAAGTTTTTAATAATCGACTCTTGAAGTCAAACGAGGTATTGCAACATGTAAACGAGCCATCAATCCGACACTCTCACAAAACCTATGTGCTCACCGGCATTTCTTTGCTGACTTTATTTTCACGTATGTTTCAGATGGTGTTGAATAATGTTGATTGCGACTAGGATGCATGCTCACTTAGGACTGGATGAGGCCGTAGTGACTAAATAACAAATGATAGACAATGTGGTTGTGTTTTAACTTTAATTTCAAGACAATGTAAATGGTTAATTTTTAAATAAAACAAAACTTTTTAATCCATGGTTGTGAAACAATAATTCTGTCGCTCCACTCCCCGATGTTTCCACCGCAGTTTCGTTCTTTTACGCGGTCGGGGTGTGACAAAAGAGTTGGTATCAGAGCTCATGGTTATAGGGAATTAGGTTATTAGTAATGCTTTTACCTAGACTATAACTTCTGTAGGACGTTAACACGAGTTTCTTGCATTTAGATTTTAAAACAATACTGTCACCTATGTTTAGGTGATAACCACAACGAGAACACAATAACAAATTCGCTTTGAAAATCAATCATCTATACGTAGATGATTTATTATAAGGTTTTGAACCTTCAAAGTTTTCAAAATCACGTCAAAGTTTGGGTCTAGATAATGTGAACACGTACAATCTGGAAGGGTGGGTGCCTGTACCTCGGGTTTTATGTCTAAGGCTAGAGTGTTCGTACAAATCCACATAATCGGACCAGTCACTCTTACCTGGGAACTCTTGGGGTGAGTGTCCACTTATAGGCTAAAGCATGTCTTCACAATACAATATTTTGACCTATTTACTTTGATTACTCATTGTGGATCGTTTGTTTGTTCGAGGTAACGAACGAATGATCGCCTTCCTTATGTTTTGTTGATGTTTTTAATATCTCTTTTGTTTATCCAATTATCGATCTCACTCGTTTCTAATGTTTCCTTGTTCTTTTTAGAATATGCCTCCTCGACGAGATGCACAACCTCAAACTAACGCCGAAATCGCAGCCCTTGTTGCTTAGCAAATGGCTGTTGTGATTCCGAAATAAATAAGATTAATCAAGCGAACAACAACAATAACAACAATGCTCAGTGTAGTTTCAAAACGTTTATTTCGGCTAAACCACTAAAGTTTTCTGGGTCTCAAGGAGCAACTGCGCTCCTACAATGGTTCGAGAGTCTGGAAAGTACATTTAGACATGTTCAGTGTCCGAATGAGCGAAAGGTTGAGTTTGCGGCCAGTGTTTTCGAGAAACGTGTTCTTACATGGTGGAACGGTGTGATGCGAGATAGGGCTGCCAATGTGGCGATGGCACAAACTTGGGAAGAGCTTCGAGCTCTCATGATGAAAGAGTTCTGTCCCCGTCACGAAATAAGGGCTTTGGAACGAGAGTTTGACGATCTAAAACAAGATGGGGGAGAACACCGTGCATATACGGATCATTATGAGGAACTGAGTTGGTTGTGTTCTACCATGGTTACCCCGAGAAAACGATTGAGAGGTATATCGATGGTCTGCCTGATTCTGTGCAAGACATTGTAATTGGTAGTAATCCTACCACTGTGCATCAGGAAATTGAATTGGCTGCAACTCTGACTGAGTCTCAAGTCAGAAAAGGAAAACTGACCCGCAAGGGTGACAAGAAGCAGTCGACCGATACTACTCAAGACAAGGGTACGGGAAAGAAAAAAGGGGAATCATCGAGGAGATTGAGGAAGCGCAAGGCTTCCCAGAATTTTGCTGTCACTGCACAAAATGCTCAGAACCTACCAGCTCAACCTCTTGCCAAGAAACAGTATGCTGGTACCGCACCTCACTGCACTCGGTACAATGGTCATCATGCTGCTCAAAAAGCTTGTAAACAGTGCACCATTTGTGGTAAACTTGGGCACTTGGCCAACATTTGTCGTTTGGGTCAGAATCAAGCTCCAGTTTAGGGAAATGCTGCTAGATTTCCACCTAGCTCATGTTACAACTGCGGAGAAATGGGTCATTTTCGCAACAATTGTCCGAGGCTGGCAAACCCGAATGCCAACGCAAATTTATATCCTGCTCATGGACGAGCATGCAATCTGAATGCCAACGAGGCGCGTGCTGACAATGAGGTTGTTAATGGTACGTTCCTTGTTAACCATCGACATGCATCTACTCTTTTCAATTCTGGTGGCGATAGAAGTTTTGTATCGTTATCATTTGAGCCTTTACTTGCGATACCTAGAACTAAATTGAGGAAACCCTTATCTGTCGAAGTTGCTACTGGTAAACCTCTTGTACTCGATTCTATTATTCGCGATTGTCAATTGAACCTCGATAACCATCTTTTTCCTATTGACCTCACACCGATGCAACTTGGGAGTTTCGATATTATCGTAGGGATGGATTGGTTAACTAAGTTTCATGCTGAGGTGGTTTGTTTCGATAAGATTGTTCGTATTCCTCTTTTGTCTGGTGAAATTTTAGAAGTTTGTGGCGAGAAACCATTAGTTGGTTTGAAACTCGTGTCGTGTATGAAAGCCCAAAGTTATTTACAAAAAGGATATGTCGCCTTTCTGGCACATGTCACCGAGGAGAAAGGCAAGAGCAAGTGTATTCAAGATATTCCGATTGTACGAGATTATCCTGAGGTGTTTCTTGATGAACTGCTTGGTTTGCCTCCAGTTCGTCAAGTTGAGTTCCATATTGATCTTGTACCCAATGCCAACCCGATTGCGAAAGCACCTTATCGGCTTGCACCGTCTGAGATACAAGAGTTATCGAAACAGCTTCAAAAGTTATCTGATAAAGGATTCATCCGACCGAGTTATTCACCTTGGGGCGCTCCAGTCCTGTTTGTGAAAAAGAAAGATGGGTCTTTTCGAATGTGTATCGATTATCGTGAGCTTAACAAGATTACCATCAAAAATCGATATCCCCTACCACGAATTGATGACCTCTTTGATCAGCTGGAAGGTGCTATATGTTTTTCCAAGATTGATTTGCGTTCTGGGTATCATCAGCTCCGTGTACTCGAAGAAGATATTCCCAAAACTGCTTTCCGCACGAGATATGGTCACTACGAGTTCACTGTCATGCCTTTTGGTTTGACGAATGCCCCAGCTGTCTTCATGGACTTCATTAATAGGGTTTGTAAACCTTATTTAGACAAGTTCATCATGGTGTTTATTGACGACATTCTTATTTATTCGAAGTCTCAAGCCGATCATGAACAACACCTTCGTCTAACGTTGGAACTTCTAAAGAAGGAACAACTTTTCGCCAAATTCTCCAAGTGTGAATTTTGGCTTAAGGAAGTTCAGTTTTTGGGTCATATTGTTAACGAGTAGGGTATTCATGTGGATACTTCCAAAATCGCTGCTATTAAGGATTGGAAGACACCTACGACACCCACAGAAGTTCATTCTTTTCTTGGTCGTGTTGGTTACTATCGACGATTCATTTTGAACTTCTCAAAGGTTGCGGTTCCTCTCACTACTTTAACTCAGAAGAATAAGCCTTTTGAGTGGGGACCTAAAGAAGAAGAAACGTTCCAAATGCTAAAACGAAAACTCTGTAATGCTCCTGTCTTATCTTTGCCCAATGGAAACAATGATTTTGTTGTCTATTGTGACGCATCGAATCTAGGCCTTGGTTGTGTCATTATATAACGAGGCAAAGTTATAGCTTATGCGTCCAGGCAATTGAAAGTTCACGAGAAGAACTATACGAATCATGATCTTGACTTGGGAGCTGTGGTTTTTGCACTCAAAATCTGGAGACACTATCTTTATGGCATGAAATGTGTGATTTTCACATATCACAAAAGTCTCCAACGCATTCTTAATCAGAAAGAGCTAAACATGAGACAACAATGCTGGGTTGAGCTATTGAACAATTACAATTGCGAGATTCGCTACCATCCTGGTAAAGCGAATGTCGTAGCCGATGCGCTAAGTCGAAAGGAACGAGTCAAGCTTAATTTTGTTCGCACTCTATCCGATATTCAAACTCGTGTCCTTCAAGCATAACGATCTTGTGTAACCAGAGGCTCACTGAAATATGAGCTACCACTTCAACTTGAGCTTAAACTCGAAACAAAATACGATGGGTTACTCTATTTCAAGAATCGTTTGTGGATTCCGAAACAAGACGATCTTCGCACTTTAGTAATGGACGAATCTCACAAGTCATGATATTCTATTCATCCTGGTGCTGAAAAAATGTACAAGGATCTTTGTACTCAATGCTGGTGGCCTGGTATGAAAAAGGATATTGCCTTGTATGTATCGAAATGCCTAACTTCTCTCAAAGTCAAGGCTGAACACCAACGACCATCTGGTTTGCTTGCACAACCAGAGATACCGGTATGGAAATGGGAGAACATTGCGATGGATCTCATCACTAAGTTACTACGCACATCTAGAGGTCATGATACAATTTGGGTTATCATTGATCGATTAACGAAGTCAGCTCATTTTATACTGATTCGTGAGGATCTATCTGGTGATAAACTTGCCAAGATTTATGTTGATTAGATTGTATCTCAACATGGTGTTCCTTTGGATATTATATATGACCGTGATGCTCAATTTGCATCTCATTTTTGGAAGACTATGCAATCTACTATGGGAACCCAACTAAATCTAAGCACAGCTTATCACCCCCAAACAGATGGACAATCCGAGAGAACGATACAAACATTGGAGGATATGCTTAGAGCCTGCGTAATAGATTTTGGTGCTAATTGGGATTCTCACCTACAGTTGATCGAGTTCTCTTACAACAATAGTTATCATGCTAGTATCAATATGGCACCGTTTGAAGCTTTATACGGTCGAAAATGTCATTCACATGTCTGTTGGAATGAGATCGGTGAAGCTCAGCTTACTGGACCTGAGCTCATTCTGGAAACAACAGATAAAATCAAGAAAATTCGCGATAATCTTCTGATAGCTAGAAGCCGTCAAAAGAGTTATGCGGATATGCGACGCAAGCCCTTGGAATTTCAAGTCGGAGACCATGTCCTACTCAAGGTATCCCCTTGGAAGGGAGTGGTGAGATTTGGAAAGAAAGGAAAACTTGCACCACGATATGTTGGACCATTTAAGATTGTTGAAAGAGTAGGAAAGGTTGCCTATCGACTTGAGCTACCTCCTGAACTTGGGAATTTCACCGAACATTCCACGTGTCCAATCTACGAAAGTTTTTAGCCGATACTGATCTCCATATTCCACTCGATGAAATTCAAGTTGATGATACGATGCACTTTGTCGAGAAACCTGTGGAGATAATGGACCGTGAAATCAAGCAACTGAAGAATAAGCGAATATGATTAGTCAAGGTTCACCGGGAGTTTAAACGTGGCCCAGAGTTTACTTGGGAATGTGAGGACCAAATGAAAGCGAAATATCCGCATTTTTTTTCACAAGTTTCCTCTAGTTAAAATTTCGGGACGAAATTTCCTAAAGTAGGGGGAAACTGTGACAACTATGCTCTGTAAACGATGTACGATGTAAAACAATATCAATTATCAATAAAACGATGTGTTTTGGCGTTAATATATGTGTATTTGTGTTTGACGATTTTACGTTTTGATTCTAGTTCTATTTCAAGCTTTAAATCACTTTCTGGAAAGTTATACGCAAACTGATGCGTAAACGTAATCAGTTTAACGCGGCAAACACTCCGGGACAGTGATATAGGCTTAACATACCTTAAATAACCTAAACATAACTTAGAAATAAGTTTTGGAGGGTTTGGTGTGTCGAAAACAAGTTTATTCGATCGTAGGGACTATTTGTGTCAAACTACGAAAGTATACCAATTCGTGTGATAACGAACATCCAGGAAGTTGATCATAAGCTAAACATGCCCTAAATATCCTTTACATAGCTTAGAAATAGGCTTTGAGGGGTTCGGTGTGCAAAAATAAACTTATTTGATCAACATGGACTAAAAGCGTCAAAAAGTGCATAAGTTTGCATTTACGCGCATATCTTATGTTCTGAACATATCCGGACATCAAAAAAATTTTGTAATCATTAAAATATTTTATTTTAGTGATTGGAATGAAAAATTACACGACGAATCGTCATTTGGATCGTTTTCGCGTCCGTTCGAGTTTTCGTCATAATTAACCGAATAACGTGACCGTAACACCAAACGAACTGACATCCGAGATGTTTTCAAACATATTTCATGTTCCCTATGCATTAACTTCATTGTAGAGCCTTGAAATGGGGTTAACGGGGCTTAAACATGTCAAAAATCGAGTGTTAAGCATCCAGGGACCTGTTTCGCCAAAGCTGGAAACTTGAAACTGATCACCCTCGCGCCACGCGCCAGAACTAGGGACTCCTGGCATGCCACGTGACAGAGCAGGCTTCTAGAAATACCAGTTTCAACAAACAGCCTGCTCATACAGCTTCAAATCCTTGGTTTTTGCAATCTATGGGCTTGTTTGTCTGTTTTGCAAGTTACCCAATCATAGAATAACTAGTGTAAGGTCAAGATTGAGCTTCATAACACTTGGAATGATCTTGTTGATCCAAACTTCCTATCAATAGACTTAGGTTTTTGAGAGTTCATTGCTCATTTCATTCAAACGTGCTCTAAGTGAAGCTATCCCTCTAGTTGAAGGCTTCATTTTCTAGTTTTCTTTGTTCTTAATCCTTGCTTGGACCTTTTGTAAGCTTCTTTCATGCTTGTTTATGCTTTTCAAGCATGAAAGTCAAACAGTGTTTGACTTTCTGCTTTGACCATGAATTGGTCAACGCAAAGTTCGTTTGAACTTTGCAACATGAGCGTAATCACGATGGTTATAGTCCTTTGTGACTATACCTACTGATTACCACGTTGATTAGTCGAAGTGACGAGTCAAAGTTTCGGTCAAAATGTCGTTTATTCGCATTTTGCGACGAAGCTATTTTCGGGTATCAAAACACTTTGTTTTGATATCAAACCTGTTTTCTAACTTAGTTAAACATGTTTAACTTGTCACTTTTAGTCTAGTGCTTGTATAGGGTCGTAAGTCAAACGGTTTTGACAACCACTTAGACTTTCGAACCCGACCCGTTTGGTCGATCATTAGGATCCGACCAAGCATATTTGTGACCATAGTTGTATAGGGAATAACCTTCTGAGGTTATACCTTATGGTCACTTAGTTTAATTAGTTGTATGATAGGTAGTTTATATGCCATAGGAAAATGACCAAAATGCCCTTTTATGCATAATTTGATTTTAAGCATATGTAACCTAAATTTTGTCACTTAACTGATTATGCAACATATTTGAACATATTAGGGCATATAATACTTCTCATAGGACTAGTTAGGTGTCTCGAACGCGCATTTTCGTTAACGACGCCTTAAATTAGCATAAGCTACCTTAATGGGTTGTAACGGGTCGTAAGCACTTAGGATAGGTTCCGATTTAAAATGTAGGCTTTGTTAAACCATATCACATGCGTTCCAATACTCATTTGGTTTACGAGACCTCATCCTACCCGATCTTCCAATTTAGGTGTTAATTTATAAACTTAGCGATCCAATTACTAGGTACTATTTGATTTCCTTGGTTTGCTCGAGCTTTGTTAGTTCACTTAATCAAGGATACTTTGTACTACGATGTGAGTACATAGTTCCCCTATTTTACTGTTTCGATTGTTTTGGGGTGATTCATATGTGTTAAACGATTTCGATGTTTTCAACGATGATTTCAAAAACGAATACTAT
This sequence comes from Helianthus tuberosus, assembly GCA_030545235.1. Classification (NCBI taxonomy): domain Eukaryota; kingdom Viridiplantae; phylum Streptophyta; class Magnoliopsida; order Asterales; family Asteraceae; genus Helianthus; species Helianthus tuberosus. The sequence continues at coordinate 47,354,699 of CM060420.1, forward strand.
GGTTATATTAAACAATAACGATTTCGATAATGTGAACGAACTTGTTGGACGTATTTACGTAACAAACGACATTCATTAACAATGATCAAGCCAACCAATACTAGGTTATGATACCATAGGATCTGACAAATCCCGTTATCGGACTGCCACCATGGTAATGTATGGGGGTTATGTGGGTAACGACTAAACCAGATGATTGTTAACTTACCCTTTGGTGGTTTGTTAATACGAGTTGAACGATGGACGAGTTACGAAGGTTTGAATGTTTTAAGCGAGATGACCAAAAGTAGTTATCACGATTAAAACGAGAACGATTTGAACGATTGAACGATTGAAACAATTGAACGATTTGAATAAGTTAAACGAATTGAATGAAGGACACTTTCGCAAATCCCAAGTGAGTACATAGTTCCCCTCTTTTACGTTTTGCAAATGTTTTGGGGTGACTCATATGTGCTAAATCATTTTCAAGTTTTCAAAAACAAAGTCGATGGTTTATATAAAATAATACGATTTCAATAATGTGATCAACTTGTTGGTGTGTAATCCATGACACAAATGACATTCATTAGCTTTGGCCGAGCCGACCAGTTGTATTTTATGGTACCATAGGACTGACAATCCCGTTATCGGACTGTCCACTAGATTTGGTGGAAGTTTGGGTAACGACCAAAACTGTTTCTGATTAACAAATCATTTATTGATTTGTTAGTATAGTTAAAGAGACCTTTTGGTGGTCTATTAAAGATACCCTTTGGTTGTATAGTCAACACAGGTTTGAAAGTGTTCATTAAAGAACGACCAAAAGTTTTCCCAATTAAAACACAGACGATTAATTGATGACACGTACAATGGTTTATGACATGTACAATGGTTTATGACATGAACAAATGGTTTATGACACGTATAAATGGTTTATAACACGGATGAATGATTCATAACACAAACAATTGGACGATTGGTTTATGGTAAGTGATTTATATAATGAGATGGGTGTAATATGTTAAAAGCATGGTGGATACGCCGCTGGTACTTCCTATATATAAGTGCTTTTATCGTATCACATATCGTAGTGTTATCCGAATCACTTGGACAAATGTTTTCAAACAATGCCACGCAACGATTTTCACTTAAAGATATAAACCATACAAAGTTTTGTTTTAAATTGATTTACTACTCGGTTTTACAAAAGAAATGTTTTGGTCAAGATTCATGGAAACAAGGTTTTCACAAACATAAACCAACATGTTTTAGTTGGTTAATTATATTACAATATCAAACACTTTTTAATACAAGGTTTTCACTTATCGACTCTCGTAGTCGGACGAGGTATGTATACAAAGCCATGAATTTGATACACTCACAAAACCGATGTACTCGCCAGCTTTTTATGTTGACTCTCTTTTCACATATGTTTCAGGAGCAAATGCGTAGATGATTTGATTGCTTGATTCACATAGGATGGACGTGGGTTTTAGTGACTTTAAAAATTCGAAAGACAATAGGTTTGATCTTTGTTTCTTTTTATTCCAAGACAATGTAACAATATTAATTCAAAAAACCAAAACTTTAAATACCATGTGTTGTAAAACAATAGTTCTATGACATGAATCCCCAACGTTTCCGTCGCGGGTTGTTGTTTTATGTGGTCGGGGTGTTACTGGGCCCGAGGTGTTGCCGGAGGTGACCCCAATTGTTTTATGAGGGGGTCAAAGAGTTTGGACCCCCGCCATCCAATACCGTTAAGTATTGAAGGGGGTCCTACTAAATTTGACCCAAGTCCTTGCAGGATCTATACACTGAACAAGGCAAGACTCTTACCAAACCGTTCCCTTAACCCCCGACCAGGTAGCCAACATACCTCCATATAGACCGTGGAGATATGAATGGTGAAAATCTTTTATTTTATATAGACAGTAAAATAATGCCAAGACACCACGGACAAAGGATAAGGAAAAATCACCTTCAACATAAGAAACTAGTTATTAAAGTCATTAATAGATAACCAAGTAAAAAGTGCGAAAAGATTAAAAATAAAAAGCATTACACTAGACACTTTGTCTTCACTAAGTGATGTAAGAGACTTAGGCAAACATGGCCTTGATTGTCAAGAACTCTTACGATCAATCTTGGATCCTGAGACGACTCACACACTCTATGATGGACAATGGATGATGGTGGTGGTGGGTGGTGGGTGAAGTGTGAGAGAGGTGGTGTGCCAAGGGATGGTTTGCACTTGAGCCAAGCACTCCTATTTATAGGCTGAACAGAAGCTCGGGCACGGCCCCGTGTCCATTGGGCACGGCCCCGTGTCCATCCTCTTCTCTATCTTCATTAATTGCAGTTTGTCTGCATTAGTTGACCACGCCCCCGTGTCCGCTGGGCACGCCCCCGTGTGCAGAAGCATATCTGTACTATCAAGATTTGTCTGGATTCTGCGAATCTTATAGTTGACCACGGCCCCGTATTCGCTGAGCACGGCCCCGTGGTGGGCGATAGAAGCTTCTATAGCTTTGTCTTTTATGCTGGCACTTGGGCACGCCCCCGTGTTCACTGAGCACGGGGCGTGTTCAGCCTTCTGTTTTCTTGTTTTGCTTGGGAAGATGTTGTCGTGGGGTCGGGCATGTCACGTTTGTTCCTTTTCTTGTATTTATGTTAGATTTAGCTGTCTTTTTGCTTCTTTTGTTAATTTGAGCTCATTTAATCCTGAAAATACAAAAGGAAGACAAAAGCACATCTTTTCCAACATTAGTACTTAAAAAGGGTTAGTTTTATGCCACAATTGATGTAATTTATATGTTGCATTTTGCACACATCAAATACCCCCACACTTGAATCTTTGCTTGTCCTCAAGCAAAACTCTTTATAATGTGGCTTTACACTCCCAAATGGAATGGGTAGAAGAGAAGGTTTTTGGGCTTGTCATAGAGTGTCGGGATTTCCAAGATTCTTTATTAAGTTTTATTTTTTTTATTTATTTACAATCCTATTCGTCATGATTTATTTAAAACTTTTCATAAGATAAATTACTTATTAGGGCATAACATGCCTCTTTAAAATTCCATTTATATACAAGTTCACATACCTCACGGAGATCACTGAACACTCGACCGAAAATGTATTTTAGTGAATCACTCGAGAGAGGCATGGAACTTACTCCTACCATAGGCTTGCCAAGCAATCAATCCTCCTCCTTTTTAACTATATACCTTTGTAAATATCAAGAGGACTTTTGGGGTGAAGGGTTAGGCTTGGGTTAAAAGTAGGTGGTTGGGTTAGTGGTTAGTGAAAGGGCGAAAAGCGTAACAAGCGTCGGTTTTCGTAAGACTTTTTATTTTTGCAACTTTTATTTTGATGAAGCTTTTATTCAAACAAAGTTATTTTTTTTTAAAGTCATACGAAAAACCAAGCTTGTTACTAAAATAAAAGGTTAAAAATAAAAAGGGTTTTGGTGGGTGAAAGGGTGTTTGGTTTGGGTTATGAAATGAAAATGTTTAGGCTCAAAGGGGCTAACTAGGGGGATTTTGGGTAGGTGGTAAAAAAAAAAGAAAAATAATGGTGTAAAAATAAAAAGGGTTAGTCCTAATGCCTCCATCATTTACTTACTCGGGTTTAAGTTGGTAAGGACTGGGAATGTATCATCGTGGCAAGTTCTAGAGTCGTAAGAACCAATCGGCTATTCACACAAGAAACGAAAAATGAGCATTTAGTTTAAAGATATATATTTGTATGCTCAATAAAGGCTCAAAACTCACTTTTGTGGGAATGGGTTTTTATGTGATCAAGTATATATAATCAAATTTTAACTAAGCTTGTCATGCCGTTTCATAATTTTCTTATGTTGGTTCTTTTTATCACGACGCTATCGGTTGTAAATTTATAAAAATATAACCTTTTTAGAACTTGAAATTCCCAAGTTAAACCTAGACAAGTAAAAAAAAATGAAAATTTTTGAAAAAAATTGGGGTGATTAGTGGTTCCAATAGAGTTTTGTGTAAAGCTTGTAATTAGGACTTGCAAGATTCAAGGTTTTAGCATCCCCCCCACACTTAAATTACACATTGTCCTCAATGTGTCCCAAAAATAAGTTTTTAGGTTGATTGAATGTGTAAAAGGGTGTGAAAAAGCAAAAATTTGTGTTACTGGGCGTCTGGACACGGCCCCGTGTTCAGTCGCCAGTAACAAAATTGGAAAAGAGAAACAGAAGCCTGGACACGGGGGCGTGTTGGGTGAACACGGCCCGTGTCCAGTTTACCTGAACTGGGCATTTTCTGCAGACTGTACAGCACGGGGCCGTGTTGGGCGGACACGGCCCGTGCTGAACTTGCTGTAACGAAGAAAATTTTGTCGGATGGCCCTGTTTTCCTGCATGGGGTGCTGATTCAAGTTTCCCTTGTTTTCTTTGCCATCCCGAGTTTGTTTTATTTATTTCAACACCATCTAAACACCAAGTTAACTAAAACCATCATTCATTAAGTCATAGAGAGAGTTACATAATAGTCCTAAAAAATGGAAAACAAAGTAGAAAATAAAAGTTAAAGGTCCTAAATTAAATAGGTCAAGTGATACGCAAAATCATCCTAAGGAGCTCTACTTCTACAATAAGAACCAAAATTCTGGAAATAGTTTTCCGGGATCTAAAAGCTTTGTAGAACTCCAAGCCGAGCGGTGTTCCCTAGATGTTGCTAGAGCCATTCTTCTATCTCTCTCGGGAGGAGGGAGGCGGCTTCATGTTCCTCAACATCTTGTGGAGGGGTAGTGACACCAATCGGAACCCCTTGTAGTACGTCTCGAGGGGGTTCCGGATGTATGGCGTACCATTCGGCCGGAATGATGACTTCCGGTACCACATTCCATGCCCTTTGGGTGATAATTGGCACCAAAGGAGGAGAGGCGAGAATGTTCAACCTTTGGTGCAAAAGGTTGACTTCCCGGAGACATCCTTCTAGTCCCACCGTTAGATGATTAATACGGTCGACCAATGCTTCTTCCACCCCTGTTATCTCATCAATGGCCTCTCTTAGAGCGTAAACGTAGTTTACAAGAGAATCTTCAACCGTTGATGATCTTCTCCTTTGTCGGTTGTTTCTGGAGTGCGATGAAGATATTCTGCTCGTTCTGCTTGCCATTCTGAGAAAACATACCGAAAAGAGTTCAATTTTTATGGGACCAGTACCTCGGACACGGCCCCGTGTTCAGGTATCTGCAGGATTTTGGAACAAGGAATCTTGGGGTTTTAACTTGTTTTCGTGATTTTTAAAACGTTTTTGAACAGAAACAACTTAAAACATTGTTGTAGAACTTATTCTTAACAAGATTCCATGAACAAAAAATCTAACAAACACCTCAACAAAGCTTGAAATCATGGAGGTATCAAGCTTTAGTGGAAGTATAAAAATTAAAGAAGATGATAGTGGATAAAAGAGGAAAGGACAAGAAGGTAGTTGAGAAACTTCTTTTAGATAATACCTAGGATGGTATGTGAGAAGATTCCCCAAATCTCTGTCCCTGGAATGGTTCAATTGTGCATGATTCTTGGCTGCATTTATAGAAAACGACAGTACATTGCGCACGGCCCCGTGTGCAGACAGAATCCTGACACAATTTTGTCCGTATTCTGATGAAATCAGAAGGGAATCTTTGGGTGGACACGGGGGCGTGTTGACCTGGACACGTCCCCGTGTCTAGAAGCTGTCTTATGGAATTTGTCTATTTTTAAGGAACGTATCTGGATCGGGTGGTTCCTTACTGGATGGAACAACTCCAAAGTGCCTAAGATACCTTAATTGTTCTAGATTAAGACGAGAACGCAAGAGGTTGTCGGTGAGGGTGATTCCTATGCTATATGTAGGTGGACAAGTCCAACCCTTTCCCAGGCTCTCGTTAAAGAAGGTGTATGCCGAATCGCTCAGGTCTATGTATGCATCGAACGAAGTCGATGGTGAGTCCTTCACGGCACAATCGACACAGGGACGACTATCGCTCAAGTCCTCACTAGATTTAGAGGTATCGTCGGGAACAATGAAGTTGTTTGAATGTGATCCCAACACTTCTTCTTGGTTATCGTCTTGAGATAAATTATTGAAATCTATTCTAAGTTCTTTTAACCAATTAAGAATTAGATCTTCTAATTGAAATAGTTCATCAAGAAGCATTTCTCCTAGAAAATCCGGTTGAGAGCATTTAAGGGAGAGATAGGGATTATTTTTACTTTCGCCCCTCTTAAGGATACAGGAAAACGATGGATCTATATAGTGGGGCTTGTAATTTAGAAAATAACATTCTAATTCCTTATGGGAACCACCACATATTTGACACCACGTACCATAAGAGTGCCGAAAGTAAAAAATATCAGTGTCACTCGTGTTTGTGTCAGAAATTACCAACCGTCGGGATCTTACGGTTCTGTTTTCAGTAACTGAATCTTGGGCACGGGGCGTGTTGAATGGGCATGGCCCCGTGTTCAGCTTACTGTCCGACTTAAAACAGAATTGCCAGTTCCAATGATTAGGCATGGGGCTTGTTCAGCGGGCACGGGGCGTGTTCAGCGGGCACCGCCCGTGCTGAGTTCTGCAGAAGCTGAAAAATTATGAAAAATCCTAAAAAAATAGAAAAATAAGAAAAAACGATTAGACCGTTGATTCCTAACTTTCTTAAAATCCTTGTGTCCCCGGCAGCGGCGCCAAAAACTTGATGTGCGTGAAGTGTGTTATGGTTTTAATGTTTATTTTAAGCCCTTTTACACTTTTTTAGCCAAGTTTTAAATTTATAAAACACGATATTTACTAACACTAAACACACATATGGGCAAGTGCACCCATCATGAGCGTAATATAGTGTTGGTAAGATACCGAGGTCGTCCAAGGACACAAGAGCTTTTAGTACCGGTTTATCCTCAACGTCTAATCAAATCAAAAAGTTAGAAAAAGGTTTTAAACTAGAAAAAATAAAAACTAACTAAAATGCTAAAAATAAAATAAAAGTAAAACAGATAGACAAAATGAATCACTTGGCTCCGACTCGTGTATAGTGTAACCTTTGATTATTTCCGCACTTTTTAAGAGATTATCTTAGTTATTGTAGTAGGGCCCTCTTTTGAAGGTGACGTTACCCTCAACCCAGTAGTTTTAGTCAGCAAGGATACAATCCTAAAGGGTCGGATTATTGAAAGATAATTAATTAAGTTATTAATGCATATTATGGTAGGCCCCTCTTTTGAAGGTGACGTTACCCTCGGCTAAGTAGTCTGAGTCAGCAGGGATACAGTCCTAAGTAGCCGGGTTAAAATATTAATAGTAGCTTACATATGAGGGGGTCAAAGAGTTTGGAACCCCGCCATCCAATACCGTTAAGTATTGAAGGAGGTCCTACTAAATTTGACCCAGGTCCTTGCAGGATCTATACACTGAACAAGGCAAGACTCTTACCAAACCGTTCCCTTAAACCCCGACCAGGTAGCCAACATACCTCCATATAGACCGTGGAGATATGAATGGTGAAAATCTTTTATTTTATATAGACAGTAAAATAATGCCAAGACACCACGGACAAACGATAAGGAAAAATCACCTTCAACATAAGAAACTAGTTATTAAAATCATTAATACATAACCAAGTAAAAAGTGCGAAAAGATTAAAAATAAAAAGTATTACACTAGACACTTTGTCTTCACCAAGTGATGTAAGAGACTTAGGAAAACATGGCCTTGATTGTCAAGAACTCTTACGATCAATCTTGGATCCCGAGACGACTCACACACTCTATGATGGACAATGGATGATGGTGGTGGATGATGGTGTTATGGTGGTGGTGGGTGGTGGGTGAAGTGTGAGAGAGGTGGTGTGCCAAGGGATGGTTTGCACTTGAGCCAAGCACTCCTATTTATAGGTTGAACAGAAGCTCAGGCACGGCCCCGTGTCCATTGGGCACGGCCCCGTATCCATCCTCTTCTCTGTCTTCATTAATTGCAGTTTTTCTGCATTAGTTGACCACGCCCCCATGTCCGATGGGCACGCCCCCGTGTGCAGAAGCATATATGTACTATCAAGATTTGCCTGGATTTTGTGAATCTTATAGCTGACCACGGCCCCGTGTCCGCTGAGCACAGCCCCGTGGTGTGCGATGGAAGCTTCTATAGCTTTGTCTTTTATGCTGGCACTTGGGCACGCCCCCGTGTTCACTGAGCACAGGGCCTGTTCAGCCTTCTGTTTTCTTGTTTTGCTTGGGAAGATGCTGTCGTGGGGTCGGGCATGTCACGTTTGTTCCTTTTCTTGTATTTATGTTAGATTTAGCTGTCTTTTTTGCTTCTTTTGTTAATTTGAGCTCATTTAATCCTGAAAATACAAAAGGAAGACAAAAGCACACGTTTTCCAACATTAGTACTAAAAAGGGTTAGTTTTATGCCACAATTGATGTAATTTATATGTTGCATTTTGCACACATCATCAGTACATTTGTCCGTAAGTCCGATTTGTCCATAAGTTGTGTCCGAAGGCTCGGAACGTCCGTAAGTTGTTTTTAAGGCGTATTTACATGTAGTCTTGTAAGACGTTCGTCGAAATGTACTTTGTGTTTATTTGTACCATTGTATTCAAGTTCCTAGTTATCATACATATAACTAATACAAACAAATAACACTAAGCACATAAGTTGTTAAGTGAACTAAATATATATTTTCTCAAAAATATATATTTATATCAAACTTTGCTTTTATAAAAACTATTCTTTAAAATATTTTAATCTAATAAAGATTTTGTCAAAAATGGTAGTTTTTATAACACATGATTTTTAAGAAAAATGGTCATATTTCCTTTGAAATATATGCTTAGCCATGTTTAATAAAACATATCTTTTTCTTATAAAATCACCAATAATTTTCTCATATTTTTCTTAGAGTAAACTGCAATTTTACACCCTGAAGTTAGGGGTCATCGGCAGGTCTACCCCCCCGTAAGGAAATAATTGCAAATTACCCCCCCCCCACTGTTAACTCTTATGTCGCACTTTTACCCCCCGGCCCAACATTTGACAACCCGTGATTTACGGCTCTTAATTACGTGATTAACAAGTGATTAACGCGATAATAAATAGTGTTTACAGTGCAAATTAACTTAATTAGGCCTTTGGAATGCCTAGGAACGTTTATCGGACTTTACAGTGCGTGTATGGTGATTAACGGGGAATCTGCTGAACACTACGCGACAACGAACTGACGCCGTACAAAATACTGACAACGCCGACAAATATTAAATTTTTACGATATATATTAGCTTCGTAATAATTTTTTTGTGACTACAGTCAGAACCGGATCGAAAAACGGATTAAAGACGGCAACGATACAAATTTTCGCGATTATTACCGTAATCGGCAAACGGGCATGCAAACAACGACTACCGACCGTGTTTTTGTGTATTTTAATTTTTGACGTTAAACGGAGATTCGGGTTTTGACAACGAGTTCGTAGGAATTACGGGCCACTTACTCATGATATGGGCTTGTGGGCCCTGGGCCTAAGCCCAAAACCCACAAGCCTAAGCCTACACCTAATATATTAAATCTATACTATAAGATTTTGATTGTAAATCTTTCCAAAGATCTTATGAAATCTATAACAAATATATACAAAATATTTTTGGTCTCTAAATTAGAAACACAAGATCACTACAAGATCTTAACAGATCTATAAAGAACCCATTTCCTGAACTTCATCTCCTCATTCCATATTCTTACAAACTAAAGAAAACACTGACTTTAAAGTCTGCTTTCCCCTCTTCTCCTTCATCTTCTTTATTTTGAAGAACCCTAAAAATATAACATTGACAAACCACACACCTTATCCTCCCTCACCCACACCTCTCGATCTCACTCATCTCCTCTGTCCAGGATCATTGACCGGAAAACCGGTGAAGCCCAGGGAACTTCGGCGACTGCCGGGGGTTCGTATTGTCAGACGACCCCCCCCCCCCTCCATCAATCAGCGTCCACGATGACTGGCGTGACACGAAGAACGAGAGAGAGACAGGAGAGAGAACCGGTGGTGGTGCGGCTTCGAGAGAGAGAAAGAGGTGGTGAAGCAAAGGAGGTGCGTGCCACCATACGCGGCGGCGGCCGGCGGTGACAACGGCGGTGGTGCGTCTACGGATCGGGTCGGATCGGGGAGAAACTCGAGATGTGGTAGGTTAGTTGGTTCATAATATTCTAGATTTCAGTTTGGGTATCAACGGAATTTTGGTTTGGGTTTCGTTGTGGTTTCGATTCAGTTTAGGCACGGCTCGGTTCAGGTTCAGAGATCGGCCAACTGGGTTCGGTTCTTCTTCAGGTGGTTTGGTTCAAATTTTTAGTTTCGGGTCAAACCAGCTTGACCCGGTCAACACCTGAGTCAACTCGAGTCAACTCAGGTCAACACAGTTAAAGTGGGTTAATTCAGCGTTCGGTTCACACGGTTCTCATTGGTGTCCGGTCAGAATTGTTCGGGTCAGATTTAACGTGGGTCAACTCAGTCAACTCCGCCGGTCAACACAGTTGACCCGGTCAACTTGGTCAACCCAGCTTTTCAACACAAGGATTTGGTAAAAATTAAAGTCGCGATTTATATTTACATTGTTTTTATTTCGTGAAAACGAGCTCGAACCGAACGATTAAAGTATAGCTTACATTGAGATATATTTGGCAAATACATATCTTATGATTGCATATTGATTGAATTTTTGAAAAAGAACGACAACTTGCGTTGTCAGGGGCGTCCAAAAACAGAGGAAACTCTGCCCGTTTTTCGAGAAAATCCGCAAACACAAAAGGCGTTTTATTATAAAACGAAACTATCGGATCCAAACAACCTTCTATGGAAACAAATACAAATATATACTTACTTTCGACAACATTACATAACCTACAAAGCATGTTTATAACATCTCGACAAACCGCTTTACAAAATAACAAAACTTGATGGTTTTATAAAATAAATATATTCAGTTATATTTATTTCCAAACAACGAACAACTCGAATTCTTTTATAAAAGAGATATAGTTTATCTATTTATTTCAAACTTCAAACAAACTCGATAATACTTTTGCAAAATAAATATAACTTTTTATATTTATTACAAATGCCGAAACGACGTATACGTATATTATGGCAAGTATATACAAGACGTAATATATAATACAAATTTATTATATATTACTTTCATACGAATATTCCTTTATATCAACATACGACTTCTTAAAACGAGCTAACAAGTATAACTTCTTCTCTTCTTTTAAGTTGACAATTTACCGTCAAATCGTTCGGTCAACGATTCGGTAGAGCTCGATGACACGTAGTTTAGTTACTATGTTATTTAGAAACTTATTAGGTATTTCGTGTTAGGAATATTGTAGAATGCACGCTAGCAATTCAAGTCTTGGAAACGACATCATCGAAGTCGTAATTAGCTAGCTTTGCACAAGGAATATTCAGGCGAGTTCATAACCCCCACTTTTTACTGTTTACGTTTTTGTAAATGTTTTCGGGGTGGAAAGACATGCACGTTTTGCAGAAACTTACAAAGTTTTGAACAAACGCAAAACTTGTATTTCTAAATCATATTACGAAGGGATTTCGAGGAACACAAATGAATTACGAAAGGTTTATACTAAACATACCGGTTTTTACAAAAACAAATGCTTATTTTCGAAATGGGAATGATATTCGGTCAGGGTGACCAGGGATTTGGTCAGGGTGACCAGGGATTCGGTCAGGGTGACCAGGGATTTATTTTATACATGGTATGGTTAGCGTAAGGAGGGTTACTACTTAGATCATGTGAGTGGGTAGGCGGGAACTGGAGGCCATTAATCCTCATTGTAGGACCGAGGGACAGGAGCGGTAGATCTATATGGGTGTAGCGAGCCCAGCCCCCAGGCCAAACAGAACGGACCTCGGGGTGACTTTGTGCCCGACGCATAAATTTGCTAGGTTTGAGTCTTCCTACTTGCACTTCACACATATCAATGGCCTTGCAAACCATTGGTGATCTCTTTATTTCCTTATTTGCTACATACCAGGGATTTTATACTTACGAAACAACTTGTTCATACAAATTATACCATGTTTTATACAAATTCAAAGCATTATGCGGGTATGGAGTCAAAGTCAGGGTGGGCATTGACGGTTATGCGACTGATGAAATGTCCAAATTACCCCCCAACATATTCCTCTTCCTCATTTAAGTGGTTCTAGCCCTAATTTCTCTGTGTAAATCGCTCTCTCACTGTCTTCTTCAATCCACCCCCAAAAATCGCTAAACATGTCTTCATCTTCTTCCACTGTGCTGCGATCCAAGGAGACCATGAGAAAAAGTGAAGCTTCAGACATCATATGTCCTTGTGGTTCGAAAACAGTGTTCATAGAGTCACATTCCAAAGCTAATCCTGGTCGATTGTATCTTAGATGTGTAAGTTTCTTCTGTTAAATGGTTATTGAAACTCAAGTTTCATTCTTATGTTGCTTATGATGTCCGATAACAGGTTGGAGGATGTGGCTTCCTCAGATGGGCTGATGTTGGTGAAGAACAGGGATGTCCGATTTGTCGAGAGGTAATGCCTGCTTTAATTCAAATCATTAAAGATAAGGATGAGTTGGCTAAGTGCAAAGAACAGTTGGCTCGGTACAAGAATGGGGATGTGTTGAAACTGGAGATGTACTTTGTGATTACTTGGGTCTTGATTGTTGTATTTTTTTGCTTAAGTAGGTTAATGTCGAGAAATTGGATTTGGTTGTGTATTTTGAGTGTAACCGTATTTTGGTTATGACTTTTGAAGTTTTTGCAATGCTACTTTTCAAGTTCTTATATGTTTGTTTTGGTAGCCTGGATGTAATTCTGTAGGTATGGCTGACAAAGAGAATGTGAAAGTTGAGAATGAGAAAGATATTGCTAAGGATGAAGACGTTGTTGCAGCCGAAGAACCAGACAGTTATGTATACTTTGAAGATCAAGAGTCTGAGATACTCAGACCTTACATGGAGCAACAAACTGATTATGAAAAGATATTCGGAAATCCGACAAAGGATTATGACCCTGAAGTGCTGGAACATGCATGGGATTACACATATTGGGATGAAGACGATGATTGGTACTTTGACCCATATGAAGTGGAGCATGGTTCTGATTCGGATTGGTCTTGTTTGGATGATTGTCACTGGAAATAGGCTAGATTTGTTCGGTTGTATGTTTGTATTTTGGACATCTTATTTGTACTAAATGTTGGTTTGTAATCGAATGACCTTCCCCCAAAAATCTGTTTGAACACCAAAGCAGCCATACTCTACCATAATAAACCAAAGCAGGCATGACAATGTACAAACATAAAGGTATAAACCAAACATTGTCTTGACAAACCTAACATTGTCTTGAACAATCAAACAAACAATCAAACCAAACATTGTCTTGACAAACCTAACATAGTCTAAAGTTACAAACTAAACATTGTCTTGTAGAAACTTGACAAACAAACAAACATACTCTAAACTTACAAACCATCCATCACTCATCAAGATTGTAAACTGGGGCATCTTGAGTTGCAGTGTGTGATTCCTGTGAAGCAGTTGATTGTTCACCACCTTGTCCTTTGCAGCTCCTGACATTGTGACCCATGTTCCCGCATTTACCACACTTGATGCTACTTCCCTTTCTGGTCATTTTACCTCCTTTGTCGAACTCCTGCTCAAGCTCTTTTTCACCAAATGCCTTCTTTCTTTTCTTCTTAGGCCTTCCAACTTGTGTATGATGCTTTGGTGGGATGAGTGTTGTTGGACACTCTGAAGGAGTCCACATCTCCGGCCCGTTGATTGGCTCTATCACATTTTGATAGACTTTCTTCCATGTTGACAGCCAATACACATCATCCACCCACTCTTCTGGTATGCCAGCATCAATGTTATTCCTTGACATATCCCATATGGCTGCAACTGCATGTTTGCAAGGCATCCCTGTCAAATCCCACTTCCTGCATGCACAAGTTTTATGTTTGACATTCACAACACATTGTGATCTCGGACCTGTTACTTGATACTTGTCTGAATCAACCATGAGAACAGACATTTCAGCAGCCTGTTTCTTGATCTCATCGAACACCTCAGTTGCATGAGGTGTCAGTGGCCCCGTACACTTTGCTTGCAATTTGTTGACATTAACTATCCTCTTGGTCATGTACTCCCGAATGAATTCTAGGCATGTGATAATCGGCTTGTCCCTTGCTCCTACGATTTGTCGGTTAAAAACCTCACAAATGTTGTTCAGCAACATATCACATTTAGCTCTTCCAGAAAAATAGGCTCTTGACCAAGCGGTGAATGGGATCTCATTCAGCCAGTCATACATAGCTCGTTCTGTTGTCTTAATTTCTTCCATAGCTTTGTTAAAGTATGGAATGGATGTCTTCCTTCCGGCTGACCAAAGCAAATTCTTGTAAAGATCTCCACGCCACTTGGATTTCATGTTCTCATGGATGTGCCTCAAACAAAATATGTGCTCACCATTAGGAAAAACAGCTAGCATAGCAGGAATCAGACCCTGTGATACAAAATGCAATTCAATTCGCTGAAGAAATATAATATTTTGCTACAAAAGTTTTTTGCAATTTATTAATCATAAGAACTTATTACCTTTTGTCTGTCACTGATGAAGGTGAAACAAGAGTCAGCCGTACACCCTAGGTCATCTCTCAACAGTTTGGGTTTCACCTGTAATCAAACAACAAAAACAAATTAACACAGAAATATGTTAAAATTTTACCTGATTCAAACACTGTGAGCTTGCATGTCACTTACGGTACATTTCAGCTGGTTCTAAATACTGATCTTCAGCTCGTAACTTTCACAATCGAAGATCCATGCTCGTAACACAACTTCTAATCAGCTGTAATTGTTGAAAGGATGCTTGAACGAGACTGCGGTGTCTTCAATTTTGAGTTAGGTTAACCTCAGGGTTTCAAAGTGGTGAAAAGGGGGTTTTATGAGGTTGCAGGTCAACAAGAACGCGAATTTACCTATTTGCCCTTTGACCATTAACAGAAAACACTAAAGACTAATGGAATGTTGGGCCGGGGGGTAAAAGTGCGACATAAGAGTTAACAGTGGGGGGGTAATTTGCAATTATTTCCTTAGGGGGGGTAGACCTGCCAATGACCCCTAACCTCAGGGTGTAAAATTGCAGTTTACTCTTTTTCTTAATAAAAACATATGAGATTTATATCAAAATCTTAACAAGATGAAATCAATAACATGTAGGGTTTTGGTATGATCATAACATAAGTTAACTAGTTCAAAATCCATACTTTACTTCTAGTTTTAACAAACTTTTTATAAGAAAAACCCATCTTGTATGTTTCTTTTTATAACTTTGTAAAAGTATTATTTTTAGTGAAAAACCTCTTATACTTTAACAAAATCCAAGATTATGATCATCCATCTAAACATTTATGTTTAACAAAACCCTTAAACATTAACATGTACACTTGTTAGATTATGTTTTTAAACATCATCTAACAAGTTATTTATATGCTAATCATCAAAACTAGATCAAATATGCAAGTAATCATCCTTAAATCACAACATAAACAAACTTTTATATCATGATTTTTTTTTGCTTCTTTGTATTTTCATATTATTTTGTTTGATTATTTAGTTTATTACAAGTTCTTTAAACAAATAATACATAAATAAGTATGAAAAAGAGATTTAGAAGCTTACTTCTAGCACTAATGGCTAGGGATGATCTTGATGATGATTAAAGAAAAGAAAAGGTGTTGATCTTGGTGTTTGGAAGCTATGGAATGGAAGATAAAGCTTGCTTCTTCTTGTAGTATCCTTAGACCATCCTATGTATCTTCAAGCTCCATGTTGTTCATCAAGGAAGTGTTAAAAAGATGAGGGTTTTTGATAGTGTTCTTGGCTAAGGTATGAAGGTTGAGAGGATTTCTTAACTATGTGTAAATGAAGGTGAAAAGTAAGATGAAGTGCTTTGTTGATTATGAATCAAAGTGTTATACGTCTTCACCATGCTTTACCACTAGGCCCACTTGCTTCACCAACTTGCATCAAGGGTAACTAGCAAGATATTTTTGGAGACAAGGAGAAAAAGAGGGGGTCCCACAAGGACTTTGTAACATTGAACATGGAGGGGGGGGGGGGTCTCATGCCTTGTGAATTTGTTTCATGGTTTAAGTGTTAGAATTTATTAGGTGTTAGGAAACTTGTATGTGTGAGTGTTCAAGTGTTAAGAAGGTGTTAAGTGACCATTACTAGACCATAATGTCCCAATCAACACTAGATGGTCACTAAAAAAAAGATTTGATATTGTTCAGATATTCGTTTCGAATTGTTTCCGTTAGACGTTATTTGAACGCTAAGTTGTGTAACTTGTGTGAATTAATGTAGTTATTGGTTCGTATGATACCCGAAGTGTAACACCTCAAAAATTCACGTCCTATAAGGTGTTGACACGTGTCATAAATACTGAACATGTGAAAGAATGTTATGAAAGGACTAAAGTTGTCAAACATGGAAAGTATGTGAATTTACGTATTCTAAGTGTCAACTGTGAATAAATATAATGTACATTAACCCTACACGATGCTCATACCTTCAAACGAATAAATCATGGATCATACGAAGCTAAAAATGGGAGATTTCAAACTACAGGGACCAAATGTGTCAACATGTTTAATTTATACCTCTGAGTGACCTTTTGACAAACCCGAAGCTTTGTAAATATTAATTATGCTCATGAGAATGCACCATAAAAATTTCATAAAGTTTCGTTAACGTATGAGAAAGTTATGATCAAATTCGTGTGCGAAGTGTTAAAGCGTAAACGTTGGAAGTTAGGACTTTTCGGGTGATAATAAAGTTACCCGGGGACTTGGCAAAGTGGGTATATGTTTTAAAGCCTTACTAGATCAATTATAAGGGTTTACCATGCAAGAATCAAGTGCCTATTCGAGTTTTGAAGAGACAAGGACTAAATCGCAAAACAAATCAAAAGCTGACCCTGCAGGTCCTCGCGCCACGCGAGGGATGCCCAGTTCCTGAAAAGCGGCTGTTGTCTGCAAGGGGCTGTAATACGTGATTTTATCCGATTTTCCTCATTCTTCTTGGCCCCTAGGCACCCCCTAAACAATTAGGGACATGTGTTTAAGGATTGTGGTCAGTTGTAGACCCAAGTGTCACCCAATTGTGGTGTGTAATACACTATATAAAGGCATGTTATGCAACACAACTCCTCACACCTTCATTTGCATAACTGATCAATTCTGGAGCTCCCAAGCAGGTCCAACTGATCATAAGTCGTGCATAGGACTCTTGTAAGTGTTCTAATCCTTCTTTAGTTGAGTTTAGCTTGTTTAATTAGCTAAAAGTCAAACCGTCGTAATTACGGTTTGACTTCGAGATTAGTCATTAATGGCTCAGTCATATCTCGAATTAAAAGTAGTTATAGATTGGTATTTATGTGGGTAATAAAACCTCAAAAGGGTTTCCCCTGATCACCACTCTAACCAGGTCAAAAGTCGGGTCAAACCTTTAAGTAAAAAGTCAACAGGATGCTTAAAATGTCATTTATGCATAATTAGCTATCTAGAACATATATAACCTGTTTGATCATAGTTATAACTTAGTAATTAGTGTGAGAACGTGTCCAAACATGTTCAACCCGACTATTTCCTGTTTAGACCCGGTTCGGAACCGAAAGTCACATAGTTTGACTTTCACTTTGACTTTCAGTTCTGACCCGTTTAGGCATGTTTTAGAAATGCCTCGGAGCCTTAATTGGATTAGGCTACTTGTTAGAACAACCCTCTGTGATTACACACCTTGGTTCATTAGTTATCCAATTAATATGCTTGTTTCCGTTAATTGCTCATATGTTGACCGTTATGCCCTTATTACCTTAAAACATGATTTATGAAAATGTAAAAGTGTAGAAACCTTAGTTACTGATATATAAACTTGTATGCAAAGTTTGACATCAGTTTGACTTGTAGATTAAGAGTTATGCTCAATATCGCAAAATTAATGCTTTATGTTAATAAGACGGCGTAATTAGCATATAGCCTACTTAAACATACTTTTTGATATCAAATATTTTACCCACTGATGTAATATATTATTTTGGGATTTTTAAAGATTTTTAATTAATTTTAGGCTGAGCATAACTCATAGTCGTAGGCTTAATTCGGTAATTGTCGGTTTTGCCCTTACGGGCCATAAAATGAGTTTTACATATTTAAACGACTCCAAACCTTTTGCTACCGATCACATATGATAAATAAATTATTTTAAGCCTTCTGGAAATATAAAAATATCAGATTTAAGTATCGAACCCGGAAATGGCCTTCAATCGCCTTAATTAGCGTTTTAACGCATAGTATGTTTTAAAATCATATTGGACATACCCGGGTTGATACCTACTGATATATAAGGCAAATTAGGATATTTTAACAGTAAGCAAAGGTTGATAAACTCAGACTTCAGTTTTGAGCTTTTCGGCTTATGTGAAATTACCAAAATGCCCCTTCGGTGCATAGTTTGGTTATAAATGATATATTTCACATATATACTTCACCCTACTGTTATAACTCATCAAATTGAGTATGTTTGATGTTTATATCAGACCTGTAACTCAGTTAAGCATCTAAACTCTTTTACAACCTTTAAAAATGACCAAACTACCCCTACAGGGCATAGTTTGTGTTTAATTTCATTTCGGGCATAATGAAAGACATCCTACTGATGTCACAACATATTTGAAGCATATTAACTTAGGAAATCTGTATATGTCTCTTACGGATACCCGTTACGCTTATCTCGCGTTCGGTTCGGTTTATGTAGCAAGTTTACATAAATTAGCCGAAACAGGTCAAACCATATCGGTTTAATCTCAAAATCCAGAATGTGTTTAGTTTACCCATATTATACAAGTCTCCAAACTTGTCGGGTCTAAATCACATCCTATCCCGGTCTTCGCTTAATCATGCGTTTTGAACCGTAAACCTTTCCCTAAAACTAACCGGTCTAAGTTACGACTTAAATAAGACCCGTTAGGAAATTAATAGGTTAATAAAACCTTCGTTCCAGATTAAGAGCCCCAGTAGAAGTACTTGTGCTTGCTGATTAAGACATACGGCTGAGTGTAAATTTCATTGCTAGCTCAGGTAAATACTTTTAACTTATTTTCCCTTATACGGGCTTGGGATACGGTATTATAAAAATACCGCTTGGTCGGGTGTAGAAACCTTTTAATCGGAGATGATTAAATTGCATAATCCCGTTTTAATCTGTATTGATTGATAACAAATAACATTGGGGGTTAATGACCTTGTCCTGGATATCCTTGGCTCATTTTAAAAAGTGAATGGCCACGACGTAAGCACAAGGTGTAGACATAACACCTCCTGTTGCATATGTATAACGTATACTCACTCGTAAGGGTATCTTCTTGTGAGATTATATTTGTGGTGTGTCGATTAATCTTGTCCGGCTTGTATTGTATAATCACCGGCCCTAAATGTTGGACAACCATGTAAATCGGATACAAGATTTTTATTAATAAAATTGTCCCAAGTATAAAAGATTAATTTTGCCTCTGTGCATTTTAATCAATGTGTCAAGATATTTTGTGCCATTTGCACTCGAATCACTTTTCAAACTCTTTTTCCAAAATGAGTCAGTTAATTGTATTTACCAGTGTAAACTGACGTATTTTCCAAAAGGTTAAGTGACAGGTACTATGCGTAATTGGCTGGGAGCTCAGGGCGTCACTAGGGAATCTTGCAAGTTCTAGATGCCTAAAGTCTGTTGAACAGTTTTCTTTTATTGATCCGCCTGTGGATCCTTTACCTTCCGTTGTAATACTTTGACATTACTTATATTCGGAATGTAATATATTTATCTTTTGCTTCCGCTGTGCATTATTATATTGTGTTGTTTGACCATGATGTTGCCAACCACGTCACGATACTCCCCCACCGGGCCCACCGGTGACACGTGGAAAAATCGGGGTGTGACAGGTTGGTATCAGAGCCAACATTGAGTGAATTAAACACTAGCTTTTTGTGTTTAATCTCAATGACACAATTGCACATTCCTAAATCTTCTGAGTCTAGACTTAACATAGGAATATTCTCAATCCTAATCTGGGAATCTTTTCTTCCAAAAATTTTTATATATATCGGATACGTCGCCAAGCGAAGAAGCCGTAATAGGAGTTCTCCACACCCGGAGCCTTGAGATGCTGAGCTTCGTACCGCGGCCAGGATGAAACGTGCAACCAAGGAGAAAGCATACAGACATAAAATGAAGAAGAAACTCCTTTAGCTACAGGTCGTTTCTTTGATAGTCCTTATAAGGACATATTTACCTTTCAGTCCCTTCAAGGACACATTATCCCTTCAAAGACCCGCTTAGGGCAACTTTGTACTTTTATTTTCATATAATGGATTGATTAAATTAAGTTTTCATTCTAAACATGAAATATGAAATGAATGGAAAATAACATCCCTTAGAAGGGAAGTGCCTACGGGCTATAATTAACGTCCTCTGAGACTAAAGACGGTGGTAGCCTACAGCTCCCTGTCAAGAAAAGGTAATGGACTTTGATTCACACCTAAATGCCTCGATCCCAGACGATCATGGCTTATAAATTAAACTTGTCCACGTGACTAAGCCTTTTGTGCTATTTCTAGATGCCTCGATCCCAGACGATCATGGCTTATAAATTAAACTTGTCCACGTGACTAGGCCTTTTGTGCCATTACAAATTCATAAATTGCCCTGATTCTCTGAAATCTTGGCTTATAAATTAAACTTGTCTACGCGACTAGGCCATTTGTGCTATTATTAAAAATTATAAATTAGGATTTATGATAAAAATCCTGAATAAAATAAATATCCTTCTTTCCCTGCCGGTATGCATTTTAAAAGAAAATCTTAAGGGTGAAACCTAGCCTACGCGGCCAAGATGGTGAAACCTACTCAAGAGATTCAAATCCTTGTTAACACCTAAGAACGTGTTAGCACTCTTGACAAATGTGACTCGAAAAAATCACAATAGTCATCCTTATATTAGATTCTTCCAATTTTCTTATCTAGCCTAGTGATTTAGAAATCATGGCTCGTGTCATCCTATAAGATGATCACATTATAAACATCCAGTAGTGATGAAGTGCTTACGGGCTAAACTTGTTGTTCGATAAGACGACGACAGTGGTGGCCTTTGACCTCCTGTCTAAAAATGTTGGACCAGGTCCAAGCATAATAGTCGGTAGGATCCATACGACCTCGACTAATAGCATCTAAGAAGATGATCATATTATAACCATCCCTCAGAAGGGAAATGCCCATGGGCTATATCTATTGTCCGAAAAGACAAAAGACAGTTGAAGTCTACAACTTCCTGTCAAAAGAAGGTAATGAACTTGATTCAGACCTTAATGCCTCGATTCTCTGAAATCATGGCTTATAAAATTTAGAACTGTCCTTGTGACTAGGCCTTATGCGCCACTTTAATATCCTTAATGTTTTATAACTAGGATAAATTATAATGGAAAATACTAATTAAATATAACTAACAAGTTAACCAATATGGCTTATATTACCATGGTTGATAAATCGTCCAAGATGATGATTCCATAATAATCTCTGAATAAATCATTGTTAATATTTATGTAGCAATCAAGCTACATGGCTGGATTAGATGAAGTTAACAGTCACTTGAAGGAGAGCAATGATACTACCAGAATTAATGTAACTGGAGCAGAACTACAGGCAATAATAGATTATGTTGTTACTCGAGCACTTGATCGGCAGTATGATGAGTCAAATGATACCCACTCTAAGACTCTATCTGCGGCTCGTTGTAAGTCCCCTCTTAAAACACAAGAGTCAAGGGAGGACGATGTTCATGACTTGTCAAATCAAAGGAGTATTCCGTCTAGACAAGTTGTGTTTCATCAAGAGGCACCAGTTAAGACCTGTTCATATAAATATTTTGTCTCCTGCAAGCCCAGAGACTTTACAGGAGAAAAAGGGGCCATCGATTGCATGACATGGCTCGATGAGATGGACGCTGTTGTCGACATCAGCGGTTGTGCGGAGCAAGATGTTGTGAAATTTGTTTCACAATCATTCAAAGGGGAAGCGTTGGCATGGTGGAGATCATTGCTCCAAGCCATGGGAAAGGTTCTACTCTACAACTTATCTTGGGAGCAATTTGTTGCATTAGTCAAGAAAAACTATTGCCCCCAGCATGAAGTAGAAAAGATAGAATTCGACTTCTTGACTCTGGTCATGGAGAATTTGGATTGTCAGGCATATGTGACAAGTTTTAACACTATGTCCCGCCTAGTTCCTTATTTAGTCACCCCTGAACCTAAACGCATAGCGCGTTTCATTGGAGGCCTAGCACCAGAGATAAAAGGAAATGTTAAAGCATCTAGGCCAACCACATATAGGTCCGTGGTGGACTTATCATTATCTCTCACCTTAGATGCAATCAGAAGTAAGTATGTTAAGGCTTCTGGCGAGGGAAGAAGAGAAAGAGAGGAGGAAAACTCTCATCGACATAACAAGAAGAAGAAGGGAAACTCGGAGCGCGGGAAGAATTCCGAGTTTAGGAAGAACTCGAGTCAGTCTGATAACAGACCTAAATGCAATAACTGCAAAAAGCAGCATTTTGGAAAATGTACAATAGACCCACGCGCTAAATTGTGTGGAATTTGCAAGACCAAGGGTCACAAAACCTTAGATTGCAAGGGATTAAAGAACGCCACATGCTACAATTGTAACGAGGAAGGGCACATCAAGACCAACTGCCCAAAGCTTATAAAGAAGCCTGGAGAGACCAGGAAAACAAACGCATGAGTCTTCTGGATGAACGCCAGGAGATGGTGCAGAAGGATAACTATATAGCAGGTACTTTTCTTTATCAAGCAGTTTATGCAGAAATTTATCTGATGCTGACACATGTGATTCAATAATGAACGATCACTGTTGAGGACTGTTGTCTCCGTCAAATTAGGACTTCGGTCATTTTGTACAAAGTAGAAATTGGCCGATGATACTTTAGAAAATGCTCCAACAAACCTTAGGTGGATATTTTATATCTAATAGGAATCACTCTTTTCTGATATTCCTATGGCAAGCTTTCAAGCTACCTAAATCCTTTAATATAATAAAGACAGATGTGACGTTTTGATCCTCTGTCAGAAAAGTGATGGACTAGGTCCAAATCTTTAATGCCATTGATGGCCTTTTGCGACCTAGGCTAAGTAATATTAATATGTTTTAAATAACGTTCATTAAGAATGTTAGTGCTATAATAGCCTGTATAGGTTATTGACACCATGGTCAGTATATATTAAGGCCATCAGAACGAAAAATAGCAGTTGTTGGATTTCAACTAAGAAATTGTTTAATTGGTATTAGGAACCAATATCGAGTATGGCAAACTCGGATAAGACAACAGTCAATCGCGCCATTGATGACGCGACGCATGCTAATGATGCTGAAATTGTAAACCTTAGAATTTCCAAAGATGTTCTTCAAACTATGATAGACGCAGCCGTTGGAAAAGCTGTAAAGAGAGCTGTGAAAAAGTTAAAGGAGCCCCATGCTGCTCAGTCCAAATTTTATCTAGGACCACATTTCCTTACTCTTAAGAAGGATCTCGTTCATGCCTCTGATGCAAAGGATGAACTAAAAAGAAAAAGGGAGGTAGATAACTCCCAGAGTCCTAAGAAAAAGAACAAACAAAAGTCCGACCAGAAACCTGTATGTGAGACTTGCATGAAGCGCCATTATGGGAAATGCAGGTTCGAACCAAAATCCAAATCGCAGCCCAGGGCTTGTGGGATCTGCAAGTCTAAGGGACATAAAACGTTGGACTGTAAGGACATGAAGAATGCAGTCTGTTTCGGCTGCAATGAGAAAGGCCACATCAAGACTACGTGCCCTAAATATGTCAAAGGAAATGCGGCGGAGGAAGTAAAGCCTAAAATTGAAAGCGCCTAAAATGCATGAGCTAGTCCATAAATAATGGCATTAGGTACATTCCTTGGCATTTTTTTTTCAATAATTTAAATACTAAGAGTTTTATTTTGGTTCGGATACCAGTAAATTCTTCATAAACTATAAGTTTAACAAGTTAAAAAAATGGTGGAATTGGCCGTCCCCGGAATCGAACCTGGGTCTAGGCCGCACCCTTTCGCGCGCCTAGCCAACTGAGCTAGGTGCCTAGTTTGTGAAACTTCCATTATTAATTAAATATAAGCACTTGTACAATAAACTTCCTTACCATTTATCAATGATAATTTCTGCTAAGTGTCCTGTTTTTTTATACAGGCAATAAGAAATCTTCATGAACCATAAACTTAGCAAAAAAAAAATTTCCACAAGGTATAACTACCAATGAAACCATAGTAACCGATTCTTATAAATCGGCAAAGAATCCTTCCGAAAAATCTAAGAGCACTCTTTCTTTGCATAGAGTACGACAACATATGTTATTTTAATTATTTTTCTCATTGTTCTTCTATCGCCTGCGAATGCCAAACTATGTTTGATAAAAGTGTCATATGAGGATTGGCGTATCCTAGTGTGTCCCATAGATTATTTCCATGTCTGATCAGCATGGAGGTTTAAGACATGGAACCCCTAAGATATCCCAACGATCGTATTGTACTAAAGTTGACTAGTAGCATTCAAAGAAGATATCCATAATAGAGATATCCAAATAAATATTCCTTGGTAACGGAATATGAGGACTCATAACATAAATGTGTCACTTATTTGACACAAGCAATGATGAGTGAACTGGAGCCTGAGATATGGAAATCTCTGTAACCTCCTGGTACCTTGATTATCTTTTCCTAAGATTACCCTGTTTACCCCTGAGAGGCAGGTAGGGTTAAGTTTCATATCCCATTTAAGGCTGTATTATTATGAAATCCCCAAGACAACTAGTACCATATTGGCATAATCGAAAACTCTGGTTAAGTAAGTTTTAACTATATAGGGTTCATATAGCCTAACTCGATATTCCGAGAGTTTGATATTGTTAGATAAGGAAGACGGTTCATTTTGCTTATGCATTATTTACCGCAACCCTAACTAGGCAACGATTAAGAATTTGCCATCAGCTAACCAGAATCGTCGAATTGTTCGACTAACGACAAGGATTAGCTATTCCTTAATATTAGTTAAATGATGGTTGGAATAACCATCTCACCTTAAGATAAGCTTCTCTATAATAATTGATATATAAGTATCAAGGCTACTCCCTTGAAGACCTTGTATAGATAGAATGTTAAACGTCCATTGATAGGACAATAGTTTGGTAAGTCCAAATATTAAGATCTGAAAGTTGCATTATAGACAATCAATAAGATCACGCAAATTCATAATCATCCGTAATATACCAGTATTCGGCAGAAAATTAAGGATTATGAAAATAGCAAACCTCCTAAATTCTTATTAAGGAATAAGGTTCAACAATAGATATCACCCTGGAAAAGGAGTGATGCGATTTGGTAAGAAAGGCAAGCTAAGCCCGAGATACATAAGACCCTTCGAGGTTATCGAACGTGTAGGTTCAGTTGCCTATAAGTTAAACTTACCGGATAAGCTCAGCGGAATTCACAATGTGTTCCACATCTGCAATCCGAAGAAGTGCTCGCTGATGAATCACTGGTTATACCGCATACAGATGCGCATATAGATGAGAGCTTAGAGTTTGTGGAAAAACCTTTGTCGATTGAAGATCTACAGGTAAAGAAGCTTCGAAGGAAGCGTGTACCTATTGTAAAGGTCAAATGGGGTGCCCGTAGAGGTCCCGAATTCACGAAGGAGGTTGAATCCGCAATGAAAGAAAAGTACCCTTATTTATTTCAGTAAATCTCGGGTCGAGATTTATTTTAAGGGGGTGAGGATGTAACACCTCGAAAATTCACGTCCTATAAGGTGTTGACACGTGTCATAAATACTGAACATGTGAAAGAATGTTATGAAAGGAGTAAAGTTGTCAAACATGGAAAGTATGTGAATTTACGTATTCTAAGTGTCAACTATGAATAAATATAATGTACATTAACCCTACACGATGCTCATACCTTCAAACGAATAAATCATGGATCATACGAAGCTAAAAATGGGAGATTTCAAACTACAGGGACCAAATGTGTCAACATGTTTAATTTATACCTCTGAGTGACCTTTTGACAAACTCGAAGCTTTGTAAATATTAATTATGCTCATGAGAATGCACCATAAAAATTTCATAAAGTTTCGTTAACGTATGAGAAAGTTATGATCAAATTCGTGTGCGAAGTGTTAAAGCGTAAACGTTGGAAGTTAGGACTTTTCGGGTGATAATAAAGTTACCCGGGGACTTGGCAAAGTGGGTATATGTTTTAAAGCCTTACTAGATCAATTATAAGGGTTTACCATGCAAGAATCAAGTGCCTATTCGAGTTTTGAAGAGACAATGACTAAATCGCAAAACAAATCAAAAGCTGACCCTGCAGGTCCTCGCGCCACGCGAGGGGTCCCTCGCGCCACGCGAGGGATGCCCAGTTCCTGAAAAGCGGCTGTTGTCTGCAAGGGGCTGTAATACGCGATTTTATCCGATTTTCCTCATTCTTCTTGGCCCCTAGGCACCCCCTAAACACTTAGGGACATGTGTTGAAGGATTGTGGTCAGTTGTAGACCCAAGTGTCACCCAATTGTGGTGTGTAATACACTATATAAAGGCATGTTATGCAACACAACTCCTCACACCTTCATTTGCATAACTGATCAATTCTGGAGCTCCCAAGCAGGTCCAACTGATCATAAGTCGTGCATAGGACTCTTGTAAGTGTTCTAATCCTTCTTTAGTTGAGTTTAGCTTGTTTAATTAGCTAAAAGTCAAACCGTCGTAATTACGGTTTGACTTCGAGATTAGTCATTAATGGCTCAGTCATATCTCGAATTAAAAGTAGTTATAGATTGGTATTTATGTGGATAATAAAACCTCAAAAGGGTTTCCCCTGATCACCACTCTAACCAGGTCAAAAGTCGGGTCAAACCTTTAAGTAAAAAGTCAACAGGATGCTTAAAATGTCATTTATGCATAATTAGCTATCTAGAACATATATAACCTGTTTGATCATAGTTATAACTTAGTAATTAGTGTGAGAACGTGTCCAAACATGTTCAACCCGACTATTTCCTGTTTAGACCCGGTTCGGAACCGAAAGTCACATAGTTTGACTTTCACTTTGACTTTCAGTTCTGACCCGTTTAGGCATGTTTTAGAAATGCCTCGGAGCCTTAATTGGATTAGGCTACTTGTTAGAACAACCCTCTGTGATTACACACCTTGGTTCATTAGTTATCCAATTAATATGCTTGTTTCCGTTAATTGCTCATATGTTGACCGTTATGCCCTTATTACCTTAAAACATGATTTATGAAAATGTAAAAGTGTAGAAACCTTAGTTACTGATATATAAACTTGTATGCAAAGTTTGACATCAGTTTGACTTGTAGATTAAGAGTTATGCTCAATATCGCAAAATTAATGCTTTATGTTAATAAGACGGCGTAATTAGCATATAGCCTACTTAAACATACTTTTTGATATCAAATCTTTTACCCACTGATGTAATATATTATTTTGGGATTTTTAAAGATTTTTAATTAATTTTAGGCTGAGCATAACTCATAGTCGTAGGCTTAATTCGGTAATTGTCGGTTTTGCCCTTACGGGCCATAAAATGAGTTTTACATATTTAAACGACTCCAAACCTTTTGCTACCGATCACATATGATAAATAAATTATTTTAAGCCTTCTGGAAATATAAAAATATCAGATTTAAGTATCGAACCCGGAAATGGCCTTCAATCGCCTTAATTAGCGTTTTAACGCATAGTATGTTTTAAAATCATATTGGACATACCCGGGTTGATACCTACTGATATATAAGGCAAATTAGGATATTTTAACAGTAAGCAAAGGTTGATAAACTCAGACTTCAGTTTTGAGCTTTTCGGCTTATGTGAAATTACCAAAATGCCCCTTCGGTGCATAGTTTGGTTATAAATGATATATTTCACATATATACTTCACCCTACTGTTATAACTCATCAAATTGAGTATGTTTGATGTTTATATCAGACCTGTAACTCAGTTAAGCATCTAGACTCTTTTACAACCTTTAAAAATGACCAAACTACCCCTACAGGGCATAGTTTGTGTTTAATTTCATTTCGGGCATAATGAAAGACATCCTACTGATGTCACAACATATTTGAAGCATATTAACTTAGGAAATCTGTATATGGCTCTTACGGATACCCGTTACGCTTATCTCGCATTCGGTTCGGTTTATGTAGCAAGTTTACATAAATTAGCCGAAACGGGTCAAACCATATCGGTTTAATCTCAAAATCCAGAATGTTTTTAGTTTACCCATATTATACAAGTCTCCAAACTTGTCGGGTCTAAATCACATCCTATCCCGGTCTTCGCTTAATCATGCGTTTTGAACCGTAAACCTTTCCCTAAAACTAACCGGTCTAAGTTACGACTTAAATAAGACCCGTTAGGAAATTAATAGGTTAATAACACCTTCGTTCCAGATTAAGAGCCCCAGTAGAAGTACTTGTGCTTGCTGATTAAGACATACGGCTGAGTGTAAATTTCATTGCTAGCTCAGGTAAATACTTTTAACTTATTTTCCCTTATACGGGCTTGGGATACGGTATTATAAAAATACCGCTTGGTCGGGTGTAGAAACCTTTTAATCGGAGATGATTAAATTGCATAATCCCGTTTTAATCTGTATTGATTGATAACAAATAATATTGGGGGTTAATGACCGTGTCCTGGATATCCTTGGCTCATTTTAAAAAGTGAATGGCCACGACGTAAGCACAAGGTGTAGACATAACACCTCCTGTTGCATATGTATAACGTATACTCACTCGTAAGGGTATCTTCTTGTGAGATTATATTTGTGGTGTGTCGATTAATCTTGTCCGGCTTGTATTGTATAATCACCGGCCCTAAATGTTGGACAACCATGTAAATCAGATACAAGATTTTTATTAATAAAATTGTCCCAAGTATAAAAGATTAATTTTGCCTCTGTGCATTTTAATCAATGTGTCAAGATATTTTGTGTCGTTTGCACTCGAATCACTTTTCAAACTCTTTTTCCAAAATGAGTCAGTTAATTGTATTTACCAGTGTAAACTGACGTATTTTCCAAAAGGTTAAGTGACAGGTACTATGCGTAATTGGCTGGGAGCTCAGGGCGTCACTAGGGAATCTTGCAAGTTCTAGATGCCTAAAGTCTGTTGAACAGTTTTCTTTTATTGATCCGCCTGTGGATCCTTTACCTTCCGTTGTAATACTTTGACATTACTTATATTCGGAATGTAATATATTTATCTTTTGCTTCCGCTGTGCATTATTATATTGTGTTGTTTGACCATGATGTTGCCAACCACGTCACGATACTCCCCCACCGGGCCCACCGGTGACACGTGGAAAAATCGGGGTGTGACACGAAGGTATCCTCATATGAATTCTATGTTAGATAGCATTTTTACATGTTGCAAAAATATTAAAAAGCTGATTTCTGCAGAATTTCTGTGGAAAAGTGTTGAAATCGTCGCTTTTAGTGCTTTTCGGGTAGTTTTTAGTGTTATCGGACTTCGGAAAGGTTTTAAATCAAACCCTTGCATTCCTAGTTAGGGTTTAATGTATATTAGATGTTGGACTTTCGTCTGAGTTCTAAAGATGTCGTTTAGATGGTTTCTGCGGATCCTGCATTTTCGTCAGGATACTAGTTTACTAGGTGCTTTTCTAGTAGTTTCGATGCATTGTTTAAACCGTTTCAAATGTACTTAATAAAAATGAATCATATGCATCCTAAGTAAGTATTCCATGAGTATTTTAAGCATATGTCACGAAATACGCAGTTCGAGTGTTCAAAATGCATAAAAAAATGTAGCTAAAATGAGTACTTTAAGTGTAAGAAAGTTACCGAAAAGTGGCAGTTGTCACATAAGACCAATATTGAAATGGTCAAACTTTAGAGGGATATGCTGGTAGGCTTTATCCTGATGGCTGGATTCTTTGACTAATTCTGTGCAGAACACTAATTTTATTCTATAACCTCTGGAAAAAAGGTCACTTGGAATTAGGACATGGCTATTTGAATGTGTGTGTGATGTCCCGATACACACAATTTCGTTCTAGTTCAGAAATCTTTTCTGACCAACTCGTGTATCTCCTTTGTGAGAAAAGACCTGGAGGTGCTAGGCAACGTCGGCTTCTGTTTTGCGTGAGCAAATACCTAGCTGTACGTTGTCGCTCTATAGATAAATTATATACATATATAATCAATCTTATGCCACTTTTTTTAGGGGTTTATGAAACAAGGAAAAAAACTTAACCAAAAGATTTTAACCGATTTATGGTATCTTATATTCATCACCCATCTAGGTTTGACAGATCGACACTCAAATTGTTATAAAAATAAGCTGTTGATGTAGTTAACTGAACCAATTTGTCCGGTCCAGACGAGTTTTTAAAAGAAGAGTTAAGTTCACGTATAAATAGCCTTATCGTACAAAACGTACGGAAGGCATGAAAAAGCAAAAAAAAAAACGCGGTGACATTTTCGTAATTATCTGCTCGTAGGATAATTATCAAAATTACTCTACAAATGATCTTGTAGGGTAGTTTTGATCTTGTAGGGTAATTTTGTAAAATGTTCTTGTAGAGTAATTTTGAAACTTGCAGAGTAATTTTGATATACTTGTAGAGTAATTATGATACTCTACAAGAATAAATTATCTTACAAGAACAAAATTACAATACATGATCATTTGTAGAGTAATTATGATACTCTACATGATTACTCTACAAGATCAAAATTACCATACAATAACATTTTACAAAATTATCTTACAAGATCAAAATAACCCTACAAGAACATTTTACAAAATTACCCTACAAGATTAAATTATCTTACAAGATCATTTGTAGTGTAATTTTGATAATTACTCTACGAATAAATAATTACGAAAATGCCACCTCGTTTTTTATCTTTTCACCCTATTCATACGTTTTGTATGATAAGGGTATTTGTATTTGATCTTTTGTCTATATACCCTTATCATACAAAACATACGAATAGGGTGAAAATGTAAAAAAATAACGGGGTGGCATTTTCGTAATTATTTACTCGTAGAGTAATTATCAAAATTACTCTACAAATGATCTTGTAGGGTAATTTTGATCTTGTAGAGTAATTTGGTAAAATGTTCTTGTATGGTAATTTTGATCTTGTAGGCTATCATAATTACTCTACAAATGATCCAATCACAATGCAACTATAGGATACATTGAGTTCAATCGGATACGTCATAACGTTCGTTTTCATATGGTTAACACATCACCTAACGCTTGTACTAATCCGTTCGATATTTGCGAAGTACCCGTGCCGCAACGCACTTACTAGTTGTTTCTTAAAAGGAAATTTTATCAATCAATTCTTAAATAGTTGTTTCTTAAAAGGAAATTTTATCAATCAATTCTTAAATTTTCAGTTGATTTTTTTTAAATGGTTTTAAAGAGAGACTTAGATATTTAAATGATTTTATATTCAGTTAATTGCTATTTTCGCCCTTGAGGTTTGGGCACATTTGCCATTTTCGTTCAAAATGACAGTTTGGTACCATTTTGCCCCTCACGTTTGGGCATGTTTGTCATTTTCATCCAAATCTCTAACCTAGTTAAAAAGTTCTGTTAAATGAGAATTTTTTTAATTTAATTTTTTATATTTACTCTATAAAATATAATAAACAATTATGTTCTTTTTAAATAAATAAATAAAATATATGTATATATATAAAAATACACACAGATCACCATCTCCATCTCTCTCTCTTCTCTGTCTTCTCTCTCATCTCCTATCACCGCCACCACCGTTCCCCACCACCGTTCCCCACCACCTCCACCACCAGTCCTCACCGTTATTGTCTCCGTATGCAATTTGATGGTGGTGGTGGTGGTGGTCTCCGTATGCGATTTGATGGGGGTGGTGGTGGGGGTAATGTTGAAGATGAAGTGGGTAACGGTGGGGAATGGTGGTGGAGGTGGTGGGGAACGGTGGTGGCGGTGATAGGAGATGAGAGAGAAGACAGAGAAGAGAAAGAGAAGAGAGAGAGATGGAGATGGTGATCTGTGTGTATTTATATATATATATCTTTTATTTATTTATTTAAAAAGAACATAATTTTTTATTATATTTTATAGAGTAAATATAAAAAATTAAATTAAAAAAATTCTCATTTAACAGAACTTTTTAACTAGGTTAGAGATTTGGATGAAAATGACAAAAATGGCCAAACGTGAGGGGCAAAATGGTTCCAAACTGTCATTTTAGACGAAAATGGCAAATGTGCCCAAACTTCAGGGGCGAAAATGGCAATTAACTCTTTTATATTTATAGAGGGACTAAAAGCAAAAAAATATAACTAGAAACAAGTTGTACAAAAAGTAAAACTAGAAACAAGAAAGCGGGTTGCAAAAAAATACAAGTAGATACAAGAAAGCGGCTTCCGTTAGAACTAGACGGAAGAAATAATAAATATTAAGATTGGCCCCCCTTTGACTAGTTGGCCAAAAAAGTCATTTTCCTCATACTCTTCTCTGTGTCTGTGATTTCAACAAGAATGGGATCGCTGTCACCGGCGATGACCCCCAAGCTACTGCTTCCGGCCAAAACCAGTCACAGAATTTCCCTGAATGCAGTAGTCTTCCGCCCACCTTTCCCGTCTCCGGGAAGCATGATCAAGCGGATCCGTTGTAAGTCCATTGATTTTAGCCATCCTGATTGGAAGACTAAGTACCAACAAGACTTCGAGCAGCGATTCAATATCCCTCACGTCACTGATTTCTTCCCTCACGCTCAATCCTACCCTTCCACTTTTTGTCTCAGAATGAGGTACTACCACCAAACCAAACCAAACATTCTTTTCTTTTTTTTTACTTTTTTCTTTCTGTTAGGTTTTTTTTCTCTTTTGTAACTGGACTTCCAATCCAAATGTCTGCTGCTTTATCTCTAATAAATAAATAAATGCTCCAGTTCCACCTACCTATATAGATCACTCTCGAATTATTATTATTATGTAAATAAATGATTAAGTCTGTTGTACCTACTTGCTTAATCATGTCATGGTTATATTTGACCAGCACAATGACGTGATGAAAGAAATTTGTTGGTTGTTAGAAAGAATAACAAACGTAACTGCTTGTATGAAATGAATCATGCTCGGTTTATTCAATGGGTTTCATGATTTAGACAGACAGACAATCAACAACACCCATATGGCATATGCTTGATTAATTTTGTAATCTACTAGTGGTGGATGCCATCAAATATGCATTGCTTTGTAACTTTGATTTGACTTTGGTTCACTTGGTTGTGGGCTACAGGACTCCAGTGAGTGAAGATTTTGCACAAGGGTATCCCTCTGATGAGGAGTGGCAAGGATACATTAATAATGACGATAGAGTGCTACTTAAGGTATACGAGCTGCTGCTGCTACTTTCTTTCTTCATTAAATTAATTGTGTTGTAACCTCATCCGCCTGCTCTTTCTTTTCATTATGGATGGATGGTATTTGAGCTTAGCATATGTTT
Source organism: Helianthus tuberosus (assembly GCA_030545235.1). Classification (NCBI taxonomy): domain Eukaryota; kingdom Viridiplantae; phylum Streptophyta; class Magnoliopsida; order Asterales; family Asteraceae; genus Helianthus; species Helianthus tuberosus. The sequence goes on from CM060420.1 coordinate 47,388,435, forward strand.
CAAATGATCGCACTGGTCGGCTGATATGATTATTTAGTGAATGGAATTCTACTTTGTTTGATCATTTACTAACTTCATCCTAGATATTGTACATGAATCCTCTAACATAGTTACCAATACTGTATTCCTGTATGTTTTATGTTGCTCCCGTTTAACAGATTTTCTAATGACAAGACCTTAAATTACGTTACGTTACAGGTTATTCGATTTTCCTCACCTAGATCTGCTGGTGCTGAGTGTATCGATCCTGACTGTACATGGGTGGAACAATGGTAAGCACTAAACCATCTCAAGTTATATTATATGGTCCAGTTTGTTTTACATTGCATGTTTTGATTTCTAGAGTTGCATCTTTCTGAGGACATGGTCCAAGATAGGACTTCGTGGAGGCGTAGGATTAGGGTTAAGGACCTCTAGAGGTTATGGCAGTAAGCCCTTAGGTGTATTTCAGGGTCGTAGGTTTTTCTTATTCTTTAAGTGACTTTTCCGGTGATTGCCTTCTTATGTTTATGCACAAATGATGTTGTTTGCTTTTTACATGATTTACAATATATTGTACCACTCTGTTCACTTTCTTAGTATGGTCGACTACTTATTTCTTTATTGCTATAGTCTTTAACTTGGTGTGTTGGTTTGCTATTCGTTTTCGAGTCGAGGGTCTCTCTGGAAGCAGCCTCTCTATCCCTATAGATAGAGGCAAGGTCTGTCTACATCCCACCCTCCCCAGACCCTATAAGTAGCTTGGCTATTTGTGGGATTTACTGGGTATGGTTGTTGTTGTTGTTGTTGCATGTTTTGATTTCTAACCAGTAACCAAATGGTCTCTGTATGAATTCTTTTCAGGATTCATCGTGCTGGTCCTCGTGAAAAAATATACTTTAAACCAGAAGATGTGAAGGCTGCAATTGTAACTTGTGGCGGACTCTGTCCTGGGCTTAATGACGTCATACGACAGGTGGTTTCTGAATTTCGTACTTCTTTTTAGGTTTCATGTTTTGATTACTAACCTGACTACTTCCCTCTACAGATTGTCATCACACTTGAGATTTATGGTGTGAGAAAGATTGTGGGGATTCCTTTTGGATATCGTGGGTTTGGGAACGAATTAGCTGAAATACCTGTGAGTTTCCATTTATGTTTCTCACAAGATTAAGGGTGTTATGGTAATCTAACCTTGTCCTTGGTCATTAGTTAACCAGGAAGGTTGTACAAAATGTACATCTTTCTGGTGGAAGCTTGTTAGGAGTTTCACGTGGCGGACCCAATGTCAGTGAAATTGTGGACAGCATGCAGGTATGTAAATGGGTCAGCTTTTTTTTATTCTTTGGTTATTATCGCTATTTTACCCACGGCGGTTGCTGGTGACAGGAAAGAGGAATCACCATGCTTTTTGTGCTTGGCGGAAATGGAACACATGCTGGTGCTAATGCCATACACAATGAGGTTGTTATTTTGTCCGGTAAGGTTTTATTTCCATTAATAACTCATTTGTAATTTGATTTTTTTTTTTTTTTTTTTTGTGTTTAGTGCCGAAAACGAGGGTTTAAGGTGGCTGTGGTTGGTGTTCCCAAAACTATAGATAACGATATCCTGCTGATGGATAAAACGTTTGGTTTTGATACTGCTGTTGAGGAAGCACAAAGAGCCATAAACTCTGCATACATTGAAGTACCATTTTTATCTTTTGTTGTTGAAATACAACTGTCAACACAACGCCGCCATCATCGTTATTTCCCAATATTACTTTTACAAATCCCTCCGTATCATAAATAAACTGTACGACTGCATGTTTTTGCCAGGCGCATAGTGCTTATCGTGGCGTTGGGGTTGTGAAACTGATGGGGCGTAGTAGTGGTTTTATAGCTATGCAAGCAGCACTTGCTAGTGGGCAGATTGACATATGTTTGATTCCTGAGGCATGTTTTTTATGATGCCTATATCGAGTACGACATCATCGTCATATCATTTTTGACACGATCTTTTTCATGATATTGAAGGTACCGTTTGAATTGCATGGACCACACGGTGTTCTAAACCATCTAAAGTATCTACTTGAGACAAAGGGATCAGCTGTCATCTGTGTAGCAGAAGGAGCCGGTCAGGTTAGTTTTTTTTATTTTTATTTAAAAAAATCTTATAATAATTTGTGACATTCGTTAACCTTGTCTGTTAAAGAATTTTGTGGAGAAAACAAACGCCAAGGACGCGTCTGGAAACATTGTATATGGAGATATTGGTGTTCATATACATCAGGAGGTTAGTCCGTTACTGGATCTTCGATTTTTTAAGATATAGTAATCATAATTATTGTTCTAAATGAAACCGTTTCAGATAAAAAAATATTTTAAGGAGATTGGTGATCCAGCTGATGTAAAATACATTGATCCTACATACATGATCCGTGCCTGCCGAGCAAACGCATCAGATGGAATTCTGTGCACGGTGCTGGGTCAAAACGCGGTAAGTCAAATTTCCTGCAGAATCTCGCACCATGGAAAAGAATCTTGGTTTTTGATGGTCTTTGTATAAGTACAGGTCCATGGAGCATTTGGTGGATATAGCGGGATCACGGTTGGCATATGCAACACGCACTACGTTTACCTTCCTATTCCTGAAGTTATATCTTATCCAAAGACTGTTGACCCGAACAGCCGGATGTGGCATCGTTGTTTGACTTCAACCGGACAGCCCGATTTCATCTAATCCGTATAACCGATTTTGTTCGAATCTTTAAATTACTACTTGCACGCAAAATGACACCATTTTGAGAAATAAAACACAAGTTACGATTTGTGAACACGATGCTTTTAAACAGTCTACAAAACAAATAACCAAAAAGACCATTGAAAGTGGATTTTTGTTTTAAATTTTATAGTTGGTCCTGTGAAGGATATTATGGAAATGGAGGCTCCTCCCTTCACTGATTCTGTCTGTATTCAAACCCTTGTTGGATTAAGTAAAATCTTGTTGATTATTTATTCCACACAATGTTTTAAATACCGGTATGAACCGGCCGGTTATACCGGTTAAACCGGATACCGGGCATGAGCCTGGTATGATAAAGGCCGGCAAAACCTAAATACGGTATGTTTTATGTACCGCTGGTAAATCCTATTCTACCGGTTCAAACCATTGAACCGGTTTGCAGTATCTTAAAATTTGATTTTTTAAATTATAATAAAATACGATATTAAAGTAACACCTACCTTCCATTGTTGGTAATTAACCCAGTGCCTTCCATTCCAATATTTCATCGCTATTGAAACGGTTACCCCCATTGTCCGATGTAATATTGTTTATAAGTAAAAAAAATCCTATTAAAATGCATAGCATATTACAAGAAAATAGTTGTTTTTAGATAAAACCATAATCAGTTATATAAATCTTAATTGAGATTGGATTATTTCTTTAGATGAATTTGTATTTTATGGAATTATAGTGTTAACTAGTAACTCGGTTGAACCGTCTAGTACAATCTGGTTTAACTAGTTAAACCATTTCAAAGCCTAACCCTGATATTAATAAAAAAACGGTTTTTAAAACATTGAATTCCACATCTATTTTATACGGAGGGGGGTTGTGTTTGTGGTTGCTTATAAAGATATTTTGATGATGAATATTTTCTGATGTATCATTCCAATAAACAAGAGCCCTTTAAATAGGGAGCAATACAATGTAAACCCTACCACTAAAATAGGAATAGATATCTACCCTTAATATAGATAAACATTAACAATATTATATACAAATAAAGTCCTGTAATATGTATCGGCTAAGACTCCCCCGCAGTTTGAGCGGTCGGTGGACAGACGCTTAAACTGGAGCGAAAAGATTGGAACAGCTGCTTGGAGAGCCCTTTGGTAAAGATATCAGCATACTGAAGTGATGAAGGAACATGGAGCACGCGGATATGACCAACACGAACCTTTTCCCGAACAAAGTGGATGTCAATCTCAATGTGTTTAGTTCGATGGTGCTGAACAGGATTATCAGATAAATAAACAGCCGACACATTGTCACAATACACAACCGATGCCTGCCACAAAGGGATTTGAAGCTCAAGTAACAAGTTGCGAATCCAAGTGGCCTCTGCCACTGCATTGGCAACACCACGATACTCGGCTTCTGCACTAGAACGAGAAACCGTTGGTTGCCGTTTTGATGACCAAGAAATTAAATTATCCCCAAGAAATACACGGTACCCACTGGTCGATCGTCTAGAATCTGGACAACCACCCCAATCAGCATCTGAATAAGCTACTAACGAATGAGAATTAGATTTGACAATGCGAATCCAGTAGGCAAGGGTCCCCTGTAAGTAGCGAAGAATACGCTTTAGAAAAACGTAATGTGGGTCACGAGGTTCGTGCATGAACAAACACACCTGCTGAACTGCATACGATATATCTGGACGAGTAAAGGTTAGATACTGTAAGGCACCGGCTAGGCTTCTGTATAAAGTAGGATCAGAAAACAATGCCCCATCTGTGGCGCTTAATTTTGCAGAAAGGTCCACTGGTGTAGTGCACGGTTTACAAGCAGACATTGAAGCCCGAGAGATTATGTCCCTTGCGTATTGAGTTTGATCCAAGAAGAGCCCATGGGAATTACGAGTGACCTTAATTCCCAGAAAATGATGCAGATGTCCTAAATCTGTCATAGCAAACTCTCGTGAGAGTGTGCGAATAATTTCCTGCAACAGCGTGTCTAAGGATGCGGTGAGAACAATATCATCGACATAAAGTAATAGGTATGCTGTATTAGGACCCCTGCTATAAATGAAAAGCGAATTATCACAAGCACTGTTGTGGAAACCTTGTGACAAAATATATGTCGCAAACCGAGTGTACCATGCACGAGGGGCCTGTTTGAGGCCATACAAAGACTTCTTTAACCTGCAGACAAATGTGGGACATCGTTTATCAATGAAACCCGGTGGTTGATGCATAAACACTGTTTCGTTCAAATTCCCATGGAGAAATGCGTTTTTAACGTCAAGCTGGTGAATGGGCCAAGAACGGGAAACAACAACAGATAAAACTGTGCGAATGGTGGCCGGTTTAACAGCCAGACTAAATGTATCATCACAATCAATGCCTACTGTCTGAGATTTCCCGTTCACAACCAACCGAGCCTTATACCGTTCAAGTGACCCGTCCGATTTGAATTTGTGGCGAAATAACCACATGCAGCGGATTACCGGTTTGTCTACCGGACGAGGGACCAATTCCCATGTATCATTAACCTGTAACCAGTGTTGCAAAAATCGCCACTAGTCGGCGATTAATCGGCGACTAGTCGCTAGTCGGACCTCTACTGAGTAATTTTTCACTAATCAGTGAAAAAATCGCTACTCGGCCTAGTCGGCCCTAATCGCGACTAGTCGGTCGGAAAAAATCGGAAACAAATCGGGAAAAAACAAAAAAATCGGAAAAAAAACAGAAAAAATCGGAAAAAATAAGAAAAAATCGGAAAAAACACATATTCCGGCCAAAACCTCCCACATTCCAGTCAAAACGTGCCCACTTAAAAAAATTACGTATAAAAATATATGTATATATGTATAAAAACTTAAAATTATACATAAAAAGTCCGATCCGATTAATCCCGAGTAATCCCGAGTAGTCGCTAGTCCCTACCTCACCGACCCGCTAGCGATTAGCGAGTTCTCCAACCTTACCTGTAACACACTAAACTCTGTTTGCATGGCATGTAACCAATGAGGGTCGGCAAAGGCTTTAGAGTAGGAAGTAGGGATGGGAGAGATTGTGGCCGAGATGAGAGTGTGTTTAGATTTGGAACGGGTGGTCATGGGATGTGTGTTGGTATTATGAGAAGGCACAGTGAGGTTGGTTTGAGTAGCCGAGGATGTGGCGGTTTGTGTGTGTCCCGTCGGGGCCGTGGGAGCAGCCGTGGCTGCTGGGGCAGGAGGTCGTGGGCGACGGGTATAAGTTATCGGAAACGGTGAGGTCGAATGTTGGTTGGGTTGAGGCGGTTTGGTAGTAGGTAGGGATGTAGGTCGGGTGAACGTGAAACCAAGTGGAGGAAGGTCATCGAGGAAGTGGTAAGTTGTTGGAGGTGTAGGGATTGTGTAGGGAAAAGTATATTCGTCAAAGGTAACATGATGAGAGATTGTGACTTTGCCAGTGGTGGGATCAAAGCATCGGTATCCTCGGAAATCGGGATGATATCCGAGAAAGATGCAACGAATGGACCTGGGATGAAGTTTATGAGGTTGGGTGGCTAAAGAGTTGGGGTAGCAAGCACACCCAAAGACACGTAAGTGGTCATATGTCGGGTGACGAAGGTATAATGCAAAGGTAGGGGTGAAAAAGTTAAGGCGTTTGGTTGGTAGGATGTTGTGAAGGTAGGCTGCAGTATGTAAGGCCTCAACCCAAAAAATGGGAGGGAGTTGGGCGTGAATGAGTAAAGCACAAATGATGTCGTTTAGGCGACGAATCATACGTTCAGCGCGACCGTTTTGGGAAGATGTTTGAGGGCAAGAAAAGCGAAACAATAGGTCGTGCTGAGTGGCAAAATTTTTAAATGCATGGTTATCAAATTCACCCCCTAAGTCACATTGGAATGTTTTGACGTGACGATTAAACTGGGTGGTGATCATCTTGTGAAATTTGGCAAATGTGGGGAAGGTTTCGGATTTATATTTTAATGGATATACCCAGATAAAATGTGAAAAGTTATCAATTAACACCATGTAGTATTTATATCCGGTTTTACTGGAAATAGGCGAAGTCCACAAATCACAGTGAATAATATCGAATGGACTAAAAGTAAATGAATTTGATTCATAAAATGGCAAACGTTTACTATTCGACACATTACAAGAATTGCAAAAAGTAGAACCATGAGTTTTATTACATGAAAAATTAAAATGACGACTAAGAAGTTCTAAGACTTGAGTGCCGAGGTGTCCAAGTCGATCATGCCAGGGTAAGGATGTGGATGTGATGTAGCATGCTTGAGGCGGAAGTGTTGGTGGCGTGACTGGATAAAGTTTGCCCGTGCTATTGTGGCGGGATAGGAGGCGCCCCGTTTTGAGGTCCTTCAATGAAAAGCCAAAAGGATCAAATTCAATAGAAACGTTATTATCACGGGTAAATTTTCGAACAGATAAAAGCTTTTTAATGATTTGTGTACTATAAAGAATGTCGGGTAAAATATAGGATCGATTGTGAATGGGGAGAAAACCCGTACCGGATCCCTCAATGGGTAAAACATTGCCATTACCAACAAGTAATTTAGTATGAACAGGAAAAGGATTAGGGTGTTGGATCGTACCTTGGTTATCAGTAACATGTTTCTCAGCACCGGTGTCCATGTAGGAGTTTGGATCTGTATAGTGGAGTTGCATAGCATTAAACGCTGCACTCAGAGCCGATGGGTTCAATGCGTCATAACCGGTGTATTGTGGGCTGCCAAAAGTGCCAGTTGGGCCTGTAGGTGGGTATCCAGTGAAGTTAGCCGATGGGTTAGGGGTGTTGGTGGATGAATATGGAGGTGATTGGTTGGGCCGCCAGGAGGTTTGGGTCGGGTAGGGGCAGGGTGGAGTGTTCCACCATACTCCACCCTGCCCATTGTGGGTATGAATTGTTTTGGAAGGCCCAATTTGTAGAGCCCGATTGATAGTTTCGGTTCCCCCTGCCACGACCACGATAGTTTTGTCCACGACCCCGTCCCCGCCCTCGGTACTGATACTGATTAGAATTAGAGTTATGGTTTGAGTCAGCAGGTTGTTGGTTGATGTTAGGTGCTGGGTTTGGAGACGGGGCAGCAGGGGTGACAAGAACAGATTAATTGTGCTGTTGGCGAGCCTCAAGACGCATAACCTCATCATGAAGCATGGTGCGAGCCAAGTCCCAATCAGCCTTCTGTGCATTGATTAAGGAGGCAGTAGTATCAAACTCTGAAGACAGACCACGTACCAATTGTAACACAAGTCGACTTTCCGTGACCGGTTGATCAACATCATTCAACTGGTTTGCAATTTCTTTTAATTGCTGGCAATAATCATCGACTGAGCTACAGGCCGCAAGGGTGAGGTTGACAAACCGGGTCTCAAGAGCAGCAGCTTTAGCTTGTTTATTACTCAAAAATATTTTCTCAAGTTTGAGCCAAATCGAACGGGCAGTAGATTCGATGTCGAGAACCCGGGTGAGTAAGTCATCAGAGATGGTACTGTATATCCATTGGGATACTAGTGCATCTAATTCTTTCCAGGCGGTATAACTCGGATCCGTGGATTCCGGTGTGGGAGTATCATCAAGATGATCAAGAACCTTGTAGGCGATAGCATGCAATTTAAATAATTTCACCCAGGATGAATATGTTACCTTTGTTCCATCTAGGGTTCGGATCTTGGTCAGAATATTGGTCACTGAATATGCAGGATGAAGGGTATTTGACTTTGCTGAAGTATCAGAAGAGGAGGGGGTGTCAGCAGGTTTTGTCATTGTGAGAAGAGGGCTTGTCAAGAAAGAAAAATTGCAGAACAGGGAGGGTGACGAAAATTTGTGGTAGGGTATTCAGAGCCGTGGCTCTGATACCATAAAGATATTTTGATGATGAATATTTTCTGATGTATCATTCCAATAAACAAGAGCCCTTTAAATAGGGAGCAATACAATGTAAACCCTACCACTAAAATAGGAATAGATGTCTACCCTTAATATAGATAAACATTAACAATATTATATACAAATAAAGTCCTGTAATATGTATCGGCTAAGAGCTTATCCATTTTGTCGTATTTTATAACCAAGTGTCATTGTTTACTGTCGAGGTTGCATTGGAAGTTTTATGTGTTTTGAACGATCTCCACTCATGTGGGGGATTGTTGAAAAATTAGTGAACGGGTATTAGTTAATTTATAATTGAGTGAAATTATAATTACTAATTAAACTCTTCATATGGTAAAACTCTTGAGTAGAGTTTTATTGATGAGTTTTATTAAAGTTTAAGTCTATAATTATTGAGACTCTTAACTCTTAATATGGTGAAACTCTTGAGTAGAGTTTTATTGATGACATTTAATGAGTTTTATTAGAGTTTAAGTCTATAATTATTGAGACTCTTATTAAAAAAAAAAAAAAAAAAAACTCTTCATATGGTGAAACTCTTGAGTAGAGTTTTATTGATGACATTTGATTAGTTTTATTAGAGTTCAATTATATAATTATTAAGACTCTTAACTCTTCAAAGTTATTAGAAAAATAAATGAATATATGGAGAGTTCTTGAAAAGAAGAAATACTTGAAGACCCATGTGTTGGGTACTTAGAGAGATATATTTTCTCTATTCGATTCCATCATCTTCATATCTTTAGTTTCCAAAAATTATAACACTATAATTTTATCCGGTGTAACCTCGGGCACATGGCCATTTCCGGAAGTACATATTGCTTCGGCTGTTGTACCATGGGAAACAGACGCGTCATCTTTAGTAAAGGATCGAAATCTGTTTTAAGGGAAGCGTGTTGAACACGTGCTTATGCCACGGCCGTCAACATCAATTTGTTCATTATTGCAGCCAAGAAGGATCACACAAGGAGACGCGGTTCAAGTTCTCGTAGCGAAAATTGTACAAGAAGACGCTTCTCAAGCTCTTGTCAAAGACAACGATTTGAACTGATTTATTTAAATATGTTGTATTTCATATTTAATATTGTATGGATTTGTACACGGTACGGGTACTACAATTTCTCAAAATTATATAAAGAGAGTATCTTTACAATTTTTATATTTATTTATATAATTTTTATTATAATTGTGACCCGTGTCCTACACTATATCGAGTATTGTTATTATATCGATATCGTAATGAACTGGACCAATATCGACCAGATCCCCGCCATTAAAGTTATTTTTACTACTGCATCAACGATACATGTAATATTCATTAAAAATCAGATTGCCCTGCCACGAAGCACGGGTGTAACCCGCTAGTTGATATGAAACCACTCGAACAAATATTGAGTAACAAAAAAGATAAAAGGTATGAGTCATTTTAGCTAGTGGAACAAATAATAAGACCCACCAATGCATCGAAGTTTTCATCTAGAAGAGACTTGTGTCATGTTTACATTATGTTGGTCGGTTAGTCATTTAGAAGAGAACAGAAGTCACCTTTATCTAACACATCGTGTTGTTAACCTCAAGAAGAGAACAGAAGTCACCTATATCTAAACACAAGATATAAAAAAGTTCACATACTCATTATATGTATAAGTGTTTGTTGGTTTGGTGAATGGTAGCCATGTCAGCTTGCATTATTAAGTTGTATCCCAAGTTGAGAGGAAAAGAGTCAGCTTCATTTGGATGTTAGTAGGAAAAGGTGAATGAATGTTCACGGCTCCAATAGGGACCGAGGGGTGCCGGCCAAGACATGTGGACCGTTGATGTCAATTTAGAGTTAATGCATTTGAGTTGAATAAAAGCAATGTCCTTGAACCATCATTGCCCAATCCCACTCATGTTTTGTTTCTTCAATTATGGAAGCCTGGCCTTTCTTCACTCTCTTTTTCCTATTTATGTTACTATTGTTTAGCACTTTTTTTTCTTATTTGTTAATAACATTAGCATAATAACATTAAGAATAAAATATTGAATATTATTAACCCAAATAAGCCTTTTAAGGTTAACTTAATATAAAATAACATACTCTCTTTAGGGGACCTACTCTTCGTCGTGGGGGAGGCCGCCCCCTTAGTTCTTTTTAGTGTTATACATGCGTGAAAATCCATAGCATTCCTGTAAAATTTTGCATTTGACCCCGTTGAACTCATTAGATTTGTGTGAACTCACCATAGAGTCCATTGACTTCTCTTAAAACTGTTAAACTCATCGAAGGCAGGAGTGTATGAACAAAATACAGAGATAAATGAGGAAGATAACGATGGGGTCAAACTTTAAGCTATGTTGATTGGTGACCTAATGTTAGGTTGGTCACCAATAAGACAAAAGTTTAAGTAATTAAAAAAATTAAAAAATAAATTCATTACTAACATTTATAAAACAACGTGCCATCTTTATCTAAGCGCGATTAAAAACAAAACACCAAATCCTGAAAAGATGGGAAATGTTACAGCCTTAACAGAATAAGCTGAACAAAAGAGTAACTGCAAACAGTAACTGAAACGACAGAAAACTTTATTATTAACATTTATTATATTAAAAGCCACACCATCGTAATTGAATTTATTTATCTTTTCAAAACGCCATAATTACCTCATATTATAGGCCTGCGTCGTACATGGCACGACAATTGATACACAATATACACATCAAAAAAATTACTGATGTTTTTTACCGCCAAAAACTATATCTATCTTGCGCAAAAAAAAACTCATTATATAAGAACAACAGCTAAACAAAGGTTGACACTCCACACATTCACTAAACACGCCACACATTGTCTAAACGCTATACAATTTAATAAAATGGTTCAGGTTATTGCATGGAGGTTTGAGAGGTCAGAGAGACGTTTCGTCCTAAAGTTCTCTGACAGGAGAAGGGTGAAAGTCAAGACAATCAAGGCCATACTTAGTATGGATGAAGCCATTCAGTGGGATATTCTAGCCCTTGGGATTCCAGTGGCCTACGATTGTGAAAGGACTCGAACGCTAATAAGAAGATTAAATAGAAAATTTCCAGCAGATGATGATGATGATGTTGATGATACGGATCTACCAAAAGTTACAAGTTGGAGTTTAGATGAACAATCAAGAATGGTGAACGTGAGCTATCAACACGGGGTGAATTATTCTTTGACAATGGACGAAGTGCTGAACACAGATAGACTACATCTTCTTGAACAACTATGTGATTTAGCACATTCGAACGATGCAAGATCCAGCGTTGTGAAGACATTTAAGTATAGGATGTAACAAAGAAGTGACGAGATTATGACGTTATACGCCAATGAACAAGATGATGATGATGATGATGAGTATAATGAGAATGATGAACAAAGCGATGGTTACATCTTTGGTGTAATACCATCCACAGAAGACTATTAGTTTTTGTTTGATTTCGTCTTAGTTGTACTCTTTTAAATTACCAATGAATTTAATTAAAAACACCTTGAACGCCAAGAAATTTACCTTATAACATATATGAACTGCTGAAATCTACAAAAACGCCTAATGAATTTGGGAACGTCATGGACGAAAAGAAGTTATAATTACTAATTGATTTTAATAAATTTGGGTACGCCATAAACGCCAAAAATTTTACTATGCACGTGATCTAAAAAAAACAATAAAACGCCATGTAGTTATTGAATCTAACTAAACGCCAAAAAAACCTTACACGCCAAAAAAAAATGAAGCGGTGTTGTGAGATGCATTGAAAAAAAAAGAATATAAAAGTACAAAAAAGCCCATCCGCCCTTCATTATATCGTGTGCCACGTGTTGAGCCAGGATCCGTTCTTATCGTTCTCACACTTTAGGGCGTTTTCTCCTGATCCCGTACCTATATATATTATATATATATATATAATGGTAAGATGAGCGTTAGAAATATCGATAGTCATCATAATATAATACATAAAAACACCAACAATCCTTAAGTAGTTGATAACTTTGTAAAAGTGAGGATAACTTCCTCCTAAAAGTAAAAAATATTCCAACAAAATTGACCATCGTGGAAGATACAAAGTTTTTGTTCTGAAGTTGTTGCTTCAAAGGTTTAGCTAATTAATCAATTATTTTCTTGTAGGATATGGATTACTTGTAAAGCATTGTAATTTAAACAAGGGAGGGAATATGTGTGTTGTCGAAGATGGACCATTCTTATGACATAATAAATCTTTTGTAAGGTCACGCTCACTTATCATTATCACCATGTAATGTAATTTAATCATTCGAAAACTGCTTCACCCAACCAATAAGGCAATATTAAACATAAAAATGAAATGAAATGAATGTGATGGGGGCCAATAAAATAATGCATGTCGGTAACAAAAACCACTAACAACTTGCCACGTCTCCTCCAACCTGCCATTCTGTCTACAAATGCACGTAGGCCCAAAAGCCTTTGACATCTTAACATGCAATTTGTGATGGAAAGATACGAAATTCTGAAAGGTATAGGATCTGGGAATTTTGGTGTGGCAAAGCTGGTTAAAGACAAGAGCTCCGGCGAGCTTTTTGCGGTCAAGTATATTGACAGAGGTCAGAAGGTTGGTAGTTAACTTGTATTGTTATTAGTAGTATTATATGTTTTGATCTATGCTAACTCGAACGATCGCAGATTGATGAACATGTAGAAAGGGAGATTTTGAATCACAGGTCGCTTAAACACCCTAATATCATTCGCTTCAAGGAGGTATGTATGTATGTTGTTCTTCTGGATGGTTGACTTTTTGAATCTGTTTCATCAGGTTTCTTGTTGTTGTTGTTGTACTGTGCAGGTGTTGCTAACCGAGACTCATCTTGCGATAGTCATGGAGTATGCCAACGGAGGAGAGCTTTTCGATCGAATTTGTACTGCTGGTAGATTCAGTGAAGATGAGGTAGGTACCAACTTGAATAATATAAATTGGGTCAGTCACCCCCAATAAACAAACATACAAGCATTTACCTTACCAGGTGGTGTTCTTTTAGCCTTTTCCTAATAAATATTATATTTCCAGAGTTTTTTAATATTTGCAGGCCAGATTTTACTTCCGGCAACTCATATCAGGAGTCAGTTACTGCCATTCAATGGTAATTATTTGTTTCAACCGATCAATCTTGTATAGGTTATTACTGTTTGATAACTTGTTGCTGCAGCAAATTTGTCACAGAGATTTGAAGCTCGAGAACACACTCTTGCACGAAAGCTCAACCCGTCTTAAAATTTGTGATTTTGGTTATTCCAAGGCAAGAACTTGCTACTAGTATGACTTAATTGTCGAAAATTGTATACAGTCTAACTTTAGTTTCCGTATAAATACATGGGTTCAGTCTTCAGTGCTTCATTCCCAGCCCAAATCAACAGTCGGGACCCCTGCATATATCGCGCCCGAAGTCTTGTCGAAGAAAGAGTACGACGGTAAGGTGAGGCTCAAAACTTTTATTTTTATTTTTTTTATTTTGTGATTTATTGACATTTTTGGGTAAGCTACAAACAATTATATGTGTAGATTGCAGATGTTTGGTCTTGTGGGGTTACATTATATGTTATGTTGGTTGGTGCGTATCCTTTTGAAGATCCCGATGATCCAAGAAATTTTAGGAAAACTCTCACTGTGAGTCATTTTATTACCGATATGTGTATAAAACTTGACATTATTATTATTATTATTATTATTATTATTATTATTATTATTGTTGTTGTTGTTGTTGAAATCGTGTCATGGCAGCGAATACTTGGCGTGCAATACTCAATCCCTGACTATGTTCGAGTTTCAATGGACTGCAAACATCTTTTATCGCGTATATTCGTAGACAACCCTGAAAAGGTATGGTATTATTCTTAACCACAAATGATTTGGAGGCCCAAAAATATTTTCTTGTCTTTTGTTTTGTAAACTTTAAATGACACTAGCCCGAGATAGACCATAGTCGAGTAATGACGTGTTGTTCTTGAAGCAGAGAATTACCATTCCCGAGATAGAAAAGCATCCTTGGTTCGTGAAGAACATGCCGAAGGAATTTATAGAAGACGAGGAGTCTAGTTCGGATGTGGATGAGCCAACACAAAGCATAGAAGAAGTGATATCAATAATACAAGAGGCTAGAAAAGGTACAATGGTTGGCAAACAAGATGGGCAATTTGTAGGAGGTGGTGCTAGTATAGAGCTTGATGATGAAATAATAGACTCTGATGATGAGCTTCAAGATGAAGTAGACACAAGTGGGGATTTTGTTTGTGCATTGTAAATGTTGGCTTCTTTCTTTCTGGCCTACACAACCGATATGTTGTGTTTGTGATTGTCATCTTTAATATGATTGTATTTAGAGTTTAGACTAATAGGGTGAGTTAATATATTTAAAATATTGGATTAGTATCAAATATAAAGACCCCTAATTATAAGAAGGGTATAAATGTTCCTAAAAAAACTCACTACAAAAAAAAAAAAAAAAAAAAAAAAAAACCCTAAACACACGCCACCACCCAAAAACCTAAACCATCCACCTCCTCCCACTTTTGGGTGGTGGTGGGTGTTTAGGATTTTTTTTTTTTTAGGTTTTTGATAGATGTGAGAGGGGGGGGGGGGGGTTAGGTTTTTTTGGTGGTGGTGGGGGTGGGTATTTAGGTTTTGGGTGGTGGTATAGTGGGTTTAGCTTTAGGTTATTGAACATTTTTCACTGTATAAATCTTTCTGACACTTCTTACAATTAGAAGTTTTTCTAGAATAATTTACCCTTAAATTACTAGTTTAAGTATCACGGGTGGTCTCGTAAGGTCTCGTAACAAATTTTATTATTTAACATTGGCACCACGCACCAACTTCCTCCCTTCGAATTGCATACATAGCCCAAATTTAGCACATTAATCCGAAACAAAATCATAAAAAAATAAAAATACTTTAGTCCTTAATTTCTCTGCCATTATGTAAAATAAATGATAAAATTTCAAAATTAAGAAAAGAAAACTTGGCTGGACTACAAAATTTCATCATGTAAGATATTCGAAATTAATATTGGGAACTGGGGTTGGACTTCATATAATTAATACTTCTCTATATAAATTTAAGTAACAATACAATATATATACTTATAATAAAAATTAAAAACTTAAGTTCAGAAAGTATTTCTTGGCTGAAAAGTTGCATGACAAATATTAAATATATTGGATTATCTTTTCTTTTCGCAAGGGTAAAGCAACTCTATCTCAACTCAACCAGTTGTGCTTACCCCCTTGGCAATTGCTCATCCTTCCTATACAAATGTATATACAATCAAAGACAACCTTTTAAACAAAATGTATATACATATATTGTAACACCCCTTGTTTCGAAAATCAAAGTCAAAGTCAAGATTGAAGTCAAAGGGAGAAAAGATTGCTAATGGCGATCTGTCACTCCTTGCTCAATTCCTGTTTTGACTTCTTTGACTTGTAATTAGTCTAATTTTGTTATCGCTTTAGTTGTATTATGTGGAGTATCTATTAATAATCGCATAGTAATCGCATGATTGATCGTTTTATCGCTATTCGCAATCGCACTCGCAACTCGAATTACGCATCCTGGTTATTGTTCTTATATGTGTGTGTGTGTGCCCTTTTATGTGTTATTTGTGCATGTTATTTATGTTATTGTGGTGGTTAATCGAAACGCAATCGAAAATCAATCGCAATCGAATCGCAAATGCTAAACGAATGTTAAATATGATGCTTGTATGTTGATATAGTAGTTGGGATTAAAAGTAATTTGACTAGGAAACTCTATCGCATCGCAACGCTCGTAATCGCAATTGAATCAGCAAAACTCGTCGCGCCGTGCACACCAATTGAGTGGCCAGCCGATCGAGGTGCCACTCGATCGAGCAGTCACCCGATCGGGTTACCACCCGATCGACCAGCCCTCTCTTCCTCCTTTCCTTTTATGGTAAGCCTATAAATACCCCCTGTCAACTTCAAACTTACCATTTCTGCACCTCTCGTCCGACCAGTTCTTCTTGCCCACTTTTCTTCAGATTTCTCGCAAATCTTGTAAGTTTTCAACCTAAATCTTGTACTTTCTTAATCTGCACGCACTCCTACACCTTTCTATCTTTTAAATATTAACTTTTAACCGTGAAATCACTAGATTTGAGGTGTTCTAGGATGATGTCATCATGGTGTTCTTATGAACCTCATGTTTTGGCTTAAATCCACCAAGAACAACTTAGATCTGAACGATTTCCACACAAATAAACAAAGACCTTGCATAGATCTAAACATATTCATGGTGAAAGAGGATTGAAAGATGGTTTCTAACTTTCTTTCAACTCTTTTACACTCAATGCACTAAAAACCGATAGGATCGGACCTTGCTCTAACCTTCTACATTTTCTTGGCGATGTGTTGGTTCAAGATCTGAATCCTACCAATGAGACAACCGACTTTGGGTTAACCAAGAACAACCATTTTGAACCGGTTAACTGGTTGAACTTGGGTGATTCCTGTTCGACCGGGTCACTGGGGTCAAGATGGGGTTCTGTTGATTAACACGCTGACACACCGTCTCGATAAAACTGCAAACCATTAAAACAACCAAGTGTAAGACGATCAGGTCGACCAGGACAGAGTGCCGCCCGATCGGACTGCTGACCGATCGGATTGCCACCCGATCGGCTTGCACCTTGGCACCAGACTTAACATTTATTTCAAACATTTGAAGTTGTGAACGTTGAACGAACTGCTGCCCGATAGGATTACCACCTGATCGGATTGTCACTCGGCCATGTAACGTTCTGACTTCAACACTTAAACAATTTTCAACATGTTCAAAGCACAAGGGTTGCCACCCGATCGGACTACCATCCGATCGAGTGACAACCTGCTGTGAACTTGTTCTCACTAAAGCGCCAACCAATCGGTTCGTCGTCCAATCGAACGGTCTTTCAATCGACCGACCTGAAAGGTAGAGATACTTCTCTATTTTCAAAATGCTACAACGAAAACTTCAAAAGTCAAGCCATCATACACAAACACATCCATCCCAAACGAAGTAACAATCCACTCGAATGGTCACCCGATCGGATGACCGTCCGAACGGATTGTCACCCGAACGACCGGCCATCCGATCGGATTGCCATCCGACCGGATTGCTGTTCGACCCACTAACACTTCACACCTTTTTACGCACCGACTTTCGCTTATGTTATCGATAACTGTTCAGGCTACTATCCGCTCAAAGCGCTCACTTCAATCCATTACTTCAATCGCTGTGAGTATACTCGAACCCTTTTTACTTTTCGCACTTTTGGGTGTTACATACGTTACTTATTCAAAATCACATCGGACACACTACGCAATACTTTAACGCTAACTGTTACCGCATGTTATACGTGACTTAATGAATGCTTGTTTGTTATGTTTACACATGGAATGTTGTCTACCTGCCTTAGCAACGATAGTACTATTTGTTTGGACTCAGCACATGTTCACTCAGGGGTTGTTAAGGACAATTTGTTACATGGCTCACAGTGGTGAGTGTGTATTACGAACTGCCTTGGGCAGTCAACCCGCAGTCATTGGTATCGATAGGTTCATGTCGATAACTAACATACCTCATTTTACACTGTGTACGTGCTGGTTATGCGTAACGATTTCGAACTCTATATGCTATTATTATACTTGTATGCTCACCTTTACACTATGTGTATTGACTTTTACTTTAACGTATGTGCCAGGTACTTAAGATGTTTATTTGCTTGGCTTGCTATGAAATCGAGGCTAGGAAAGGTCTAGAAACCAATAAACAATTGTCTGTATTTGAAATCTGAGTTGTCGGAACAGAACAATTTGACTAGATTTGGTCTGTAATAATTATGTTATCTTTTAAGACATGGTATGGGACATGCTGCTTTAATTAATTGGTAATTATAGTTGTTATGGAAACTTCTGGACAATCTGTTTCGCTCAGTGCCATGCCCCGATGTTTCCGCCATCGGTTGGGGTGTGACATATATAAAGGCAATTTACCATAACGCTTCAAAAATAAAATTTACCATCATTTATCGTAACCTTTGAACTCTAATTAACACACTTTGGATTTCTTGAAATGTTTCACAAGGAGATCATAGATTTTACCTCTTAAGTTTGATGTTTCTCGAGATCGAAACCTATGCAAATGCAGACAATGATCTAATAAACTGATATATCCCTTTTAATTATTCTAGAAAATAGAAAAAAAGAAACACCAAAAGATCGACTAAGATTAAAGCATCTTTCCTGTGGTTGTATTACTAGCGCTACGTGACGGGGATAGTAGTTCTAGATCTAAATAATATTAATTAATTAATGTTAACAAACCAACCCGCTTTCCGCTTCTAAGGTAACCAACTTGCTTACGCGAATACATGCAAAAAACAGTAAAAATAGTTAACTAAATGCTATGTTCTACCAAAACACTCAGATTAGCACTATTGAAATTCAGACCGACCAGCCAACTTCTTAAAACAAAAGATTGCAGATGCAACCTAGTATTGGCAGCTATTGGGATCAACTCATCATCTTGCTTCTCTTTTGTAGTAGCAATGGCAACATTGTAGGCTTCTTGTGTCTCTTCCATTTTCTTTATTTCCAGCTCACGCATGTTACGATGCCAATGTAGGAAGATGCGAGGCCTGCACATTTATTAACAAAAAGAATCATCATCCATAGATAGAAAAAAAACCGAGCTAAATTTTGTATATGATTAATAAAATTGATCAACCCCATTCCAAAAGCCTAAATCACAAACATGCAAATGTAACGAAATCCATCCCTCTACCCGCGGGTACGTAACGTATCAAACGAAGTTACAAAACCAACGTAGTTAGTTTTTTTTTACCGGCCAAATCATGCTTTTATTCACTTAAAGAAGAAAACAAAACCCAAAGGGGGCCAAAACCAACAGAAAGCAAACAAAGAAGGATTATAGACATGGCTGGTTAGCAGGTAATTCTCTCAAACTTTCTCCATGTAACAACCCGACCGCGTAAAAACAACCTGTGGTGGAATCGTCAGGGAGTCACGTTACAAATTGCTCATAACACATGGTACTAAAGTTTCATTATATTACATTGTCTTTAAATACAAAGATTATAAAGTAATTGTTTTTAAATTAAAGAAGACTAAGGCCGGAGTCCGTTCCTACGTGTAGCATACTTGAATAATCATCGCATGTATTAACACCTAAAACATATGTAAAATAAATAAAACAATGAATGCCAGTGAATAACATAAGTTTTGTGGTCAAATTTTGGCTACAAGTTTTGTGTTGAAAAAGGGTTAACCAACTGCACGAGTTGATTTTATAAATAAATCTATGTAGCCTTGAACCTTGACAAAAATGTTTGCTTTGTAAAATTGTGTAAATAGTCAGAAAACTTTGTATGATTTATATATCTTTAATTGAAAACCGTTTGTGACTTGTCTAAACCAATAGTTTTTTTTTGTAAACCATTTGTCCTTGTTTTGTATAAACCAATCAGTTGTGTTATGTAAACCAGTCGTCCTTGTTTTAATTGTCTTAGTGTAAAAGAGTGTGGTCGTGTGGGGAATACATTCAAACCTGTGTTGACTTGAAAATGGTTTTATTCGAAGAATGTGTTTTCGATTTCTGTTGTTCCCCAAACTTCCCCACATACACCGGGAAATTTGGTAATGGGATTGTCAGTCCTATGGTACCATAACATACTACCGGTCGGCTTGGCCAAAGTTAATGAACATACTCGTGTCATGGATAATTGTCACACCCCGATATTTCCACGTATTACCGGTGGGCCCGATGGAGAGTATCGTGACGTAGTTGATATCATCATTGTCAAACAACACAATATTTAAATGCACAGCGGAAGCAAAAGATAGATTTATTCCAACCAAATAAATTGTAATATAAAGTATCACAATGTAGTTGAAACAGATCCACAGGCGGATCAAAATAAAGAGGAAAACTGTTCAACAGACTTTGACACCTAGAGCTTTGCGAAAACTTGATTATTGATGTCTGGAGTATCCAGCCTATTACGTGTAGCACCTGCACTTAACCTTTTTGGAAAAGACGTCAGTTTACACTGGTAAATACAACTTAACTGACTCATTTTGAAAAGAGTTTGAAAATTGATTTGAGTGCACTTCGGCAAAATATATTTTTATAACTTGGGACAATTATTAAATAATCATGTATACAGTTTTACTTATTTGTCGTCCGTTAGGGCTGGTTGTAAGGCCGGACTTAAGTTAATTGACACGCCACAGGTATAATGCCCACAAGGTTGATTCCTTTACGTGAGTTACCAGTTTTTACATAATGCATCTGTCAGGTGTACGCCTACACCCCGTGCTTAGGTCGTGGCCATTTCGTAAAATGATGCCAAGGATATCCGGGACATGGTCATTTAACCCCCAAAGGCCATACACCAAATAATACATATTAAACGAGTTATGTAAATACATTAATCACAATCCAATTTAAATGATTACACACCCGACCAAGCGGTATTATTATAATACCGTATCCCAAGCCAGTATAGGGAAAATAAGTTAAGAGTATTTACCTGAGCAATGTATAAGTCAAATACAGCAAGTACAGATGGCTTTTACTGGGCTCCTAATCTGGAACAAAGGTTTTTATTATCCTATTAGAATCCTAACGGGTCTTTAATTAAGCTTAAGCTTAGACCGATCAGTTTTAAAGGAAGATACGGTTCAAACGCACGATTAAGCGAAGACCGGACAGAATGTGATTTAGACCCGACAAGTTTGAAGACTTGTATAATATGGGTATACTAAACACATTCTGGATTTTGAGACAAAGATGATAAGGTTTGACCCGTTTCGGCTAATATATGCAAACTAGTTGCATAAGCCGCTCCGAACGCGAAAAATGCGTAACGGGTAACCATATGAGTCATATGCAAGTTTCCTAAGTTAATATGCCTTAAATATGTCGTGATATCAGTAAGATATCTTCTATTATGCCCGAAATGAATTTAAACTCAAACTATGCCTTGTAAGGGCATTTTGGTCATTTAAAAGGTTATAAAAGAGTTTAATTAGTAATCTGAGTTACAGGTCTGATTTATTCAGTAAATACACTTAATTTAATATGTTATAACAGTAAGGTATGACCTATGTGTGAAATTTATCAATTAAAACCAAACTATGCATTCTAGGGGTATTTTGGTAATTTCACATAGGCTAAAAAGGTCAAAACTGGAAACCCGAGTTTAAAACTTTTACTTACTGTTATTATATAAAAATATACTAAAAATATCAGTAGGTATCAACCTTATATGTTTAATATAGTTCTAGTACATACTATGCGTTAAAAACGCTTAAAAAAGCGATTTGGAGCCATTTCTGGGTTTTCAAAGGAAAGCTGATATTTTTATAATTCCAGAAGGCTCAAAATATTTTATTTATCAAATAAAATCAGTAGAAAAAGGTTTGGGGTCAAAAGGATTTGTAAAACTCATTTTATGGCTTAAAAGGGCAAAATCGGCATTAACCGAATCAAACTTAGAGACCTATGTTATGCTCAGCTAAAAATTAAATAAAAATCTTCAAAAATCCCAAAATATTATATTACATCAGTGGGTAAAAAGTTTGATATCAAAAAGTGGGTTTAAATAGGCTATACGCTAATTACGCCGTTTAATTAACATAAAGCTTTCAAATTACGCTAATGAGCATAACTCTTAATCTAGACCTCAAACTGATGTCAAATTTTAGGTGCAAGTTTATAAATCAGTAACTAAGGTTTCTACTCTTTTACTATTTCAAAAATCACGTTTTATAGTCAAAAGGGCATAATAGTCAACATTTAAGCATTTAACGGAAACATGCATATGAATCGGATAATTAGTGAACCAAGTTGTATAATCTCAGAGAGTTATAATTATATGAAACCTGGTCCAAAATAAGCTCTAAGGCAAATATTAAACATGCATAAATGGGTCAGAACTGAAAGTCAAAGCAAAAGTCAAATTATGCGACTTTCGGTTTCGATCCGGGTTTAAACTGAAAATTGTCGAGTTGAACATGTTGGGACATGTTCTTACATTAGTTACCAAGTTATATTAATGATCAAACAGGTTGCATGTATCCTACATTGCTAATTATGCTTTAATTTGAAAATAAACATTCTGTTGACTTTTTAAAGTAAGCTTTGACTCGACAATTAACATAGTTAGAGTGGGAATCTGAAAGTACCCTTTCAAGGGTTTATTACCCACATAATTACCTACTTATAGGTACTTTCAATTCGAGAATTGACTGAGCAAATTTCATTTAATCTCGAAGTCAAACTTAAATTACGATGGTTTGACTTTTAGCTAATTAACTAAGCTAAAACGAATTAGAAAGGGTTAAGAATACTTACAAGAGTCCTAATCACGACTAGGGAGCCTAATGAATCCTTGTTGCTGACCAGAGAGCTCCAGAATTGAGAATGCAAGTGAATGTGCAAAATGGTTGCAACATGAGCTCCATATATACCCAAATTAATCTCACAAGATGATGCCACAATGGTCTACAAATGTTACCAGATGTTTACAGGTGCCCCTATGCATGAAAAACCATTAGAGGGAGCCTCTGGTATAAGAAAACAACTGATTAAAGTCGATTTCAGGGCTGTTAACTGGCATCTGCGCGTTTTCTGCGCTAGTCACTTGTTCGCGGGCCGCGAACTGTCTCTCGCGGGGCGTCTACAACTTGCGCAACCAGCCAAACAAGTTTCATCTTTTACATTTCAGTCCCTGGTCCTTTGAAACGAGGTTTTGTCTATTTTTCTTGCACTTCTAACCTGATTTTTAAGCACCTTAGGACTTTTACAAACTTGGTTAAGTCCTTGGTTAACTTTGTGCTTACCCGAAAAGTCACAAATTTCAACGTTGACGCTTTTAACCCTTCATACACGATTTTGGTCATAACTTTCTCATACGATAACAAAACTTTATGAAATTTTTACCACATATTCTAGTGAGTATATTTTATCGTTACAAAGCTTCGGGTTTTCTAAAAGGTCACTCAGAGGTATACTTTCAACATGTTGACACATTTAACCCCTGTAGTTTGTAATTCCTCACATTCTTTCATTTTCAGCTTTGTCAAGAAACCGGTGGAGATATTGGACCGTGAAGTCAAGAAACTCAAGCACAAACGAATACCGATAGTTAAAGTTCACTGGGAATCCAAACATGGCCCAGAATTTACTTGGGAATGAGAGGATCAAATTAAGGAGAAATACCCACATTTGTTTTCACAAGTTTCCTCTAATTAAATTTTGGGACGAAATTTCCTAAAGTAGGGGAGACTGTGACATTTATGTCTTTCAATCGTTATACAACTTCGAACAATTTAATAATCAATAAAATATTTTGTTTTATTTCTAGATTGTATAATTACATATGACAATTGCACGTTTTAGTTCTTGTTCGATTTCAAACTCTTAAACCTTTTCTGGAAAGTTATACGTAAACTGTTATGTAAACGTACTCAGTTTAACGCAGCGTACACTCCGGAACATGGTCATAAGCCAAACATACCCTAAATACCCTTTACATAACTTAGAAATAAGTTTTGAGGGGTTCGATATGGCAAAAACATGCTTATTTGATCTCAGGGACTATTTGCGTCAAACTGCAAAAGTCTGCCGATTCGCGTATTTCTTAATACGGAACACGTACGCACATCCAAAAATTTAGTTAATCATTAAATCTTGTATTTTAGTGATAAGAATGCAAAAATATCATTCGTTACACAATTTCGGTCATTTTCGCGTTCGTTAAAGCGTTCGTCGTAATTAAGCGAAAAACGCGACCGTACAACCGAATGAACTAACATCCACAACATTTCCAGGCATAATTCAAGTCCCTGTGCTTTAACGTCCTTATAAAGCCTAAAATTTGGGTTAACGGGGGTTAAACGCGTCAAAAACACCTTAAATCATGTGCGGGCTCCTGTTTTGACAAATGCTGAAACATGGTTGAATTGGGTGGCGGGGCGCGACGAGGAAACCCCTCCCCGGTCGCGGGTACGAGGGAGTGATCTAGATAGAAAATTTAATCAGTTGCACACCTTGTTTCCAACCATTGTTTTTCAATTCTTGGTGATCAAGTTGTGTAATCTCCAAGGCTTTTAACCAGATTTCAACAATTGTATTAATCTCCCAACACCCTTGCCACCTAATAGGACACATGTCATGATCTAAACACTTCCAAATTGCTATAAATAGCAAGGAATTTTGCCCAATTCATTTCCCATTCTATCTTCTCTTCTTATTTGCTCTATTTGGAGTTGCTACCATCTTTTGGAGGCCTCCTACTGAGCATTCTTGACATCCTAGAACAAAAGTAAGTGTTCTTCCTAGTCTTGTTCATTCTTTTAGCTATTTTAAGCTAAAAATCAAACAGTTTGACTTACCATTTGACTTTCGGTTTTGACCATAAATTGTTCAAGTCAAAGGTCAATTGAACTATGCAATGTGATCGTAATCACGAAGGTTATAATCCCTTGCGATTATACGTACTGATTACAACGTTTACTAGTCGAAGTGACGAGTCAAAGTTTCGGTCAAAGATGCACATTTTGTGCGTTTTATGAGGAAACCATTTTTATGTATCAAAAAACTAAGTTTTGATACCAAATTAGTTTTCCAACTTAGTTAAACATGTTTTGACATGTTTAACTCGTCAGTTCTAGTTTAGTGCTTATTTAGGGTCATAAGTCGAGCGGTTTGACCACCGCTTTGACTTTCGCATCCGACCCGTTTGGTCAATCTTAGGATCCGACCAAACACATGTAGGCGACCATAGTTGTATAGGGAATAACCTCCTGAGGTTATATCTTATGGTCACGTCGTTTGGTTAGTGTTATGCTAAGTCGATTGTTATATGCCTAAAAATGATCAAAATGCCCTTTTTGCGCATAAATCCATTTTAAGCATATGTAACCAACTTTTTGAAATATAAGCTGATGTTTAAACTTTATTAAACATGTTTTGGCATATAAGACTTATCATAGCTCATATTTAACCATCCGAACGCGTATTTGCGCAAATGACACGTTAAAAAACTACCTTAACGGGTCATAACGGGTCGAAAGCACATAGGATTCATTCCAAATCAGAATGTAGACTTTGTTAAACCATTTCATATGAGTTCCAACACTCATTTGGTTTACAAGACCTCTTTATACTAATATTGGATGAAGGAGGTGTTGCCAAGTGTGTTTTGATGTTGATTAGTGTCCTAATATGTGTCCTAACTAGAATGAAGGTGGCAAAATTCGTGCAAGGTGTCAAGATTTGATGATAGGTGGCAATGCTTGATGAACAAACAAATTTTTAGCTTTTAGGCAATCCATACGGACCGTATGGACTTAGGTCTTATGGTCCGTAAGGCCTTTTGAAAAATCAAAAGTTTCACTTTTGACAATTTTGGCCCCTGAACTTGTACTATCACATTTTTTCCATTTTTAACCCTTTTAACTTGTTATTTAAGCTATATGAAGGATATAAAATCATATGTAACTTGGATTTTGTTCCGAAAATGTCGTAAATATCGTTTTGCTCGATCATACGATTACATATTTCGTAAATAAAAATTATAAAATTTTATTAAAAGTCTCCCCTCCTTTAGGAAATTTAGTCTCGAAATTTATCCGTATGAGACTGTTGGATGAACGTTCCCAAGTTTGGGAGGTAGTTCGAGTTTGTAGGCTACCTTTCCGATCCTTTCAATGATCTTGAAAGGTCCCACATAACGAGGAGCTAGTTTACTTTTCTTTCCAAATTTAACCACACATTTCCAAAGGGATACCTTGAGAAGAACATGATCACTAATTTGGAATTCCAAAGGCTTGAGTTGTTTGTCAGCATAACTCTTTTGACGACTTCTAGCTACCAAATGGTTATTGAGAATTTTCATAATTTTGTCTGTTGTTTCTTGAACGAGTTTTGGTCCGGTGATTTGAGCTTCACCAACTAATTTCCAACAGACAGCTGAACGACTTTTTCGACCGTACAGAGCCTCAAAAGGAGCCATGTTAATGCTAGAGTGATAACTATTTTTGTAGGATGATGTATTGCAAAATACATCCATTTATCATGTAAAGTTTTTCTAATTTTCGGTTCGTTTTCGTTAAGTTCTAGTTAGAATTAGTTACTTCTGATCTGTTTATGTTTTGCATGGCTTGGTTATTCCAAGGCAAGAACTTGCTACTAGTATGACTTAATTGTCGAAAATTGTATACAGTCTAACTTTAGTTTCCGTACACATACATGGGTTCAGTCTTTAGTGCTGCATTCCCAGCCCAAATCAACAGTCGGGACCCCTGCATATATCGCGCCCGAAGTCTTGTCGAAGAAAGAGTACGATGGTAACTCGGTAAGGTGAGGCTCAAAAACTTTTTTTTATTTTTTTTTATTTTGTGATTTATTGACATTTTTCAGTAAGCATCATATCTGACCGTGATGCTCGATTCTCATCTCACTTTTGGAAGACCATGCAATTTGCCATGGCAACCAAACTCAATTTTAGCACTACTTATCATCCTCAAACGGATGGACAATCTGAGAGAATGATACAAACACTGGAGGATATGCTTAGAGCATGTGTGATAGACTTTGGTGGTAATTGGGATTCGCATCTACCATTGATCGAATTCTCTTACAACAATAGTTATCACGCTAGCATCAACATGGCGCCTTTCGAAGCTTTATATGGTCGAAAATGCCATTCACATGTCTGTTGGAATGAGGTCGGTGAAGCTCAACTTACTGGACCTGAACTCATTCTGGAAACGACAGACAAAGTCAAGAAAATTTGTGATAACCTTCTGACAGCTAGAAGCCATCAAAAGAGTTATGCAGACAAGCGACGCAAGCCCTTGGAATTCCAAGTCGGAGATCATATCCTACTCAAGGTATCCCCTTGGAAAGGCATGGTTAGATTTGGCAAGAAAGGAAAACTTGCACCACGATATGTTGGACCATTCAAGATCGTTGAGAGGATCGGAAAGGTGGCCTACCGACTTGAGCTACCTCCAAAACTTGGGAATATTCACCCAACATTCCACGTGTTCAATTTAAAGAAGTGTTTAGCCGATATAAATCTCCACATTCCCCTCAACGAAATTCACGTTGATGACACTATGCACTTTTTCAAGAAACCGGTGGAGATATTGGACCGTGAAGTCAAGAAACTTAAGCACAAACGAATACCGATAGTTAAAGTTCACTGGTAATCCAAACATGGACCAGAATTTACTTGGGAATGAGAGGATCAAATGAAGGAGAAATACCCACATTTGTTTTCACAAGTTTCCTCTAATTAAATTTTGGGACGAAATTTCCTAAAGTAGGGGAGACTGTGACATTTGTGTCTTTCAATCGTTATACAACTTCGAACAATTTAATAATCAATAAAATATTTTTTTTATTTCTAGATTGTATAATTACATATGACAATTGCACGTTTTAGTTCTTGTTCGATTTCAAACTCTTAAACCTTTTCTGGAAAGTTATACGTAAACTGTTATGTAAACGTACTCAGTTTAACGCAGCGTACACTCCAGAACATGGTCATAAGCCAAACATACCCTAAATACCCTTTACATAACTTAGAAATAAGTTTTGAGGGGTTCGATATGGCAAAAACATGCTTATTTGATCTCAGGGACTATTTGCGTCAAACTGGAAAAGTCTGCCGATTAGCGTATTTCTTAATACGGAACACGTACGCACATCCAAAAATTTAGTTAATCATTAAATCTTGTATTTTAGTGATAAGAATGAAAAAATATCATTCGTTACGCAATTTCGGTCATTTTCGCGTTCGTTAAAGCGTTCGTCGTAATTAAGCGAAAAACGCGAACGTACAACCGAATGAACTGACATCCACAACATTTCCAGGCATAATTCAAGTCCCTGTGCTTTAACGTCCTTATAAAGCCTAAAATTTGGGTTAACGTGGGTTAAACGCGTCAAAAACACCTTAAATCATGTGCGGGCTCCTGTTTTGACAAATGCTGAAACTTGGTTGAACTGGGTGGCGGGGCGCGACGAGGAAACCCCTCCCCGGTCGCGGGCACGAGGGAGTGATCTGGTCAGAAAGTTTAATCAGTTGCACACCTTGTTTCCAACCATTGTTTTTCAATTCTTGCTGATCAAGTTGTGTAATCTCCAAGGCTTTTAACCAGATTTCAACAATTGTATTAATCTCCCAACACCCTTGCCACCTAATAGGACACATGTCATGATCTAAACACTTCCAAATTGCTATAAATAGCAAGGAATTTTGCCCAATTCATTTCCCATTCTATCTTCTCTTCTTCTTTGCTCTATTTGGAGTTGCTACCATCTTTTGGAGGCCTCCTACTGAGCATTCTTGACATCCTAGAACAAAAGTAAGTGTTCTTCCTAGTCTTGTTCATTCTTTTAGCTATTTTAAGCTAAAAATCAAACAGTTTGACTTACCATTTGACTTTCGGTTTTGACCATGAATTGTTCAAGTCAAAGGTCAATTGAACTATGCAATGTGATCGTAATCACGAAGGTTATAATCCTTTGCGATTATACATACTGATTACAACGTTTACTAGTCGAAGTGACGAGTCAAAGTTTCGGTCAAAGATGCACATTTTGTGCGTTTTACGAGGAAACCATTTTTATGTATCAAAACACTAAGTTTTGATACCAAATCAGTTTTCCAACTTAGTTAAACATGTTTTGACATGTTTAACTTGTCACTTCTAGTTTAGTGCTTATTTAGGGTCATAAGTCAAGCGGTTTGACCACCGCTTTGACTTTCGCATCCGACCCGTTTGGTCGATCTTAGGATCCGACCAAACACATGTAGGCGACCATAGTTGTATAGGGAATAACCTCCTGAGGTTATATCTTATGGTCACGTCGTTTGGTTAGTGTTATGCTAAGTCGATTGTTATATGCCTAAAAATGATCAAAATGCCCTTTTTGCACATAAATCCATTTTAAGCATATGTAACCAACTTTTTGAAATATAAGCTGATGTTTAAACTTTATTAAACATGTTTTGGCATATAAGACTTATCATAGCTCATATTTAACCATCCGAACGCGTATTTGCGCAAATGACACGTTAAAAAACTACCTTAACGGGTCATAACGGGTCGAAAGCACTTAGGATTCATTCCAAATCAGAATGTAGACTTTGTTAAACCATTTCATATGAGTTCCAACACTCATTTGGTTTACAAGACCTCTTCTATCTAATTCTCCAATTTATGTCCCGTTACACTAACATAGTATCTGACACATTAGGACACGATTGAAGCTTTGTTACTTCACTTGATCAAGGATACTTTGCAATCCCAAGTGAGTACATAGTTTCCCCTATTTTATGCTTTTAATTATTTTGGGGTGACTCATATTTTT
This sequence comes from Helianthus tuberosus, assembly GCA_030545235.1. Taxonomy (NCBI): domain Eukaryota; kingdom Viridiplantae; phylum Streptophyta; class Magnoliopsida; order Asterales; family Asteraceae; genus Helianthus; species Helianthus tuberosus. The sequence continues at coordinate 47,418,488 of CM060420.1, forward strand.
CAAGTTTTCAAAAACAAAGACTATGGTTTACATAAAAGACGACGATTTTAATAATGCTAACGAACTTGTTGGTGCGTTAATTCATAACATGAATGACATTCATTAGCTTTGGCCGAGCCGACCAGTAGTATTTTATGGTACCATAGTACTGACAATCCCGTTACTAGACTATTCACTGGATTTGGTGGGTAGTTTAGGGAACGACAAAATCTGTTATTTTAACAAACCCTTTGGTGGTTTGTTAGTCGAATTAAAGATACCCCTTGGGTGGTATAGACGAGTCACACAGGTTTGAATGTATTCAAATAGAACGACCAAAAGTTTTCACAATTAAAACACGGCCAATTGTTTTGTAACACGGACGAATGATGAATGGTTTATAACATGGACGAATAACGATTGGTTTTATAACACGAACAATTGATAACGCGGGCGATTTGGACGATTGGTTTATGGTAAGTGATTAGATAACGAGACTGGTGTAATGTGATAAAAGCATGGTGGATACACCGCTGGTACTTCCTATATATAAGTGCTTTTATCATATCACATGTCGTAGCGTTATCTAGATCACTTGGATAAATGTTTTCACACGAAGTCACGCAATGATGTTTACTTAAAGATATAAACCATACAAAGTTTACTTTCAAGATGATTTACTACTTGGTTTTACAAAAACAAATGTTTTTGGTCAAGATTCATGGCAACAACGTTTTCATAAACTTTAACCAAGGTGTTTTAGTTGATTAGTTATATTCCAATACCAAACGCTTTTGATACAAGGTTTTCACTTATCGACTCTAGTAGTCGGACGAGGTATTGCAATATGTATACAAGCCATGAATTTGACACACTCATAAAACCTATGTAGTCGCCAGCTTTTTATACTGACTCTCTTTTCACATATGTTTCAGGAGCTGTTGTTTGATATGATCATGCTTCACATAGGATTGGACGCGATCCTTAGTGATTATAAAACATGAAAGACAATTGTACTGTTTATTTGTTTCTATTTCCAAGACAATGTAACATATTTAATCCATAAAACGAAACTTCAATTACCATGAGTTGTCAAACAATTTATCCTGTGACGTGACTCCCCAACGTTTCTGTCACACCCCGACCACGTAGAACAACCAGACGTGGCGGAAACGTCGGGGAGTGTTGTAACAGAATCATTGTTTCATAACCATGGAATAGATAAATTCTGTTTTATTGAATAAATGAACTCATTGTTTTAATACAATCAAATAAGTACAACTATGATCTTCCAAGTTTTAAAGTTGCTAAGGCACGAGTCCATCCTAAATGTAGCATGTATCAACAATCATCTCAAGACAACACCTGAAACATGTGTAAAAATAGGTACGTCAGCATAAAAATGCCTGTGAGATACATAGGTTTTGTGAATATAGGATTCATGACTTATAAGTTTAGAAAGAGTTGTTTAACAAAAGTCAGTCATGATCCTTGTAAAATGTTTTGTTTTATAAATCATTCGAAAAGTGATGATAAATTAGATGATACATAAAAGAGTAATGTAAGGTTAATTTAATAACCAAGTAAAAATGAATTTGTAGAAGATAAGTTGTTGTAAAACAATGTCTTATGAAAAGTATGTTATTTGTATAAAATGTTATATGACTTAAATTGAAATGATTCAAATAACGCTACGATATGTAATACCATACAAACACTTATATATAGGAAGTACCAGCGGCGTATCCATCATGCTTATATCATATTACACACGCCTCGTTACTTAAGTCACTTACTCAAACCAAACCACCAATATAGAATGTTCATGTTTAAACCAATAGTCCAATGTTATTGTATAACTCAAGTTAAATGTAAACCATGTAATGTGTAAACAAAAGTTATGTATGGTAAGTAAAATGAGATTTCTTAAACCATAAGTAAAAATGTACAAAACAAAGTGTTTGAATAAATCAAAAGTTATGCTTTGTAAAATAATGTAAGGTTAAACGAATAACCTTATAGTAGCTTATTAAAAGTATACTTTGGATTTGTAAATAACATATTAAACTATGTTTTGGTTTCATAAATAACATATCAAGATATGTTTTGGGTTTTATAAATAACATATAAAAATATATGTTTTGGTTTGTTGATAAAATATATATGTTGGTTCTGTACAATACCACACATGAGAGTATATCAAACTACACTTTTGGGAGTATATCAAAATATACTTTAAATGTGTGATTTAAGAATTCATTCAGACCTAGTGCATCAAACTACACCTTTGAGACTATAAGGATACCACAAAGGCAATCCCTATTTGGATGGAGAAACAAATTGGTTTCAGACATTCCATGACAACAGGAATGGGGTGTCTAATCCTATAGCGCTATATCATACTAACAATCGGTCTGGTGAACATAAAATAAGTACAATTCAACATTTTTATTTTATGTTCTTTGAGAAATCAGTGTTTAAACCATAGATAGTCATTTAGTTTGTCAAAAGATGAGTAATAACATGTATAATCAATTATACTTTGAATTCATGAAAATAACACATAGGTACACATGCTTCACCCCAAAACAGTTTGGAAAACAGTAAAATAGGGGAACTATGTACTCACTTGAGATTGTTCAGAAGTCCTAAGATAACCACCAAGCAATGCTAGAGATCACGGAATCAAACGGCACCTAATATAGGTAACTATGTTAATAAACCGGACCTAAATCGGAGGATCGGATAGAATGAGGGTTCGTAAACCAAATGAGTATGTAAACTCATGTAATATGGTTTAACAAAGCCCACATACTAAAATGAAACCTAACCTAAGTGCTTTCGACCCATCGCGACCCATTAAGGTAGCTTATGCTACTTTAACGCGTCGTTCGCGCAAAAGCGCACTCGAGACGTCTAACTAGCCCTATGACAAGTGTTATATGCCTAAACATGTTACATAATCAGTTATGTGACAAAAGTTTAGGTTACATATGCTTAATTACCAATTATACATGAAAAGGGTATTCTGGTAATTTACCTAAGGCATATAAACTACCTATCATACAACTACTCAAACGATGTGACCATAAGGTATAACCTCGGAAGGTTATTCCCTATACACTATGGTCACCTAAGGTATTTGGTCGGATCCTAATGATTGACCAAATGGGTCGGGTTCGAAAGTATAAGCGATTGTTTAGATCGCTTACCTTACGACCCTATATAAGCACTAAACTAAAAGTGACGAGCTAAGCATGCTAAAACATGCTTAACTAAGTTTAGAAAACAGGTTTGGTATCAAAACAAACGGTTTTGATACCTAAGAGTAGTTTGGTTACAAAACACGCAAGAATGCGCATTTTGGCCGAAACTACGACTCGTCACTGAGCCTAGATAACGTGGTAATCAGTAGGTATAGTCACTAGGGACTATAACCATCGTGATTACGCTCACGTAATGAAGTTCAAACGAACTTCGCATTGACCATAAACTGGTCAATGCAGAAAGTCAAACAAAGTTTGACTTTCGGACTCGAAAAGCAATAAAAGAACGAAGGAACACTTACAAAGGGTCCCCGCAAGATTAATAATCCAAGTATTCTCAGGTATGAGGTGATGAAACACCCTAACTTAGAGAAATCTCAGATTTCAAGTGGGTTTTGCAATGAAGGGGGTTGGGTATTTATAGATTTCGGTTCACCGTTAGGATCGTTTCTTGGAGAAGAGGGAATGATCTCGCACGTACACTTGTCGGAATGTTGTGGTAACTCATATTGCTCCACCACAAGAGTTGGACACATGGCATTGGCCTTTAGAGGATGTTTAAGGGCTGTTAACAGCTGAGAAAAATGATTTGCTGCATCTGGCCCCTGCTTGCGCACCGCAACACTTAGAGTGTTGAGGTGCGCAAGGACCTGCAGACCAGAACTTTGAAAAATGGCAGAACAGGCCCCTGAAGCTCCAAACTTGCTATTTGATGCATTTTTGACACGTTTAAGCCCCGTTAACCCCATTTCAAAGCTCTAAAATGAAGTTAAAGTATAGGGAACTTAAAATGTGCTCAAAAATATCTCAGATGTCGGTTCGTTTAGCCGTACGGTTGCGATGTTCGGTTAATTACGACGGAATGCGCATAAGCGCGAAAAACGATCCAAATGGCGTGACGAATGGATTTTTCTTATGCCAAACACTAAAATAAAATGTTTCAGTGCTTAAATAAATTTTTGGATGTCCGGATGTATTCAGAACGTAAGTTATGCGCGAAAATGCAAACTTATGCACTTTTTGACACTTTTAGTCCCTGAATGACCCAAAAGTTTATTTTAGCACACCGAACCCCTCAAAACCTATTTATAAGCTATATAAAGGATATTTAAGGTGTGTTTAACTTATGGTCATGTTCCAAAATGTCTGTTACAGTTCAAATTGGCATACTTTCGCAGTTTGTCAAGTTTAGTCCCTGTAAGCGAATTAACTTATTTTTGCCATACCAAAGCCTTTAAAACTTATTTCTAAGTTATGTAAAGGTTATTTAAGGTATGTTAAGCCTATTTCACTATTCCGGAGTGTTCGTTGGATTAAACTGGTTATATTTACGCATCAGAGCGCGTATAACCCCCCAGAAAGCGATTTAAAGCTTAAAATCGAACAAGAGTTGATATGTGCAAACGATACACATATTTTGTGACAACCCGTAACTTCAATGTACACCGTTTGTTTCACTTTAATAAAATAAAATTATGCGCATCGATTATTTGATGAATTGATTTCTATTTTATTCATGTCATACTAAACCGACCCGAACCGTTTAGCCATAAGTTGTTGAATTTATATATGTATATTATATTAATGTTGGTTAACTCTAAACTTGTTATGGATTGTTTAAATATATATATATATATATATATATATAAATTATAGAATAAAGTATGTATATATGCTAACATATATAACACATGGCTGCCGACCTCCTTGCTTGTGACCCAATCCACTTTCCTTAATGCTTTTCGGTCCACCCCCAGCCCAAAGCCCTTGTGTGTGGCCCACTTCACTAACCGCCATCATGGAAGCTTGTTATTTAATATGTTACGTAGATTGCAAGCACGTCTGAACCCTTACAAACCCTACCCGCTGTCTTCCTCACCGCCCCTTTACTCGGAATCCTGCAACGAACCAGCCGCTACCACTTTCTTCTCTGACAAGTTCAGCCTCCGCCGAACACCGGTAAGATCCTCTATTCCCCACTCGCTCGCAATTCTAGTTAAAGGACTCGTCACGGTTTCGATTCGAGTCGTAGTTCATGTTCACGTAATGTCGTGGTTAACTATTCATGTGTGTGTGGTGCTATATCTATGTGTGTATGTGAACACCAACAAAGTTGAGAGTCATGAAGCTGTGTGTGGATCTATATGAATATGTTTTTATATAAACAACAAAGGATTTGGAAAGTTATGAAACTACATGTATAGAATACCATGCTTATTATATGTATATATTCATGCGAACATGTTTAGTGAATGTAGATGTGTGCGTATATATGTAATCGTAATATGAACGGGCATCGTTACGACTAACCGTCAGTAGATTTCATGAAGGTGTGTAGGTTGAATGTGATATGTATGAACTTATTGAATTAATGATATGTATGAATATGATAATCTGAGCGTGATATATGAACTTTTTGATCTCATTATAGTTGTAACAAAGCCGTAGGTGTCTAGACACGAAACGGGTTAACGATGTCGAGCATATGTGATCGAACTATGAATGTTTATGTGTCCATAATTGAGTGATTTTATGCAACTATATATATTGCCATACACGTATAGTGATATATGTCCATGATGGAAGTTTCGATTCGATTCCGTTTCGAGAACACGAACTCTTATACGATCATGCGTGTGATTCCTGAGTTACAAGGTTGTGTGTATGCATGTGATGAATAGGTACATTGGTTTGATTTGCTGTGCATACATGAATCTTCCTATACTAATAAACGAAAATCAATTTTGTACACGTGTCAATTTCTGGTGCTTTCTTACTTTTTCTTTTTCCATTTATCTCTCATATTAAATAATAATAATTTTAAACAAAATATTAGATAAGAATAAATATTTAGATGAAGATAAACGTTTGTTTTTATTATGACCACATTAAATAATAATAATAATTTAAAAAAATAGATAAGAGAGTAAATGTCTTTTTGGTCCCTGAGGTTTGGTCACTTTTGCCAATTTAATCAAAAACTCAAACCTTTTAAATCTAGGTCCCTGTGGTTTCACTTTTATTACCATTTTGGTCCAAAAATGAAATCAGCTGATATTTGGCTAATAAAATCCTGTTATTTTGTCATTTTCCTCAGGGGCAAAATGGCCAAATATCAACTGATTTAATTAATTTAGTTAATAATATGTTATAATAAAATTATATTGACCGTTTTGCCCCTGAGAAAAAGGACAAAATAACTGGATTTTATTAGCTAAATATCAGTTGATTTCATTTCTGGACCAAAATAACAATAAAAGTGAAACCACAGGGATCCAGATTTAAAAGTTTTAAGTTTTGGACTAAAGTGGCAAAAGTGACCAAAACTCAGAGACCAAAATGGCAGTTTACTCTAGATAAGAATATAAACGTTTATTTTTATTATAATCAAGTAAATAATAATAATAATAATAATAATAATAATAATAATAATAATTTGAAACAAAAAAAAATCATACTTCATTCAAAGAGAATGAAATTCTTGATTTTACGGTATAATTCCAATTTTTTTTTATGAAAGATATAAAAACGTGGGGATTGATCTCCACTAAATAACAGGATGTTATTAGCCAAATATCAGCTGATTTCATTTTTGGACCAAAATAACAATAAAAGTGAAACCACAAAGATTCAGATTTAAAAGTTTTAAGTTTTGGACTAAAGTGGCAAAAGTGACCAAACCTCAGAGACCAAAATGGCAGTTTACTCTAGATAAGAATATAAACGTTTATTTTTATTATAATCAAGTAAATAATAATAATAATAATAATAATAATAATAATAATAATAATTTGAAACAAAAAAAATATACTTCATTCAAAGAGAATGAAATTATTGATTTTACTCTATAATTCAAAATTATTTTTTGATGAAACATATAAAAACATGGGGATTGATCTCCACCTTTTTGTACCGTAAACTCTTTTGAGTATAAATTTAAGACGAGTATATTATGAATGAAATAAACAAATAAGCATAAAGGTGCATAAAACTAACTAAAATAATTGTATATCATAATTTGAATATATAATAAAAACGGGATTCAACCACATGTAATACATGCGTTTTTAACCTAATAATAAATAAAAAAACAAAATGTTATAATAAGTAAATAGTACATCAATATTTATTTTTAAAAGATAAATCTTGATGACTATTTTAGTTAACATATGACATTATATTTTATTCAACATATGCAATATACGAGTTTTTTTAAAAGGTACATCTTTTTATTATTTATCTTATAAAATTGAATTTATGCAACCCGTGTAATACACGGGGTTCTAACCTAGTACGATTATATACATAAATATATAGGCTGCTCAAGTTAAGTGTCTAAGTGGGTGTTCATGAGTACGATTATATGCATGTGTAAAGGTGGGTGTTCATGTAGAGGAAATAGTTATGTTAGTTTGAATTATGGTGTATGCGAAAGGCTGTAGTGTGGGACGTGATGCATGAACATATATATGTGCATATATTTGATAGGTGTGATAAACTGAGTGCCCATGCATACATGTAAATATATGATTATACAGTATGTGCAAATGTACTAGTGGTTGGATGTTTGAGCTTGTTGTGACAATTAGAATTCTCTGACACCGAAACCGAGACAACCACATGAACCTAGATGATGACATTTAATTAATATACTAATAAGAAAATAACAACGTGACCAGGACGTAATTGGACGTAGAGACATCTATACTTAATATTTTATTTTCTTCCGAGCACATCAAGGTGAGTTCACACTTTTCACAAGGCATGGGATTCCCAAGGGTTGGGAATGGGTAAAGGATTTAAACTGAAACTGCATGATATCCTGGTTTGGAACACGTACACACCCTCTGTATTGAAGGGTGACAACATGTGATAAGTATTTAATCGGAACCTGCGTAATCTCCTGGTTTGGAGATTTCGTACACACCCTCTTTATTGAAGGGTGACAACACGGATACTAGACCAAAACTCTCTATCATCGAGTCCCTCCTTTTATATCGACTTAATCGCCGGGCCAATGGCGAGCGGGTCATTAGTTAGATAGCGCTATTTAGGTTTGACAAGCCTCACACCGTGCCGCAGAGGATGGGCGTGAACTAATGGATCTGGGCACTAGTCAATGATGATAGACATTGACGTCAAGGCACCAACTTACTTTAGTCAGTGGTCGATATGGTAAACGGTTCTAGTGGTTAACATGGGGAAGCCCCCACCAACTATGGATATGTTTGGGAAACAGGGTAAACTGATTAACTTACAACTTACAAATGAATTCTTGGTTTTGAAACAACTTAACAATGAACACCAACTGTGAACTCTTTCAACTTTGTTGTTGACTCGTTGTTACATGCCTTGCAGATCGTTAGGTACTTATGGAGCTTGGACGAGGAGGCGTGGTCGTTGTGGGACATGGATAGTCTTATGCCATGATAAACAATTTGATATATTTGAACTTATACTTTGGTTTTTTTTTAAACATTATGCTTCCGCTTACATCTTAAACTATGTTTTGTTTGGACACCAATTATATTGTGTTGGGTTTTATTTTTATTTACGTACTATGTTCAATATGATTGTTGGCTTGATCCTGGTCAGTCACGCCTCTAAGCGGTGATACTCCGCGTGTGGATTTTGGGGGTGTGACATATTTTTACAAATCCCAAGTATGAAATACAATATTTCATTGGTTTGGCATTTGTTTGATGGTTGAAGTGACACAGGTGTCACAGTCTCCCCTACTTTAGGAAATTTCGTCCTGAAATTTAATTCTAGAGGAAACTTGTGAAGACAGCTGTGACGGTTTCGCCTTCTAATAGATCTATTGAACCCTTAAGTAAAACTCTGGGCCATGTTAGGACTCTTAGCGAATTTGTTAACCCTTAAAGTGAAGTCCTTGTAATAGTAAAACATGGAATTTTGAACTATGGACAGAAGAACGTTTCTTATGAAGACTTATCATAGGAAACTTGGTGTGTGATTGAGATCAGAATTGGGGAGTGTGAGAATAAATGACATTGGTCGAGGTCCAAGACTTCTCCCGTATCATTATTCTTGTCACTATAGGTCTTAACACATGACAAAGCTTCCTGTGGTTTCTATGCACTGAATTCCATAATTATGTAGGCCTCCATAATTACGTAATTCCTTGCACAGTCCGCACAGTTCATTTCATAATGCGTAGGAAAAAAAATCACTTGAATAAACATGAAGCGACTCGACTAGACCACCAAAGGGTCCTTTTAATTAGATCAACGAACGAGCCTTTTAACTAGATCAACGCATGATCTTCTTAACTAGACCGTCGTACAATCTCCTTAAATGGACCACTTAAGGGATCTTTTTAATTATATCATCACATGATATTTCTAATCAGATTTTCAAAATCAATCTGTTTAACCAGACCATTTAAGAGGTCCAATTATAGAATAGTACTTTAAAACCCAAGGGACTTGACTACAACGTAGAAGTCCATTAAGGATTTAAGATAGTAACTTTGGATATCCTACTATGAATCCCTCATATGAGATTTAGAAGATTCTACGAGGATTTGGATGGATCACATACAACCACAAAACATGTAAGAAAACACATAAGCACATAATTAGTTAACTTGATTATTTAATTTATTGTCTTTGAGCATGGATAATTAAAGCACATCAGGAATCCAATCCATGGATTTCATTTGGCACTTTAAGCATTTTCAAGGATCCATCTATAAAGATAGAAGGATTTTTTTCAATAATAGTTTGGCTTTGTTTCTTAAAAGAAACTAGTGTTAAAGGTTCTTAGGGAGATCACGAGTGATCATAAAATGACAGAACCATACGAGTAGTTTGTTCTTGGGTTGACATCATAAGGTTGCATCAAACATTCACATAAACGCATAACTTTTACAGAAATAAAAACAACAAATCTTTATTTATGTAACAACCGAATTGTCTTGAAGTGTCAAAAGATAACAACCAAGGAATTACAAAACACTAGTTGTTCACTGCTGCATCATTGTTCACGTTTGCCTCATTGATGTTGAACACTCGTCCACGCGCTGGAGGTATGTTAACAAGTCTTGGGCAATTGTTCCTGTAGTGGGTAAGGTCACCACAGTTATAACATGACCCCGGAGGGAACCGCGCTTGAACAGCAGCAGGGTTTGCAGCATCTTGATTTGCGTAACGACAAACATTGATCAAATGTCCCAACCGCCCACAGTGGGTACATTTGTGACACTGCTCAAACTACACTTTTGGGAGTATATCAAAATATACTTTAAATGTGTGATTTAAGAATTCATTCAGACCTAGTGCATCAAACTACACCTTTGAGACTATAAGGATACCACAAAGGCAATCCCTATTTGGATGGAGAAACAAATTGGTTTAAGACATTCCATGACAACAGGAATGGGGTGTTTAATCCTATAGCGCTATATCATACTAACAATCGGTCCGGTGAACATAAAATAAGTACAATTCAACATTTTTATTTTATGTTCTTTGAGAAATCAGTGTTTAAACCATAGATAGTCATTTAGTTTGTCAAAAGATGAGTAATAACATGTATAATCAATTATACTTTGAATTCATGAAAATAACACATAGGTACACATGCTTCACCCCAAAACAGTTTGGAAAACAGTAAAATAGGGGAACTTTGTACTCACTTGAGATTGTTCAGAAGTCCTAAGATAACCACCAAGCAATGCTAGAGATCACAGAATCAAACGGCACCTAATATAGGTAACTATGTTAATAAACCGGATGTCACACCCCCAAAATCCACCTGCGGAATACCACCGCTTGGAGGCGTGACTGACCAGGATCCAGCCACCAATCATATTGAACATGCAAGTTAAAAGATATAAAAATTTAACCAATACAATTGGTGCCCAAACAAACATAGTTAAGTTGCAAGCGGAAGCATAATGTTTAAAACCAGAATATAAGTTTAATTGTTTTAAAGTTTAACATGGCACACAGCTGTCCATGTCCCACAACGACTCTCTTCCATGCAAGCTCCAACTAAGAACCTATTGACCTGCAAAGCATGTAGTAACGAGTCAACAACAAGTTGAGTGAGTTCACAGTTGGGTGTTCGTTTTAAGTTGTTTCGAAAACAGTTTCCTTTATCGGGCATCCAGCCGTGGGGGTTACCCCATAGTTGAAAAACGTGACTTGTTTATTCCCGGTTACTCTGGCAATCCAGCCGTGGGGGCTACCCCGTGTTAGTTATCTGGCATTTCGGCCGTGGGGGCTACCCCATGTATACACTAGACTCGTTACCATATCGACTGCTGATTGTAGTCATGTTTATGTGCCCTGAACTGTCAATGTCTATCATCATTGACGTGCCAGTAGTCCATTAGTTCACGCCCGTCCTCTGCGGCACGGTGTGAGGTTTGTCAAACCTAAATAGCGCTATCTAACTAATGACCCGCTCGCCATTGGCCTCGGCGATTAAGTCGATACAAAGATGAGGGACTTCGTGATAGAGTTTTGGTCTAGTACGAGTTATCTGTCCGTGAGGACGAGGAATTACATTCCTGAACCAATATTGTCCTACCCAAGGAGGACAAGGAACCCATGTTCCTTAACCCCATTCCCAACCCCTGGGAATCCCATGCTTTGTAGAGGGTGTGAACTCACCTTGGTTTGCTCGGCAGATACACAGAAAAGTCAATCAAGTTGTAAGTGGTCAACTACGTCCTAACATAGATACCATTTGTTAGGACCGGTTTGACTCCGAAACGATTGCTAAACGAACGTGAAACGTGCGGAATCCGTACACGAACGCGACCGAAACACACAAGACGTAATATAAACGTGATTCTATTAATAGATCTGAAACGTACAAAGAACCTTGAATCACTTAGAGACTTTCTCTCTCTAGTTTCTCTCTCTAGAACTAGAGCTCTTCAAATCTCAAATGTGCAAAAGTCTTAAAATGATTTAGCTTGAACTCTATTTATAGTGTTGAGGTTTAGCTTGAAAATGTCATGACCATTTCAAGGGAAACCTTAGATTTAGCTTGAAATAAACATGTGTTCATTTCAAGGGAAACCTTCACTATTAGGTTTAGCTTGAAACTGTCAAGTAACATTTTCAAGGAAAATCACCACTTTCAAGCTAAATTACATTAAACATACTATATCATGATACAAGACGAAGTCAATAGACATAGTGCACTAACAGACTCCCCCTTGTATATTGACGAAGTCTTCAATGACTATTCTTGCAATATGACACATCTTCAGTCTTGATCATTCTGCCTTCTCTTTCAAGTTGTAACATTGTACGCATCCATCACTCTCTTCTTCTATCAGCTTCAGGCTCCCCCTTTCATCAAGCTTCCGTGCTTTGGGATCGACACCTTGCTTTCTATCTACAAGCTTTTCTTTGTTTCAAACTTGTCTTCAAACTCCCCCTTAGACTCTGCTTTCGGGATCGTAGTCTGGACTATCTTCTGCAATTTCTCAAACATTTATGAGTAACAGCATTTTGAATTCTCAAACAAATTCTCTAATCCACTCCCCCTATCAACAAACTTCATAGATTTAGCAATGTTAAAGAATCCAACTCCCTCATAGTTAATCATCCAAGTTCAAGCTAATGACCTTGGAGATATCACAAACTGTTTTTGAAATTTTTTGATTTTAATTCAAGTATCAAATTAATGAACTTGTTTTATTTTCAGAAACACAATCAGCTTACTTAGATTTTGAAACTCAGCACTCAGACATCAATTGTCGAAAATAAAGCAGAAATCAAAATCTTTTTGTATTTTCTGAAAATATAAAGCAGTAAAGAAATATGTACAAACATATTTACAGACAATATTTTTGTTTTGAGTATGCGTCAGAGGATCATATCAGTTTTTGACAAGTCACAAGTACCGTTGAGCTTAAAATCACATTATGCATTAAACAATTCACTTAGATTGTCGATATACTGATCCACTTAAATTTTCATACAAACTTCAACTGATTCAGGATACGAATTAGATGTCTTATGAATTTAAACTCATTCATGTGTCCCACCTCTTGAATATACTCCCGTATCCAGAATCCCAATAATCAGTCTTACAGGTGAGTATACTACAATGATATCTGTATATAAATTAGGTATGCGAGGGCCGAGGGATCTCAGGTCGATACTTCCGTATACACAGAGAGATATCAGCTTCGACTTTTCGGAATGTCCCCTTTAGAGGATCTTTTTGCTTACAACAGCAACATTTATTAATTTTATTGTTTCAGCATGCTGAGGGTTTAATGCTATGTTTCAAGCATTGCAGCAAGTATTAGCCAGGGACTAGGTCAGAACCACCGTTCAGCAGAAGTCCCGGAATAATACCCCAGACATCATTGAGTATAAAGACCTAGTATATCAGATTATGAGACCTTTCAAACGAGATTTCAGGGGTTACCTATATATCCAAGTAGTGTTCCCCACGAAATAAGCAAGTTTGAATTTAGGCTTATATCCCGAAAAAGTTTACTAAATGTATAAAAACCTACCGACACATCCACGGTGAGATCGTTTAACACATTTAAACTTTCCATTTCTTTAGCGTATTGTGACAGTCCACTGATGTACTATCATTTCCTCTTTTTACACAAAAACTCAAATTTTTGAATTTTATCATGTTTATGGCTTTTTCAAAATTTTCAAATGTTTTTGTATTTTCTAACAACATTACTCCCCCTAAAATGCAAAATCATTTAAAGAAAATTTGACAACCAACACTGATAGCTTTGTCTCGCCATCCATTTTCTGCTTAAAGTGCTCTGATTTGCAGAAAATATACATACCCCCATGATTTACAACACATTGATATTTTACAGTTTGAAAACCGTTTTTCAATCTGATGAAAGTAATCATGTTTGTTCAGCCGTGAGGGTTTCGGCATATTCAATCAACACATATTTTTGTATTTTTCTATTTTTGACAAAAATTAAAAACAAACATATTTTTGATTTTTCAAATTTTTCAATTTTTAGGGTTTTTGAAAATATTGTTTATTTATTTACAGAAAACATATAAACTTCCTATTTCAAACAACACAGGATCCAGCAGCCTCCTCTCCTTGTTGTGCCAGGCTGCTCCAACCTCCATTCTCACAATTTTTTAATTCCATGAGCACCTGCACAAACAAACTACTCAGTTACTTGAACAATTTAGCCCAGGTCTGTTGAACCTTAGGCATTTCAACACAATAATTTTCATTCAATGCTGGAAATTCTTTGTCATTTTTCACAAAAACTTTCTCAATTTTAATTTCAACTTTCTCATCTTTTACCAAATCAACATGTTTCTTAACACTCCATGTTTGACCTTTTGGTATTCCTCGTTTGTAAAAATGTGAAACTTTTTGAACATTTTGATTTTGAACAACAACTCTTGGTTTCCAAAACTCTTGAGGTTTTGTCATATCAACTGTGGTTTTCCAACCCTGTGTAGTTCTAAATCTGGGTGTGTGAGAATTCCAGGTCTGTCTTGAATCGAACCTATTCTGGTTTGATTTCCAATTTTGATTTGAAGCAAACTTATTTGTATTGAACCTCCAAGTTTGTTTCGAATCAAATTTGGTTGACCTTTGTCTCACAGTCTCAGATTTTTGTTTCTCAGCATCAATCTTCTTGTTGTCAACATCCACAGGTTTTAGATTAGGACACTTGCGTGCAAGATGTCCTTTTTGATCACATTTGAAACATGTTCTCATGGACACATCTTTGACCTGTGGTTGTTGCTTTTTCTTTTGAGCAAAGAATTCATCATTAGACTGTCTCATTTTTAGTTCTTTTTCTTTTTCTAAACTGCCTCCTTGAACAAAACTCAATTTTGCCTGAAAATTTGGCATCTCATTTTTGTTCCAATGTTGTTTCTTCTTATAACCCAACTCAGCCTTCATGTTCTTCTTTTTGAAACCAGGTTTGGTATACGAACCTCTATGACTCTTACCGACAAACTTTGAAATTTCAGACTTCTCAATCTCAACCATTTTGAAAACTTTGTCGACTTTTTCTGAAATCACATTCTGAATCGGGAATACAACATCTAAGAACAATTTGTCCGGTCCAATCATGGTATAAACCAATCCTTTTGAATCATCATTCAAATTTTCCTTGGATTTTGTGTTTTTCAGATAACCATCATGAAGATTTCCTTCATCTTCATCCTGTGATTCAGATTTACCTGTAACAACTGACTCTTCTTTCAACACACTTTCAACGACTTTACCTACCACCTCTGAATCATTAGACTCATCAGATTTGGAATAGGTTATGTCAATGTTGTCTGGCAATTGGTCTACCATGTTGAAAGCTTTTTTGACCTTTTCCTCATCATAAAATGCAATTTTTCCCAGTGGTGGAACTTGATGAAACTCTGAGCCAATGCCTTTCTTATTCTGCTCAGACTCACCATCACCCGGTTTTATATTGAAAATTCGTTCAAGCACATATGACGACACATGGTAACTCTTTAACTTGTTGTTATCCTGTTCTAAATCAGCAATCTGTCGCTTCAACTTAGCAACATCCTCAATATAGGAATTAACAACATCTTGTTTTATGGCATACATTCGTTTAAGCTCTTTGGTTGTTTCAGAAAGATAATTCATTCTTGATTGAGCATATTTCATTTCGTCTTTCACTTTCTCATATGACTCTTTTGTAATGTGATATGATAATTTCATTGAGTCATATTCCTTTTTCATTTCTTGACAAGCAATTTCTTTTTGTTCACATTCATTTGTCATTTTCAAAACATTTTCTTTCAAAACTTCATTTTCTTTCTCTAATTTGTTACATTTTTCTGAAAGTTTTTCATCATTTTCTTTAAAAACGCTTTCTTTTTCTAACATTTCTTTGCATTTTTCTTTGAAAATCTTTTCAATTTTTGTGAACTCAAGATCTCTTGTTCTAAATTGCTCATCTTTTTCAGTACAAGCTCTGCACGGTTCCATGCATTTCTTGCACTGTTCAATCAGTTTCAAGTTTTCAGAATCAGAATGTACCTCGGTGATTGGCACTTTGGTGTTTTCAGCAACCTCTGTCTGCTCATCAACATTCTGCTTTTCTTCAACACCGACTTCCTCACCAACATTATCAGCTTCCTCATTCTCATTCTTTTCTTCTATCTGCTGTTCTTCAGTAACAGCTTCCTCAACCTCTTCATTCACAACAACTTCTGCTTCAACAGTTTCTGTTTTAACCTCTTCAGCATCTTTCTTCAGATTGTTCACCATTTCTTCAACATTCTTCTTCATCCTCTCCTCATCCCTTTTTCTCAGACACGATAACATAGCATATCTGATCTCCTTTTCAAATCTCTTAACGTATGTGTCATCTTTCAATACATTTCTATAGTATTCAGCTCTCAACGGGACTTTGAGAAGAACATCATCGAAGATTATGTCTTTCTTGGGAACAACCGGTTCTCCTTCTCTGTTATAATAGCATTCTCTCTTTTTATCCCATCTTTTGCTGCCGACAGCCATCTCATACTCCTCCTGCATGTCATCCATTCTGTTGTAGACCACGTTTCTTTCTCTGTAGGTCTTCTCACTCAAGATCTCTACTCGAGTTTTTTCTTTGATCTCAACTTTTTCTTCTTTGTTTACAGCCATGAAGTAATCTCCTTGATATTCAAACCTCGTAAATCACAACACAAGAAACAATCAAATAACAATGATTATTTTCAACAAGAATATTAACCAACTGAAACGGACGAGTATCCGATCAAGTGAGTCAACACAAGTCAACAGTGACAATAATCGTGTGACAATGCTGTCCGTTTGGGTGGGATTAGAGTTGTCTGAACGGATAACTTCTCAATATATGGTACTAAACGACAAATGTGTTGACCGTTTTGGGTGACGGCTGATTCTTTGACTTTAATGCAAAATCACATACAAACTTGAATCAAACCACGTGCAATAACAATCTCCAATTAATGTAGCCGTCAATTAACAAATCAACTTTAATCCTATTTGAGCTACAAAATCAAAGTCACATGGGCCGACACCTGTTCTGTTCACGTGATTCTTGGGCTTGCAAGTCTGATTACGATTGGGCCTCCACTTTTCAGTATTTATCCAAACTTTGGGCCTATATCTCAGTTTAGACACGCTTGTTTCTGATTGGATCGAAAAATGTTGTTCACATGGGTTGATTACAAAAACCACTTATCCGACAAAACTTTAATCAGATCTCATGCTATTCTTGAATGAAGCATTCACTTGACCAACTGACACACGTTCACTTAGCCGACAATTTCAAGTAGCAATACACTTTGATAAGACCTTAAAATCCACTAAAAGATCACCACTATTAAAAGATTATAAATGTGTTCACTTGACTTCAATCAATATCCGACAATGTTATATTTCTTCACATGCACATGAACCGACAATATTGATAACTATTCAATTCCCAACACAATTCTATTTGACCAAAATAAACGTATTCAGTCGAAGAACATGGTCGGTTAAAATGGCTGACAACAATTAATATTTACTCAATTTTCATTTGACCAACAATTTCATTAGTTCGACAACTTCAGTATTCACATGCAAACTGACACAACATTAATTAAGGAGCATACAATCTTGTATAATGCTTCACACAATTTAATACACTTTCACAACATTCGATGAGTGTTTTCAAGCGGTACACGTATTTTTACGCAAACTCAAATATCTCAAGCGAAATCTGATTTTATGTACTATCTCAAGCGAAACGAACAGATATTCAAGCGAAATCTTCAGAATATTCAAGCGAAATCTTTAATATTCAAGCGAAATCCAGCTGTTAGTTACGAAATCGGACATAAAACTTTCAATTTCTCCTAAACGGCTAGGAGTTTGAATCTGGAATTTTGTAGGATTGTAAATCAAGTGTTTTCGCACAACATACTAAAAAAATCAGCCAATTCGGACCATAAAATCCTGTTCAATTTGACGAAAAACTGTAGAAAACGTGAAAGAATGAGTAGATGATGAAGAAAAATGCAATTCAGATCTGAAAATGCTATAAACTGGTACGAATCTTGTTGTTTGATCAACGCAATCGAGCTCCTGCTCTGATACCACTTGTTAGGACCGGTTTGACTCCGAAACGATTGCTAAACGAACGTGAAACGTGCGGAATCCGTACACGAACGCGACCGAAACACACAAGACGTAATATAAACGTGATTCTATTAATAGATCTGAAACGTACAAAGAACCTTGAATCACTTAGAGACTTTCTCTCTCTAGTTTCTCTCTCTAGAACTAGAGCTCTTCAAATCTCAAATGTGCAAAAGTCTTAAAATGATTTAGCTTGAACTCTATTTATAGTGTTGAGGTTTAGCTTGAAAATGTCATGACCATTTCAAGGGAAACCTTAGATTTAGCTTGAAATAAACATGTGTTCATTTCAAGGGAAACCTTCACTATTAGGTTTAGCTTGAAACTGTCAAGTAACATTTTCAAGGAAAATCACCACTTTCAAGCTAAATTACATTAAACATACTATATCATGATACAAGACGAAGTCAATAGACATAGTGCACTAACACCATTCATGTCAGGTTCATATCAAAGTGGTGCACGTATGTTCTACACGTATGGTACACAAGTAACAATCATGGCATATATGTCTAGCATGGCAGTTCAACAACAGTTCGTAACAAGTTCCACAGTAACATTCACGTAACAACCAATAGTCCAAGTGTGCGGCCCAAACAGTTGGGCTCGTAATAGCATGCAGGTCCAAAACAGTGCACGACATACCCAATTAACAATACACAGAAAGTCCATACATTCGGCCCACTAACTTAGGCCCGTAACTATGCAGGTCCAACAGAACATACATAATTAGGTGGTCTCGAGTCGAGACTATAGATCTCGAGTCGAGACTGTGCGGTCTCGAGTTATACCTACGAGTTCTCGAGTCGCAAACTGTGGAGGTCTCGAGTCATGCACGTTCTGGTCTCGAGTCGCAACCGGACTCGTAACCGTTGTCTCGAGTCATGCTGTTTTGTGTTGGTGTGGTGTGGTCTCGAGTAGAGACTAGAGAGTTCTCGACTCGCAATCCCCGGTCTCGAGTTGTCATGCTCATGGTCTCGAGTCGAGACTAGAGATCTCGGCTGGGACATTTGCTGATCGCTGGTACATGTACTAAACCAATAGAATTTCATGTTCATGAGATAATGTACTAACCAATGATATTTCATAAACATGTTTCCTTGTCTACTACTAACCAAAAATGGATCAAACCACAAGTTTTCAAATATTCATATTATGTTCATATCATATTCATGTTGTTCTTCATCATCATTCATATAATCTTTAATCAAACAAAAATCATGAACAACACTTATCAACACTTAGACATATAACCGGATTTTTGTTCTTGATTACTAACATGCACCCTATGATATCAACACAATGAATTATCCTAACCGTGAACCTACCACTACCGACTACAAGCATTCGGTTTCCATTCATTAATCAATCCAACTTGTATCAACATCAAAACCCATATAGAGCCGATAACACTCATTCATAGTCAAGCATACATTATTTATCCTAACATAATCAATACATTATCATACAATCATCATCCGAAATAAACGCATAACATGCATCATTAACCTATAACATCACACATCAACACCTTTAATCATGAAAATACATGTGTTTGCAAAGAAATCACTAACCGGTTCAAGTATGGGTTCAAAGGTGTGAATGAAGCTTCCAAGTGGGTGTGTACGAGTTGAACCGAGAGTCCTTGTGGTTGCCGGTTTGATCCGAGAGTAAAGAAGAGGAAAGGTGGTGCTTGATTCTCTAGGGTTTAAGGTTTGTAGGAGAGGGTGTGTGTGAGAGTGAGTGTGTTGTCCAAAGAAATGGCAAACATGGCTATCAATAAGGTTTATATACTTGTTCCACATTTGTGCACCCTAATGGGCTTCGGGTAGATTAAAGGGGTGCGTGGTCCGATCCGGCCCACTGCTTCACTTGTTCACTCGAGACCACATGGTCTCGAGTCGGGTTCATGGTTCTCGGCTCACTTATGCATATATACATACTATACATACAAGCACAACACATAATAATCACATAGTTTTACTTATATCATTCATTAAGCCGACAAGTTAGCTAGTCACATATGTTCAAGCATGTTACACCAAAGTACAACGAAGGGTTCTAAATATCGAGTTGTCACACCGGACCTAAATCGGAGGATCGGATAGAATGAGGGTTAGTAAACCAAATGAGTATGTGAACTCATGTAATATGGTTTAACAAAGCCCACATACTAAAATGAAACCTAACCTAAGTGCTTTCGACCCATCGCGACCCATTAAGGTAGCTTATGCTACTTTAACGCCCACATACTAAAATGAAACCTAACCTAAGTGCTTTCGACCCATCGCGACCCATTAAGGTAGCTTATGCTACTTTAACGCTTCGTGCGCGCAAAAGCGCACTCGAGACGTCTAACTAGCCCTATGACAAGTGTTATATGCCTAAACATGTTACATAATCAGTTATGTGACAAAAGTTTAGGTTACATATGCTTAATTACCAATTATACATGAAAAGGGTATTCTGGTAATTTACCTAAGGCATATAAACTACCTATCATACAACTACTCAAACGATGTGACCATAAGGTATAACCTCGAAAGGTTATTCCCTATACACTATGGTCACCTAAGGTATCTGGTCGGATCCTAATGATCGACCAAATGGGTCGGGTTCGAAAGTATAAGCGATTGTTTAGATCGCTTACCTTACGACCCTATATAAGCACTAAACTAAAAGTGACGAGCTAAGCATGCTAAAACATGCTTAACTAAGTTTAGAAAACAGGTTTGGTATCAAAACAAACGGTTTTGATACCTAAGAGTAGTTTGGTTACAAAACACGCAAGAATGCGCATTTTGGCCGAAACTACGACTCGTCACTGAGCCTAGATAACGTGGTAATCAGTAGGTATAGTCACTAGGGACTATAACCATCGTGATTACGCTCACGTTATGAAGTTCAAACGAACTTCGCATTGACCATAAACTGGTCAATGCAGAAAGTCAAACAAAGTTTGACTTTCGGACTCAAAAAACAATAAAAGAACGAAGGAACACTTACAAATGGTCCCCACAAGATTAATAATCCAAGTATTCTCAGGTATGAGGTGATGAAACACCCCAACTTAGAGAAATCTCAGATTTCAAGTGGGTTTTGCAATGAAGGGGGTTGGGTATTTATAGATTTCGGTTCACCGTTAGGATCGTTTCTTGGAGAAGAGGGAATGATCTCGCCCGTTTAGCTGTACGGTTGCGATGTTCGGTTAATTACGACGGAATGCGCATAAGCGCGAAAAACGATCCAAATGGCGTGACGAATGGATTTTTCTTATGCCAAACACTAAAATAAAATGTTTTAGTGCTTACATAATTTTTTGGATGTCCGGATGTATTCAGAACGTAAGTTATGCACGAAAATGCAAACTTATGCACTTTTTGACACTTTTAGTCCCTGAATGACCCAAAAGTTTATTTTAGCACACCGAACCCCTCAAAGCCTATTTCTATGCTATATAAAGGATATTAAAGGTGTGTTTAACTTATGGTCATGTTTCAGAATGTCTGTTACAGTTCAAATTGGCATACTTTCGCAGTTTGTCAAGTTTAGTCCCTGTAAGCGAATTAACTTATTTTTGCCATACCAAAGCCTTTAAAACTTATTTCTAAGTTATGTAAAGGTTATTTAAGGTATGTTAAGCCTATTTCACTATTCCAGAGTGTTCGTTGGATTAATATGGTTATATTTACGCATCAGAGCGCGTATAACCCTCCAGAAAGCGATTTAAAGCTTAAAATCGAACAAGAGTTGATATGTGCAAACGATACACATATTTTTACAAATCCCAAGTATGAAATACAATATTTCATTGGTTTGGCATTTGTTTGATGGTTGAAGTGACACAGGTGTCACAGTTTCCGCCGCGGTTTGTTGTTTTACGCGGTCGGAGTGTTACAATAATGGTCTAAACCGAAAGTCAAAGCAAAAATCGATTACGCGTGACTTTCGGCTATTAAAGCCTATAAAATGAAAATGCACAGGAGAGGAACACTTACAAGTGATCCTTGGACGAAATAGAACTGAATTGGATACTCCTATTGATGTGTGCAAAATGCAACTTATAAATTACATCAATTGTGGCATAAAACTAACCCTTTTTAGTACTAATGTTGGAAAAAGTGTGCTTTTGTCTTCCTTTTGTATTTTCAGGATTAAATGAGCTCAAATTAACAAAAGAAGCAAAAAGAGAGCTAAATCTAACATAAATACAAGAAAAAGAACAAACGTGACATGCCCGACCCCACGACAACATCTTCCCAAGAAAAACAAGAAAACAGAAGGCTGAACGCGCCCCGTGCTCAGTGAACACGGGGGCGTGCCCAAGTCCCAGCAGAAAAGACAAAGCTGTAGAAGCTTCTATCGCCCACCACGGGGCCGTGCTCAGCGGACACAGGGCCGTGGTCAACTATAAAATTCGCAGAATCCAGGCAAATCTTGATAGTACAGATATGATTCTGCACACGGGGTCATGCCCAGCGGACACGGGGGCGTGGTCAACTAATGCAGACAAACTGCAATTAATGAAGACAAAGAAGAGGATGGACACGGGGCCGTGCCCAATGGACACGGGGCTGTGCCCGAGCTTTTGTTCAGCCTATAAATAGGAGTGCTTGGCTCAAGTGCAAATCATCCCTTGGCACACCACCTCTCTCACACTTCACCCACCACCCACCACCACCATAACACCATCATCCACCACCATCATCCATTGTCCATCATAGAGTGTGTGAGTCGTCTCGGGATCCAAGATTGATCGTAAGAGTTCTTGACAATCAAGGCCATGTTTGCCTAAGTCTCTTACATCACTTGGTGAAGACAAAGTGTCTAGTGTAATACTTTTTATTTTTAATCTTTTCGCACTTTTTACTTGGTTTTGTATTAATGACTTTAATAACTAGTTTCTTATGTTGAAGGTGATTTTTCCTTATCGTTTGTCCGTGGTGTCTTGGCATTATTTTACTGTCTATATAAAATAAAAGATTTTCACCATTCATATCTCCACGGTCTATATGGAGGTATGTTGGCTACCTGGTCGGGGGTTAAGGGAACGGTTTGGTAAGAGTCTTGCCTTGTTCAGTGTATAGATCCTACAAGGACCTGTGTCAAATTTAGTAGGACCTCATTCAATACTTAACGGTATTGGATGGCGGGGGTCCAAACTCTTTGACCCCCTCATATGTAAGCTACTATTAATACTTTAACCCGGCTACTTAGGACTGTATCCCTGCTGACTCAGACTACTTAGCCGAGGGTAACGTCACCTTCAAAAGAGGGACCTACCATAATATGCATTGATAACTTAATTAATTATCTTTCAATAATCAGACCCTTTAGGATTGTATCCTTGCTGACTCAAACTACTGGGTTGAGGGTAACGTCACCTTCAAAAGAGGGGCCTACTACAATAACTAAGATAATCTCTTAAAAAGTGCAAAAGTGCGGAAATAATCAAAGGTTACACTATACACGAGTCGGAGCCAAGTGATTCATCTTGTCTATCTGTTTTTATTTTTATTTTATTTTCAGCATTTTAGTTAGTTTTTATTTTTTCTAGTTTTAAAAACCTTTTTTCTAATTTTTTATTTGATTAGACGTTGAGGATAAACCGGTACTAAAAGCTCTTCTGTCCTTGGACGACCTCGGTATCTTACCAACACTATACTACGCTCACGATGGGTGCACTTGCCCATATGTGTGATTAGTGTTAATAAATATCGTGTTTTATAAATTTAAAACTTGGCTAAAAAAGTGTAAAAAGGGTTTAAAATATACCTAAACTTATATACACACTTCACACGCATCACCTATAGACTAGGAACTTCCCAGAGGAGGGAAGAATGAATTATGAGAAGGTGCAAGTAAAGGAGGCTGCATCAAGCCTCTATTTATACTTGAGAATGAGTTATGAGATTGTTACAGGTGTTAGAGATCAACTTTGGATCATTACAAGTGCCCATAAACGTGTCAAGACCTGCTAGAGAGCTCATTGTTTCGGAACAGTGGTAAACTTGGAGCCCAAACAGAAATTATGACATTGGCGATGCTTTACGGACCGTAGGGGGTTTCCCTTTGCGGTCCGTAAGGACCTTGGCGCACCTGGTTGCTAGCTGGCTTACGGACCGTAAGCCATAAGGCTTTGCGGTCCGTAACCGAACCTCAAGACTCAAAATTTCCATTGTTTGCGGTCCGTAAGCCTAAAGGCTATGCGGTCTGCAAAGGCCACCCAGAGGCAAATAAAATTTGCATGTTGACACTTTTAGTCCATCCATATTCATACTTTCATATCTTGTCATAATTAGTCCCTCCCAGCCAACATTAGGCACATTTGGGAGTACGGACACGTGTCAGTACATTTCCGGACATGAATTTACGAGGTGTTACACAGGGGAATTGGGACAGATTGTTCAAAATTGTCTGAAACATTTCACCATTTGTACAATTACTCTGCCAAGTTGGAAATCAATTGGAAAACAATTATTTACACTGTGCTTGTGAGTGTTACACTACTAGTAACTATAATTAAACATTGTATGTGGTGATCGAATCCATTTTTCATAAAAAGATGGTATAACTGGGTTTTACAAACATTGTTTAAAGTTATATTGATATTGAGAAGGCTGCATATGACAAAGAAAAGAAAGATTATTCAGCTCTCCCTATGATTTTATCAAAAAATGTTTCAAGATATATAACTTTAAAGAAAATGTGAGGGTGATGAAAAGCAAAGGTAGGGCTGTAAACGAACCAAATGTTCAGCGAACAGTTCGTGAACTGTTCGGTGGGAAGTTCGTTTACGTTCGTTCGTTTAATAAACGAACGAACACGAACAAGGAATTTCGTTTGATTTGTTAAATGAACGAACATGAACAAAGGTCTCGTTCGTTCAATTGTGTTCGTGAACTTTCGGTAAGGTGTTCGTGAACTTTCGTTCATTTGCGTTCGTTTATGTTCGCATGTTTGTGTTTTAATGAAAGATTTTTGTATTTTCATATATTTTATCTATACTTTTTATATTATTAAACTTATATTTATTTTACTACCCTAAGAATTAAACTTGGAAAACCCTTTTTCACATTGTTTATGCACCATTTCCCTTTCGTTTCTTATTATTTGCATCGACGAGTATGATCGACCTCCATTCCACAATAAGGAATTCAAGTTCTAGTGCTACTCTCTGGGCCATCCACCTTTATTCTTCTTCGCATTCGTCAAATTTATTTGTGTTCATGAACCGTTCGTGAACACGCTCATTTCCATAATGAACGAACACGAACATAAAATCTCGTTCGGTAAATGTTCATGAACCGTTCGTGAACACATTTATTTCCTTAACGAACGAACACGAACAAGGCCTTGTTCGTGTTCGTTCGGTTCGTTTACAACCCTAAGCAAAGGTGAGTTGTTAAGAGAGTGGAAGCGCAAATGTGAGAATGAGGGGCTGTTTGTTTACCTCTTATTGAGGCTCTTAATGGTTCAGACCTCTTAGTTGTTCAGCACTTAATGGTTTAGACTGTTTGTTTCACGAGCAGATGTCTGAATGGTTCAGACGTTTGCCTCTGAATAGTTAATATTTATACAAAGTCTGAATGGTTAAGACCTCTAATCTGAATTGGTCAGACATTTGCCTCTGAATAGTTAAGCATTATACAGGCTCTTAATGATTCAGACCTCTTACTGGTTTAGCACTTAATCATTCAGATGTTGCCAAACAGCCCCTGAAAGAAGTAAATTCAAATTAACATTTGTGTGCTAACTGGTGAAAAGATAACAGGGATAAAATGTATAAAAAAGCCCAAATGAAGGCCCAGTTCAGCCCTAAACCTACGCGTTTAAAAAATAACAATAAAGCGTGGTATCATCCATCCCTCTCTCTGCCCTTGCGAAGAGAAACCTCCAACATCGTCTTTGTGAGTAGCAAGCAAGAAGGAAGGAATGGGAGGCAGAGGGCGGTCGAGAAGAACTCAAAGAAAGCATTTTCGTGATGGCAGGGAAAACGTTTGGAAAAACAACAAATCGGAGCCTCAACAACAAAATAAAGAGAGCAACAACTGGCAGCCCTTCGTTTCTGAGAACGCCGCCTTTAATGAGTACTATAAGGTAAGCAGCAGCTACTTGTTTGCTTGCTTGCTTGCAGTCCTTCCTAAACGATTGAAAAAAAAAAAAAAAAAAACTTGGTTGGTTATGTTGTTATGTAGGAGCAAGGGATTGTGCGTCCGGAGGAGTGGGACGCTTTCATGGAGTGTTTGAGGAACCCACTTCCTTCTGCTTTCAGGATCAATTCCAGTAGCCAGTTCTCTATGGATCTCAAATCGCAGTTAGAGGATGACTTTACCAAATCTCTTCAGCCACAGGTCCATTTCCATTTCCATTTCCATTTCTTCTTGTACATAAAACATACCCTGCCTGAATCCATCATCCATTTCTGTCAGGGTGAAGCTGAGGGCATAAAGCCATTGCCTTGGTATCCTGATAACTTTGCTTGGCAGTCAAGTTTTTCAAGAATGCAACTCAGAAAGAACAAGAGTCTTGAGAGGTCCGTATATGCAGTCATCCTGTTACTTTTACTTGTAATCTCTTCTAATCTCTTCTTGTTTCCTATCAAATAATAATTTAGGTTTCATGAGTTCCTAAAGCAAGAAAATGAAATTGGAAACATTACCAGACAGGAGGCTGTTAGCATGGTGTGCAACCTTGACTTTATCATTTGTTTTTTTGATGATCAATTTGTTGCTATGTATGTGCCTTATGCATGCTGTCTTGCTCAAGTAATGTATCATTTATTTGGCACACAGGTACCTCCACTGTTCTTGGATGTACATCGAGATCATTTTGTTATTGACTGTAAGTAATGATATTTGTAGCTAATGCCACTGGATCTCCATTTCACACATATTAATTAATTAATGCACATATATATGCTTTTGAAATGGATCATTGCCTATTTCTAAAGAATTGTTGGCAACCATTTAACATGTTGTATCTTTCATATACAACTAGAGGTGGCAGTTTGATTCATTTACTTTTCGAATCTGGGGTATTGAAAATCATCCAGAGTGTCTTTGAATTGCTTGTAGCCTCCTAACTTTTATTACTTTACAAATATAGAATATTATTGTAATACTTTGGTATTCGTGATCAAACTTAATACAATGAAAATAGACAAAGAAAAAGATTGCAGGTTGATCCCACCTGACCTGTTTTGGCTTGAAGCATACAGCCTGTTTTCGATTGAAGCTGTGTTAAATGTTTGATTTTTTTTTTATGTACAGTGTGTGCAGCTCCAGGCTCAAAAACGTTTCAACTACTTGAAATGATACACCAGGCATCGGAAGTGGGATCTTTACCAAGTGGAATGGTTATATTTTTCTCTCTGATGATTGATCTTTAGTACATTTAGTTTATGTAATACGTAATAATTCTGTTTTGTAGGTTGTAGCAAACGATGTTGATGTACAACGATGCAATCTTCTTATTCATCAAACAAAAAGAATGTGCACTGCCAACTTGGTTGTGACTAACCATGAAGCCCAACATTTTCCAAGTTGTCACATGAAGAAGAATCATGAGAATGTCTCTGAGTTGGGTATGACTCAGCTGTTATTTGACCGTGTCCTGTGTGATGTTCCATGCAGTGGAGATGGTACTCTTCGCAAAGCTCCCGATATCTGGAGAAAATGGTAACTACATTTTAGTAATGCAATTGATTCTTGGATTTCAAATCATGATAATTAGGTCTTAATGTTGACATAAACATACCCATTGCAGCAGAACTTGCTTTAAAAAACAGAATGATATTACATATTTACCCTTTTGTAATCTTGTATGAGAGACTTTTCTTTTTTATTCCATGAGCTTTTTTTTACTTTATCTTGTAATAATGTTCTTTTCGATAATGTTATCTATTAGTTCTTTGAACAAAAATTACCAAACATTGAAACTAACACTATCTACCTTGAGTCCTTGACACTGATTTGCCACATTTGATTATACAATTTTTATTATTTTATATTATATAAGCACTTATAAAACAGACATCAAACACCCTATGGATTTCTCATGAATTGCAGGAGTGTGGGGATGGCTAATGGTGTTCATTGTCTACAGCTTCAGATAGCCATGCGAGGTTTGTAATATATTCACTAATGGTTAACCATTGTTTAATTTGATTGCAACTGTCCAACGTTGTTCCATTTTCCCTAACGTTCTACAGTCATGCTTTGAAAAACTGTACTTCTCAAATAAGTGTTAATGATGGGTTCTTTTGTTGTCACACCTATTGCAGGCGCACCATTATAAAGTCACAATAATTAACTTATTTTTATTACAGGTTTGGCATTGCTTAGAAGTGGTGGAAGAATGGTTTACTCAACATGCTCTATGAATCCTGTGGAAAATGAGGCTGTAGTGTCTGAGGTTATATTTTACTATATTTAAGAGTCAAGTAGCTACACAACTGTGATTTTCTTATCACGTTATGTGTGGCACTAAATTTATATTGTTTCAGATTCTGAGGAGGTGTGGAGGCTCCGTTGAGCTTGTTGATGTATCTACCGAGCTCCCTCAGCTTATTCGTAGGCCCGGTCTCAAAAGTTGGAAGGTCTGTTTTACAGTTTTATATAAATTTTGTCAGTCATAAAATTTTGATAAATTCTATAGGTTCGAGACAAAGGTGTGTGGTTAGCTTCTCATAAAGATGCTTGCAAACATGGAAGAAGTGGGATTGTTCCCAGCATGTTTCCTTCTGGGCAAGCCCATTTAGACACATCTGATGATACCAATGAGAACCCAGGTGCAGAAATAATTGAAGATGGGAATTCGAACAACAACGGGGATGTTGATGTTTTGGTGCCTGAAGTTTCATCACTTCCATTAGAGCGTTGCATGCGTTTTGTGCCTCATGACCAAAACACCGGAGCTTTTTTTGTTGCTGTTTTCCACAAGATTTCTCAATTACCAGGTCAGTATCTTTTGAACTATGGGGAGCGTTAAGAAGTCATACTTTTTATTTACTTAAGAGGTGGTGGATTGGGTTATGGGTGGGTGACACAGGTTAGGTAACAGGTCAAATTAAGTTGGTTTCAGAGTGTGCTACCTCTAATTTGCATTTGTATCTATAACAGAGCTTGTTTTGCTTCTCATTGGTGCAGTCTTACAAACAAAGTCAAACAAACATTCGCGAGAACGAGATTCTGATAGTGATGAAAAAGTGAAACAAGGAGAAGATAAAGATGTTAATGAAACGGATGTGAGTAATGCTGATGCAGGTGTACTCGATGAAAAAGTGAAACAAGGAGAAGATAAAGATGTTAATGAAGAGGCAATAGCTGATGCTGGTGTACCCGTCAAAGAGTCTGATGAAGAGTTGTTGGACTGTAATCCAAGTAAAAAGCTTAGAGTTGAGAGTCCAAATAAACCAAAATCTCGTGCTGAGAAGGCCAATGATAAGAGAAAGTTGCAGATTCAAGGCAAGTGGTTTGGAGTTGACCCTGTTGTTTTCTTCAAAGATGATGCTATTCTCACTGGTATTAAGGAGTTCTATGGCATCAAAGAATCTTTTCCGTTTAACCATCACCTTATTACACGAAATAGTGATACCAATCATGTGAAGAGAATTTACTATATTTCGGAATCTGTCAAGAACGTTGTGGAACTCAACTTCCTAGCTGGAGAGCAACTCAAAATAACTTCTATCGGTCTCAAGATGTTTGTAAGTTCTCTGTGAATGTTATTCTAGTTTATTTATTTAATAATAATAATATTAAATTTCCGGGGTTTCTGTTCCAGGAAAGGCAAACATCTAGAGAAGGTGTTTCCACAGCTTGTGTGTTCAGAATATCTTCAGAAGGTTTGCCATTGCTTCTTCCACATATGACCAAACAGATAGCTTGTGCATCACCTGCGGATTTCAAGCATTTATTGCAATACAAATCCATCAAATTTCCAGATTTAGTTGATGATGGATTTCGTGAAAAGGTTTCCACGCTTTCTTTGGGCTGTTGTGTGGTGGTTCTCAACAAAGGTTTGTTTGCTAGCCGAGCTGTTGGTCCTGTTGTATGTCAATCCTCTTCCTTAAAATCTACTTTGTTTTGTTGTATGACAGATAATGAAGGCTCATCTGATCCGCCTGTGGTGGATAGATCAACGATTGCCATTGGTTGCTGGAAAGGGCGTTCTAGTTTATCAGTGATGGTGACAGCTATCGACTGTCAGGAAATGTTGGAAAGGTTACTGGTTCGGTTTGAGACCAAAAGCGGATCTTCAGACATTAACTGCGAGGAGGCAGCAAATGTTGATGATGCGCAAGTGAAGGAGGTTTCTGAAACCGTAACGACATCAGATGATGTTGAAGTAAACAAAGAATAGGTATTCACAACTACTGGATTTTGTACTCTGATTGAAATGGAATCATGATACATGGGAAAATAGGACATTGAATTTGGAGGGGGCTTTCTGATTGTTGTACCCGGAAAACAATACTTTGTGACTTGTTCGATTTACCTTGCTTTTCTTGCACTATTAGCCTTTTATCATATATTCTCAAAGTGTGTCCAAAATAACTAGGCTCACCACTATGCCTTATGGCTTGCCATTGTTTTGAGCTTTCAATTTCAAAAAGTTTGCTCCAAATCTTCAAATATTGTTTTGCATTTTCATCACTAGCTTTTCAATCACTTCCCTCCCTTTACCCTTGTTTCTATATGGATTTTAAATGATGCCCTAAAACCCAATTGCTATTTTTTTCCAAAAAAAAAAACAAACCATTTTATCTATTAACACCGATTAGGGATGAGCGTGGTACCAAGACAAGTATCGAAAATACCAGTACCGAAAACTGTCAAAACTGGGCACCGGTACTGAAAATGTTCGGTACGGTAAAAATCAGTATTTTACCGGTACCGTATTGAACCAGTATGTACCGGTACCGAAAATATCAAAGGTGGGTACCGATACTGGTACCTAAAAAATTCAATACCGGTACCCAATACCAAATGCTCATCCCTAACTACGATCACGTTTTATACAAAATATGCCACAGATTCGTGGTACGTAGTGATGAACTGAGTTAATTTTAAATTTAGATCTAAAGTTGTTTTGCGGTGTATAAAATCGTCGATGAAGAAAGGAGATGGGAGACATAGAAAGTTAAGAAGGGGGAGGTAGTTGGAGAGGAAGGGTTGGGGCGGTTTGGGTTTTGATTGTTCTATTTTAGTTCAAGTTAATTAAGTATGGGTATGCATATATTCATTTATTTATTTTTCTAGTTATATCATAACTTTACTAACATTTTTGGTAAAATGATTGATGGGAAGGTCAAGGGGGTTAAAGAATTTTATGAGAAAAAAACAAAGAAACCGAGTGTTGACAACTCGGAATCTCCCAAGGACCGTCAGGCTTGGGAGAATCTCTCTAACTGAAGAACCTGACTTGCCGGAGCTCCCAAGTTGGTAATCGCGGAGCATGAATCGGCATCATTCTTAAAAAAATGTTTTTGAAGAGGTTGACTTGCCGGAACTCCCAGGTTGGTAAGTGTGGGGTAGGAATCGGCATCTAGAGATTTCAACCTACAAGTGGTAATAGTTGGTAAACAAACCGACAAGTGGTTGATAGAGAGGTTTACCTACAAGTGGTTAATCAAGGTCATTAAGTTGAACTTGATTTAACTTTCATTCAAATGATTGGAAAACAAAGTGATGAATTGATCCCCTAACCTACAAGTGGTTTTATGAAATCAACAAAACTTGTTTTCCGGAAAAATCATTTTGATTAAAACAAACTTAAGTGTTTTGAAATCATAATGAGAAAATAGTTTGTTGTCAGGGGGAGTTCTGACTGTTTATGCCAAGTGGATGGCGATTTGAAGCAATTCACAACAGTTGTCACTTTATTTGTACAGTTTGTTTTCAAATTTCTTTAAATGCTTTTGCATTTTAGAGGGAGTAAAAATTTTAGAAAATCCAAAAACATTTGAAAATTTGAAAAAGACAAAAACATGATAAAATAAAAAATGAGTTTTGTTGTGAAAAAAAGGAAATGATAGTACATCAGTAGACGATCACAGCATGCTAAAGAATTGGAAAGTTAAAAAGTGATAAACGGTCTCACTGATGATGTGCCAGTAGGTTTTTGCACATTTAGTAGATTGTGTCGAGATATAAACCTTAATTTCAAACTTACTTATCTCGTGGGGAACATCTCTCGGATATATGGGTAACCCCCGAAATCTTGTTTGAAAGGTCCCTCTTTCTGAGATACTAGATCTTTATGCTTAGTGATATTTGGGGTATTATCCCGGGACTTCTGATTTTGCGGAAGCAATGGCCTAGTCCCCGTATAATACTTTCTGCTTGCTTGAAATATAGCACCCCCCTCAGCATAAAAAATGATGAAACATTGCAAAATGCTAATCATGTGCTGTTGAAGAAAAGATTCTCTAAAGGGAACACACCAAAAGTCGAAGCCATCATCTCTCTGATTTTGCGGAAGCAATAGCCTGAGCTCTCATGGCCCTCGCAATTAACCCTTTACAGATATCATCTAGGTATACTCACATGTAAGACTGAATATTGGGATCTGGATACGGGAGTATATTCTGAGGTGGAACACGCGTATAAGTTTAAGTCTCTAAAACACTAAATCCGTATCTCGAAACAGTTGAACTTTGTGTGAGAATTTAAGTGGATCAGTATACTAACAATCTAAGTGAATCGTTTAGAACTTAAAATGTTTAAATCTTAACGGTGTTGGTGATTTGTCTCAAAAACTGATATGATCCTCTTACACAAACTCACAAAAATATTGTTTGTACATATTTCTTTACTACATTTCGTTAAAATCAAAATTTCAAAAAGATTTTCAGTATGTTTTAGCATAAAATTAAAAAAAAATACAAAAAGATTTTCGACAACTGATGTTGAAGAGCTAAGTTTCAAAATTCCGAGTGCTAAGCATGATGAACAACAGGTTTGGGAGAGTGTGTTTAAGAAAGAAAGAGATGTTATTCTTACAAGTGTTCATCTGAGATTAAATCATTTTTTTATAATTCCTGCAAAGTGGTTTCTGAATTTGCAATATTTTAAATTTGTGAAACTTATGTTTGTGGTAGAGATTGTGCAGGAATGAAGTTTGAGAAAAGCAAGGTTACAATCTTAGAACTTGTGAAAAGTGAATTCCAGACTTCGATCCCAGCTTATCGAAAGGGGGAGTCTGAAGATGTAAGCTGCTGATGCTGATGATCTTAAGGAATCAAGAGACCTGATCAAGAGGAGTATAGAGCCAGGTTGAGATTCTGGGAGAAAGAGATTGATTGAGGATGCTTACAATGGAGAATCTTTGGAGAGATCGAGAAGACTGATAAAGACTGAAGGATTGACAACCGAAGACTCGACACCGAAGACTTCGTCAACATCCGAGGGGGAGTCTGTTGGTGCATACGTCTGTCGACTTCGTCTTGTATCGAGTCTTGTTTTGTAATAGATAGATCAGGGCACGCAAAACGAGATATGTGGGTGTGAAGGTATTTCGCACGGAATTATGATTTCGTGTGAGCTTGGTTTCGGTTGAGTGATTTCGTGCGAAATTACTAGTTCGCATGAACCATTTCATGCGAAATTTCCTTCCCTATAAATACCTGTCGTGCCTATTCATTTGTAACGATTCTGATTCCGGTAGCGAAGCTCTGCCGAAGTGTCTACAGCATTGTAATCGATCTGATATCAATCCAAAGACAGTTTAAAGTGAATTGCAAGCTGAATTACCTCGATACGTTTGTTTCCGCCTCTCGTATTGAGCAAAAACTCTTCTAAACGACTCGTTTGGTCGGTAAAACGATCCTACATTTAGGGATATTTTGTTTGCTTGATTGCAATTTGTGCCTATAGGTTTGGTGATTATTGCATGGTTTGCTCTTATAGTGCATGCCACGTACTCGTTCACAAGGATCGCCCGGCACAACAGCTTCTTCAGAGCCTGAGCGAGATCTTCACAAGCACATGTCCTAACACAAAAAGGGTTTGGTTTGGGTTTTTAAATAAGGCGCGTGGAGACTTAACACAAAAAGGGTCGTGGTCTAGTGGTTGTTGCGTGTTGCTAATTCATGTGAACCCGGTAGAGACCCGGGTTGAGTCCCGCTTCACCCGGTTTTACCTGTTTATCTTCCTTTTATTTATTTGCCTTAAATAACTTCCAAAACTTGGCAGTTCAGTCAGTCCCTGAACATTATTACTTACTTTTACTCAATAATTTAACCAAGTTAACCCATTTCCTTTATAATTTTTAACGAGACAAATGAAACTAACCCTAGATTATTTATATTATTAATGTTTCTAATAGGAAAATAATTAAGTTAATTAAATTAATATATGAAATATTAAAAATATCAAATAATTATTGCAAATTCCATTTTTATTTCACGCGGTTTGGATCCAGTTTACAAAATGAGTTGGATATTTCTAAGACCCATTTCTCGCGGATGTTACAGAAGACGGCATCATTAGTTTCGGTGGTTTGACGGATGTACTAAGTTCACTGTCCAGATTCAAATTCCGAGCCATTGAAGTAGACGATGTAGCAAAAACGTTATAAAATTTGTTTTCCATCTTGTCAAAATCTCGAATTTCGTGCGAACGAACCCTGAAAAACAGTCAAACAAGTCAAGTCAGTCAATTCCTTCAAATGGAACAAAAACTATACGGACAAGATTCCTTCGTGCGAATGGAATCTTTAAATGACTGACAATATTCTCTTCGTGCGAATAGGGTCTATTCGCGCGAATGGTTCCTTTGTACGAGATATCAGATTTCGTGTTTTTGCAATTTTTGCCAGTTTTTAGATGATTCTGATTGTGTTTTGAGCCAAATTTTTCAAGGGTTTGTTAAAAACGTGTTTTAAACAATCTGTGAAAAATTCAATCCATTCTATCCGTGGATTTAATCAGAAAAAGATGAAAAGTAGAAAGAGTAGAAGTGAGAAGTCTAGAAAAGTCTTCAAATGCTGAAATCTTGTGTGTAGAGTCTCTGAAGTCGGCCTCCAAGCTCTGATACCACTTGTGAGGACCGTTTCGATCTCATTTACGCTCAGGCCAACTCAGTAAAGCTATTCATATCGTGCGGAATCCGATTGAGTAGTAGACAGACACAAGATTTCAACGATTAACACTGATTTCATTGAATAAATGCAAGTACAGACTCTGGAATCAGTTCGGCAGCGCTTCGCCATCCGAATGCCAAAAGTTCTACAAAGGTCTCACCCTCACACCTATTTACAGGCAATTATATCCATGCGAAAGAGCTTTGGACGAATGGTCATACCCATTCGTGTGAACAGACATGGATCCCTTCGTGCGAAGGACTCCTTCATACGAAGGGACTTTTACAATACAATTCCGTTGTTCTAACACATAGACCAATTACATACATGACTCGATACACTTGCGTAGGTTGCAGACATTATGCACTAACACAACCAAAAGTCTCCTGTCATCATAGTTAGGGTAAAAATGAGAGGGGAATTATAGTGATAACCTACAGACCAAACGAATAGAGGGGAAACCAAATTGCACCAAGAATCACTAAATGACGGTTCTACCCTCCTCTCCCTTATATCTCCATCCAAAACCAGGCCACCCTGATCCCAACACAATTCAGCAGGAAAAACAAACCCAACCCAATCCCCAAACCCACCAGAGTCCTCATCAAATCCATAATAACCCAGCCCTGCACCCACCCACCAGACAGACTGTCACATGAGTAGAAAACCTGAGTGCAGGTTAACTGAATTATGGTTTTCATATGATGTGTGAATATTGTCTCTCGCTAGTAGGAATTCTAAATTCATGGATTGAAGTAAGGATTTGTAGATTGTGGATACTTGTAAAGTTGTGTAAAGATGTTCATAATCGAAAGTTGATGATTATATAAAGTTTAGACATCAAATTTCGAGGTGACCGATCACATGCTTGAAGTTCATCAATGGTGCCATCAATTTCATCATGAATTCACTTAATTGTTAAAGTCCCATTTAATGCATTAAAACCTCATACGTTACTTATGTAATCATTTGGAACAATTTAGGATATCAACCAATGTGTTATTCGCATGATCGAGTTTTGGTTCGTTTGATTCGGGTCGAGTTTCAACGGAAAAAGGGAGAGGAAGGAGTTCAGACATTGCCTAGTGTGATGTTAAAAGCTTTACGAGTTCTATTTCATCACCAATCAAGGTAACAGCCCAGTGGTGATGGAGTTGTGTGCTGATGTTGTGAAGGGCGAGGTCTCCGGTTTGAAACACCCCAGGCCTCCCCTTTTGTTGCTTTTGTTTTAAGAAACTTTAGAATATGTTATATCTGATCCCCAACTTCCATTATATTACAATTCACCCCTCCTAGTTTGTCTTTCAAAATACAACCTCCAAGTCCCTCCACTTTTATATGTAGTTAGTTTGGTTACACATAATAATTAACTTAGTTAAAATTAGTAACTAACTTAGGTTATTGTTTTACTTAGAGAGTCTAACTTAGTTAATCGTTTCTCTTTTATATTTTTTACGGAACTTACGGAAGACTAACCTATATATATATATATATATATATATATATAACCTTGTAACTAAATATTAATAACTGAATATTAACGCAAGCAGGAAAAATAAAATTCGCATTTTATTCAAGATTCTTAGGGTCCGGTTTACATTACAACTTAGGTTTCAGGGATCCTTTTAGATGGATGTTACATGTGGAAAATGAGTTATAATTTGCCTATATGTAGAGAACATGTTGATCTTTGGTACTGACCACGACCAAGTTGATAAAACAAATAAATTTTTGTCATCTTGCTTCGACATGAAAGACATAGAGGAGACGAAAGTGATCCTTGGTCTAAGGATCAAAGAGAGAAAAATGGTATATCAATCTCTGATCTCATTATATTGAGAAGATGTTGAAAATTTTTATTTTCATGATAGTTCTCTGGTTAGCACTCCTATGGATCCTGCTTTGAAGCTCTCACCTAATAAAGGTGTTGCTGTAAGTCAACTTGAATATTCAAGGGCTATTGGATCTCTCATGTATGTTATGATAAGCACTAGACTGGATATGGCTTATGCTGTTGGAAAGTTTAGTAGGTACACTAGCAACTTGATTTATGAGACTCCATTGTGGCTTAAACCAATATCACCAATATCTATAAGATATGATAGTGTTGTTACCTTGGCTAAGGCCTATAGCCAAGTAATGGAAAGTCTAGACACAAAGATAAAGATTTGATACGACTTAAGAGACTTCTTTCTCGGTCAAGTAGGAAAGAAAGTTGATCAAAGGTTTGCTAAACATGATTTTGATTGTTAACAAACTTATTTTGTAAAAGACTCAATACATCAATCTGATACCCTTTTCCTAGAATATTAGGCTTTGTATTTAGTATAATGTGGGAGCATTCACATTGGAGCCCTTTATATACATGCATTCTATATAATATAGAGCGGCAAAAAGAGAAAACAACAACACTACTACATTGGAATTTCTAAAATAGAGAAAAACATATAGAAACTAAAGTACACCTCTATATATAGAGGCTTACATTTAACACTCTATATGTTTATTGTGTGTAGGAAAGAGAAAAAACTAATAAAATAAGTGTTTGTGAGTATAATAGAGATAAAGATAGAGAGTTGAATGTGTGAAGTTTTTGAGAAATAATTTTTTTTAGAGAAAGATGTGTTTTTTAGTGTTATTATATAGATAGAGATAAAGGGTACATACTTATCTTTCATCATCTTCACTTAGATGAATTTTCATGTGTATAGAAAGATGATAGTTTAGCGATAATACAAAAGAGGATGTAGAAGTGTAACCAGAAAGTGTCAGTATTGAATTTAGAAGGTGAAAAAGTGTAATTTAAGGAATTTTCGAGAAAAATGCCCGGATAGTCCCTGTGGTTTCACCTTTTTTCACCTATAGTCCCTATCTTTCTAAAACTACTTGAATAGTCCCCAAGTTTTGTTCTCGGATAGTCCCTGGGTCTAACTTCAGTTACTTTTCTCTGTTAAAATGATGTGAAATGACAAAAATACCCTTTCCTTAAAAGGCCAAACCACAGGGACTATCCGGGCATCTTCTTCATCTTCTTCAAAACCCTAGACCCCATTAGTTTTATCTCACAATATACACACATAACCTGCATAACCAAGAGAGAGAGTGAGATTCGACCGAGATAGAGAGAGAGAACCGAGGGAGAGAGAGGCGAGATCGAGACGGGTGGTCTCCGGCCACCTGGTCGCGACGGCAGGGAGTTGTTGTTCATCATCTATGACAACCCTCACCAAACCAGGTATCCGTATGAATTAATTAACATTTAATTACTGCTTATTTACTGTGCTTGCTTACAGCTGTGAATAAACTGCTACTTGATTTCTGATACGTACACATACATGCATCACATTTTATACTATCACTCTATTATTTACACACAAACCTTAGTGACAACCTTGATGCACAAAAGCACAGTGAGCACACTATACGGGATACCCAGTAAACATGCTGTCATAGTCAGCATCAGACAGTTACTGTCTCTAAGGCCAGCATGAGCCGGGAATAGTTTACTACACTAGTAGGGAGTGTAGGGAGGTGAGGATTGTAGAACTGCGTCACTAGGTTATATTTATAGTGACCGGATGTGCCTAAAACGTACTTTATGTACAAAAATTCTGCATTTTATATAAAAATTCAGCATTTATTTAACTAATAAAGTGCCAAAACATGGGAAAAATAATACTAGACACTTTCCAAAGTGTCGGTAATTCATTGTGTCACTAAAAATAATATTAACGACACTTTAAATACTTATTTAGCACATTAACGGAGTAATATCCAACCGTACAACCGGACTTAACCCGGGACATAAAAATATTGTCATGGACATTGTTTTTCTTTTTCTGAGCCAGTTAGGGTCCCCGAATACCCTAACACCGCTATAATTACAACCACTTACAAGTTTTGATTATAATAATCCTTCATGCTTAAAATCTTGTAGACACTTTATCCCTTGGTTAATCAAATTAAGAGGTCCATAAATAAGACCACAAGACCCTCATTCTATCAATTCACACTTCAAAAAAAAATTGTTCTTCTCCTCCCTCTCATCACTTACGACCGAGAACCAAGCCCCACCCACATCCATTTTTCCATTTTGATCAAGCTATTCTACATACATACTAGTGTGAAGGATCTCATACAAGGAAGCTCAATGCACTAGGGAACACAAGGACCTCTTCACCACGCTATTAACCACCCGTTTTTCGTCTAGTTTCTTCCCTAGCCTTGAGCTAGTAGTAAGTGACTCTAAACACCCTATTGTTCATGTCTAAAGTGATTAATAAGAAATTTGTCGGATAAAAATCATGAACACTAGAGACAAAAACTAAAAGTCTACTAAAAATAATAAACATGGTGGTTAATAAATGAATGTTAGTGTAAAACTTTTGAAACTAGTTTTTTTTTATGATTATTTATTGTTGTTGATTGCTAGTGTTGGAATGGATAGTCACCAAACCACGCTAGATCATGTTCATGGAACATGAACTAGCCTTATGTTAAAGTTATTAGATGACGAACCCTTTCAAACATAAACATGAACTTGTGTAAAAACAATTTTTCGTATGAAATGGAGTTCTTAACTAGTAGATTTAAAGATCTACAAGTGGTATTTTCGAAGAACCAACTGTAAGACGAAACCATGTTTTAAAACCGGATCTTTCCTAAACTAAAGGTGTTTTTGTGAACAAACAAGTGTGTAGACACTTGTGTAACAAAAGGTTTTAACAAAGAATTATTTTTGAGATTTTTGACAAGAAGTTGTAAACTTACACTTTCTTTAAAAATAAGATTTTTAAGAAACCGATTTCATTTATAAAAATAGAAAGATCTACTAAAAACACCGGAAGGTTACTACACTGTAACACCCGCTCTTATAATTTAAGGTTTAATGAATCTTTTACGAAAACAATCAGGTAATTACGATTACATATACATCAGAAATACGGGTTTACTAAAAGTTTTACAAATCATAAGTTATTCTACATAACGTGATCGAATTCGTTGTTTAAAATTTACAACGTGGCAAAGTGCGGAAGCGTGTATCTTTATCGTGTTCGGTTCTTCGCTGAGCTTGATCGTCTTTCGGCATCCAAAAAGTACCTATATTCCATAAACATGAAATACTTTAGTCAAACGGGGTTTAAAACGTGTCTAAACGAATCCGGGAATTTAAACTAAATAAAATATACTTTGTTTCTGGGTCCACCGTAACTCAGTATGTAACCATCGTAATCATATCAGCTCCACCGTAACTTACGGTGGCATGACTAAATCAAGTATACGCAATCATATGTCTTTTTCTGGATTAATAATGACATTATTAATGTGCAGCGATTTTCTATACAGCTGCTGTAATTGACCATTATGACCCATTCAAAGCCCGAACTAGTGGGACTAGGGAGTCAGTCTGAGAGGCTGAGAGAATTGTCTAGTGGGACTAGGGAGTCAGTCTGAGAGGCTGGGAGGCTAGTAGGACTAGGAGAACTATTTGATTGCTTATTGGTGACTAATATGTTTATCTGACTATATGATTGATTATTTGTGCATATGTGTTACAGACGATATGCCCTCATCCGGCACAGGAGAGTCAGACACCACTGACCCCATGCCCATAGTATCGGACGACAGAGTGTCATCAGAGCACGAGGTGCATACTTCGGACACCACCAGCACGGATGAGGACGATTTTCTGCCATTCGCGCTGCCCGATGTCATTGCTGAGCCCGCTGATGGCCCTATCGCTTGGGATTTGCCGCTTGCGGTGATCCCTGCCCCTGTACCCCTTGCCGCGTACCCTTTTTGTTGACATGCCCCTTGACGTAGTCGCTGACGATGACGTCGACTTGTTTGACGAGGATCCATTAGAGGATGACTTTGAGGGCGAGGCCCACATAGCTGCTGGTGATCTCTTACTTCTCGCGGATGCTCCTGCAGAGGAGGCACCCATCCATTCACCCGTCCCAGACTCCTTTGAGTCTGTGGCATCTGCACCATCACACGCGTAGGGAGCGCAGCACTATTCGCATGATACAGACCCTGGTAGAGCATCGTCCGTTGCACCTGTCCCTGCCCCTAGTTTTGCGATCAATCATGACATTGATGATGATTCAGACCCCGTTTTCCTACCTGGTTTTGATTCAGACCAGGAGATTGAGTTTATTCACCTAGATCAGCCCATGGAGGACCCTGTTGACCCCGTTGATCCCATGTTCGCTGATCCCGCTGATTTCGAGATGGAGTTTGATGATCTGGAGCCTGCTGTGGCCCCTGAGCCGGCTGATGCTCCTGTCCTCGCATTAGAGCATGACATTGATCATGCCGATGCACCAGTCGTTGCTCCCTTGGTTGATGACGTACCTGCCGATGATCATCATATTGTTGCTCCACTATTGGAGGATGATCATGCTATTGATGCTCCTCATATTGCTGATATACCCGCTGATCTTGTTGTCGCCCCTCTTCCTGACCCAGTGCCTGTAGAGCCTGATCATGCACCCTTTGCGACCCATGTTGACCCTCGATATGCGCACACCCGAAATGGGTGGATAGACGATGATGATGACTACCCGTCTTTTGTGGTACCTGTTACACCTGCTTCAGCACCCGCTTCAGTTCCTGCTGATGCACCCTTGTTTCCTGCACACATCACTAATGCGCATCGCACAGACCTGCCTATCACATTTCTCCAGGACATACCTCCACCACGTCCTGGAGAGGGGTCATCTCGTCAGCTTTTTGGCCATGCACCTCTCATGACTGGAGGAGATCAGTTTGTACCACAGATCTCTCCTCATACTGCTGTTCCCCCTGTTGCACCGTTTGCTGTACCATCCTTTGCTCCATCTAGTGAGCCTTTTCTTTGGACTTCGCCACTCATTATGCCACCGACGGATCCATATCACCCATAACATGTGGGGTCTTCTACTGAGGATGTTCTTGTTTCTTTTATGATTCAGCAGGAGGCGCTGACTCGTCGCGTGCAGGAGCTTGAGAGAGCTCACCGACCACCGTGCCAGTGCCCTCCTCACCCTGCGATATCACACCCTCCTCCTCCGTTATCTCCCGATTCTGCAGCTCGTTTTTGGACTCAGGAGCAGCAGATAGCGTATCTGTTGCGTTCTCATCGAGCCATGGAGGAGGATTGGCTTCACATGCGACGTTTGCTCTTTTCTCATTTCCCCCCTCCTCCGCCGCCATCAGCGTAGGGCTATTTTGTACGACACAGGTAGACTTTTGTTGAGAAGACGGCGATTGCACAGATTGCACAGCTTTTGGGAGACTGCATATTGATCCTGACTTTTGGTTGTTATGTATATTGGATATTGTTGACACTGATTTGATATTTTGGACTGGGGTGATGTAGCCCTTAGTCATTGATGTTGTATGATACAGTTGTGTACTTGTAAACTTTACATTGTGGTCTCGATTTATGGCAATGCAATCGCAGTATTCTCATCATAGGTGATGTTTGATTGATTGTTCTATAACATGAGATGTTATGTGTTTGGTTTATTTTAACATGAGATGTTATGTATTATTACTATCGTTATATACGCACACTTTAGCTACCATGACCTGACTTACGTGAACACATCTTTTAGAAGATGCCACCGAAACTCGATCCGCGCATGCCTGCCAACGAGGCAGAACTTCAACAAATCATCGCTGCCGCCATAGCGTAGTACGCAGCCTCACAAGGAGGACCCAACGGAAGCAGTTCAAACAATAACGGCAACAACAATCCACCGCATGGTAATGTTAAGTCGTTGAGATGGATTACAACACATTTTATAACACGTTTGCTAATACCATCCGTATATTCTAACGTATGTGCAGGGTGCACTTACAAGCAGTTCCTAGACTGCAAGCCTGTAAACTTTGACAGCACCGGAGGTGCTGTTGCTTTTGTAAGATGGGCTGAGAAAATAGACTTTGTTCTTCGAATGAGCAAGTGCGCTCCAGACCAGCAAGTGACTTACATTTATGGGCTATTCTTGGACGGAGCCCTGTCCTGGTGGAACTTACAAGTTCAGACTCTTGGTGAAGCCGCTGC
This sequence comes from Helianthus tuberosus, assembly GCA_030545235.1. Classification (NCBI taxonomy): domain Eukaryota; kingdom Viridiplantae; phylum Streptophyta; class Magnoliopsida; order Asterales; family Asteraceae; genus Helianthus; species Helianthus tuberosus. Next base: position 47,462,003 of record CM060420.1, read on the forward strand.
TTACGCAATGACATGGAACGAGCTGAAAGAGCTCATGCGAAGAAAGTATTGTTCGCGCGCTGAAATTCAAAGGTTGGAAACTGAGTTTTGGCATCTGAAGATGGAAGGTCTGAAAATTGCTGAGTACGTTCAGAGATTCCACGACCTATCTCATGTGGTACCTTACATGGTTACACCGGAATTCAAGCGAATCGAGCACTTCATTTGGGGTTTAGCTCCTCAAATCATAAGTATGGTGACCTCTTCAAAGCCGGCAACAATCACTGAGGCAATTGATCTGAGCGTGGCTCTTACTGAGGAGGCTATCCGCATAAACAAGTTTTCTGATGTTGAGCAAAAGAAGAAGGAGACGCACGTAGAGTCGTCCGGGGGTAACAAAAGAAAATTCTCGAACTTCAAACAAGGCACAAGCAGTGATGACAGGAAAGGAGAACCAAGCGCACCGGTTCAAGCTACAACCGGTGGTGGGAAGAAAGGAAAGGGGTATATGGGTACCCATCCTAAGTGTAACACCTGCCAGCGTCACCATTCTGGCCGGTGTGGGCCAAAAGTATGTGAAGCATGTGGAAAGGTTGGTCACTCGAAGGAAACTTGCTGGGCCACTGTTGGCCGGGGAGGCCAAGGAGGTTTTGGAAATAGAAACAATAACCGGGGTGGAAATGGAAATCGTGCACAAGGAAATAACGGAGGGAATGGAAATCGAGGCAACAACGCGCATCAAGCTGGTGCTGTGAATCGTAACCAAAACAACAATCAAGTTGGGAATGGAGGTGGAAATGGTCAAAGGCTTGGTTGTTTTAACTGTGGTGACATTGGGCACTATAAGAGGAACTGCCCAGAATTGAACCAAGCCCGCGGAAGAGTGTTTAACATCGGCGCAAGGGAAGCGTGCCAGGATCCCAACATTGTTACTTGTGACAACTCGAAATTTAGAACCTTTCGTTGTATGCTTAAACGTGTGACTAGTTAACTTATGTGATAATGACAAACGAACCTCTTATATGACTATGTGATTTTTATGTGTTATGTTATGCCTATGTGTATGTATGCGAGTATGTCTATGAACCGTAACGACAAGAACCCGACTCGAGACCATGTGGTCTCGAGTGAACTAGTGAAACTTATGGGCCGGTTGGGCCGTGCACCTCATCCGAGTCCATTAGGGTGCACTACTTAGAACTAGTATATAGTCCTCATGTTAGCCACACTTGTCATTTTTGGGCAACAACACTCATACTCCTCCAACACACACTCCCCACTCTCTCACACTAAAACCCTAAACCACAACATTACTCCCCTTCATTCTTGGATCAACCGGTGGCACTAGGACTCTCGGACCGAGCTCAAAATCATCATTCGGAAATCACTCATCACTCTTCATACCCTCACACTTAGAGAACCAAATCGGTTAGTGTTTTGCTATGTTTTAAGGATTATGTGTGCTTGATGATTTAATGCTTGTCTTCATGTACTAGTAAGTGGAAAAATGTATGATTATGGCTTTATCATGTTCTCGGATGTGTGTATTGATGATAATCGGTTAAACAGGTCTTGATTTTATATATGTTGTATGATGAGTAATGAAATCTTGTGATTAAATATGGTTAACCCTTGGTTGTTGATGTTTATAGAACCGGCTTGCATATGTTTGATAGATGATATTCATATAACCGGATTGCATACTCTTGTGTTAAGAACCGAATGCTCATTAGTAGGGTGATTCATTGTGTTGATATCATAGGATACATGTTGGTGTTGATAAGTTGTTGGTTATGATTTTTGTTTGGTTAAAGTTCATAGGAATATTTGATGAACATGATGAACACATGAAGAACTTGTTGAATATCATATGTACATGCATGAATATTTGAATTCTGCTGTGTTTGATCCAAAATGGTAATTTGTTAGACAAATAAACATGTTTATGAGAGTAGTACAAACTGTTTCATGAAATAGAATTCCCATTGGATAGTACACTGTTCCGAATCAGCAGTTGTCCACTCGAGACCTCTAGTTGCGACTCGAAACCATGCATGACGAGTCGAAATCTCCCGGTTGCGACATCGGTTGCGAGTCGCAAACACCTGGTTGCGACTCGAAACCACAAGTGATCAGCACACAAACCGTATGACTCGAAACCGTAGTTGCGAGTCCAGTTGCGACTCGTAACCAAAGCAGCATGAACCGAGACCGTAGTTGCGACTCCGGTTGCGAGTCGCAAACGCCTAGTTGCGACTCGAGACTATACACGGATACACACTGTTTGGACTTGTTTAATTATGGGCTTAGTGTTTGGGCCGGACCTTGGACTTTGTTTAATTCTGGGCATGTTACTGTTCGTTCAACTCGTATGCATTACTTGCTAACTGCCATGATCAACGTGTATGCCATACGTGCACTACTTGAATACGAACCTGATTGTATGATACAACTATGATAGGACGTGAGTAGCCTCAACATTGCTTGTTTGACTTTTGCGTTTCTACCGAGCAAACCAAGGTGAGTTCACACCCTCTACAAAGCATGGGATTCCCAGGGGTCGGGAATTGGGGTTAAGGAACTGGGTTCCTCGTCCTCCTTGGGTAGGACAGCAAAGGTTCAGGAATGTAATTCCTCGTCCTCATGGACAGATAACTCGTACTAGACCAAAACTCTATCACGAAGTCCCTCATTTTATATCGACTTAATCGCCGGGCCAATGGCGAGCGGGTCATTAGTTAGATAGCGCTATTTAGGTCTGACAAACCTCACACCGTGCCGCAGAGGACGGGCGTGAACTAATGGATCTGGGGCACGTCAATGATGATAGACATTGACAGCTTCAGGGCACATAAACATGACTACAGTCAGCAGTCGATATGGTAACGAGTCTAGTGTATACATGGGGTAGCCCACACGGCCGAAATGCCAGATAACTAACACGGGGTAGCCCCCACGGCTGGATAGCCAGAGTAACCGGGAATAAACAAGTCACGTTTTTAACTATGGGGTAACCCCCACGGTAGGATGCCAGATAAAGGAAACTGTTTTCGAAACAACTTAAAACGAACACCCAACCGTGAACTCACTCAACTTGTTGTTGACTCGTTACTACATGCTTTGCAGGTCCTTAGGTTCTTAGCTGGAGCTTGCATGGAGGAGGATCGTTGTGGGACATGGACGACTGTGTGCCATGTTAAACTTTGAAACAATTAAACTTATGTTTTGATTTAAGACTTATGCTTCCGCTTGCAACTTAACTATGTTTTGTTTGAACACCAATTGTATTGGTTGGATTTTATAACTACTTATATGCTTGTTCAATATGATTGGTGGCTGGATCCTGGTCAGTCACGCCTCCAAGCGGTAGTACTCCGCAGGTGGATTTTGGGGGTGTGACAGATTGGTATCAGAGTCATTGGTTATAGAGAACTTGGTTTTAATAAGGGGAAAGAACGTTTTTGTTAAAACCAGACTATAACCTGTACAGTGCTCAACGGTCCACAACGATGCTTCACTCCACATGCAAGGCTCGACATTCTAGGTAATATGATCTGTGTATATTGCCTACTTGTTAGTTACATAGTACATTGCTTATGGTATGCTTGGTTAGTATAACTACTGTTGCATGAACACGTGCGTGCTTGCTCTGTTTTATCGTCGCATTTTCGCGAACCCCTCTCACTCACGTTCTTCTTGGTATGAAGATCATGTCTGGACGCGTTAACATGACACAAGCCCAGTTGACGGCTCTGATCAACGAACGAGTTGCCGCAGCACTTGCAGCTGCACACGCAGGAGGTATATCCTGCGGTCCAAACTCATTCTAGGGTCTTTAGGATCCTACTCTCGTGAACCAACCTTTGTGATTAAACTCTGTCTTTTCTTTCACCTACGATAGGTCATCATGTTTAGCCACCCGTGTGCACTTTTAAGACTTTCATGGACTGCCGACCAACTACTTTTAGCGGCACTGAAGGAGCAGTAGGTCTCCTACACTGGTTTGAGAAACTAGAATCCGTCTTCGAAATGTGTGAATGCCCTGAGGCGCGCAGGGTGAAGTACGCTACTGGTACTCTCGAGGGTTTAGCCCTCACGTGGTGGAACGCTCAAGTTCAGATGCTAGGGTTGGTTGCTGCCAACGCCACCCCATGGGAAACTTTTAAGGAAATGATCAAAGAGGAGTACTGCAGTCGTGATGAGATTCACAAACTGGAAGTGGAGTTCTTCAACCTCAAGATGACGGGGTCGGAAATTGAAGCTTATGTGAAAAGGTCGAACGAACTGGCAATTCTGTGCCCTACTATGGTGGATCCTCCCATCAAACGCATCGAACTATTTCTTCAGGGCTTAGTGCCGGAAATTCAAAGTCATGTGACTTCAGCGAACCTCGCTACCTACCAGCAAACTGTCCAGTTGGCTCACCGTCTCACGGATCAGGCGGTGGAGCAGAACAAATTACCAAAACGCATAGGTGCTGCAACTACTACTGGTGCCTCTGGTGACAACAAACGGAAATGGGATGGAACTTCGAGTAAGGGTTCGACTTCTGTTCAGTCCCAGTCTCAGCAGAGAAAGACTGAGGACTACAAGAGCCCTAATCAGCAATCGTCTGGTGGCGGATACAAAGGAAATCACCCCAAATGCAATCGCTGCAGCCTGCACCACAGCGGGCCATGCACCAGGGGCAACTGTCATCGGTGCAACAAGCCTGGTCACGCTACAAAGGATTGCAGGAGCTTATACCCCGCTAATCAGAACCGTCATCAAGCTCAACAGAACCAGCGCCAGCAACAGCAACAGGGTGATAACAAAGGGTGCTTTCAGTGTGGAGCTGAGGGCCACTTCAAGAGAGATTGTCCCCAACTGAACAGGAACCAGAACAACAACAACAACAATAACAACAATCAGGGGAATGGTAACAATGGGAACAACAACAATGGCGCCAGGGGGCGAATGTTTTTGATTGGCCAAGGTGAAGCAAGGAATGACCCCAATGTTGTGGCGGGTAAGTTCCTTCTCGACGACTTTTATGTTTCAGTTTTATTTGATTCGGGTGCCGATACTAGCTACATGTCACTAGAAGTTAGTCGAATGCTTAAGCGTATTCCAACACTTTTGAACAACAAGCACACAGTAGAGCTAGCGAATGGTAAGAGTTTAGAAGCCACACACGTAGTCAAGGGTTGTAAACTCATTCTCGCTGACCAGACCTTCTCTATCGACCTCATTCCTATCGTCTTGGGTAGTTTCGACGTTGTCATTGGGATGGATTGGTTATCCCTACACCGAGCAGAGATTCTTTGCAACGAGAAGGTTGTCCGTATTCCAGGTCCCGATGGTGAACCCCTCATGATTCATGGCGACAAAAGGAGTGCTGTTGAGAACGTCATTTCTCTCCTTAAGGCCCAAAAGTGTTTGCGAAAGGGCCACACTGCCATTTTGGCTCTCATTACTGACACCTCAGAAAAAGAGAAGAAGATGGAAGATTTTCCAGTTGTACGCGATTATCCAGAGGTATTTCCTGAGGAATTACCTGGTCTTCCGCCTCATCGTCAAGTCGAGTTTCAGATCGAACTAGCTCCTGGAGCTGCGCCCATAGCCCGTGCACCTTATCGTTTGGCCCCATCAGAGTTGAAGGAACTCTCCACGCAACTACAAGAACTCTTAGATAAGGGCTTCATTCGCCCAAGCTCATCGCCCTGGGGAGCTCCAGTATTATTCGTGAAGAAGAAAGATGGTACTTTCAGAATGTGCATCGACTACCGAAAACTCAACAAGGTGACGGTGAAGAATCGTTATCCTCTACCGCGTATCGACGACTTGTTCGACCAGTTGCAAGGGTCGAGCTACTATTCGAAGATCGATTTGAGATCGGGTTATCACCAGCTGAGAGTCCGGGAAGGGGACGTCTCCAAAACAGCCTTCAGAACTCGATACGGGCACTATGAGTTTTTGGTCATGCCTTTTGGAATGACAAACGCACCTGCGGTTTTCATGGACTTGATGAACCGAGTGTGCAAGCCTTACCTGGACAAGTTCGTTATAGTCTTCATCGACGACATCCTGATCTATTCCAAGAGTCGGGAGGAGCACGATCAGCATCTGCGACTTATTCTGGAACTCCTTCGAACAGAACAACTTTATGCAAAGTTCTCGAAATGCGACTTCTGGCTTCGAGAAGTCCATTTCCTAGGCCACGTGGTGAACAAGGATGGGATTCACGTTGATCCATCCAAGATAGACTCGATTAAGAACTGGCCTGCACCTCGTACACCAAAGGAAATTCGCCAATTCTTGGGTTTGGCTGGATACTACCGGAGATTCATAAAGGATTTTTCTAAGATTGCACAGCCCCTCACCTCACTAACGCAGAAGGGCGTTGTTTATCGCTGGGGAAACGCACAGGAGTTGGCATTTCAGCACCTAAAGGATAGACTTTGTAGCGCACCTATCCTTTCCTTGCCGGAAGGCACAGATGACTTTGTGGTATATTGCGACGCATCAATTCAGGGTCTTGGTTGCGTGTTGATGCAACGAGATAAAGTTATAGCCTACGCCTCACGCCAACTCAAGGTTCATGAAAAGAACTACACTACGCACGATTTAGAGCTGGGAGCTGTTGTCTTTGCGCTTAAGTTATGGCGACATTACCTGTATGGTACCAAGTGCGCGATCTACACTGACCACAGGAGTCTCGAACACATCTTCAAACAGAAGGAACTGAATATGCGACAACGACGATGGGTCGAACTTCTGAATGACTACGAGTGCGCAATCAGATACCACCTGGGCAAAGCCAATGTTGTGGCTGACGCCCTCAGTCGGAAGGACACTGCGCCTAAGCGCGTGCGAGCTTTACAACTCACGATCCATTCTAGTCTGCCTTCCCAGATACGAGCTGCTCAGATAGAAGCACTGAAACCAGAAAACGTCAGGGCTGAAGCCCTACGCGGATCAAGGCAACGATTAGAACAGAAGGAAGACGGTGCTTACTACGTAACGGGACGCGTTTGGGTCCCACTTTATGGCAACCTACGAGAGCTTGTAATGGATGAAGCACACAAGTCTCGCTACTCGGTACATCCTGGATCGGATAAAATGTATCACGACATCAAAACTACGTATTGGTGGCCTAGCATGAAGGCCCACATAGCGACCTACGTCAGCAAATGTTTGACTTGTGCAAGGGTCAAGTCGGAATACCAGAAACCATCAGGCCTGCTCCAACAACCAGAGATACCTCAATGGAAATGGGAGCAAATTTCCATGGATTTTGTTACTGGCCTACCTAGATCCCAGCGCGGGAACGATACTATTTGGGTGATCGTAGATCGACTCACAAAATCTGCACACTTCCTGGCTATCAAGGAGACGGATAAGTTCTCCACTCTTGCAGAAATTTACCTCAAGGAAGTTGTTTCGAGGCACGGGGTGCCCACCTCCATTATCTCGGATCGAGATGCGCGTTTCACTTCAGAGCTATGGCAAGCAATGCACAAATCCTTCGGCTCACGACTAGACATGAGCACAGCGTACCATCCTCAGACGGACGGGCAGTCCGAGCGCACTATTCAAACCTTAGAAGACATGCTTCGTGCATGTGTAATCGACTTTGGCAACCGCTGGGAAAAGCATCTGCCACTTGTGGAATTCTCGTACAATAACAGCTACCACACCAGCATTGGAGCTGCTCCGTTTGAGGCATTGTACGGACGTAAATGCCGGTCTCCTCTTTGCTGGGCAGAGGTGGGAGAAAGTCAGATCACTGGTCCAGAATATGTGATAGATACAACCGAGCAAATCGCTCAGATACGAAAACGCATGACGGCCGCTCGCGAACGTCAGAAAGTTTACGCCGACATGGGCAGGAAACCACTTGAGCTCCAGGTTGGGGAGCGGGTACTACTCAAAGTTTCACCCTGGAAGGGTGTGGTTCGTTTTGGTAAACGCGGTAAACTTAACCCACGATACGTTGGACCTTTCGAGGTCATTGAGAAAATAGGCAGGGTGGCCTACAGACTAAACTTACCAGCGGAACTCGGTGCAGTTCACAACGTTTTTCACGTGTCGAATCTGAAGAAGTGTCCATCAGATGAGACCCACGTAGTTCCTTTGAAGGAACTCACGATCGACGAACAGTTACGATTCGTCGAGGAACCAGTCGAAATCACGGACCGGGATGTTAAGGTCCTCAAGAGCACTAGAATACCTCTCGTTCGAGTTCGTTGGAACTCACGTCGCGGCCCAGAGTTCACCTGGGAGCGCGAAGATCAGATGAAACAAAAGTATCCCCAACTGTTCGCAAACAGTACACCCACTACTGAGGCCGAAGCTACGGAATTTCGGGACGAAATTCCAGATCAACGGGGGGTGGATGTGACACCCCAGGAAAACCGGGAAAACCATACAACTTAACTAGCTTCCTCAGTGAGTGTCTACCAAATTTCGGGACGAAATTTCTTTCAACTTGGGGATGATGTGACAACTCGAAATTTAGAACCTTTCGTTGTATGCTTAAACGTGTGACTAGTTAACTTATGTGATAATGACAAACGAACCTCTTATATGACTATGTGATTTTTATGTGTTATGTTATGCCTATGTGTATGTATGCGAGTATGTCTATGAACCGTAACGACAAGAACCCGACTCGAGACCATGTGGTCTCGAGTGAACTAGTGAAACTTATGGGCCGGTTGGGCCGTGCACCTCATCCGAGTCCATTAGGGTGCACTACTTAGAACTAGTATATAGTCCTCATGTTAGCCACACTTGTCATTTTTGGGCAACAACACTCATACTCCTCCAACACACACTCCCCACTCTCTCACACTAAAACCCTAAACCACAACATTACTCCCCTTCATTCTTGGATCAACCGGTGGCACTAGGACTCTCGGACCGAGCTCAAAATCATCATTCGGAAATCACTCATCACTCTTCATACCCTCACACTTAGAGAACCAAATCGGTTAGTGTTTTGCTATGTTTTAAGGATTATGTGTGCTTGATGATTTAATGCTTGTCTTCATGTACTAGTAAGTGGAAAAATGTATGATTATGGCTTTATCATGTTCTCGGATGTGTGTATTGATGATAATCGGTTAAACAGGTCTTGATTTTATATATGTTGTATGATGAGTAATGAAATCTTGTGATTAAATATGGTTAACCCTTGGTTGTTGATGTTTATAGAACCGGCTTGCATATGTTTGATAGATGATATTCATATAACCGGATTGCATACTCTTGTGTTAAGAACCGAATGCTCATTAGTAGGGTGATTCATTGTGTTGATATCATAGGATACATGTTGGTGTTGATAAGTTGTTGGTTATGATTTTTGTTTGGTTAAAGTTCATAGGAATATTTGATGAACATGATGAACACATGAAGAACTTGTTGAATATCATATGTACATGCATGAATATTTGAATTCTGCTGTGTTTGATCCAAAATGGTAATTTGTTAGACAAATAAACATGTTTATGAGAGTAGTACAAACTGTTTCATGAAATAGAATTCCCATTGGATAGTACACTGTTCCGAATCAGCAGTTGTCCACTCGAGACCTCTAGTTGCGACTCGAAACCATGCATGACGAGTCGAAATCTCCCGGTTGCGACATCGGTTGCGAGTCGCAAACACCTGGTTGCGACTCGAAACCACAAGTGATCAGCACACAAACCGTATGACTCGAAACCGTAGTTGCGAGTCCAGTTGCGACTCGTAACCAAAGCAGCATGAACCGAGACCGTAGTTGCGACTCCGGTTGCGAGTCGCAAACGCCTAGTTGCGACTCGAGACTATACACGGATACACACTGTTTGGACTTGTTTAATTATGGGCTTAGTGTTTGGGCCGGACCTTGGACTTTGTTTAATTCTGGGCATGTTACTGTTCGTTCAACTCGTATGCATTACTTGCTAACTGCCATGATCAACGTGTATGCCATACGTGCACTACTTGAATACGAACCTGATTGTATGATACAACTATGATAGGACGTGAGTAGCCTCAACATTGCTTGTTTGACTTTTGCGTTTCTACCGAGCAAACCAAGGTGAGTTCACACCCTCTACAAAGCATGGGATTCCCAGGGGTCGGGAATTGGGGTTAAGGAACTGGGTTCCTCGTCCTCCTTGGGTAGGACAGCAAATGTTCAGGAATGTAATTCCTCGTCCTCACGGACAGATAACTCGTACTAGACCAAAACTCTATCACGAAGTCCCTCATTTTATATCGACTTAATCGCCGGGCCAATGGCGAGCGGGTCATTAGTTAGATAGCGCTATTTAGGTCTGACAAACCTCACACCGTGCCGCAGAGGACGGGCGTGAACTAATGGATCTGGGGCACGTCAATGATGATAGACATTGACAGCTTCAGGGCACATAAACATGACTACAGTCAGCAGTCGATATGGTAACGAGTCTAGTGTATACATGGGGTAGCCCCCACGGCCGAAATGCCAGATAACTAACACGGGGTAGCCCCCACGGCTGGATAGCCAGAGTAACCGGGAATAAACAAGTCACGTTTTTAACTATGGGGTAACCCCCACGGTAGGATGCCAGATAAAGGAAACTGTTTTCGAAACAACTTAAAACGAACACCCAACCGTGAACTCACTCAACTTGTTGTTGACTCGTTACTACATGCTTTGCAGGTCCTTAGGTTCTTAGCTGGAGCTTGCATGGAGGAGGATCGTTGTGGGACATGGACGACTGTGTGCCATGTTAAACTTTGAAACAATTAAACTTATGTTTTGATTTAAGACTTATGCTTCCGCTTGCAACTTAACTATGTTTTGTTTGAACACCAATTGTATTGGTTGGATTTTATAACTACTTATATGCTTGTTCAATATGATTGGTGGCTGGATCCTGGTCAGTCACGCCTCCAAGCGGTAGTACTCCGCAGGTGGATTTTGGGGGTGTGACATTACTGGTACATTCCCGGTAAATCAACACTTTGCATCTATTTTATTTGATACTGGTGCCAATTATAGCTTCGTATCGTTAGAGTTTAAGAATATGCTTGGTTTAGCCGCTAGTAAACTAGATATCCCGTACTCAATCGAATTGGCGAATGGAAAGTTAGTAGAAGCTAATGAAGTGGTCAGAGGTTGTGTAATCGAATTGGGAGAGCGTGGGTTTGCTTTGGATCTACTACCAGTCAAGTTGGGAAGCTTCGACGTGGTAGTAGGAATGGACTGGTTATCAAGTAACAAGGCAGAAATTGTCTGCCACGAGAAGATCATTCGCATCCCAACCGAAGATGGTGAAACGATTGTGGTTCATGGTGAAAAGCGTGATACGCCTTTAAGAATCATCAGCTGTCTGAAAGCGTGAAAGTGTTTACAGAAGGGATGTGTTGCATTCTTAGCACACATCGTGGATAAGAAAGCTGCTGAGCCGAAAATCGAAGACATCCCTGTCGTAATGGAGTATCCTGAAGTCTTCCCTGAGGACTTGCCAGGATTGCCACCCCAGAGGCAAGTGGAGTTCCGTATAGACTTAGTTCCAGGCGCCGCGCCTGTAGCTAGGGCACCTTATAGACTTGCACCGTCAGAGATGCAAGAACTGTCGACACAACTTCAGGAGTTGTTAGACAAAGGATTCATCAGACCAAGCTTCTCACCTTGGGGAGCTCCGGTCCTATTTGTCAAGAAGAAGGACGGTAGTTTTCGTATGTGCATTGACTACCGGGAGTTGAACAAGTTGACTATCAAGAATAGGTATCCCCTGCTGAGGATCGATGACTTATTCGATCAGCTCCAAGGTTCAAGCTTTTACTCTAAGATCGATCTTCGATCTGGGTACCATCAGCTAAGGATACAAGAAGAAAGTATTCCGAAAACAGCCTTTAGGACTCGTTATGAACATTACGAGTTCCTAGTTATGCCGTTTGGGTTGACAAACACGCCTGCAGTTTTTATGGACTTAATGAACCGAGTTTGCAAGCCGTATTTGGACAAGTTCGTGATTGTATTCATCGATGATATTTTAATTTATTCAAAGACAAAGGCTGAACACGAACAACACTTAAGGGCTATTTTTGAGTTGCTGAAAAAGGAACAGTTGTATGCCAAATTCTCTAAGTGCGAGTTTTGGCTACGTGAAATCCAATTCCTTGGACATGTGGTGAATGGAGATGGGATTCACGTGGATCCAACAAAGATTGAAGCGATCAAAAATTGGGAACCCCCAAAGACGCCAACCGAGATTCGACAATTCTTAGGCTTGGCTGGCTATTATCGAAGGTTCATTGAGGATTTTTCAAAAATCGCTCAACCACTGAGACTCCTCACGCAGAAAGATAAGAAGTTTGATTGGGGAATCAAACAGGAAGAAGCATTTCAGCTACTAAAAGACAAGCTCTGCAATGCGCCAATCTTAGCGCTACCAGAGGGAACCGATGATTTCGTGGTATACTGTGACGCCTCACGACAAGGATTGGGTTGCGTGCTGATGCAACGCCAGAAAGTTATAGCTTACGCGTCACGTCAGTTGAAAGTTCATGAAAAGAATTATACCACGCACGACTTAGAACTAGGCGCAGTGATATTTGCATTAAAGATCTGGAGACATTACCTGTACGGTACGAAGTGTACAATCTTCACAGATCATAAGAGCCTACAACACATATTTGACCAGAAAGAGCTGAATATGAGACAAAGACGTTGGGTCGAATTGTTGAACGATTACGACTGCGAGATAAAGTACCATCCAGGGAAGGCGAATGTGGTCGCCGATGCCCTAAGTCGGAAAGAAAGGATCAAGCCCATAAGGGTTAGGGCTTTGGAGATGATTGTCCAGACAGATCTCTCTCTACGCATTCGTGCCGCACAGAGAAAAGCTTTGAAAGAAAGAAATAATGAAGATGAGTATCTCCGTGGGATGGAGAAGCAATTAGTGCCAAACGAGGAAGGAACGTTATGTTTTATGAAAAGGATTTGGGTTCCTCTATTTGGTGGTTTGAGAAAAGTTATTTTTGATGAGGCACACAAATCACGGTACTCTATTCATCCCGGGGCGGATAAAATGTACCAAGATCTTAAGGATTATTATTGGTGGCCTAGAATGAAAGGCGATGTTGCTGTTTATGTTAGCAAGTGTTTAACGTGTGCCAAGGTGAAAGCTGAGTACCAGAAGCCCTCAGGACTTCTGCAACAACCTGAGATTCCCAAGTGGAAATGGGAACAGATTTCAATGGACTTCATAACGAAACTGCCCAAGATGCCCAGAGGCCATGATATGATTTGGGTAATAGTTGACCGCCTAACTAAGTCCGCACACTTCTTGCCAATCAAAGAGAAGGACAACACTAGTAAACTTGCGGAAATATGCATGCGAGAAGTTGTTGCACGTCATGGAGTGCCTCTCTCGATTATATTTGATAGAGATGGGAGATTTGTATCAAGGATTTGGCAATCCTTCCAAGAAGCTTTTGGCTCACAATTGAATCTGAGCACTGCGTTTCATCCGCAAACTGATGGGCAAAGTGAAAGAACTATACAGACTTTGGAGGATATGCTGAGAGCATGTGTAATGGATTTGGGTGGTAGCTGGGATAATCATTTACCATTGGTCGAATTTTCGTACAACAACAGCTACCACACCAGCATTGGAGCCGCGCCATTTGAAGCTCTTTACGGACGCAAGTGTCGATCACCACTATGCTGGGCTGATGCAGGTGATAGACAACTCGTTGGTCCCGAAATAGTCCAAGAAACAACGGACAAGATTGCGCAAATTCGAAAACGCATCGAAGCGGCTCGCGAAAGACAGAAAGTCTACGCGGATCCAAAACGGAAACCTTTAGAATTTCAAGTTGGAGATATGGTTTTATTGAAAGTATCACCCTGGAAGGGTGTGGCACGCTTCGGGAAGCGTGGAAAGTTGAATCCGCATTACATTGGCCCTTTCAGAATTCTGCAAAGGATTGGGCTTGTAGCCTACAAGTTGGACCTACCTGCTGAACTCCATGGTGTTCACGATACATTCCATGTATCAAATTTGAGAAAGAGTCCAACACAAGAAACAGTGATCATTCCTGCTGACGAAGTTCATATCGACGACACGCTCCACTTCACTGAAGAACCTGTTGAGGTCACGGATTGGAAAGTTAACAAAACTCGCAGGAGCAGTGTCAAACTCGTCAAAGTTCGATGGAATGCAAGACATGGGCCTGAATTCACGTGGGAACGTGAGGATCGCATGAAAGAGAAATACCCCCATTTATTTCCTAAGAACCCTGCATCTAGAAGCAGAGCTTAAATTTCGGGACAAAATTTATTTAACGGGGGGAGAATGTGACAACCCTCACCAAACCAGGTATCCGTACGAATTAATTAACATTTAATTACTGCTTATTTACTGTGCTTGCTTACAGCTGTGAATAAACTGCTACTTGATTTCTGATACGTACACATACATGCATCACATTTTATACTATCACTCTATTATTTACACACAAACCTTAGTGACAACCTTGATGCACAAAAGCACAGTGAGCACACTATACGGGATACCCAGTAAACATGCTGTCATAGTCAGCATCAGACAGTTACTGTCTCTAAGGCCAGCATGAGCCGGGAATAGTTTACTACACTAGTAGGGAGTGTAGGGAGGTGAGGATTGTAGAACTGCGTCACTAGGTTATATTTATAGTGACCGGATGTGCCTAAAACGTACTTTATGTACAAAAATTCTGCACTTTAAATAAAAATTCAGCATTTATTTAACTAATAAAGTGCCAAAACATGGGAAAAATAATACTAGACACTTTCCAGAGTGTCGGTAATTCATTGTGTCACTAAAAATAATATTAACGACACTTTAAATACTTATTTAGCACATTAACGGAGTAATATCCAACCGTACAACCGGACTTAACCCGGGACATAAAAATATTGTCATGGACATTGTTTTTCTTTTTCTGAGCCAGTTAGGATCCCCGAATACCCTAACACCCGCTATAATTACAACCACTTACAAGTTTTGATTATAATAATCCTTCATGCTTAAAATCTTGTAGACACTTTATCCCTTGGTTAATCAAATTAAGAGGTCCATAAATAAGACCACAAGACCCTCATTCTATCAATTCACACTTCAAAAAAAAATTGTTCTTCTCCTCCCTCTCATCACTTACGACCGAGAACCAAGCCCCACCCACATCCATTTTTCCATTTTGATCAAGCTATTCTACATACATACTAGTGTGAAGGATCTCATACAAGGAAGCTCGGTGCACTCGGGAACACAAGGACCTCTTCACCACGCTATTAACCACCCGTTTTTCGTCTAGTTTCTTCCCTAGCCTTGAGCTAGTAGTAAGTGACTCTAAACACCCTATTGTTCATGTCTAAAGTGGTTAATAAGAAATTTGTCGGATAAAAATCATGAACACTAGAGACAAAAACTAAAAGTCTACTAAAAATAATAAACATGGTGGTTAATAAATGAATGTTAGTGTAAAACTTTTGAAACTAGTTTTTTTTTTATGATTATTTATTGTTGTTGATTGCTAGTGTTGGAATGGATCGTCACCAAACCACGCTAGATCATGTTCATGGAACATGAACTAGTCTTATGTTAAAGTTATTAGATGACGAACCCTTTCAAACATAAACATGAACTTGTGTAAAAACAATTTTTCGTATGAAATGGAGTTCTTAACTAGTAGATTTAAAGATCTACAAGTGGTATTTTCGAAGAACCAACTGTAAGACGAAACCATGTTTTAAAACCGGATCTTTCCTAAACTAAAGGTGTTTTTGTGAACAAACAAGTGTGTAGACACTTGTGTAACAAAAGGTTTTAACAAAGAATTATTTTTGAGATTTTTGACAAGAAGTTGTAAACTTACACTTTCTTTAAAAATAAGATTTTTAAGAAACCGATTTCATTTATAAAAATAGAAAGATCTACTAAAAACACCGGAAGGTTACTACACTGTAACACCCGCTCTTATAATTTAAGGTTTAATGAATCTTTTACGAAAACAATCAGGTAATTATGATTACATATACATCAGAAATACGGGTTTACTAAAAGTTTTACAAATCATAAGTTATTCTACATAACGTGATCGAATTCGTTGTTTAAAATTTACAACGTGGCAAAGTGCGGAAGCGTGTATCTTTATCGTGTTCGGTTCTTCGCTGAGCTTGATCGTCTTTCGGCATCCAAAAAGTACCTATATTCCATAAACATGAAATACTTTAGTCAAACGGGGTTTAAAACGTGTCTAAACGAATCCGGGAATTTAAACTAAATAAAATATACTTTGTTTCTGGGTCCACCGTAACTCAGTATGTAACCATCGTAATCATATCAGCTCCACCGTAACTTACGGTGGCATGACTAAATCAAGTATACGCAATCATATGTCTTTTTCTGGATTAATAATGACATTATTAATGTGCAGCGATTTTCTATACAGCTGCTGTAATTGACCATTATGACCCATTCAAATCCCGAACTAGATTAACATGTTCAAATATGGATCGTAGAAAACTTCAATACCTTCGCAAGCATATAAGGTACACCTTCTAACGAATTTTCTATGATTTTATATGATTTTTATAAAATCAGCACAGCAACTATATTTTCATTTTTCAAACAGCTTTCAAGGTTTTGAACAGCTGTTTAATTCATTCTTTTGGCCTATTTAACAACCACATTTGTTTCTTATGATTGAAAACAGTAAAAATTTGCTTCATAAGCTTTCCGAAAAGGTATAGAACACCCAAATCGGATAAACGGTTGATTTTATATGATTTTTTAAAGATTAGTCGAAATCCGTATAAAAAGCTGCGGAAATCATGTTTAGGGTCATTTTAAATTCGAACCAAACCATCAAATGCAACCCATTTCCATGACTAAAACCCTTATTAAACTCTTGGTAATGGTTAGAAACCTATAACAAATATAATGACCATCGTCCGTAACATTTGGTTTACCTATTAAGGTAACCAAAAACATATTTTAGACTTCGTTTAACTCTCATTAGCCTTACATTTAAATGAGAGTTATCTTATTATGCGTACCTGGCTCGGATCATTACATTGACCCATTTAAGTACCTTGCCTCAATATCTACTAAGTAATAGTGATGTAAATATCCACTCGATATTTATTTCTGAAATCAAACAACTCATCAAACCATTAGTCGATATTGTCAAAAGTGATATTTTCACCTTTTGACCCGTTGGTCTAAATGACCGATAATATTGGCGAGATAAAGCTTATTGCCATCTCGTCTACACGACCCGTTCCGATTTACACTGCACGGTCGTTTTAACTATAATTCACCTCTTAACGCTTTTTGGCCTAATAAGGCTTACGAAATATGTATCTTTCAAAACCAATAATTATTGTCAACAAGTGTCCAAATTTCAATTTTACCCTTATTGGTTATCTTGTTCCGTACGACTACACGCCGGAAACACCATATCTCAACTTTCCATTTGTCTTGTTCGAAATCAAAACAACAAAAGGACATTCTAAACTATATGACTAGTGTAAGCTATACTTACCTCGCATCCGAACTATGCTTTTCCTTTCCTTCTTGATTTGTTTGATCCGCTCCCTCATCAAGCTTCCACCTAGCTTGTTACGCGTCAAACTATCATCATTCACAAGGTGGTTAGATTAGTCATTTCAATTCACGACTATTCCACCTCACGTATTTTCTATGTCGAAACTACTATTTGACTTTATCATTGGTTAGTTTGACTTTTTAAAAGTCAAGTGACTTACCAACATATTCATATGCACATTTGGTTCATTGAACTCACTTAGGCATATTTCATCCGAACTCTTAACAAAAATCAAATTTTTACATACTAACTTAGTAAGCCGCAATTTCATTTAGGCATTTCATATCAATGAAAATTGGCTGTTTTTGGTGACTTGTTTAACCTGTTTACAAGTCTTCAAAAATTATGATTTTTTTATGTGGCGTACCTCTCGGAGGGTTAGCCCTTGAGTTAAAATTTCAAGATCTAACTCTTTACAAAAAATTCGAGAAAATTCATTTACTAAGCTGCAATCAGATTCGTCACTTCTGACTGCAGCTTACGGAAAAATTCATTAAAAATTCCTCGTTTATCCGATTGACGAAATTCCAATTGGCGATTCTTTTAATCGCTTAAAACTTTCTACAGTAAGAATTTGAGATCATAACTCAATTCCTAAATTGAGTTATGACATTCGTGATGGGCTGCAATTTCTGGCAGAAAACGCAGCTTGAACCTTTGATACGGAAAAATTCATAAAACGCTCGATTTTCGTCGAAAAAATGCGATTCCAGTGGGGTTTTAAAGATATTTCATGGAATTACATTCTAGACTCAAGAAACACATTATTTTATCACTTTTTGTCCAGGTTACAGCCAATACAAATCGGCTGTAAATTCTGATCAAGAATCGTTTGAATTCAGCTTTCAATTTAAGCTTGTTCTTGACATCATAACACTATTTTTTGCAATCAAAACCATAAAAACATCTCATACATGAATTTAGTATCAACAAAAACTTGAGCTAAGCATGATTTCGACATATACTAGTCTAGGGCTTACTCCTAGACACTATATTGTTCCTATTCCATGCAATTAACAAACATGCATCATCAATTTTCAGATTTCCTAATTTCGTGAGATTTTCAAGTTGAGAGTTTTTATCAAATTTTACATACCTTGTAATCCTCTTGTGATGAGGATCAATAATCTATGCTCGAATTTCGTTTTGGACCAGATTTGCACATCCAATTGAGAGTTTTAGTGAACTTTTCTAGGGTTTGAGAGTGGGGTGTCGCCCCTGCTCATTCTTGATCGACCAGAACCCCCAAATGGGGTGTTTTGTTTTTATTTTTAATTAAAATCAATAATATAACTTTCAATTTTAACAATATTGGCCCCTCTAATTTGGTTAGTTAATTAAGTAGGGCACAACCTACTTATTTCTAACAATATTCCCCACTTATTAACTAGGTTAAACATTCCTAGTTAAATTAGTGGGTTCGGGAAATCTATAACCAAGTTTATTTCAGGTTCCGTTAACTCGGGCCTTCTATCACTTTATTTCTTAAAAGCTTTTTATTCACTTTTTGTTTATTGTTAGGATTAATTATTTAAATCCTAATATTTACCGGGTAATTTTTTTTTTACCACTAACGGTATTTTACCCGTCAGTAATATTAACGTGGTTTGCTTACTAAACCTGTTTTTGGGGTGTTACATACACACTTTTACATAACCCACAAGTTCATGTGTTTGCGACTTACGTATATTTTTTTTTTGACTATTTTAGTGTTGAAATATTGTTTGTTGATATTGGGAACATTGTTGGTTGAATTTATAAAAGAAAATGATACGCTTGAAAGCGTGGCCACCTCCAGAGTTACAGAGAAAACTCTGGCGAAATTTTTCCAGAAATATAACACTTGGAAAATATTTTTACGACAAGTGTTATGAACATATTTTTAACTTGATTTTCCAAACAAATTTCGCCATGATTTTTATTACAAAAGAACCAAGTGTTGGAGGTGGGATTTTCACAAATAAAACTTGTTAAATATATATTTAGAATATATATTTTTCATAATAGCACTTGTGTGAATTTTTTTATAATTATTTTGTGAACTATACAAATATTATTTTTAGGGTAAAAATAATATTACTAGAATACACTGAATATTCACGGCTCCAAAATAATGCGAACGCCTTCACAATAAATATTTAAGTTACACCGGTATTATTTATTACCACCCGAACCTTATAACGTAACTTACGTATTTTCAGAAAATACTCATAAGTGTGTATTTTGACAAGGATATTATTTTGGAAAATTATATGAAATGAAATATATTACATTAAGTGAGACTTAATAATATATTTCGAAGTTTTACGAACGCACATGTATTAAAACCCCCATCCTTGGGAAGGAATATATTTACAAAATAATTACGAAGTGTAATTACGAAATAGTTGCCTAACTATTTCCCAAAGACATTAAACCTTAAGCTAAGGCACGGCCGTCCGTCTAATAGAAGTTAGTACGTGTAGGTCGTCGCACAGCAGGTTGACCAGGAGATTTCTTGTTAAAGACGCACTTCGGTGAGTTCATGTCCCCCTTTTCTCTTAACTGTTTTCAGTTTTCTAAACTGCGGGGGTGAAATACATGTTACTATGATTACGAATACTTTTTACATGGTATGGTTAGCTTAAGGAGGGTTAGGACGTACATATCATGTGGGTGAGTAGGCGCAACTTGAGGCCATTAATCCTCATTGTAGGACCGAGGGTCAGTAGCGGTAGATCTATCTGGGTGTAGCGAGCCCAACCCCTGAGCCCGCTTAATGGACCAGGTGGTGACTTTGTACCCAACGCAAAATCCGCTTAGTTTGAGTCTTCCTACGACACTTCACACATATCATTGGCTTTGCAACCCAATGGTGATCTCTTTTTCCTTATTTGCTACATACCAGGATTTTTATACTTACAAAGGTTTTACATACTCACTTACACATGAACTCGCTCAACATTTATGTTGATTTTTCAACTTACATGTATTTCAGGGAACTAAGGATCTGGCACGGTATGCTACGTTTTCACGCTGCGTTAGAGTTATGGGATCATCCAAGTTTAGGGGTTGTGGCTTTTACCTGGACGAGTCACAGTTCTTAAACCACGTCTATTTTAAGTTTATGGTCGTGTCTTTCAAACAATGTTTTTATGTTATTAGGTTGAAATTTCCGTTGCATGTGTCAACGCCTTAAGACAATGTTGTGGTATTTTACTTTTCAAACTTAAATCAATGGATGATCTGCATGGTTTTATTTTCATATAGCTTTGTTGTGATTAAGCTATGGTATTAAGAAGTCACACCAAATAAACCCACGCTTCCGCAAAAGCCAGGGTGTGACATCATCAGAAACTAAAGAATGGTGAAAAATCCAGTGTGCTTGTTGTTCATCTTCGTCACCTCTGTTTCACCTATTTCTTCATTCTCAAAAGATCAATATGTGAACTGTTTATCAAATCACACGCGAATTTAACAACACTAATCGAATGGATACTGATTGCGTGGTCAAAACCCTAACCGATTCAGCTATTATCGCATTAATTTCTGTTTATTTGCTCGTTTGATGAAGCTTGTTCGTTCTGGTAAGTTTTCACGCAAATTCGGCTGTAAATTTCATCATTATTGCTTCGATTTTGACCTAATTTGGTGCAGTTGATGTGAAATTTGGTGCACTTCTTTCTCAAGCCTCTGTTCTTCCACAGACTTGTCATCTTCATCAACCTTATGCTTTTTAGCTTCGATTGATTGTGGAGCAGCTGTTGACGGTGGTGTTGGTGGTTTCGGCGGTGGCGACAGTTTGTTGTTGATCAATTAAAACACTTTTAGTCAACCGATTCCGATGTATACAATTTTCAGTTCCTAAACCGTTTATCAATCTCGTTCTCTGAATTGCAAACTAATTCGATTTTGTTACGTGAAATGCGTTTATTTTGTTTTAGTTTTTGCTACGTGGATGTATTTGATTTTGATTCGACCTATAATTTTACTTCGAATGTTTCTGATCATCGTTTTTGTTATCAGTGATATCTTGATTATGCTTTAATTTATCTTAATTTTGATCTTACAATATTTCACAGGTAATTTGGATTCTTAATTACTAAGAGAAAGAAAGAGAGATGGTGGGTGACTTATTTTTATGTTGTGATTTGATAAACAGTTCACAGTGTTGTTAAATCAGCAATGCCGCCGTCTGCGGGGCGGCGGTGACTTATTTTTCCGGCGGAGGAGGGTGATGATGGGTGGAGGTTGAAGATGAAGTGTGGTGGTGGAGTTTTATAAATAAAAATGAAGAAGATGCCTGGATAGTCCCTATGGTTTGGCCTTTTAAGGAAAGGGTATTTTTGTCATTTCACATCATTTTAACAGAGAAAAGTAACTGAAGTTAGACCCAGTGACTATCCGAGAACAAAACTTGAAAACTTGAGGACTATTCAAGTAGTTTTAGAAAGATAGGGACTATAGGTGAAAAAAGGTGAAACCACATAGATTATCCGGGCATTTTTCTCAAATTGAAATAAAAGGTCGAATAGAGAAGTTGGTGAATGGGAACACATAGATCCATCTCCTTTTCCCATCATTATGTGTAGATAGATTAATTAAAAATAAAAGAAAAGATATATGTATATATTGCAGGCAGCCATCGCAGATGACTTTACCCCAATTTGACCCTTGATATCTCCTCACCAACTCTTTATATATATATATAAAAGCTAACTGAAGCATCTCAAAAACATTGACGGGAGAGAAGGAATGGCACTTTCACTTTCACAGTCTGCTGCTTTATCATGGAAATCCCTGATCCAACCCTCTTATTCCATTTCCCACCAACAACCCACCTCCATCCGCAAATCGAAAGCAATCGCCGCCGTTCACGGCGCCAAAGCCCCATCAACGATCCCCAGATGGAGCATTGACAGCTGGAAATCAAAGAAGGCTCTGCAGCTTCCGGAATACCCAAATGAAGCGAGTCTGGCGGCGGTCCTTAAAACCCTGGAAGACTTCCCCCCGATCGTTTTCGCGGGAGAGGCTCGGCATCTGGAGGAGCGTCTGGCGGATGCCGCTGTGGGTAAGGCCTTCTTGTTGCAGGGAGGAGATTGCGCGGAAAGTTTCAAGGAGTTCAGTGCTAACAACATCCGTGATACTTTCCGGCTTCTTCTGCAGATGAGTGTTGTTTTGATGTTTGGCGGGCAGATGCCGATTATCAAGGTAGGAAGAATGGCCGGGCAGTTTGCCAAGCCAAGATCCGATCCATTTGAAGACAAGGATGGGGTCAAACTGCCAAGTTACAAAGGAGACAACATTAACGGCGATGCTTTTAATGAGAAGTCAAGAGTTCCAGACCCTGATCGAATGATAAGAGCTTATTGTCAAGCTGCAGCCACACTTAACCTTCTCAGGGCTTTTGCCACTGGTGGTTATGCTGCAATGCAGAGAGTCACACACTGGAATCTTGATTTTCTTGCCAACAGTGAGCAGGGAGACAAGTAAGCAATTTCATCAACCTTAATTTGTCCTTTTCTTTTTTCCTCTTTTTTTTGTTTTTTGTTTTGAGGGGGTATATGGTATTTAATAATAGGTATCAGGAGCTAGCTCACCGTGTAGACGAGGCTTTAGGATTTATGTCTGCAGCCGGACTCACGGTTGACCACCCAATTATGGCCACAACTGATTTCTGGACATCTCATGAATGCTTGCTGTTACCATATGAACAAGCCCTGACCAGGCTGGATACAACTTCCGGGCTTTACTATGATTGCTCCGCTCATATGGTTTGGGTTGGGGAACGTACACGCCAGCTTGACGGGGCACACGTTGAGTTTTTAAGAGGTGTTGCTAATCCTCTTGGCATCAAGGTCAGCAAACACCAAATAGACTTCTCACATTCACGTGGATACATACATGTTTAATCTTTTGAGGACATGTGTTTTGCAGGTCAGCCAGAAGATGGATCCCAATGAGTTGGTTAAGCTTGTTGACATATTGAATCCTAATAACAAGCCTGGAAGGATTACAGTGATTGTAAGAATGGGAGCCGAGAATATGAGAGTGAAGCTCTCCCCTTTGATAAAGGCAGTTAGACAAGCGGGGCAGGTTGTGACTTGGGTTTGTGATCCAATGCACGGAAACACTATAAAGGCACCCTCTGGTCTTAAAACACGTCCCTTTGATTCCATATTGGTAAGCGTTTTTTTTTTATCAACTTTTATTTTGTCTAGTTCAGTAATATCGTTTTTGTGGAATAAGTCTTTTCAAATAACGAGTTGATCAAAAACATTTTTATGTGTTATTCTTTTTGCAATCATAAACCCCAAAGCGGACTGTCACTGGCCGGATAGTGTGCCAGATGGGTTCGGGCAAAAAAACGTCATCTTTTTTGTTTTGTGTCAAAAAAAGAATTTTGTTTGGGAAATTTACACGTTAAATATAGTTACAGAAACTATATTATCTGATTAATGATGTGATTTGTCCAATTAAAGTAATAGATGAGGTTTTAATCTTTTCAATTGAGTGCATGTTAGCTGACAGCTGAAGCCTTTCAATCTGCTTGTGTGATAGCTAACTGTTTCTTTTTTAACCATTTGACATTCTGGGTTGAAATTATATACAAAATAAATCGACACCTTTTTATATAAAGGGGTTGAAATTGCCACATCGGCTTGAGTTTATGACATTCTGGTCAATAAAGGAGCAACCTTTTGGTAATTTTAAGCTGTTCCTGTTTGGATCACTGAATTTGCCTATGGAATTGATTTCTTTTTTGTATAGATGAAAATCATCTCTTCGTTTTATATGCAAGGGGTAAAGTTGGTATAACTTTGCAGATGAAACATCAACTTCAATGAGAATTTAATGGTTGAAAACTCTGTATAGAATATCCATTCAATAAAAGCGTACCATGAATATTGTTTCAAATGATTGTTGCTTTTAGTCAAAAAAAGGCAATTGACTATCATATCATTTGGTGGTAGTTCGCCAAGAACCTGTTTTGGTTGAATATAGTAAATTTAACCAAACAATTTAATAATAAAAAAATATGTAGGCGGAGGTGCGAGCTTTCTTTGATGTTCATGAGCAAGAAGGAAGCCATCCAGGAGGGATTCATTTGGAGATGACTGGGCAGAATGTGACAGAGTGCGTTGGCGGATCGCGCACCGTGACTTTTGATGATCTAAGCTCGCGTTACCACACACATTGTGACCCAAGACTCAACGCATCTCAGTCGCTTGAGTTGTCTTTCATCATCGCCGAACGGTTGAGGAAGAGAAGAATGGGGTCTCCGCTCTCTTTAAAGTTTTAGATCTATCAAGTACTTGTTAGAACTATATTTTGTTTTTTTTTGTTTGTTGGATTTTGAGTTAATGTGATGTTGGACACAATAAATATTAATGTATCTTTTTAATGAAGGGGAATTCTATTCGCACACCGGCCAATCTATCTAACACACTTTGACATTTCAATACGGATCGTGTAGGCCTATACGATCCGTATAGGTTAGGGTTTTGGAACATGACAGAATGACAGTGTCAGCCTTTGTCTGGGCCCAATGCGGATCGTATACGCCTATACGATCCGTATTGCACACCAGTTTTTTTTGGAGGTGAAACTTTGGTGTTTTGGGTGTGTTTATTGGTGTGTTTATTTTTTGTTTTTATATGTTTTGTAATTTTTTTTTATCGTTACGCAACGTATCTTATTTGTATGATAATTTATCGCTCCATATCGTATTTGTATTTTGTATTATATTTTTATTCATGACTTGTCTTATTATTCGCATCTGTATTTTGTATGATAATCTATCGCTCTGTATAGTATCGTATATGTATTTTGTATTATACTTTTATCCTGACGTATCGTGTTGTGTCGTGTCGTATCGTGACGCGTCATAACCGTTTTATACATTATACATAACCAAACCATCGAATCTAAACATTGTAAATAAACATCACAAATATAAATAAACTTAAACTGCAAATTTAACTATATAATTCGTTTTTATACATGACATAATACAAAATATAGAAAACATAACAAACTACACTAAAGCATCGGATCTAGATCCTGAGTGGTGAAAGACGACCCGGGTCCTGAGTGGTGCGCTCCTGACCCGGTCGTGGCGGCATCGATAGGGGCTCCGACCACTATTCCGAGCCGCCTCATTGATAGGATTGTTTAAATCGATGTTTCGAGCATCGGAAGTGGGCGTTTCCGGATCAACCGAAGAGGAGGTTTTCGACTGTTTCGCCTTGCGCCTACTACTAGACGTCATGGTTGGTACATTAGCCCACTTAGGACTTCCACGTAGAAGCTCCCAACACTTCAAGTATGTGAATGTCCCTCGCGTCGAGTTGTACTCGTCCAATGCTTTTGTTAATATACTCGTATCGCTTTGCCTGCTACCCCAATTGTCCTTCATATGTTGAAAGACTTCTTGAAACCCATAGCATTTGCCATTTATATCGGTCCACCTGTTTGATATCGAATCCTTGTCCCGATATTCACTTTTACATGAGAGCAAAAAAGTTTGCCCGGATTTTTGTCTAAAAATGGGCGGTCATTGATAGTGGGTTACAAAAATTAAAGGAAAAATTACAAGTTTTGTCCTTTATCTTTATAGTACTTTACAGGCGGTGTCCTTTTTTTCAAATGTTGACAGGCGGTGTCCTTTATATGGAATTTTGTTGCAAGTTTTGTCCTTTGAGCCTAACCCAGTTAGATTTTTTTTGTTAAATCTGATTACCCAAGGGTATTTTAGTCTTTTTACCTCTTTATTTATAAATCTTTTAAATAAATAAAACAAAAGGAAATTTAAATAACTAATAACATTTTTTTCTAAATTAAAAATCTCTCTCTCTCTATACTCATACACACACAGAACTCTGTCTCTCTCTCTCTCAAACTTCATCCACCACCACCATCACCATCATCTCCCACCTCCCACCTCCCAGAACCACCACCCCAACCCTAACCAAACACCCAACCAGCCACACTGTCTAGCCATCGCCGCAACCCGCAACCCAACCCTAACCAAACACCTGCCAACGTCCACAACCAGTTGCGGAAATCTGAACATATAAACATCAGATCTGATGAAAGTCCAACAAATTATCAGAATTTAAACAATCTGCAACGTAGGTCTAATTGGAAACAATCTGCAAATGGGATTTGAACAAACATTTATTCGACACTTTATTTAAACTGGAAATTGCAAGACCCACAGATAAACCCAATTACAATGGTCCTGAATGAAGACATGGTCATGTTCACTGATGATGTATACAGATCTTATACAAACCCTACACCTACTAATTGGATGATTTCTACTCGAAATACCCAAATTTTTTTCAATAAAAGTTGAATCAAATCACTTGGAAACTGAATTGAAGTAAAACATCATGTGGGTTTGTGAGATTTTCACCTGAGAAACAAAAAATCCGGAGGAAAGAAACAGGGAAACCTTCGACATGTGAAGAACACTAACGAAACAGAGCATCGTTGTCGAATTGTTGTGCTGAATTAACTTCATCCCCAACGGTGTTGTTTCGTCAGTGACGGGTTGTGACGATGTTCACCTGCAACGGGTTGTGGCGATGGTGATTGTGAGCGGTGGTAGCGGGTTGGGGCTGTGGTGGTTGATGGGGATTGTGGGCGGTGGTGGTGCCAGGTGGTGCTTAAGGGTGGTGGACGGTGGTGCTTGATGGTGGTGGTGGCAGATTGTAAGAGAGGGGGCGAGGGTGAGTGGTGATGAAGAAGATGAAAGGCATCCCTATATATAATGTTTTTCTATTTTTTATTTTAATAATAATAACAATAATAATAATAAAAAAGAGGTAAAAAGACTAAAATACCCTTGGGTAATCAGATTTAACAAAAAAATCTAACTGGGTTAGGCTCAAAGGACAAAACTTGCAACAAAATTCCCTATAAAGGACACCGCCTGTCAACATTTGAAAAAAAGGACACCGCCTGTAAAGTACTATAAAGATAAAGGACAAAACTTGTAATTTTTCCAAAATTAAAAAAATATATATATTTTAATATTTTTTTATAATAAGTAAAATTTATAACAAAAAAATAACACTTACAAAGTGGCCCTTAAAAATATTGTTGAGACATGTTTAATAGTTGTGTGTATTCCATGGCCCATGGGGTTCGGATTGCAATATTGGTAATTATAGCCTTATAGGTTGGTAGGGTTGGGTGGTGTTTAGGCGATATGAATTTGGATTGCTTGACCGAGACGAAACACCAAAAGGGGGCATAATGGATGCATAGTATGTTTTTTATAAAGAACTAGAAAAGTGACCCGCGCGCGTTGCGCCGCCGGCAACGAAGTTGGCGTGCAACCCCGTTCTGCTGGTCTTAAAGCATGATCGGTATCAACCCCGTTCAGATTATGCATATTTAGTATGGGTTCGCTTCCATTTCCATTGGCCAATTTTGCCTTGTGAAAATAATAACTGTTGATGCATTAGCAATCAAGTCAAATAGCGGGTCAATATGGGAAGCATATTATTTCTAAATGAGGGGGTAGAACAAATTTAAGAGCACATCTTTATTAATCTTTTTGAATACCATAAATAAATGATATGCCTGCATTAATTACAAAAAAAAACTATGCTAATGTATTATCCAACTTCTGTTCATAATTATATTTCTGAGTGTTTCATGCATTTCAGTATTTGAAAACTCTTTAAGATGAATTTTATTCTGTTTGACCAGTCTTATGTTCTTTAAGTTAACCTATTTGACCTTTTGAGGGAAAACACAACCCTGGTGTTAAGCATTCACTGATACATATTCAAATGCATAAAACCTTCTAAATGGTTCTGTTGGATACAAAAGTTCATATTATTATTAATATTATAATGATTCCCGAAATATCTATGAAGTTGATTTGTAGAGTTAAAATACCCTAGACTAACAGCCAATAATATAAATGTCAAATCAGTGAAGCCAACATTTAATTATTTTAGTTAGTAGATTTTTCCTGTTCTTCATAAGTGTTAGGAAACTTTATTTGTAAATATTGAAGAAAAACACAATCAACTGGATCTATGAAGAGATCACAGTACTGAAGATCACGAACTAGAAAAAGAAGATCAGATGGGACAACCGGAATACATAACATCTACTTCAAAGAATCACAAGTTGATCAAGAGCTGAATTGGATTATCAGAAGAGGTCATTTCTGATGGATCTGATGATATTTCTGATGAAATATCATCAGTATCTGACGATTCTGATCATCAAGGATTTTCTGATGATTTGTTCATCAGAATTTCTGATGAAGTGGTTTATCAGAATTTCTGATGAAATAACCCACTTGTCTGAAATTGGCTCTGTCCTGCCACACTTACCGAAGCAAGTTGACATTTAATGATATCATGATGAAAAAGGCAACTTGAACGTTGGTATCAATGAATATGTCAATTGGCTACTTTTTGCAGGAATTATTGTATGAATAAACTATTGTTTATTCATACACCAAGCCGTCTATAAATAGAAGGCTAAACCAGGAGAAGCAAAGTGAGTTTGAAGCCTAGCATTCACACATACATCTAAACTCCATTGCTCTCTCCCCCACAGAATTCAAGATTCGTTTGTATTAGATAATAATCTTACAATCACCTTGTAAACCATTTTGTTTCAAAGTGATATAAACTTGATAATTCTGTAGGTCTTGTTTCTTGAAAGTCCGATTTCCATTTCCGCACATCTTTTTCACATCTACTGAAATCACTTGCCATATTACGTGAAAAGAAGTTGTTTTAAGCCTGAACTGGGTCTAACAATTGGTATCAGAGCAGATTGAATAAACTATTTTCAAACGATCAATCGCTCATCTTATTTTCTCTAAATATGGCCAGCTTTCAATCCTGGAATAATGCTTTTAACATTGGTTCTATGTCTAAACCTCCGACTCTGGTCAGAGAGGAATACCTCCAGTGGAAAATCAGGATGGTCAATTTCCTTAATGGTCATGACCGAGCTCTGTTTCAATCCATTGAAAGGGGTCCACATACACCAATGACTGATATACCTGCTATTCCAGCAACTGACCAATCACCAGCAATCCCTGCCTCCCGCGCTCCAAAAAGTGAAATAAACCGGAGTGCGGAAGACAAGGACCTGGTGGCTGGGGATGAAAGGGCAAAGTCACTTTTAATTATGGCCATCCCCAATGACATATTTTCACAAGTTGATGCATGTGCATCAGCTAAGGAAATATGAGATCAGTTGGAAAATCTTTGTGAAGGAGGAGAAAGGATGAGAAGAAACAAGAGAACAAATAATGTCTCATCTTATGAAAGGTTTAAAAGTTTTCCAAATGAAAGGTTAAATGATACATATCAAAGATTTACAAAACTTTTAAACGAGCTAAAGAAATTTGGTATAACAAAATCAAACGATGAAAGGAACATAAAATTTCTTGATGCCCTTCCTAGAGAATGGAGAAGTCTAACCATGACTTTATCATCAACCTTAGAACTAGGAAACATGAGTCTTCATGACTTATACAACATCTTGATCCCCAGAGAGGAAGAAATATTTGAAGAAACCATTCAAAGAGGGGGATCTTTAGCTCTAATCTCAAACTCACAAAGATCAACAACAACAAATGATCCACAACCATCAAACAGTCAAAATCTTGAAACTTCTGATGCATCATCAGACTTTTCAGCTTTTGCTGAAGCAATAACACTGCTCACCAAAACATTTGAGCAGAGGTTGAGGGGAAGTAACCAGAGATACCAGAGGAGTGACAAAGGAAGGATGGATGGAAGATCTAAAGAATAGTTTAGATCTAAGGATAAAGGGAAGGCTGAAGTTGTGTGTTACAAGTGCAAGCAAAGAGGTCAGTATGCATCAGAATGCAAGACCAAAAAGCTGAAGGATGTTGCATATTATGAGAAAAAGCTTGAAGAAGCAAAGAAGCAGCAACAAGTAAGCTTAATTGCTGGAACAGATACATGGTTATCTGATGATTCTTCTGATGATGAAGAAGAAGAATTGGCAAATTTTTGCCTCATGGCACTCTCTGAAGGACTACCAGAAACTTCAGAACAAAAGGTAAATTTAGACAATCTTGATCTTGAACACAAGCTAAACAAGCTTATGTCAAATTTTCTAAATCTGCAAGAAAAACATCAGTCAGATATTAGAAAATCTGATGAGTTGCAAAGGACTTTGAATAAAATCATTCTTGAAAACCAACATCTTATAGAGGACAGTTTAGATCAAAGAGCAAAAATTGAGTTTTATGAAAATGAAAGAAAAGTTCTTTACAAGAAAATCAATGACAAAGAAATCAACGTAAGAGGTTTTCAACAGGCTAAAGAATTCATAAATTTTATTGAGTCCACACCAAAGAACAAAGGAGAGGGTTTAGGCTATACAAGTACTACAAGATCAAATAGAAATAAACCCACTATCTTTGTAAAAGCAACTCATCAGATTTCTGATAATTTAGTATCAGAATCTGAATCTTGCAAATCAATCTGTTCTGAATATTCTTTTGACAAACCAAACTTCAAAACAAACAAGATTGAATGCAGTCAAGAATCTGTAAAAACTCCAGAAGCAGTTCACTCATCTTTTCAAAATTATCCAATCATTCCATCATAAGAGGAACTATCAGAAAATTCTGATAACTCTTGTATGTGTGTTGACATACTGAAGCTTGTCCAACACCATCTTCAAAAGAAAAATGTAAAATCTGTTAATGGCTCAGCATATAACAGAGTTTCTGATGCAAAACCAAGAAGAAATAAAAATAAAATGTTTCAAATTTCATCAGAAACAGTACCCAAGCATGCCTGGGTACCAAAAACCCTCTAATCATTTCATTTCAGGACCATCATGTACAGAAGATCTGGTACTGCGACTCAGGAAGCTCCAAGCACATGACTGGGGATAGGAGCTTACTCAGCAACTTTGTTTCAAAGCTGGGTAGAATGGTAAATTTTGGAAATGGAGTATAAGGGAGGATCATGGGATATGGTTGCATAAAATATGGATGTTTGACCATAGAGAAAGTAGCCTATGTTGAAGGCTTAAAGTATAATTTGCTGAGTTGTGGTCAATTCTGTGACAAAGGTTTTCAGGTAACCTTTTTACCAGAAAAATGCTTGTTAATAGGAATAGATGATAACAAAATTTATTTAAGTGGGAAAAGGATAAGGAAATCAATCTACTATTTTGATTTCAAAGAAGAAAGTGAACATCCAAAACTATGTTTATTTTCAAAACATAACAAAGGTAGTAGTTGGTTATGGCACAAAAGACTTGCTCATTTAAATTTCAAAAACCTAAGCATATTAGCAAGCAAAGGTCTGGTAAAAGGATTACCTTTGATATCCTCAAAGAAGGATAAAATTTGTGAAGCATGTGAAATGGGAAAATCCAAAAGAAGCTCACACAAATCAATTTCTGAGTCTTCTATTTCACAAAATTTGGAACTTTTACACATGGATTTGTGTGGACCCATAAGTACAGAAAGTTTTTCTGGAAAGAAATACATACTAGTAATAGTGGATGACTTCTCTAGGTACACATGGGTAGAATTTTTGAGGAAGAAGAGTGAAACTCCTGATCTGATCATTAATTTTATTAAGAAAATTGAAAATCTGTTAAAACTAACAGTGAGAAGGATCAGATCAGCAATGGAACAGAATTTAAAAATGCAAAATTTGAGAATTTCTTAGTAAGTAAAGGAATTTCTCATGATTTTTCTGCTCCAAGAACACCCCAACAGAATGGTGTGGTTGAAAGAAGGAATAGGACCTTGGTAGAAGCTGCCAGAACCATGCTTGCTTATGCTAAATTGCCCACTCACTTTTGGGCAGAAGCTATAGCAAATGCATGTTTTACACAAAACAGATCCATAATCAACAAAAGGCATAACAAAACACCTTACAACATTATAAATGGAAGAATACCAAGTATAAAATTTTTGCATACATTTGGTTGTAGATGTTTTGTTTTTAATGATTTTGAAAGCCTTGAAAAATTTGACAGAAAAGCAGAAAAAGACATTTTTCTTGGTTACTCTTTGTCCTCAAAAGCATACAGAGTTTTTATTCTCAACACCAGGACCATCAGAGAAAGTTTATATATCTCATTCGATGACTCATCAGAAACAGAGGTTTCTGATGAGTACATAAAAGAAATAAACTTTTCTGACAAATAAGAAAATTATGAACATCTCTTTGAAATATTAAATGAAGATTTCCTAGAACATGATAATGCCTACAAAAATAAATCAAAAGATTATTCATGTTCTAACCCTGCAGATCAAGTATGTAGTACATCAGAAATCCAGATTTCTGATACTTTTCAGACAAATGTAGCACCTGATCAGGGGGAAACTTCAAATCCATCAGAACCAACAACATTTCACAACAAGTTAAGATGGATCAAAGGACATGTTCATTCTGACATCATAGGCAATCCTGCAGATGGTGTCAGAACAAGATCTGCCACTGCACATGAGTGTGCATTCTCTGGGTTCTTAAGCAAGATAGAACCCAAATCTGTCAAGGAAGCTCTAAATGACCCAGACTGGATTCAAGCCATGCAAGAAGAGCTTGATCAATTTGAAAGGAGCAAGGTATGGGATCTGGTACCCAAGCCAAATGACAAATCTGTCATAGGCTCAAAATGGGTGTTCAGAAACAAATCTGATGAGAACGGCATAATCACCAGGAACAAAGCAAGGTTAGTGGTCAAGGGTTATTGTCAACAAGAAGGTATTGATTATGACGAAGCCTTTGCACCAGTAGCTAGATTAGAAGCTGTAAGAATTTTTCTTGCTTATGCTGCATCTAAGGATTTAAAAGTTTATCAAATGGATGTAAAATCAGCTTTTCTGAATGGTAAAATTGAGGAAGAAGTTTATGTGCATCAACCAGAAGGCTTTGTTGATCCAAAATTTCAAAATCATGTTTATAGATTAAACAAAGCCTTGTATGGGTTGAAGCAAGCTCCTAGAGCCTGGTATGAAACTTTATCAAACTTCTTACTCAATTCTGGGTTTACCAAAGGAACTATTGACACCACTCTTTTTCTCAAAACACACAAAGGTCACACTTTGCTGGTCCAGATATATGTTGATGACATTATATTTGGATCAACAAATGAAAAATTTTGTGACAAATTTCAAAAATTGATGACCAGCCACTTTGAAATGAGTATGATGGGTGAGTTAACCTTTTTCTTAGGGTTACAGGTAAAACAAAGAATTGATGAAATATTTTTTAGTCAATCAAAATATGTGAAAACAATTCTACAAAAATACTCACTTGAAAACTGCTCTATTTCAAAAACTCCCATGGCAACAGGGAACAAGTTAGATTCTGATAAAAATGGTATAAGTGTTGATATTAAAACCTATAGAGGGATGATAGGATCACTGCTTTATTTAACTGCAAGCAGACCAGATATCATGTTTGCAACATGTTTTCTGGCTAGATATCAATGTGATCCTAAAGAATCCCATCTGAAAGCTGTAAAAAGGGTTTTTAAATATCTCAAAGGCACATCAGAAATTGGTCTCTGGTATCCTAAGGATACAAACCTTGAATTAATTGCATACACAGATGCAATTATGCAGGGTGCAAAATTGACAGGAAAAGCACATCTGGTGCCTGTCAACTTTTGGGAGAAAAATTGGTATGTTGGGCGAGCAAGAAACAAAACTGTGTTGCCACATCAACAGCAGAATCAGAATATGTAGCAACAGCAAGTTGCTGTTCACAAGTGCTGTGGATGCAAACTCAACTGAAAGATTATGGAGTAACTCTGACAAGAATTCCAATTCTATGTGACTCAAAGAGTGCCATTGCAATAACTGAAAATCCTGTTCATCACTCAAGAACCAAACACATAGATGTCAGATACCACTTCATAAAAGATCATGTGGAGAAAGGTAACATTGAAATGTATTTTGTTCCAACTGAAAATCAAATTTCTGATATCTTTACAAAACCTCTTGATGAAAAGAGACACATTTTTTTAATCAACAAACTAGGCATGGTTAATCTAAATGATGAAGATTTCTTAGAAAATTCAAAAACACAAATTGAAGACCAACTTGTTGAAAATCAAAATTCTGATATTCATAGAACCAATCAACTAGTTTCTGATAAAACAATCCATCAATCTGATGGAACACAAGAAAATCTGATGAACTATCAATAAATGATACTTTATCAGATATTCTGAAGAAATATCAGGACATCTGGTAAAAGCACCAGAAGTTCTGATATAAAATCAGAAATTATGATATAAAATCAGAAATTATGATTGAAACATCAGGATAATCTGTAAAAATACATCCTCATGCACATTCCACATATTGCAATTACTTATTTTCGAGTATTTTGTTTTGTTTTGTTTTGTTTTTTAATTTAAAAAAAAAACAAAAAGGGAGTAAAAATTCACTGGGACAGATATTTTCTTAATTGAAGAGAAAAAGGTTGGCTGTTAACATCACTTTCACCTATAAATATTAACAACCTGAAAAGAACATTTGTAACAAAAACCAGCTCTTCAAAAGCCTTTCAACAGTTTTTTTTCCTTATAAAAAATGGGTCGCCCAAAATTGATGAAAGCCACTCAATTCCCTCTTCCGTTTCACAGACTTCACAATCTTAGATTAAGATCCAACTTGGAAGGACCTACATGGGAGGACTGCAGGTTTGTGTACAATATGATCATGCGAAGTCCTCTAGGCTTTGCTGTGTCATCACATGTCACCATATATCTAGAACTTCTCCAAGAGTTCTGGTGGAACTCTCAAATCATTTTTGGTGGTACTACCATGTGGATTGAAAGTGAGGTTATGGGAGTAAAAATTACTCTAAAAGAAGAAACAATCAGAAAAGTCCTCAAACTAGGTGATGATCATGAAATCCAACTTCTGGAAAAAGCAAATTTGCAACAAATCTTGACTGAAATGGGCTATCATACACTCAACTCGTCAAGGGCCATTAGCAAGTCTGGTTTTATACCACCTTTCCAGTTTTTGGTAACACAGCTAAGTGTCTGCTTTTGCAAGAAAATTGGACACTTCAATGAGCTGTCGAATAGGATGATGGAAGTGGTGCATACTGTGATACAAGAAAAACCTTTCAACTATGCTAAGTTTCTAATAAGAGACCTAGAAGCAAACATCCACGACCGTCAACCCTTTCTGATTTACCCTCGATTTGTTACCAAGGTGATCACTAGTCAGCTGGACTTTGGAGGAGTGAGAAGCTGCTATTCAAGAGCTGAGCTGGTACTTCAAGAAAACATCAGTGAAGCCACCTTGACGCCATCAACGAATCACACCGGACGAGTAACCAGTCTTTGGTTATATGTGAAGTGCATGTTCAATGTGTTAGAGGAGGAGTAGTTTTCTTTGTTTTATGTTTTTGTTTTCGTTTAACATGTTTGTTTTATGTTTTCTTTCAACAGGTTTGTTTTAATTTTTTTATTGGTAAATAAATCTAGGGGGAACTAACACAACTTGACTGATAAAATCAAAGAAAATATGGTGGATTACACATGAATACTGACAGAAGTTAGTAGAACTCAAAATCTGAAGATCAATCAGAAAAACTGATCATTCACCAGAAAACTGTGAAAATTCTGATAACAAATCAGAAAATCATATTTTGTTTTGAAAAACCAGAAAGTTTAACATATCATTAGAAAAACAATTCTTTTAATCAGATTTAATTGAATTTATGAAAATCCAAATTTTTAAGAAAAAGTTTCTTTCTGGATTTTTTTTTTCTGAGGACTGGAACAAGCTATATAAAAATATACCTCTGGTATATCAGAACAAAGGCGTGGAGTTCAGAACTGCAAGACTACAATGTAAGTAAAATCTCAGAACTCTACTTATTCCCTCTCATCTCAAAAAAAAAAAAATCTGATGATATATATATATATCATTATGAGAAATATCTAGGGAGACACACAAAGGGTTTCGATTGGACCTTTTAAAAAGGGGTCCCACATAGAGAAAAGGTGCAAGTTGGAAACTAGTGTTTATCTGCAAAATCTTTGAAGTCTCTAAGTATCTTTAAAAGGATATACATTAAATTAGAGATAAATAAAAGGTTTTTCAAAAACGGTTGTTTCATTAAAGGATTAAAACATCTTAAAGGTGTCATTAATCACCCTGAACTCAAACAACCCACGACAAACACTCAAAAATCTCTGTCGAGACACCCTATAAATACCTCATTCAAAAACATAGTCTTTCATCTTCAACCTTTAAATTCAAAACCCTAAAACCCTTTTCCAAAAACAAAACCCAAATTCTCAATGGCTGCTGTCAACATCAACATGCCTCAAATTAATCACTCGGTTCCTTTCATCACTGAAGATGAATTTCTTCCATTAAAGAGCAACAATGAAGCAATGAATGATAACATCGAAGAATATGATATGAAGTATCAAATTCTCATTGAATTTCTAACAAGATGCCCGTTAGCTCAAGCTCTTACAAAGACCAGAGAGGTACCACAAGAACTCATACAACAAGTTGTAAAAACTCTCAAAATCTCAAGTCAAACTGAGCTAACAGCACATGTATGGGGAAATATCTTCATTAAAATTTCACCAGAAAAGATAAGGGAATGTTTGGAGCTACCCTTGCATCAGAACTTTGAAAAGTCACCAGAAAGAGAAGATATGTTTTCACAACTTGATGCTGTAATGGGATACAAAACAAAGATTTCAACAATCAATAAATTCAAGAGAAACAAGCTACCTGCCTTCTGGCAAGTCTTAATGGAAATTCTGAACAAGTGTCTATCGTCAAAGATTGGAGGTACAGATCAGATAAATATGAACATTCTAACAATCATGTTCAGTCTAATTAATGGATTGAACATTGATTATGGAGCATAAATATTTATTCTGATCAGAAGATCAATTCTGACCAAAGATGGTAGAATAGATTCACATCTACCTTTTCCAAGATTTCTATCTATCATAATTTTTGATGCTTTTCTAAAAAGAAACATGGCAATACCAGCATCAGAAAATATGTGGAAGACAGAAATTATGAAACCTTGGAATGCTGCAGGGTCTTGGAAGTCAGATTATGATGTACCTGCTCTGACAGAAAAAATGATGAGTATGATACCAGAAGAATCACCATACAGAGCAGAATACCTGAAAATGTTGAACAAAAAGTCAGAAAGAAAAGGAGTTTTTGAACAAATGTCCCCTATGGAGCATGATGCACAGGAGTCAAGCACATCAAGAATGGAACAGCAGGATGAATCTGATCCTCATCTAGCTGATAAAGATATAAATATGAATCCTGTGGCTGAAGGACATCATGCTGAAGACTCACACATTGGAGAAACAGGTGCACAACAGTCTAAAATAAACATATTTTATGATTCTGAGAATGATTCTGATGAATCAATTCAAGGAAAACATGAAATCTTACTTAGATATACTATTTCTTCAAAACAAGATGTGAGTAAAACAAAAGACTCATTTTCTGAATCAGATTCTGAGGAGGAAAATGTAGTAACAACAGGTGGAGATCAGCCTGCTGATCAAGGAAACCTGGATGAGAAAACAAAAAGTTTCTCAACAACTCATGGAGAACCTGAAAAAGTTCAAGGATATGAGGAAATCCAGAACTTGAATTTGTTTCAATTTTCTGGTGAGGATATAGGGAATTTGGATTCATCCAATCCTTTTAACCTTAAAACAGCAGAGAATGTGTTTTCTGCTGGTGTTAGAAGAGGAACATCTGTTGTTTTTCCAATTTCCCAAGAACATCAATCTATGTCACCTAAACAATTTCAAAAAGAACCTGAAGATAAAGCTGCTACTGTGAAAACAGCAACAGAAGAAAAACTTGATCTAATACTAGAAGAAATCAGAAATCAAAAGTCAAAGATCAAGTTTTTGTCAGAAACTGTCAAAGCTGTGCAGAAGCAAACTGAAGACAATACTGCAACTCTCAACAAATTGCAAAAATCATCAGAAAACAAAGAAAGCTCATCAGAAATTGAGAAAGCTATCAAGGAACTGAATGATATCAAGAAAAAGATGGCTGAGGGTGCAACTGCAGGAGAAAGCTCAAGTTCAGGGAAGCTTCTTGAAGAAATACAGTTCCTCAAAGCCAACAACAGCAGCATGACTGAGGCTTTTGAGAAACTGTTGATGGAATTAGCTGCACAAAGAAATCAAGAAAATCAAGAGTTCCAGAAAATGAAGAAACAAGAGGAAAAAAATACTCAAGCTCTTACTAATGTTCATCTGTTAGTTAAAATATTGCAGTATAATGTTGCCAGACTAGCAAATATTGATCTTCATGAACTGAAAGCCCCAATTCCACAAGAAAGACAAGCAAGAAGATCAGAAACTTCTCAACAACAACCAGAAATTGTTCAACAAGATCAAACCAAACCAACGGAAACCTCAACAGCTAAAAAACAGAAGCAACCCATGGGTCCACCTCAAGATAAACAGAAGATACTCATGGGTCCTCCACCAAATGTCTCAAAGCCAGACACATCAAGGGTACAACCAAAAGATCATGTTCCAGTACAACCAGTTTCTACAACCATCACAGGAGAAACAGAGTTGAGCATAATAATGGATACAAAAGAAAAGAGAAGAATGGAACATGAAGTGACTTCCTTAAAAAGGCCAAGAAAAGAAATGATAGAAGATTCAGAAGGGAACATCAGAGAAATGGAAGTGCTAAAAGGTGATTTACACACTATTATGTATCCTGAAGAACATCTAAAGAATTACTATTGGAAAGGTCCAGAAGACAACCCAAAGAGACCACTCTCTCCAATGATCAAAGGTATTGTTGAAAACAGAAACAATGGAGGTTGGGTAATTTTACACAAGCACATAACCAATCCAATAGTATCAATTGAAAGAATTGATACAATGACCACTGGAGGAGGCATCCTAGGCAATGAAGCACAAAACAAGTATACCTTGATCAGAAAAGACAACAGTCAACAAAAGGTTACTGATGCAAATCTGGCTGATGTTATTCACCCATTGGGAATAGTCAAAATTAAGAATATCATTGATGAAATGAAAGGTAATTCAGTTATAATAAGAAGAGCCCTTGAAAGTCTCAAAAGTGCAGGAGCAAAGTTATACAAAAGGGCTGCACTGGCAGACTTTGATCTATGTATCAATTTTGAGTACAGCAACAAAGTGCTAATACCACCTCCGAACACTTCAATTCCAGCTGAAATTGCTTCTAAACTATTAAGAACTGGAGCAATCTTTGATCAACCAGAAATGAGTGTAGTCTTCAAAGATGCTAATAAAGAGAAAGCTCTGTTCAGAATCAGTGATATATGCAGGTTTTCAAATCAAACTCTGAAATATATAAAAAACTGCATGAATGAAAAACAAGAGCAGCTCAAAAAGAAGGGAAAGAACAATGAAAAGCTGAGAAAAATAATTGAAGAGTGCATTGAAAATTGGATGGAAACAAGAGGATGGTATAAAGAAATGTACAAAGAAACTCAAAAGGCAATTGACTACAAGAAAAGGCTGAAACCTGGAGACAAATACTGAAGTGGAGTGAAGATCAACTAACGATTTAATAAGATTAAATTTCCTGTTTATGAACAATATTTTATCAATGTCTGATTTATAGTTGGTTTGACTATGTTCAATGTTTCTGAACTTAGTTGTTTTTGAATTTCTCTTTCAAAGAAAGTTTGTTTATGTTTGATATAGAGGTAGTTCATTTTCTTACAATACTTAGGGGGAAACTGTTAGGAAACTTTATTTGTAAGTATTGAAGAAAAACACAATCAACTGGATCTATGAAGAGATCACAGTCCTGAAGATCACGAACTAGAAAAAGAAGACCAGATGGGACAACCGGAATACATAGCATCTACTTCAAAGAATCACAAGTTGATCAAGAGCTTAATTGGATTATCAGAAGAGGTCATTTCTGATGGATCTGATGATATTTCTGATGAAATATCATCAGTATATGACGATTATGATCATCAAGGATTTTCTTATGATTTGTTCATCAGAATTTCTGATGAAGTGGTTTATCAGAATTTCTGATGAAATAACCCACTTGTCTGAAATTGGCTCTGTCCTGCCACACTTACCGAAGCAAGTTGACATTTAATGATATCATGATGAAAAAGGCAACTTGAACGTTGGAATCAATGAATATGTCAATTGACTACTTTTTGCAGGAATTATTGTATGAATAAACTATTGTTTATTCATACACCAAGCCGTCTATAAATAGAAGGCTAAACCAGGAGAAGCAAAGTGAGTTTGAAGCCTAGCATTCACACATACATCTAAACTCCATTGCTCTCTCCCCCACAAAATTCAAGATTCGTTTGTATTAGATAATAATCTTACAATCACCTTGTAAACCATCTTGTTTCAAAGTGATATAAACTTGATAATTCTGTAGGTCTTGTTTCTTGAAGGTCTTATTTCCATTTCCGCACATCTTTTTCACATCTACTGAAATCACTTGCCATGTTACGTGAAAAGAATTTGTTTTAAGCCTGAACTGGGTCTAACAATAAGCAAACTGTAATGAAATATAAATACCGTATTTTTTTTCTTAAGCTAGTAGCTGATACAAAACATTGCATTGTAATGATGAAAGTATAGTTTCTCAGAGTAATAGACAGACCAACTAATGCAGTTCTTAATAAACATTCTTCAACTTAAATCCATAGAACTCGAGGTGGTAATTTTGACCCGATACAGATAAAGGTGGATTTGAATTATCCTTCTTTAAGGGGTCAAACAGATTAAGCTAAAAGATTTAATAAAAAGGAAAATAGTCAAATGAATAGGACAACCGGGTCGAAAGTCAACTAAAGCATATTCAAATGCATAATAACCGAGGTTATTTTATTTCTAAAACTTTTGTACCTTTGTTCCATAGGTAACTGCATCTTCATGTTTTCCCTTGAAGAAACACTAGATAAACGACCGGGATCGAAATATCTAGGGGGTTTGGATCTGCATAAAGGGGTTTGTTCTCTCTCATTTGACTTGATTATGATTGACCTTCTTCTCCGATAAAACTCTACAAAAAAAGAAGCACCGTTAGCCTCGCCAAGGGGAGAAAGGGGTTCTCTCCTTAACCCGACTCCAGTGTGAGAATAAGTATGGGTTATGAAGAAGAAGATGTATTGAAGAAGTGTGTGTAACTTCTTTTCATACCTGAATTATCCTCATATTTATAGCCGGGAGTTTTTGGGAGGGAAAATCTGTTATTGAAAAGTTGATGGAAGATGCTAACGCCGTAGCGGTTATTTTCCTCCATCGTTAATTCTTGTGATCCGACGTGAGAGCACACGGATCGTTGTTTAGATCAAAGGCTGGGGAATTGCCACGTGGAAAGTGGACAAGTGATGATTTCTTTCTATTTCCATGCAATGACCGTGACTCTAAGGGAGGTTGGGGAGATGACACGTGGCCTAGACGGTTGTAACCGTCTGAGTGGTGCACGATTAAGTCTTCTAGAAGATTACTGCTATAATCTGGTGTGATTCTTTACCGTGTGGTATCAGTTAAATAATATCCAAGCCTGGATATTATTAAGTGGGAATGCCTGTCTTAGGATTTTCATCCCTTATGAAAGCGCAAGGATTTATGATTTCCTTTGGTGCGCAGGTGTTGTCTGCTATCTGCCTTAAGCCTTTCCTTTATAAAACCAGTGCGCGGCCGTGCAAGGTAAAAAGAGATTGAAAGACGAGGTTGTGGTATGGTCCCAAGTACTTATTACAAGGTTTTTGGGACCTTACCCCTTCAAGTCCCCCCAGTCTAGTGTTGCTCTTATGCAAGTAAGTGGAGCACTGGACTTATGAGAGGAAAGATGTTTTTGCCGCGAAAGTAGGGAATCTTCCGGAAGAAGATTCATTTTATTATAAAGATTTTTGAAAATCTTTGACTTTAGATGGGACTTGGTACAGTAAAAACTGAGTGACAAGCTGTCATTGTCAGTTGTCCCCTACTGTCCGTGTTCTGCACGCACGCGTGTACTCGCGTTTGTGTTGATTTTCACTCGCTCTGCCGCTTGGATAACTGTGATATCCGGAAAAGGTGCTATGGCGGTTACCAATGCTATTTATTGCGGTGAGTATATAAGTTTGTTTGAGTTGCCCCTTTCCTGTTTGATCATTGATTTATTGAAAAACTTTCCTTCTTCCTCTCTTCATTAATCGTTTGAGAAAAGGTTTATCATTTCTTTCTCTTATGTCAATCGGAGAACACCAAGAAGACCTATCTGAAGAAATGTCTGCTGAACTTCCACCGTTAAAATGGCCTAGAGCGACCTTTGATGGTTTGGTTCGGAACCTTAAATTTCCGGAGAACTGGGGTGCTCTGTAAATTTCCGGAGAACTGGGGTTGACTGGAAACAAAAATTCTTTTTTATCAAGGCAGGGGTGATTCCGATGAGGATGGTCTTAAGGGGAAAAGAAGACGTCCCTATTGACACGCTTCGAACCCCTGTTGACGAGAATTGGTATCAAGACCTGAAAGAGGTTCCTAATATTGCCTTGCCGGAAAAAGCCCTTGTCGGTGCTGGTATGAGTTTGAATTGAAAAATGGATCGTGACGACAAGCCGGTGTATACGGAGGAGGGTCACGGTAAGATTGGGGTTTTTCCCCCTTTTTGCTTTTCTCCCATTTTTTTTTGAACATGCCTTTCTTCTTCTGCAGTTGTTTCATTGTATATTGTAGTGTACAAGAGAGAAGGCAGAAAGATGGGTACCATTAAGAAGAAACCTGATGAGGAGCTTTGGTACCATCGAATTGTTAGAAATTTTGTTCTTCCGCGGGATGCGGATCTGTCTGTTCAGCCTGCTGCTGGCGCTGGTAAGCTATGTGTATTTTGGTTTACTGTTTTGCTTTTTCTCTTCCTTCTTTTTTTTGTTGCGCGTCTAAGTAAATTGTACTTTGTGATTTCGTAGGTGAGTTGTCAAATTTGGGCATAGGCCCTGAGAAGAAGAGGCGCGCAACGACTTCTATTTCTGCGCCGAAGAAGAACAAAACTGATAAAGCTCAATCTTTGAAGACAAAAAATGTTGGAGGAGAGAAGAAAGGTATGCGCCATTCCTCTGACTCCTGGTGTGATTATGTGGTGGTTTCTGACTCTTTGGAGGGTCTTACATCTACAGTTACTGTTAAGAGGCCAAAACCTGAATCGAGAGATACTGCTGATATCCCTCCATCCAACCCAAATGATCCCATTGACTTGGAATCTAGCCCTGAACACTTAGTGCTGAGGAAAACGGGCAAAAGAAAACAAGTTGATACTGACGCTGAGGGTCCGCCCTCAAAGAAAATCCAGCGGAAGAAAATTACCAGGAAGGGCAATCTGGATGCTTTTATTTCGGAATCTGCTCCTAGTAAGTGTTGTCTTTTGCTTTTCCTCCTTATGTGTATCAGATATTTACAGGTTTTGTTGTTTTTCCCAGAAACCCCTGTTTCCCCTGTTCCCACAGAGCCGCAATCTGTGGTTAATGAAGAGCTTCCACCCACCCCTTCGCGTGCTTCTGTTGTTGACCAGTTAAAGACTACGGAGGTTGCTGATGGTGATGTGGAGAAGACTGTTGAGGCTGATAGGCCTGTTGATGTTACTGCAGGTGATGAAAATGTTGTTAATCCAGGGGTTGTGGATGGTGCTGAGAATCCACGAACCCTTGAAATTGTTGCTCAGGACCTGGGGAAAGAACAAACTGCTGACAAAACTTCAACTTTTTCCCCTAAACCTTCTGATGTTATGCCTGAGCGTGTTGAGAAGGTTACTGTTGAGCAGCAAAGCGCGTTTTCTGATGCGGGCCCGAGTTCTCCAATCCGCCCAGAGGAAACTCTGGGGGATTATTACTATAGAACTTATTCAGAAAAAGATGCTTCCGAGCCCCATGCCCCTGTTTGGAACTTGAGAAAAGGTGACACTTTCTCGGATTGGCGCGTGTGCCGAGACTGGTTGCAGGGAATATTCCCGCCCGGGGAGATCAAATTCCAAGAAAGCCGGTTTTGTGAACAAGCTTACCTTGAGGAGACTGCTTCTCATGTTTCTACCACTCATCGTATAGTACGTGAGTGGCATAGTATGGATAAGGATTGGGAAGCTTTTAGGGTATCCCAGAAG
This sequence comes from Helianthus tuberosus, assembly GCA_030545235.1. Classification (NCBI taxonomy): domain Eukaryota; kingdom Viridiplantae; phylum Streptophyta; class Magnoliopsida; order Asterales; family Asteraceae; genus Helianthus; species Helianthus tuberosus. The sequence continues at coordinate 47,506,734 of CM060420.1, forward strand.
AAGGTTGCTAGTGACGAGAAACGCTTAGCTCAGCTGAAAGCTCAATTGGAAACTGATCGAGCCAAGTTTGAGGCTGATCGTAAAACCGAGGAATGGTCTGTTACTGGCTGGAAGAGGAAAGTGGAAGCAAAAGCTGCCCTCCTTTCCGAAGAACGCAAAAACTGGAGGAGAATTTGCGAAAAAGATAATGCTGAGAAGGTAAATCTTCGCAATGTTATTAATAATCTCAAGGCTGAGATTGAAAAACTGAAGAGACAGGATGCGGAGATAGAAAGGTTGAAAAAGGAGAAAGCTGATGCAGAAGTTGCGCTAGAAGAAGTGCGTTCTCATAGGGAGCGCAGTGAGCAACGAGAGGTACAAGCTTGCGCCACTCTTGCTCTTAGAGATAAAGAGTTGGAAGAACTTACTGCTTTGCTTTCTGAACAGGAACAACTTAAAAAGGATCTGGAGCTTGCGCATTCTGAAAAGGCTGAAACCTCTCGCCGTTTGACCGAAACTGAAGAAAAGTTGGAAAACTCTGAAACGGCACGAGCCACGGCGGAGAGCGAGCTTGAACCTTTAAAGAGTGATATGGCGTGGCTAAAAGATCGTGGGATTTCTTGTGTAAGTTGCTTGCCCCCTTTTTTTTCTTTTTTGTGGGCTTGTTTATGCGCCTTCTTGTTATTTACCTTTACCTATTTTCATAGGTTGCTGAATCAGTGCTGAATTCTGAGGAGTTGGATAAAACCGTTGCGCGTTTAGTTGTTGTTTCGCGAAGAGATGGGTACGCCCAAGGTTATGCTGAATGTTCTCATCATGTAAACAGTGCTTTGAAGGTTGATTGGGATATCAGCAAATCTGCAACTCACGACGTGAATACTGGTAATACACTTGCTGCTTTAAAGGCATAATTTAACAACTTGCAACTCCCGGTTATGGATCTGATAAATGTTGCGCTGCAATCTGATGATCACGTAGCACAACTAAAGGAAATCTTTCCGGATGAGGGTGAAGATTTGGCGTAGGTTGAAAATGTATTGAACAATTTTCTTGTAATATTTGGGATGTATATCCCTTTTTTTTGTTGGTGCGCTGTTGTGCAAGTAACTAAAACACTGCCGTGTTTGATAGTTTTTAGGGGCGTATCTGTACGCTAAGAATAGTTTGTCATGTTTTTCTTTTTACAATATCTTGCATGAATACGATTACTTTTATTGAGTAAGGCGAATAAAGTTGGTATAAAGCTCATGCGTGAACTTATGGTCGATTGTGACGTAATCACTGACCGTTCATGAGGCTTTGTTTTGTAGTTACCATAATGTTTTTGCGCTTACTAAAAGAAATTGCATGCACTTTGTAAGAAAAACATCCAAATAATAGAAACTTTGCTATTTTATTTAGGGATATAGCACAGAGGCTATTACAAAGTTTACTAATATAATTATATGAAACTTAACTTACTCTCTAACTTTCCAGCTTCATTTGATAGATCATGTTTTCCCGCGGGGAATTCATAGAGTTGTCTCTTAAGTTTTCGCCCTTTTGCTTGGACCCTCCTCACCCCGAGTTATCTGCTTTATTTCTTTGCGCACATTTTGGAGCAAATGTGTGAGCTCGCCGCTCTTGAGGGCTTTTTCTATTTCTGTGCGTAAAGAAATGCAGTTGTTAGTGGTATGACCGTTGTCCTTGTGATACTCGCAATATATGGCAGGGTCTTGTCCACGCTTATTTTTCATGGGGATCAAAGGTTTGAATTGATAGTCTTCAGTACTCAAAACTTCCGCCGGGGTCTTAGTTAAGGGAGTCCACTGTCTCTCCCTATTCTCCTGTTTGGTCTCACTCTGCGCGGTAAGTTTGTTGATCGTTGCTCGAGCATCTTCAGACGAATGATTTGTCGAGCCAGAATCATGCCATGACTTCTTAAACTTTCTCCCGCCAGTGGAGCCTAAGTCCGCGGGTCTATTATGTGGTGGCGGCGGCCTATTAGTGGTAAGATTTTTTTCTGTTTGCGCATAAACTTTTGCTGCTTCCATTACTTTCTCCCAACTTGTTGGGAGTCCTTCCGTTCCAGATAAGACCTTGACCATATCGTCGCATCTGACCGCGTATTTGAATTGTGCGCGGATCAGTTGCTCATGGACTCCCCCGATCTCCAGTACCTCCTTATTATATCGGGTGATAAAGTCTTCCAGACTTTCGTCGTCATGACGCCAGATATTCATGACATCTGATGTGTCTTGAATGGATCGTCGTTGTTGACTGAAATGCGTTAGAAACTTCTTGCGTAGGTCTTTCCATGATGTGATGCTTCCGATGGGTAAATTATCGAACCAGATTCTTGCAGCGCCAGTAAGTGTCTGCAGGAAGATGGCACCATAATGGTAGAGTCCAGCCACCTACTAGCCCTGCGCTTGTAAAAACCCTCAGGTGGTCATCAGGGTCTGTCAGCCCATTAAATTTACCCACGTTGGATGGTAGTTTAGCTTTCTCAAGTGGAGCTAAAGCTATTTCCATGAAGAACTTTGAATTTCCCGCTGCTTCTGCAGGGCGGTAAATCAAATTATAGTTGTGTTCAGCCTCAGGGTTATAAACCGCACGAGGTCTGCATTTGTTGTAATTGGGCTGCAATCGGTTAAACACGCTAGTATTTTCACTCACACGGTAAGTTGCATCAGATTCATCGGTGTGGGTGTTCCGTTGAGGACCCAACCTAGTGTGAACTGATTGTCTTCGGTAAGGGTGTGATTCCCGTTGATGGCTCTCGGATTGGGTATACTCATATCTCGATGGAGATCTGGAATATACCTCTACATCTTCGACGTGAGAGGGGCCCTCACGTTGAGAAACATGAGCACGAGATCCTGGCCTTCTCGGCTGAGTTTGAGGTGCAGTTTGTGGTGCAGTTTGTACACACAATTGTGTGTATACTGCATTCAGAGCCACTTGAGACCTGACATACCAGGAGATTGGAGTTTCTCCTGGAGGCAGAATTGAGTGAACAGGGTTTTCTGGTAACACCCCTGGAGTGACAGGTTCATTTACTCGATTGGATTGAACCTAATTGTCATCTGAGGCATCCTATGGAATTCCTTCAACCTGAAAATTGTTTACGATGTTCGGCCGAGGGCCGGTTTGCCGATGAGACGACGTTTCTTCCATATGCAAATGGAATCAACAAGGTAGATAAAAAACGAGAGAAAATTGGATGAAACAGAGAAAAACGGTGAGCGCCAATGAAGAAACACTAGATAAACGACTGGGATCGAAATATCTAGGGGGTTTGGATCTGCATAAAGGGGTTTGTTCTCTCTAATTTGACCTGATTATGATTGACCTTCTTCTCCGATAAAACTCTGCAAAAAAGAAGCACCGTTAGCCTCGCCAAGGGGAGAAAGGGGTTCTCTCCTTGACTCGACTCCGGTGTGAGAATAAGTATGGGTTATGAAGAAGAAGATGTATTGAAGAAGTGTGTGTAACTTCTTTTCATACCTGAATTATCCTCATATTTATAGCCGGGAGTTTTTGGGAGGGAAAATATGTTATTGAAAAGTTGACGGAAGATGCTAACGTCGTAGCGGTTATTTTCCTCCATCGTTAATTCTTGTGATCCGACGTGAGAGCATACGGATCGTTGTTTAGATCAAAGGCTGGGGAATTGCCACGTGGAAAGTGGACAAGTGATGATTTCTTTCTATTTACATGCCATCACCGTGACTCTAAGGGAGGTTGGGGAGATGACACGTGGCCCAGACGGTTGTAACCGTCTGAGTGGTGCACGATTAAGTCTTATAGAAGATTACTGTTGTAATCTGGTGTGATTCTTTACCATGCGGTATCAGTTAAATAATATCCAAGCCTGGATATTATTAAGTGGGAATGCCTGTCTTAGGATTTTCATCCCTTATGAAAGCGCAAGGATTTATGATTTCCTTTGGCGCGCAGGTGTTGTCTGCTATCTGCCTTAAGCCTTTCCTTTATAAAACCAGTGCGCGGCCGCGCAAGGTAAAAGGAGCTTGAAAGACGAGGTTGTGGTATGGTCCCAAGTACTTATTACAAGGTTTTTGGGACCTTACCCCTTTATCCCTTAACCATAACATTTTTGATGATTCCAGAAGTTAACGTCCATCAGCAGACGAACATGCTGCTTGCTGCAATAAAATCTCTTGGAACCTGTTCAACTTCAACCTGAAATATGACGAATTTGTTTACAGCTAAACTAATTCTCATAAATTTAAAAGCACATAAAACTGTCACTGCTCCTATTAAGCTAGTGTAGATTAACCAGGGGCCCGAACTATGAAAGTGCTAAGTGTGCCTAAAGATAAGACTATGGGGTATGGGCCAGGGGTTGGGGCGTGGGTTGGGTACAAACGCCCAAGTCACCACCCCGGGTGGGCTTGGGTTTCGGCGTGGCCCCTTGGGCGGGGGTTTCAGCCCGGGTGTTGGGCGGGCCTAGCGGTCTTCCGTGGCCGGCTCTCATTGGATGGGTTGGCTAGGTTATAGGTGGCTAGGCTGTTTTTTTAAATTTTGTGTGTATTTTTATAATATTTGAAAAAAAAATTATAACACGTGGCCAACCCACGCGGGCTAGCCACGCCCCGCCATACCGACCCAACATGCAACTGACCAGCGGTGCCCCTCGAAATCCAAGTGTCAACCCATGCCCCAAACCCCCGCCCCACCATACCCCACGGTCTAAGAGAAACATACTACATTATCCGATTTACCTGTGGATTCTGTAGGCATTCAGACATGTCATGAGGGCATAATGAAAATTTCATGATGTTTTTTTGGCCCGTAGAGTAGTCAACCTTCACATGTTCTAGTAGCCTTCATAAAAGTTTGGACCACAAAGGCATCCTTCATATTCAAATAACCTGCATACTAAATAAACAAATCAACAGATAGTAATAACTAACTAATCACACCATAAAACAAAGGAATCATCGGTCATATTCAAATAACTTGCATACTAAATAAACAATAAAAACTCAAAAAAAAAAAAACAAAAAAAAAACAGCTCAAATACAACCCCAGAAAATGGCTATATAATTTAATACAAATGAAATATATACCATTATTCCTCTCTTCTTCATTCACTCAAGCCATAAATCCGTAGCTTTACATTATCACCAGGAACAGCGGACTCAAGATCTCCGGGTACATGAGAGAACCCCATCTTCAACAGATGGCAGTAACCGCCAGGTAGCATACTTCATTACAATTAGCCCTAAATCCGAATTCGTTTCCATTAGCCCTAAATCAAAACCTAAAGATTCCCTACTTTCAAGCCAAAAACATATTTCCTCTCATAAGTCCAGTGCTCCACTTACTTGCATAAGAGCAACACTAGATTGGGGGGACTTGAAGGGGTAAGGTCCCAAAAACCTTGTAATAAGTACTTGGGACCATACCACAACCTCATCTTTCAAGCTCTTTTTACCTTGCGTGGCCGCGCACTGGTTTTATAAAGGAAAGGCTTAAGGCAGATAGCAGACAACACCCGCGCGCCAAAGGAAATCATAAATCCTTTCACTTTCATAAGGGATGAAAATCCTAAGACAGACATTCCCACTTAACAATATCCAGGCTTGGATATTATTTAACTGATACCACACGGTAAAGAATCACACCAGATTACAGCAGTAATCTTCTAGAATACTTAATCGTGCACCACCCAGACGGTTACAACCGTCTGGGCTACATGTCATCTCCCCAACCTCCCTTAGAGTCACGGTGATGGCATGGAAATAGAAAGAAATCATCACTTGTCCACTTTCCACGTGGCAATTCCCCAGCCTTTGATCTAAACAATGATCCGTGTGTTCTCACGTCGGATCACAAGAATTAACGATGGAGGAAAATAACCGCTACGGCGTTAGCATCTTCCGTCAACTTTTCAATAACAGATTTTCCCTCCCAAAAACTCCCGGCTATAAATATGAGGATAATTCAGGTATGAAAACAAGTTACACACACTTCTTCAATACATCTTCTTCTTCATAACCCATACTTATTCTCACACCGGAGTTGGGTCAAGGAGAGAACCCCTTTCTCCCCTTGGCGAGGCTAACGGTGCTTCTTTTTTGCAGAGTTTTATCGGAGAAGAAGGTCAATCATAATCTAATCAAACGAGAGAGAATGAACCCCTTTATGCAGATCCAAACCCCCTAGATATTTCGATCCCGATCGTTTATCTAGTGTTTCTTCATTGGCGCCCACCGATTTCTCTGTTTTTTCAGTTTTATCTCATTTCGATTCAGTTTCCCCATTCTCTGTTTTCATATGGCAGAGAATTCATCATCTCACCCATCAGGCCCTCGATCTGAGTTCAAGGGTTCTACAACCCAAAATACTCAGATCGACGGAATCATGGGAGTCAGCGAAAGCAGCAGTCATTCAGACATAAAGGATTTATCAGATCAAATCATAGAGAGATCTCCAGAATACTGGGTTAATAGATGCCAGATTGGTTTAAACACAATTTTCATACAAATTGTCAGATCTGAGTCCCCAAATATCAGATCTGGTGGTGAAATTAACGCTGTAGTATTGGACCCACAGACACCCTGTCAATGGGACATCCAATCAAACAGTTATGTCGAAATACGTCAACAATCAAGAGATATCAACCATCAGAAAACTAAACCAGAACAAACAAACATGGTACAAGGAGGCCCTTCACGAAGGCCAAACAAACGACGCCATGATCAGCATTGGATGGAGCAGCAAGTCGTGTTTCCAGTTGTTCCTGGAGGCCATCAGGAAGAACGACCAGTAATTATTACTGGCATCTTCGGCCACTACCGAAGGGATTATATGTTTATAGATCCAGGAAGCTCGATGGATATCATATACGAACAGTGCTTCAAGCAGCTCGATCCAGAAGACAAAGCACGCCTAAAGCCGGTCGATTTTCCTCTCACCGGATTTTGCAATGAAGCGGTATTCCCGTTAGGGCAAATAGCATTCCCTGTGACCCTATCTGATGGCGAGCACTCGCGTACGGTCACAGTAAATTTCATGGTCATGCCAGCAACATCACGCCATGATGTATTGCTCGGAAGAAGATCATAGAGAGAATTCAGCATGATCACCTCTATTCCACATGCTGCATGTGGATTTCCAACAGAAACCGGAGTGGCAATTTTATACTCAAGTAAAGAGGTCATATACGTGGACGATGAGCCACCAGCAAAAGTGGCCAAACCCTCAGCATCAAATGAGCCAGAAAAATGGGTTCTAAACAAAGAATATCCAGAACAGACCATTCTGCTGGGACATGTGATGTGTGTAAAATGCAACATATAAATTACATCAAATGAGTCATAAAACTAACCCTTTTTAAGTACTAATATTGGAAAAAGAGTGTTTTTGTCTTCCTTTTGTATTTTCAGGATTAAATGAGCTCAAAAAAGCAAAAGAAGCAAAAAGACAGCTAAATCCAACATAAATACAAGGAAAGGAACATTAGTGGACTGCCCGACCCCTCAACGGCACCTTCCAAAGCAAAAAGGAGAAGACAGAAGGCTGAACACGCCCCGTGCTCAGCCAGCACGGGGCCGTGCCCAAGAAGCAGCAGAAAAGACAAATCCATAGAAGCTTCTATTGCCCATCACGGGGCCGTGCTCAGCGGACACGGGGGCGTGTCGAAAGTACAGCAGGCGCATTTATTGTAATTGCGAATTACAATTAATGAGGAGAGAGATTGTCAGACAGACACGGGGCCGTGTCCAGCGGACACGGGGCCGTGTCCAGCACTCTGTTCAACCTATAAATAGGAGTGCTTGGATTCATTTCATCTCATCCCTTGGCACACCACCTCTCTCACACTTCATCCACCACCCACCACCATCACAACACCATCATCCACCACCATCATCCATTGTCCATCGTAGAGTGTGTGAGTCGTCTCGGGATCCAAGATTGATCGTAAGAGTTCTTGACAATCAAGGCCATGTTTGCCTAAGTCTCTTACATCACTTGGTGAAGACAAAGTGTCTAGTATAATACTTTTTATTTCTAATCTTTTGCACTTTTTATTTGGTTTTGTATTAATGACTTTAATAACTAGTTACTTATGTTGAAGGTGATCTTTCCTTATCGTTTGTCCGTGGTGTCTTGGCATTATTTTACTGTCTATATAAAATAAAGGATTTTCACCATTCATATCTCCACGGTCTATATGGAGGTATGTTGGCTACCTGGTAGGGGGTTAAGGGAACGGTTTGGTAAAGGTCTTGCCATTGTTCAGCGTTTAGAGGTCCTGCAATGGACCTGGGTCAAATTTAGTAGGACCTCCTTCAATACTTCACGGTATTGGATGGCGGGGGTCCAAACTCTTTGATCCCCTCATAAGTTAACTACTATTAATACTATAACCCGGCTATTTAGGACTGTATCCCTGCTGACTCAGACTACTTAGCCGAGGGTAACGTCACCGCCAAAAGCGGGGCCTACCACAATACTGCATTAATAACTTAATTCATTATCTTCCAATAATCCACCACTTTAGGATTGTATCCCTGCTGACTCAAACTACTGGGGTGAGGGTAACGTCACCTTCAAAAGAGGGGCCTACTACAATAACTAAGATAATCTCTTAATTATGTGCAAAAGTGCGGAAATAATCAAAGGTTATACTAGATACGAGTCGGAACCAAGTGATTCATCTTGTCTATCTGTTTTTCTTTTATTTTTATTTTCAGCATTTTAGTTAGCTTTTAATTTTCTTAGTTTAAAACATTTTTCTAAACTTTTATTTTGGTTAGACGTTGAGGATAAACCGGTACTAAAAGCTCTTGTGTCCTTGGACGACCTCGGTATCTTACCAACGCTATACTACACTCAACGATAGGTGCACTTGCCCATATGTGTGTTTAGTGTTAGTGAAATATCGTGTTTTATAAATTTAAAACTTGGCTAAAATAAGTGTTAAAAAGGGCTTAAAATATACACCTAATATATACGACACTTCACACGCATCAACATGCCATTTCCCCAGCAACTCGGATACAATTAAAAGAATTGTTGTCTAACAACAAAGACATATTCGCCTGGTGCCCAGCAGACATGACTGGGGTTCCATGCGATATAGCACAACATTGTCTAAACATCAAACCCTCAGCAAAGCCTGTTGCGCAGGGAAGGCGCACCTTCAGCGAAGAGAAAGCAAAGGCCATGGACGAACAGGTGACAGAGTTACTTAATGCCGGAATCTTGCGCGAGGTTCAATACCATACATGGGTCACCAACCCAGTAATGGACCAGAAACACAGTGGCGGATGAAGAATGTGCGTCGACTTCAAAGACCTGAATAAAGCGTGCCCAAAAGATTGCTACGCGCTTCCTGAGATAGACAAAAAAGTCGACTCTCTAGCATCATTCGGATGGAAGTGCTTTCTTGACTGTTACAAAGGCTATCATCAGGTCCAGATGAAAGAAGAAGACGAGGACAAGACTGCATTCTGCACAGATAAGGGCATCTTCAGTTACACCAAAATGCCCTTCGGCTTACGCAATGCAGGCGCAACTTACCAGCGCCTAATGGACACGGTCTTCAGAGGAGACATAGGCAAAACAGTCGAGGTATACATGGATGACCTCGTCATCATGAGTCACGAGGAAGAAACAATGCTTGCAAATATCCAGCGCACGTTCAATTCTTTGCGCAGCGTAAACTTAAAGCTCAACCCAACAAAGTGTTCTTTCGGAATGGAAGAAGGGAAGTTTTTGGGTTTCATAGTCACAAGAGACGGTTTTAAAGTAAACCCGGAGAAAGTGCAGGCAATCCAGTTAATGCCATCACCCGCAACAGTAAAAGAAATGCAAAGGCTCGCCGGACGTCTAGCAGCCTTGAACAGATTTTTAGCAAACCATGCGGCAAAGTCATACCCATTCATCAGCACGCTGCAAAACTGCGCCAAGAAAACCCACTTCCAGTGGACACCCGAAGCGGAAACAGCCTTCAAGCAAATGAAGGAATGTTTGATTCAGTTACCAACGCTGACAGCGCCACGAGAAAAGGAACCACTGATCCTATATTTATCTGCTGCAGAAGTAGCAGTAGGCGCGGTCTTAATGGTGGAGCGCGGAAACATTCAGACTCCAATATACTATATAAGCAAGATGCTCACTGGTCCAGAGACGCGCTACTCAATGATAGAAAAACTGGTCCTAGCGCTAGTGCATGCATCAATGCGCTTACGTCGGTATTTCTCTGGCCATGTCATCACAGTTCTCACTAATTACCACTTAGGTCAAATCTTATCCAAACCCGATGTCGCGGGAAGATTGGCCAAGTGGGCTATTGAGCTAGGAGGATACAATATCCTGTACAGACCGTGACCAGCAATCAAAGGGCAAGTTCTGGCGGACTTTGCCACAGAAGTTCCCATCGACAAAGTTCAAGAGTGCGAGGCAATCCAGAACCCTGTTCCTGTTTTCGATGATAGAGTTTGGACTCTCCACACAGATGGAGCTTCCAATGACGACAGAGCCGGCGCAGGTCTTCGATTAGTCAGTCCCGATGATCACGAACTTACCTATGCCATACGCTTGGATTTCCGAAGCATGAATAACGAAGCTGAATATGAAGCATTCTTAGCAGGTCTCCGCTTAGCGCTTAAAATGGGGGCAAGAAACCTTGAAGCTAATGTCGATTCAAAGCTGGTGGCCGAGCAAGTTAATGGACACTATGATGCAAAGGGAGAAGCTATGGCGTTATACCTTGAACAAGCTTAGATGTTAATCAGCCAATTCCAGACGTTCAAAGTTAGCCATATAAACAGAAGCGAAAACAAGCACGCAGATGCACTAAGCAAATTGGCCGCTACCAGCTTCAAGCACTTAGCAAAAGAAGTGCATATCGAGGTATTGTCTAATCCTTCTGTTCATCTCAAGCAAGTAAACGTTATAGAAGTCGGGAATCCATCCTGGATGTCTCCGATCATCTTATACCTACAACACGGAAAACTCCCGGAAGGAAAGGCAGAAGCTTGAAAAATCCAACACAAGGCAATAAACTATGAAATGGCGGATGGCGTCCTATACCGGAAGTCATTTATGGGACCATTACAGCGTTGTGTTGACAAAACAGATGCGCAATATCTGGTCAGAGAAATCCACGAGGGTATATGCGGAATACACGCAGGGCCGCGCATGGTCGTGGCAAAAATAATGAACGCGGGATACTACTGGCCGGGAATGCACGTGGACGCAGTAGAATTATTACGGAGATGCGCAGCCTGTCAACGCCACGCACCAAAAACACTCCGACCAAAGAACTCGCTCGTACCGGTCACCTCCGCATGGCCCTTTCAGCAATGGGGCATCGATCTTGTTGGTCCATTCCCTGATGCGCCAGGCGCAGTAAAATTCATCATTGTAGCAGTCGACTATTTCACAAAATGGGTCGAAGCCAAGGCACTAGCCTCAACAACAGCAATGGTAATTCGCAAATTTATATGAGAACATATTATTTGCAGATTCGGATTACGATTGCACATCATCTCTGACAATGGCACTAACTTCGCCTCAGATGATCTTCAAAAATGGTTCAAAGAAATGAAGATTGAGCACAACTTTGCTTCCGTAGCGCATCCACAAGCAAACGGCCAGGTAGAGAGTGTAAACAAACAGATTGTCGATGGCATAAAAGCGCGACTCGGGACAGCGCGCAGAGGATGGGTCGATGAACTCCCCAGCATCTTATGGGCACACCGCACCATGCCAAAAACTAGCACCGGAGAAACACCATTCAGCCTGGTTTATGGATCAGAAGCGGTAATACCATTAGAAATCGGTCTTCCATCACCACGCATGCTAGCTATGGAAAGACAAAACAACGAGCAAGAGCAAAGACTGGATTTAGACCTTCTCGAAGAACGGCGCGAGAATGCCGCCATCACAGAGGCAAGGTACAAATCCAAACTCGAAAAATACTACAACGTGCGCGTCCGCGTGTGCACATTTACTCCTGGTGACTTTGTCTTGCGCGATAATGAGGCTTCCAACGCGGAAAAACCAGGCAAATTAGCACCAAAATGGGAAGGACCATACATCATCAATGAGGTCTTAGGCAAATGGGCATACACCCTAAAAAGACTTGATGGGACACTAGTTCCCCGCACCTGGAACGCGCAGCAGCTGCGCAGGTGTTACATATAAGTCAAACCAGTCCACAAAAATGAAAGCATACAGGCAATGTATTTCTTTATTATCCTTTGTATTACGAGCCTTGCACTCCTATCAATACAAACATCATCTTTACTCATATTACTATTTATTACAAATTGCATATAATTCTTTTGGTTTACGCGAAAACGATGTGGTAGACATTGTACACCTCATGAACAGTCTAAACAAGGCAAACTAACACGCCTTTTAGACAAACGTTCACACATGAGCACAATATCATTTCTCATTCGCCCTACCTACTAAAAGCAATTAAACATATGCAACATATTGTAATTTAAACACAAACTTACATGCACAATAGTGCATCAAAAATATACATATCATCAAAAAGCAGTATAAACAACCATTCACAACGATCAGGACAGTGATCTTCAAAAAGTTTACGGTAGCAAGACCAACATAAACATCAAAAAAGGGGAATACGCAGTTTCCCAAACCTAACCTACTCAACGGCAGGGTCTCCACCAGCAACCGACACCTGATCAAACCGGCGATTCCTCCGACGTTGATACACCAACTGGCATCCTCCTTTCCGAATCATCGGTAAACGAGCCATCAAATCATCAGCAGATAGCACAACGACACCATCATCTACGTCACCCTTTCGCTGAGAAGTTTCACAGTCAGAACCAGCAACCACCGGAGAATAGGGTCGAACGGATCTTTCGCTCCGATAGTCACTAAGGGCGGTGAACTAGAGAGAAGCATGAGGCCCTCAGCAGCCTCATAAACTCTAAGAATATCCAACATGCGACGAGTACGGAAAGAACGCTTCATTTTCCTTTTGCCAAATTAAAAAGGTTCAGATAACCCATCAGATGTATATATAGGCGAGGTAACTCCGGGGAATTAGAAAGGCATGATCACCTGTTAGAGGTCTTTTCCAAACGGCGCTACATGAACAACTGTCATATCCTCATAAATGAGACCTGACAAGCGCCACTACGAATCCCAAGACAAAAAGGAAAAATATCGCAAAAACCATTTTTTTACAAAACTGACGTCACCACATGTCAGGTCATCATTACAAAAGGGTAAAAAAAAAGAGAAAACACACATTTTCCCTAAAAAAGTTTTTAAGCAAAACTCAATCTTCTCATAGAAGACTCTCTATTTTTTGCGCCAAAAAGCATTTCCCTCTTATAAGTCCAGTGCTCCACTTATTTGCATAAGTACAACACTAGACTGTGGGGACTTGAAGGGGTAAGCTCCCAAAAACCTTGTAATAAGTACTTGGGACCATACCACAACCTCGTCTTTCAAGCTTTTTTACCTTGCGCGGCCGCGCACTGGTTTTATAAAGGAAAGGCTTAAGGCAGATAGCAGACAACACCCGCGCGCCAAAGGAAATCATAAATCCTTGCGCTTTCATAAGGGATGAAAATCCTAAGACAGGCATTCCCACTTAATAATATCCAGGCTTGGATATTATTTAACTGATACCACATGGTAAAGAATCACACCAGATTACAGCAGTAATCTTCTAGAAGACTTAATCGTGCACTACCCAGACGGTTACAACCGTCTGGGCCACGTGTTGCAATATCCGCCAATTTTATATGCTATAGGATTTACGCACCGCCCGTTAAACTTGGGGTATTGTTAAGTTAAACATTTACCATCCCGCTATCAATTGGGATTAGGCTATTTTATGCGTTGGATTCTTGGGTTTGATCATAGTGTACGTCAAAATTGCATACTAGTAATTCACATATTGTGAACCATGTTGGATTTGAGTTTTTATTCTATTATGCTATGTAAACAAACTTGTATACTCGCTCATTGCCTTTGCACTGAAACTCTATTTTAATACATGTTGCAGGTTGATTAATGAAGTATGGATGATTGATGAAACAAGTGTAGGGTGGACTAGATACACACCTTTAATCTATTTATCTTTTGTTGATTTGAATTTGAACAATGTTGTTATTTCCATTTTTAAATGTTGCATGACAATTTAGTTCTTGCAATGAAATTCGAGTTTAATTAAATATCGTCACATAGTGTTATGATGTTTTGAGCAATTTGTTCGTCTCATCCCGATGTTTCCGCCATCGGTTGGGGTGTGACAGATTGGTATCAGAGCCATAACTATAGGGAATTAGGAAAATTGCCATGCTTTTGCCCTAATCTATAGTTTTAGGAATTTTGCCTCTTATGTGTTGTTTAAAACTTTTGTACTCTACCATGCATGCTTCCTAGCTACACTTCTTGTTGATTAAATTTATATGCCTTTCCTAAGGTTAACATGAATACACTTTTGTTTATTTATACTCTTGTAACACAAACGAGACAACTTTACCAAAATAGGCGTGAAACCCACAATTTGGTAAATGACTCTCATTCTACCTTGAACTATTTCTTTTTGCACGAAATCACACCATGAAGCTAGGAGTGAAATCCACAACTAAATGGTAATTTCCATTTCAACTCTAGTGGACCCTTGTCATAGTGTCGAAATTTTATTTTGACCCGACAAGTACCAACCACATTTAGGGTACGAAATCATCAAGTTAGGGGTGAAACCCGCACCTCGTCGATTTAGTCCTATTCCTCGATTTTCAATCTCGCCAAAGTCCCGATTGTTTCAATCGATTAGAGATGTGTAGTAACTGGAAGGGTAAGATACCGTTAATCGCTTCTCGACGAGAGTATCTTACCTATAGGCCAAAGCACATTTTCTCTAATTCGAAAGGACTTTCGACCCACTTTGGAATAGTCGACGTTTCTCTACCCGAAACAATCCTATGTTTTATTGAGCCTTTCTTTTATGTATCTCAATTTATATGTGATTTTATACTTGAACGTTCGTCCATTTCAAAATTTCGTTTTAATCATTTCGCACGTTATCGCAATCACAAACAATAATAATCCCTCGTGAACAAACTAAATTTACAATGCTTTCATTTATTCATGCTATACTATGTGGAATTCATGACTATGCTATGTGAAACTTCTAAACTCTTTATGCTATGTGAATCAATTTGAAACTTTTATGCTATGTGACACTTTATGCTATGTGAATCAACTTATGCAAACGATTTTTCTTAAACAAACATTATGATCAAGTCTCACCTATTTGTTCTTTTGAATCTTAGATGTCTTCTCGTCACTCGAACTCGTCTAAGAAGTCAAAGTCCCGTGCTACGAAGAAGATCTTGGCTTTCATGGCCGATCAATTTGCGCGCGTCATTCCAAAGGTCATTTCCGAAATTCGAGCTTCTGAAACTCCGAACTCCTCCGTCGACTCCAAGGTCGAAATACGCAAGCCCGCTTCGTTCAATTTCAAGCACTTTTCATCGTGCAATCCCAAACCATTCACTGGCAATGATGGGGTGACCGCCATGCTCGAGTGGTTCGATAGCATAGAGGTCACGTTCATTAACAGCGATTGCCCTAATGAGCTCAAAACGCGTAGTGCGACTGGGGTATTCCAAGCCCGAGCTCTCGAATGGTGGACGAACGAGAGGAACATTCGTTCAAACGAACTGGCATATGCATTGGCATGGGAAGAAGTAAAGGCCCTGATGATGGATGAGTTTTGTCCTCCGCATGAACAACAAAAGTTGGAGGAAGAATTTTGGGCACTCAAGCAAGTGGGAGATGAGAACCTAGCTTACACCACCCGTTTCAAATGACTTAGCTTCATTGTCCCCCACCTTGTCCTGACCACTGCTCGCAAGATAACTAAATACATCCATGGGTTACCCTCTGCTATGCGCGATACGATCGAGGCTGCCAAACTCGACAATATCGAAGTTGTTTATCGTTTGGCTGCTTCTCTGAATAACAACCGTGTACGCGATAAACAAGCCGCAAACCCCGCTTCTTTCAAGCCAGCCAACCAAATCACCCAACAGTCGAGTGGCAATAGGGGAAGAAGCGAAAGCAATCGAACCCTGTTTGCAATGCGATTGTACCACCCGTTAACCCAAACCCTGCTGCTCCTGATAACACCCAAAAGTCGTACACTGGGATTCACCCCAAGTGTGCCACTTGTAATTTCCATCATCCCGCAAACGCTAGGTGTCGTCGTTGTGACAATTGCAACCGTTATGGACATACCTCCAACTTTTGTCGCTTCAATCAACAACAACAAGCACCACAAGCTCAGCAAGCACAACAGGCTCCACCTGCTCCTCAAAACGCAAGACCCACTAGAGCTTGTTTCAAATGTGGAGACGCCAATCATCTTCGTCCTCAATGCCCACTATGGAATCAAGAGCAACTACAACCTCCTCGTGGACGCTGTTTCAATCTTAACGCGAACCAAGCGCGCAACGACAATAATGTCGTTAACGGTACGTTCCTTGTTAACCATCTTTATGCTTCGATACTATTTGATACTTGTGCGGACAAAAGCTTTGTGTCCTTAGAATTCGAATCATTGTTAAATTGCACGCGCTCTAAACTACCTAAGTCGTTTTCCGTTGAAGTCGCCAATGGCAAGTCCATCTTAGTCGATTCCATTCTTCGTGATTGTCGTCTTACTCTTAACGAACACGTCTTCCCTATTGATCTCATACCTATGCAACTGGGTAGTTTCGACGTCATCATAGGCATGGATTGGCTTCAAAAGAACCATGCTGAAATCGCTTGTCACGAGAAGTAAATTCGTTTACCCCTTGCTTCTGGTGATGTTTTACACGTCTATGGAGACCGGCCTTCAAAGGGACTGAAGTTGATGTCCTGCACACAAGCGAACAAATACTTACGCAAACAGTACTTTGCCTTTTTAGCCCACGTTGTGGAAGAAAAGGGCAAGGGAAAGAGTTTAAGTGATGTTCCAGTGGTGCGCGACTTCCTTGATGTCTTTCCTGAAGATTTACCTGGTCCTCCTCCACCTCGATCCGTTGACTTTCGCATTGACCTCGTACCTGGTGCGACTCCTGTTGCCAAGGCTCCTTATCATCTTGCACCTTCTGAGATGCAAGAATTATCTACGCAGCTTCAAAAACTCCTCGATAAAGGCTTCATTCGTCCAAGTACCTCACCTTGGGGTGCACCTGTGCTTTTCGTTAAAAAGAAAGACGGCTCTTTCCGTATGTGTATCGATTATCGCAAGCTCAACAAACTCACTGTCAAGAATCGTTACCACCAACTTCGGGTTATCACCAACTTCGGGTCCTCGAAGAGGACGTACCCAAAACCGCTTTTCGCACTCGCTATGGACATTACGAGTTCGTGGTTATGCCTTTTGGTTTGACCAACGCACCCGCTATGTTCATGGATCTAATGAATCGTGTTTGTAAGCCCTATTTGGATCGTTTCGTGATCGTCTTCATTGATGATATCCTCATTTATTCTAAATCTCGAGCCGATCATGAACGTCATCTTCGTCTTATACTCGAGCTCTTACGTACTGAACGCTTATACGCTAAGTTCTCTAAATGCGAGTTTTGGATTAAAGAAGTCCAATTCCTTGGACACGTTGTTAGTGAAAAAGGAATCCATGTCGACCCTGCAAAGATCGAGGCTGTAAAGAATTGGGCCGCGCCTAAATCTCCTTCCGAAATCCGTTCTTTCTTAGGATTGGCGGGTTATTACCGTCGATTCATCTCGAATTTTTCAAAAATCTCCGTTCCCCTTACTTCGTTGACCCAAAAAGAGAAACCTTTTGCTTGGGGTCCTGAGCAAGAGGAACCCTTTCAGACTCTCAAGGACTTGCTTTGCAACGCTCCTATTCTTACTCTTCCTGATGGAAATGATGATTTCGTAGTGTATTGCGATGCATCGAACCGTGGTCTTGGTTGCGTTCTCATGCAACGAGGCAAGGTCATCGCTTATGCATCTCGTCAACTCAAGATACATGAGAAAAACTATACTACCCATGACCTTGAACTTGGCGCAGTTGTTTTTGCGTTGAAGATTTGGCGACACTACCTTTATGGTACTAAGTGTGAGGTTTTCACGTACCACAAGAGCCTTCAACATATCTTCGACCAATAGGAACTGAACATGCGTCAACGTCGTTGGGTGGAATTGTTAAACGACTACGACTGCGAAATCAAATACCATCTAGGTAAAGCGAATGTAGTAGCTGACGCCCTTAGTCGCAAAACACATATGAAGGGTATTCGTTGTCTCCAACTTGTGAACGATCTTCCACGCCGCATTCGCGAAGCTCAATACGCCTCTATTAACGAAGGTAACTTCCATATTGAAATACGAGGCGCTAAAGAACACGATCTCGTCTCCAAGGCCGATGGTATCCTATACCTCGACAATCGTGCCTGGGTCCCTGATCTCAAAGAACTTTGAGACTTCATCATGAACGAGGCACACAAATCCAAGTACTCAATTCATCCTGGTGCCGACAAGATGTATCATAATCTACGTACATCCTATTGGTGGCCTGGTATGAAGAAAGACATTGCTGTTTACGTCTCTAAGTGTCTCACGTGTTCAAAAGTCAAAGTCGAGCATCAACGACCTTCCGGTCTACTCGAACAACCTGAAATCCCCGTTTGGAAATGGGATAGCATCGCGATGGACTTCATCACTAAACTCCCTCGTACATCTTCTGGTCACGATAGCATTTGGGTGATCATCGATTGTTTGACCAAGTCCGCTCAATTCATTCCTATTCGCGAAGATTTCAAGGTTGAACGACTTGCTCGCATCTATACCGATGAAGTCATACGACATCATGGTATTCCTCTCGACATCATTTCTGATCGCAATGGTCGATTTACTTCGCGTCTCTGGCAAACCTTTCAGTCCGCTATGGGTACTCATTTGAATCTCAGTACGGCTTTTCATCCTCAAACGGATGGACAGACTGAACGTACTATCCAAACCCTAGAGGACATGCTCCGTTCGTGTGTCATCGACTTTGGTGGTAGTTGGGATGTGCATTTACCTTTGATCGAGTTCTCGTACAACAATAGCTACCACTCCAGTATTAAAATGGCTCCATTCGAGGCATTGTATGGTCGCAAATGCCGATCTCCTTTAAACTGGCATGAAATTGGTGACAAACATTTTACTGGCCCTGAGATCATACAAGAAGCAACAGACAAGATTCACCAAATCCGTGATATTCTACTCAAAGCTCGAGAACGTCAAAAGGTCTATGCTGATAAGGGACGCAAACCAATGGAACTCAACGTTGGAGATCATGTTCTACTCAAGGTGTCTCCTTGGAAAGGAGTGGTTCGGTTTGGTAAAAAGGGAAAGCTTGCCCCTCGCTATGTTGGTCCTTTCAAGATACTCGAAAGGATTGGTGCGGTGGCTTATCGACTCGATTTACCTCAAGAGCTCAACAATGTTCATCCAACGTTCCATGTCTCAAATCTAAAGAAGTGTCACGCTGAAGAAGGACTCCAAGTCCCTCTCGAAGATCTCCAAATAAACGACACCTTGCATTTTGTGGAGAAACCCGTCGAAATCATGGATCAAGGAGTCAAGTTATTGAGGCGCAGTAAAATTCCTATCGTCAAGGTTCGATGGGAAGGTAAACGTGGCGCTGAATTTACTTGGGAACTCAAGAGCGAGATGAAAAAGAAGTACCCTCATCTTTTCCCTACGTCTTCCTAAATTTCAGGACGAAATTTCCTAAAGGAGGGGAGACTGTAACGCCCGGCTCTTTTGTACTTTCCATTTATAGAAAGTTTTGTTCGTATTTCTATTTTTGGAAATCTTGTATTCTTGTAATCGACTTTTCGTGGTAATTGTTGTAAAATCTAATACTTGGATCATAAATAAAATTCGTATTTCTTTTCACATTCTACATATTCATACATACTCATACAATCGAATTCATTGTACATCAAATCCTTATTCGTGATTCATACGCATACGGTACTTATTTGTGATACATGTCCATGCTTGTCCTTAAATGGTTGATACTTAAAAACCCCCCAATAATATGCGTATTTACACAACGGTTAATCATCTAATATGTGACATATACTTGTCACTTACAAACATATTACATACTTATACATCACACTTTTTACCTAGTTAAATCATGTTTTATTTCATATTATACCTTGTTACAAGTTTGGGGAAACATTGTTGCATATTATTACACAACTTAATTAATAAAATTACTCATTATAAGGTTTAAAAAAATAAATAAATAAAGAAATGTGGCAGCCCCAAATCAACAAAATTCAGCCCCATATGGTTGGGTTTTGTGGGCTTGTTTAAAGGTTTAACCCATTCTAAACACTTCCAAAGCCCAAGCCATTGAAACCCTAATCCCTTCCCTATATAATAAACACTTCCCCACTCCTTATTCCACTTTTACAAGCCTCCAAACACTTCAAAAACATCTCAAAACCGTAGCTGAGTTTCCACTTTCGGCCAGATTCAGCAAGCTTCACAAAAGTGAGCATAACTCACTCATTTCTTGTCCGTTTTAGCCCATTCTTTTTCCTATGTGCTTGGATTTTCCTTAGCTTCGATTCCATGGGTTTTTCACAGTAAATAAGTCCCTGGAACTCCGGCAAAAAGGCTCCAAAGTCCACTGATTGTTTTTGTTTTCATGAAATCTTTGTTAAACTTAACCAAACTTGAGTTTTCTCATCTCAAACCTATGTCCTAATGCTTACAACCTCTCTTATGGTTGGTTAAGCTTAAAAACAAGGTTGAGATACTATAAATCAGAGGTTAAAACCTCAAATACTTTCTGTTTTTTTTAGGGTATTTCACCCACAAGTCATGTTCAAGCTTAGTTCTTGATGAGAAGTGATTATGGAACAACTTGGGTTGTTCCAACATAAAATCCTCACATGATTTGATGATTTCTCTTAGTTTAGATTAGTTACATACTTGTGTTAATCCTAGTTCTTGACCCTCCTTGGTTGTCTTTACATCAAGTGAAGTGGTGAACATTCAAGGGGTCCCTAAATGGAAGCATGTTCTTCCTACCCCATACATGACATCCATGAATAACTCGAGGTGCCTAAATGAAGATCTTAATCTTCTACCTCCTACTTGAATTATTGGACCTAATAATATGTAATACTTAACCTAAATATATATATACACACTCATTCGAATCTTTAATGTTAAACTTGTGTTTATATGTTAAAGTAGTAGAATACCATCTAAGACTTAACACTCCAAGTATGATTCTAATGGGCATATTACCCATGAAATACAATATAACCCTAGTGGTTACATAGTGTCATATAAGAGTATAAGTTAAAGATGATTATTTTGATATCATACTCTATGTTATGTTAAACTCCAAATAATAATCTTCCGTTGTACGCCAAACTCACACACCTACGTTTCCTCGTGTAGAAGGACTAGGTGCTCCAAATTAATCCATCCACCAACTCACTCGCGGGATTTCAAGTAGGAAAGCTTGCAACCACCGTGAGTATACTCGATCCCTTTTTCCCTTTTACACTTTGGGTGCAACATGTTTTACTATTAAACTACACTTAAACTTATTCTTATGCAATGCACAAAATAATACATTATATATGAATACTTTGATACATCTTGATGCTTGATAATACTCATATTCCAAAAAAAAAAAAAAATGGAAACTTATCATCAAGATAGGGGTGATTCCCTAACCTTGATGATTAGCTACACTCACTTTCCAACTTCACCAATGAGCTAGGGGTGATTCCCTTACCTCGGAGGTAGTTACCAACTTTTCTTCGTTCTCAAATGATTGAACGTCCCTTTTCAAAAAAAAAAATTGGAATTTATTTCACGTGCATGCTAATATGTTTTACTGGATTCGTGTTACTGGGTTATTCTTATGTGATGAACTTGTCCTTTAACCCACACCTTAACATGTATAGCACTATGCGTAGTGCTATAGGAGTAGCGCACCACCCGTGAACGAGAGGTCATGTTAAGTCATTCAATTGCGGTACACGCAGGGCCGGCCCAAGGGTAAGCCAAATGAGGCTTGGGCCTTGGGCCACCAAAACTATAGGGCCTCCATTATTTGATGAAACCACAGTCCATTTATAAAAGATTTAGGGTGTGGGTTATTAACAAATTGATGGTTGGCAGTGTAGTGGTTTTGTGTATGTATGGATGTTGGTGAGACTCAGGTTCGAATCCCTTATTCACCATTTTTTTTCTTGTTTTTAAATTTTAACACAATCTTTCAAATAATTACACTTGGGCCCTTCAAGTTTAACTTTCAATTACATACATTTTTTTGGGAAAAAGGCCACAAGATTTTACTTTGCCTTAGGCCACCAAAATGGTTGAGCCGGCCCTGGGTACACGATGGGTTGACCTGTTTATTCACATGCCAGTGATACGTTAATCTTGTTAACTAAGTATGTCATGTGGATTGTTCTAAATTTTTATGCAAATACGTTAATCTTAGATTTCGAGGACGAAATCTCCTAAAGTAGGGGAGACTGTAATATCCGCCAATTTTATATGCTATAGGATTTACGCACCGCCCGTTAAACTTGGGGTATTGTTAAGTTAAGCATTTACCATCCCGCTATCAATTGGGATTAGGCTATTTTATGCGTTGGATTCTTGGGTTTGATCATAGTGTACGCCAAAATTGCATACTAGTAATTCACATATTATGAACCATGTTGGATTTGGGTTTTTATTCTATTATGCTATGTAAACAAACTTGTATACTCGCTCATTGCATTTGCATTGAAACTCTATTTTAATACATGTTGCAGGTTGATTAATGAAGTATGGATGATTGATGAAACAAGTGTAGGGTGGACTAGATACACACCTTTAATCTATTTATCTTTTGTTGATTTGAATTTGAACAATGTTGTTATTTCCATTTTTAAATGTTGTATGACAATTTAGTTCTTTCAATGAAATTCGAGTTTAATTAAATATTGTCACATAGTGTTATGATGTTTTGAGCAATTTGTTCGTCTGATCCCGATGTTTCCGCCATCGGTTGGGGTGTGACACGTGTCATCTCCCCAACCTCCCTTAGAGTCATGGTGATGGCATGGAAATAGAAAGAAATGATCACTTGTCCACTTTCCACGTGGCAATTCCCCAGCCTTTGATCTAAACAACGATCCGTGTGCTCTCACGTCGGATCACAAGAATTAACGATGGAGGAAAATAACCGCTACGGCGTTAGCATCTTCCGTCAACTTTTCAATAACAGATTTTCCCTCCAAAAAACTCCCGGCTATAAATATGAGGATAATTCAGGTATGAAAACAAGTTACACACACTTCTTCAATACATCTTCTTCTTCTTCATAACCCATACTTATTCTCACACCGGAGTCGGGTCAATGAGATAACCCCTTTCTCCCCTTGGCGAGGCTAACGGTGCTTATTTTTTGCAGAGTTTTATCGGAGAAGAAGGTCAATCATAATCGAATCAAACGAGAGAGAACGAACCCCTTTATGCAGATCCAAACCCCCTAGATATTTCGATCTCGGTCGTTTATCTAGTGTTTCTTCAGAACCGATTGAAACCGATTATATATTATAAACCCTAGATCGATAACCATCAATCTAACCTTGAATCGTCACCGCAGATCTTCGCTATAGTTGGAACCGTAGAGGTTCGCCGGAAAATTGTCGGCCGTCACCCTTTTTCCCTTAGAGCATTCTCATCCAATCCATCAAATTATACATACATTCCACTAAAAAACAGCTCCTATATCAATATATTTCCACTAAAAACAAATATTTTTTCTCTCTCATTTTCAATTAAATAATATTATCATCACATTTTTCTCTTTCCTTCACTCACAACCACTTTCAATATATATTAAAAAAATTATACTGGGTGAACAGTGTCCCCCCAAATATACAGATGAACAGTAACATTTTCTCTCTCCTCCACTCACAACCACTTTTTATACCCTTTACAATATAAAAACTCACCCTCACAAGTTTTGATGAATTGGATGAGAATGCTCTTAGTCTCTCTCTCTCCATAGTTGTCTGTGTTTTATAAAGAAGAGAAATGATATGTAGACACGGTGGAGACACCGTACAACAACTTAAACGAATGGAACAACACCATACAACACAATAAAGCTATAAAGCTGATGGTACAACATGTATTGCAATAGAATGTTAAAAATTAGAAGTATATATAATAAGAGAAGAGTTTGTAAAAAAAAAGTGTATAAAAAGTGGGTTGAATTGGAGTTTAAATAGGTGAAAATGTAAATAATAAAAATCGAAATATATTTATATATTTTTTATATTTATAACCGTTGCCCAATGGTACAATTTTTCAAAACCCACAAACTTCACGGCATTTTCAAAGAAACGCCCAACCAAAAAACCCGAAAACGCCCTAGTTGGCGGTGGCCGCGGCGTGTTCCGGCGTTATGGTAAAAAAAAGGGTCACTACGTGCGGTGCCTTACGTTTATATCAGTTTCAGTGATTTCATGTTGAATCCCTATCAAAATTCTTGGCCTCATGGCTTTGGGGTCTTCTTCAAAATTGGCCCTTGTCATAGCCATTTCTAACTCTTGATATTACTTCATTACCTCTAGTCATGAATCTCGTGCGGTGCCTTACGTTTTGTGGTTCATGAGCATTAAGTGTGGTACGGTTGTGAACACTGAGACACTACATGCTCGCAACACTTTCTAGTGGTCATGTCAAGGTCGCACATTCCAAAGTTTATGTTTTGGAGAGAAATCTAGACCCATGTATTTACAAGTCTAAGCCCTCGTCTATATTCAATTTTTCGGAGAGAAGGATTACGCATCTTCAGGCAAAGCACGAGAGAAGTCAGGACAGTGGAGAGAGATGAGTAATCAGGAGCCTATGCTCCAAGAGGGATGTGTTGAGTATAGTTTGAGTGTAACATTCGGTCTCGCACCGCCAATATTGTCCGCTTTGCTCACTAAAAGCTCATAGATTCATTTTTTGTTGCCCAGATGGAGACTTCTTAGGAGATCACCAATCTTGTACTACTCTTATCTAAGCACGCTAAATTGTTTTCTAATAAGATCCGCAACCAATTCGCCAAAACTCGTTGCCCAGTATCTCTCCTGTGGACACAACATAACAAAACTACGTGGCGAGGTTTGCCCCAACATTGTAAACAAAAGGGAATAGAAGTGACTTTGATACCATTTGTAACATTTGGTCTCATACCACACCACGAATATTGTCCAATTTGCTAGAATGAGTTTACAGAAGACTTAGTTTGGAATGACTGAGAGAAGAAAAAAAATAAACAAACAAATTTCATTGCATGTGGACTTCTCATATTGTTATATTGTAAAGTACAGTAACTATGTTTTCCATGAATCTATCTATTCTATTCCAAAACCTCTGAGTTTAACAAAGAATATTGTAATGCTATATTAATTTAAACTTCCTTTCAAAATCCTTGTAGCAAATGCTTCCATACTATCTCATTTAACAAAATCATTTTGACAAGAACCTGAACTCAATTAATTAGCTGGTGCTTGGTGGCCTAGTGTTTGAGATCTCGTATCTATACAAATCTTCATCTTCGATAATCGGTGGTATGCACCATGTCCCGAGAGGAGGACCAACTACCTTCCCACCTGAAAATATGAAAACTCCATAATATGTTTGGGAATTGCAATACCATTAAATACATTTAACAAAGTTAGTCAAATCTATGTTCATCGAGTTGCAACCTTCTTTGGTGGCTTCTTCACATCTTCTTTTGTATTTGAGAGCGAGCTGAGGATCCAAAGCGCTTAGTAAGTAACTGTACTTCTCCTCCGCTTCGGTTATTGATTTTGCCTAATCACATGCCAGTAAAAATAAATAAATAATAACTAACCAGACTCAAGACCTTGGTATTGAGAAGATAGCAAAGTTTTGTAAATCTAACAACTCATTTCAAATTTTGTAGATAGGGTGTGAAAAAGAAGATAACTCACAAGCAATGTCGGTGCAGACGAAGCTCCATATAACCTGACAAACATGCGCAGGATATTAAAATTGTTCTCCAACACATCATCCTGCATCAGACAAGCAATCAAGGACGTGACAGGAATATAGTTTTGGTGAGAATGAGAACCTGTGACTCACCTCATAGTCAAACCTACAGAAAGTGACCAGCAAATCGAATTATTCCCAGGTGAAAGTAAAAGTAGAAAAAGCTTTAGAAAAGGAACGGTACTAACAAGTCATCAGATATTTCAACAAGGAACTCTGATACTGATAGGAATTCCATATGTGTTTCGTTGACCTTCAAGAGAAACCCAATTAGTCTAGAATGATGCGACAAATAAAGCTACTAATTCATTTACCTCTTTGCCGTTCAACTGGTACAAGAGTAGATTCAGCACCCGATAGTCAAAGGACTTCAAATGAATTGCTTTCGTAACGTCCTCTACTTGAATCTATGACATTAACTTAAACTGTTACATGTAATTTTGGGACTACCATCAATACTACATATTTTACCTCTTCTTGTTTTCTTGTTAATGCACAACAGAGCTTTCTTTCTAGAGCCCAGTATTCTTCCCCACACTTTAACTCGTTTCTTATCCTGAAAGCAACAAATAAAATGACACCGTCGAACAAAATGGGAAACAGAAACGTGATTTTCTAACCTGTCAGTATACATCCCATAGCCCTCTAGAAGAGCAGCAAGTTTTCTGAATGTAAAATCACTAATAGGAAACTGCACTAGGTTCTCATTTATGGTGTCCAACTGCACATAATCGAGCGTTTAAAAAAGTTGGTGACATTTTATAAAAGGAGTTCCGTCCCTTCACTTACCTGATAAATGTAACTCTCTGTGAAGGAAAGCAGTGGTAGGTATTTGAATATAGATTCTGCACTGTTAGCATCCATTTCATGAAACATGAAGTAAGATCTGCACTGTTCAATCACATTCATCAAAAAATAGATAAAGAGTCAAATTGCAATAATCTGCAAATGGTAATTCTTACAAAATCTTCTAACGTAGAATTTGCTCGTTGCATCGAATCAAGTGCAACCATTGCCACATCTTCAGAGTCAGTTGGTAACTGTACACTCTTGTCACCATCACAACGCGAGTCAGTAGCAATGCACGCATTGCCTGCAAAAAAAGTATACTCTCCTATAGACAGACAAACCACTAATTTATGATTTTGTTATCTTCTGCAAGCTAGAAAACCACTATCTTCTTTTCAGATACTTCCTTAAGAAAAGTAAAAAGGAAATTCTGTTGAACTGGTCTTTTACCAAAATATATTATTAGCAATAAACCAGCTAGCTAGATGTAGTTAGACCAGACCTTTGTCACAAAGCTGGCATAGTGCTTCCTCAAGAAATGCAGAAGAAATCTATAGATAAAATGAATCCTTTAAAGTTTAATATACAAGAAGAAATCCAAAAAGAATACTAACCTTTGGAAAGTGGTCAGAAATCAATGTGCATTTTTGGTTCATATCTAGTTCACCACATGGTTGCATCTTCAACATCACATTAATAAGGGATGAGAACTTCTTTTAGGTTAAGAGGTAAAAAAATTAAAGCCCAAAAGATAAGACTGAGAAATTCGACAATGCATTTGCAGCACAGATCATGTTGACAACATATAATAAATTATGAATACCATGAAGAGGGTGAAATTAGCAAGGAAACGTTTTGAATCAGCACTGGGACTGGAAGAATCTATTGCGGGCATCATCAACATTACATTCTGCACCTCTTCAAGCTCTTTTAGTTCGTCCATCTCTTTCTCTTTCACCGTCGGGTTTTCAGAAAAGCCCTAATCTTTGTTTCCAACACTTTATAGTTTTATATTTTATTTTACTTTTTTATTGAATTCGTCACACATTTGCCCCTAACCATTACTAGGGTGAAGGGAGTGGTTACCTATTTTGAGTAGGTAAACTCCACATTCACTCAATCAAACAGTGTCACGTTAATTTACCTATTTTTTTTACCTAATACTCAAAAACGTTGGTGATGGTTTACCTATCTTGGATTAGGTAAACTATTATTTTTATTAAAAAAACATAAATAAATGAAAATAGGCGGCTCCCCCTGACAAATTGCCTTCCCCGCATCGGTGAACCTTCACCGCTTCTAGTTCCTCACCGATCGGTAATCTTCATTGGCGACGGAGTTACCGCTCGGTAAACACGTTTGCCGATGGAGTTTTCCGCCCACTCCGTTCACCCTTATGCTGATCCTCAGCATTTACCCATTCAGATGCTGTCAAACAATATCTAAATTTTGGATTTCATAAACTTTAGGTTTTGACACATTTTACTTCAGTTTTCTTGCATTTTGCCTCCCTCCATCAAAGAACCATCATATTATATTTAAAATACTTGTGAAATGACTAAATTACCCTTTTAGCTTTTCAGCCTCCTTATGGTCATTTATAATCACTAAACCAATCAGTTCCCACCAAAATTGAAAACCAACATATAAGATTTTGACTTTTTGAAAGTCAAATGTTCGAAACTCACTACACGAGTTTGACTTTTTTAGAAAGTCAAACTGATTGAAATCACTAACCTGTTTAGATTTTTGCACCCTATCTTATATATATATATATATATATATATATATATATATATATATATATATATAGGAAAAGGATCCGTTAGGAACAACCTTTTATTGCGAGAACCGCGAGAACCAGTGTAAACACAAACAGTAATACCTAAAAAATCTAAAAAAACACCCAATTTTTTTACTATTTTTTTTTGGAAAAAATCGCTATATTTCGTTTATAATAAAAAAAAATTTTTTAAAAAAATAAGTTTTCGAGTAACAGCTATCCATGCACATGTGCATTTGTATCATTTCTTTGACAAATTCTGTAATTCATTACAAATATTAGACAATTGCACTTTCATTTACACTACCACGTGTAATACACTACTTTTTACGTTAACAATATTAGAAATGCACATGTGCATCTATATGTATCAACATGAAATAAGGTGTGTTGGTACACTACTTTCTCTTTCATCTATCATTTCATCCATAATACACAAACATGCACATGTGCATTTTTGTCATTTCTTTGACAAATTCCGTAATTCATTACAAATATTAGACAATTGCACTTTCATTTACACTACCATATGTAATACACTACTTTTTACATTACCAATATTAGAAATGCACATGTGCATCTATATGTATCAACATGAAATAAGGTGTTTTGGTACACTACTTTGAATACATTTTCTCTTTCATTTATCATATCATCCATAATACACTACCATTACCTTCTACCATCCATAATACAATACCATTACCAATATTTTCACTTTATTACATGTATATCAACACCATTTATACCATCTAATCAACATATTACATTATAAATTGATAACTATAATCAAACCATCAGCCAGAATATATAACTAACCAAAAAACATGTATATGGGTCTACTTCTCCATTCAAAATCATAAACTTTTTGTAACAAAACACGTTATATCATGGTTATACATAATGATGCACATGTGCATTTTGAATATTGGTAATGTAAAAAGTTGTGTATTACGGATGGTATTGTAAATTAAAGTGTAATTGTCTATTACTGATAACGTATTACGAAATTCGTCGAAGTAATGGTACATATGCACATGTGCATGGATAACTGTTACTCGAAAAAAAAAGTTTTTTTTTTTTTTTGCTAACTAAATATAGCGATTTTTTTTTAAAAAATATTAAAAAAATTGAGTGCCTTTTGTTTTTTATTTTATATTTTATTTTGTGTTCACATTGGTTCTCGCGGTTCTCGCAATAAGGGTGGTTCTCAAATGAACATTACCCTATATATATATATAATCGTTCTCACCGTTCTCACACTCTGAGACGTTCTCTCCTGATCCTATTCATATATATATATATATGGATATATATATATATGAATATGATCCATACATATAGATATGAATAGGATCAGGAGAGAACGCCTCAAAGTGTGGGAACGGTGAGAACGATTCTCAGCCACAAGATCTTAGTGGTTTGTGGCTGAGATTGATGCGGTGGGATTTTTGTAAATAATAGGGGCCTTAGAACTACCAGGAGGGGCAAAATAGGAAGATCCAAACAAATGTGCACATACTAATCACATGCCATTTCCCCCCATCATATTTAAACGACAATAACTTTTTTATACTGATTATTTTTCGAAAAAAATTACACCATAAAACTCAGCGTTTTTTTATCTTTCCAACGAGTATACTATTGATATACTTTTCGAAAAATAATTAACTGGGTTTTATGGCGTTTTTCTGAACTGAGTGTTTTATGGCGTTTTAGACTAGGTATTTTCATGGCGTTTTTTCTGAAGTAGGTGTTTTTATGGTGTTTTAACTAGGTATTTTCATGGCTTTTTTCTGAACTGAGTATTTTATAGCGTTTTCAACTGAGTTTTTTTCATGACATTTTTCTGAACCGGGTGTTTTATGACGTTTTTAACTGGGTATTTTCATGCTGTTTTTCTGAAGTGAGTGCTTTTATGGCGTTTTATTTGAACACCCATATCATGTGAGTGGGTTTTTTTGACAATATTACCCCTTAGTATAATTTAGCATCAATGCCACATGTCATCACCAAAATCGTTCTCACACTTTTCAGCGTTCTCTCTAAATCCTGACCCTATATATATATATATATATATATATATATATATGATAGAGATCATTTCAGAACTTCTAAATATTTGAGAACTTACAGAACTAATCAGGACCATTCAATTTGTGATATCAGTGTAATAAAATTAATGCTTCATCAACCAAAAACAAAGTTACGAAATGACCTGGATTACTAAAATTAGAGGGACTTAAAGTTATTATGTATTTAAGCACGACACTTGATGATGGACAGTTACCTACAGAACAAAATATGTAGTCATATAAAACATGTGAATCATAATATCTAATTTGAGAAATTGATAAACATGAAAAAAAAAATCTTACCTGAATTGAACCATGAACACAATGGCATAAAAGTAAATAAATAGAAGATTTAGGAGATTAAATTGAAAGGATTTGGGTAGTACTGTAAATTTAACCTGTCTATAACCTCCCTCCCTGATATTTCTCTCAAACTATCTCTCTCTTCGTATACATGCATCCATTTTTTCATACAAAACTTAAAAATCCATAAGAATCCAAAACCGATGAGGGAGCTATTTGGAGAAAATGAAAAGATATTTGCGTTCCTCAAAATTAGTTCAAATATAACAATATGAGATTTTATATGTAAATAATGATTTTCATTTCATGCTTTCACCAAAAAGCTTGCACAGCACCCTTAGGTGGAATTTTGTAAGTTTTCTTTTCCTCCAATTTTTTTATATACGTCTCACTTTTAATTAACTACTAACTATTTAGTTTAATTTGTTTAGAAATCATTTAATCATTTTATTTTTGTTTGCCTGGTGTTTCATTCCTGAGATTTGTAATTTAGGTGTTTGATTAAATGTTAACATATATGTAAATACTTTAGTAACATATATCCAAGTAGTCGAAATAAACATATGTTAAACATGGTTTACAAATAATCATTGTTCCGGATTAACTTTTTAATAGTTTAGCATTTAAACTATCTTTAGATTTTTATTTCATGTATTATTTACCATTCTAAGATACAAATTTTTAAATACTGAAGTTATTTTCCCTATATTAATTTGCAACTTTCTTTCCTCCTCACATTTTACTGTTCAATTTTCTTTTGGTTCTTATTGGTCACTATTGCACATGGCTGCATTTGGTTGGTCATCACACCACTACAATTCATATACATCTCTTTCTTACTCCTACTCCCTCCTGATACACATAACACCACAGCAACCATCATTTGCTTTTAATTTTGTTAAAATTCATTGTTCAAATGCTAATACCATCTCTGGCTACATAAGGTTGCGGTGCCTAAGATGCCAGGGGAGATACAGTTGGTTTTTAGGGAGAAAATGTAGAAGTTAGGATTTTTTGAGAGAGAAGATAGAAGGTGACGGTGGTCGGCGATGTAACGGGTGGTTGTCGTGGTGGTTGCGGCCGTCATGTGTTGATCGTTGTCTGAGGCGGTGGGTTTGGTTTTTTAGAGAGAAAGGAAACACTGAAAAAGGTCACGGTACGTGGTGGTGGTGGTGGTGGTGATCCTACAGTGATATAAGAGTTTAGGTTTAGAGATAGAGAGATGAGACACGAGATATAAAGAGTTGTGGTGGTGTTGCTGCCCCTTTCCGGTCACACCACCACTGGAATCACCGATTGTAGTTATGATTGAGATGCTAAGTGGCGAAGACAAGGCGGTCAATGTTTTCAAAGAGAGAGAGATTAAGAGAGAGGAGAGGGAGACGGTAGCAGTGGTTGCCATCGATGTATGCATCGGGGACGCTTGGTTTGACGGGAGCAACTAAAGAGCTGCGGTGGGATTTTGATGGTCGCTGGAAGATATACGATCGCAGGGAAACGTGGTGATTGTGGCTAGGCAGATAAGCTATGTTGGCGGTGGCATGGTGGTGGTGTATTGCTGGTGATTTGGTGGTAGTGTAAGATAATATAGAGACTGAATTGTGATAGATTAATTAGTCTGGGAACAGAGAGGTAGTAGAGCAAAGTGTAATGCACAAATTCTTATGTGGTATTTGAAACTGTGGGTGAAACCATTGTAATTTGCCTTTACCTTATTTGCTTTTACCTTTTTTTATTAGCATACGTGAGTTTTGAAATGGTTTAGGAATTAGAGATAGTGAATCATAGATCTTTCTTATTATTAATTGTATCTACTTTTTTATTTTATTAAAACTTATTTTTTTTTATTTTAGTAACATTTTGAAACCTAAATTCTGTTGTGTTATGTAATGAA
This sequence comes from Helianthus tuberosus, assembly GCA_030545235.1. Taxonomy (NCBI): domain Eukaryota; kingdom Viridiplantae; phylum Streptophyta; class Magnoliopsida; order Asterales; family Asteraceae; genus Helianthus; species Helianthus tuberosus. The sequence goes on from CM060420.1 coordinate 47,539,630, forward strand.
AATGCTTAAAGATTTAGCTTTAGAGTTAATTGCTGGGATGGTCCCTGTGGTTTCACGTTTAGTCCCCACATTTTGAAAATAGCATGTATGCTCCCTATGGTTTGTCATTTTGTTACTCGGATAACTGAGGCTGTCATCACATATCGTGCTGGAAATGAGATCAGAAATATCTTTGTATATGATCCTCTTTGGTTGATGAATTGCTCTGCAAAGGATATTCATTAACAAGATCTGGTTTAAGCCTGAAGATAGAGAACAAGCCATGCAGTTTCAACGTGTAGTATCTGTTTGTTTTCAGAAAGGTATAAATTCTGAATAGTTTTTTAAAAGAAAAGAACATGGTTTTTGAAAACCATGTACATAAGTTACCGTAGATTAATAACTTTAAGTATTTGTATGAACTAATTTGTTATTTAATTAAAATAATAATAATAATAATAATTATTATTATTATTATCTATTTTCTTTGTAAACTAATTACTTTAATACTTTAATTTTTATATGAATCAAGCTATTACGTTATATCAAAATCAATTTATTTAAATATCGCTTATAATATGTATCGGTAACGGTGTTCATTTTTTTTCATCGATGTAAATTCTTTTTGGGATTTGAATTTCTCTTTTGATTGTTGTATTGAGTAATTGTATCGTAATGAACCACTGCTATCGTTTTGTTTACATAATTGTCTGCGACATGCTTACGTGGTTAAACGTTTTCACGTCTTTGTTTTGTTCGGTTTAATAATCTCACCGCAACGCGTGGGTCCTAAAGTCTCGATTTTTATAAAAATCAATGTAAAAAAATATAATTGCAGTGTATCTATTTTTATAACTTTAAGCTTTTATAATTTTATTATTTCATTTTTTTTCGGGATTTTGTTACTATGTCAACGAATTTACGTTTCAATATGAATTTGGCGAGTTAACATGTCACAATGCGTATGTGTGGTTCAACATTTTTATATCTATTTTTATTCGATTAAACGTTTCCGCCGCAACGCGCGGGTCATGAACACTAGTATAGTATTAATTTGTAACTTGGTTGTGCATTAATTATCTATATATAAACTCTAAGGGTCTGTTTAACTAATTATATATATATATAGTATTAACTAGTTTAAATTAATCTGCAAGTTCTTAGCTTTTGATCCTATTGTTATTTACCTAGTTTTTGTTATTACATTTTATCATAGTTTTTGTGATTGTAGGTTTCTAATCCATTTGAGGCGTTCATATTGCTTCCGAAACACTTGGGAAAATCAACGGAAAAAGAAAGGGGCGAATGAAAATGCTTCTGTTGGTTAAAAAAAAACTATTTAAGTTTTGAATACTTTGAATGTACACATATGTAAACATCTATTTTTGTGTTACATACGCATATGGATATCCATTGTTGGTACATTTATGTCTATCGCCTCCGTCAATCCAGTCCGTAGAAGAAACTGAAGAAAACTTGCATTATATTGTAATATCTTGTTAGTAAAGGCAAGGTGGCATAATTGTAAATAAGGAGAGTCTCTTTATATCCCTTGCCTATAAATAGAACCCTTAGGGTTAGGATTTAGAACTTTTGCAACTTTTGACATTTTTGCCATTTGGAGACTTGAAGAGCTCTAGTGTTAGAGAGAGAAGCTAGAGAGAGAAAGTGCTCCACGTGATTCAGGTGCTTTGTACGATTTCAGATCTATTAATAGAATCACCGATTATATTACGTTCTCGTGTGTTCGGTCACGTTCGTGTACGGATTCCGCACGTCACACGTTAGGTTCGCAATCGTTTCGGAGTCAAAACCGGTCCTAACAAGTGGTATCAGAGCAGGAGCTCGATTGCACGGATCAAACGCACGAATTTGGACGGAAATTGATCAGATTCAGATCGAAATTTCATTCAGATTTGTCAAATTTCTTCACTCTTACATTTCTTCACGTTTTTAACTGAAAATCACCAAATTAAACGAGTTTTAACGGTTCAAAATTGCTGATTTTTGAATATGTTATGCGAAAACCTTTGATCTAAAAGCCTACAAATTTTCAGATCTTAATTCAAAGCCGTTTTAAAGAAATCTAAAATTTTCTGTTCAAAAAAGTTGATAAAATGGGTACTGTCGCTGTTCATGTTTCACTTGAATGCCGACCGATCGGTTAGTTGACCGATCGGCTAGCTATCCGAACCAAAGCATTCCTTCATAACTTTCATTTAATTGTTTGACTTTGTTGACTGCTGATCAATCGAACAGCAACCCGTTCCATTGCAACACTTTACATAGCATTTAAAATAGTTGACTTGATTGACTGCTGACCGATCGGACAGCAGTCCGATCGAACGCCTGTCTGATCCATAACATCACATTTTAAAGACTTTGACTTTGTTGACCTAACTGAACGGACAACTGTCCGAACGGCTAGCGTCCCAACCGATCGGCTAGCATCCCAGCCGAACGGTCAGCAAATCAATTCATAACACCTCACCTTTTAAGCCACTTAAGTCAACACTGCTATTTTCTTGGTTAACTCTGTTATAATTGTCAGTCAACATTTCAGGTCTGCCTGTTAGTTCACGTGATCATAAAGATTCGATCAAGTTTGTATAATGTCAGTGGGTCATTAATTAGTGCATGTGTTCTTGTATGAGGAATTGTTGATATATGTGATGAATTAAATGGATTGTCGGCCATAATAGATTGTTGCATGTGAGAATTTATTAAAAGTCAAAGTGACAACGCCAACCGATCGATCAAGAATTTTGTCGTTTTGTGACATCAAACGGACAGCATCAACGTGCCAGCCGATCGATCAAGCATCTTTTGTCTTTTGTGACATTGCTTGAAGTGCAAGCCGATCGAACAGCATATTGTTTTGTCGTGTAGTGCTGATCGATCGAACAGAGGTTCGAACGGACAACCAACCAATTCAAGATACAATCCCAGCCGATCGGACAACTTTACCACCCGATCGGACAAAAAGTTGACTTTCGTTGACTCACTTGATCGAATACCCGTTCGATCGACTGGCACATTGTCCGATCGAACAGCACCCTGTCCGATCGAATAGCACTCTGTCCGATCGACCAGCATCCTGTCCGATCCACCAGCATCCTATCCAATCGACCAGCACCCGGTCCGATCGAACAGCTTTCCCGTCCGATCGACCAGAGCAGGAGCTCACTGTTGACTTTTGTTGACTCACTCGATTGGATACTCGTCCGTTTCAGTTGTTTGATATTTTTGTTGTAACTAATCATTGTTATTTGATTGTCTCTTGTGTTGTGATTTACGAGGTGTGAATATCGAGGAAATAAAATCATGGCTGAAATAAAGGAGTGAAGAAACACTAGATAATTGACCGGGATCAAATTACCTAGGGGGTTTGAATCTGCATAAAAGTGGGGTTGTTCTCTCTCGTTTGACTCAATGCTACTGACCTTCTTCTCCGGTAAACTCTGCAAAACAAAGCACCGTTAGTCTCGTCAAGGGGAGAAGAGGGGTTCTCTCCTTGACCCGACTCCGGCGTGAGAATAAGTATGTGTTTATGAAGAAGAAGAAGAAGAAGTATTGACGAAGTGTGTGTAACTTAACTTTCATACCTGAATTGTTCTCATATTTATAGCCTGGAGTTTTGGGCGGGAAAACTCGTTGGTGAAATGTTGACGGAAGATGCTAACCCCGTGAGCGGTTACATTTCCTTCCGTTAAGCTTCTCGATCCGACGTGAGTGCACACAGATCGCTGTTTGGATCTATGGCTGGGGGTTTGCCACGTGGAAAGTGATCAAGTGGAGGTTTCTCTCCAATTAAATACCATCATCGTGATTTCAGGGATGCCTGAGGTGATGACACGTGTCCAGACGGTTGTAACCGTTTAGTGGTGCACGATTGGGTCCTTCTAGAAGGTTATTGCCATAATCTTGTGTGACTCTTTATCGTGTGGCACCAATTGGGTAAATAATATCCAAGTCTGGATATTATTAGGTGGAAGTGTTTAACTTAGGATTTTCATCCTTTGCTTATGGAGGAGAGCCAAGGATTTATGATTTCCTTTTGGCGCGCAAGTATTGTCTGCTATCTGTCTCTTAAGCCTTCTTTGTAGGACCAGTGCGCGGCCACGCAAGGTCAAAAAGGGCTGAAAGACGAGGTTGTGGTATGGTCCTAAGTATTTGTTACAAGGTTTTTGGGACCTTACCCCTTCAAGTCCCCCTAGTCTAGTGTTGCTCTTATGCAAGTAGGTGGAGCACTGGACTTATGAGAGGGAAATGCTTTTTTGGCGCGAAAGTAGGGAATCTTCTATGAGAAGATTTACTTTGCTTATTAAAAACTTTTAAGGGAAATTGTGATTTTTCCCTTTGTTGATTTGACCTTTTTTGTACTCACGATCTGACGTTTAATGTCGTCATTTGTAATAAAGAATTTATTGTTTGCGATACTTTTTCCTTCTTATCTTGGAATACGTACCGATGCCTGTCAGGCTCCATTTATGGGATCTGACATTTGTTTCAGTAGCGCCGTTTGGAAAGGACGTTTGACAGTTGATGATGATTACGTTTCCCTTTCCCGGGGTAGCTTCTCTATAAAAACTTTTGAGGGTTTTTATCCTTTCAACTCGTTTTGGTAATATGAAGGCGAAGCGTCTCTTTCGTACTCGGCGACTACTGGATGTTCTAAGGATTTTTTAGGCTGCCGAGGGTCTCTTGCTCCTTGCCGATTCACCGCCTTTAGTAGCTACCGGAGATGAGAAACCGGTGTTTTCCGTTCATCCCACAGTGGTGGGTTCTGGTTCTGAAGCTTGCCGGCCGGAGGTTGTTGAAGAAGAGGCCGGTGTTTTATCTGTTGATGCCTTGATGGCACGTTTTCCGATGATTCAGCTCGGTGGATGTGAACTGGTGTATTATCGTCGGAAGAATCACCGTGTTGATCATGTGACAGTTGTCGCTGATGGTCTTGCTGCTGATTAAGTCAGGTTTAGGGAATGGTGTATCCCTTTTGTTTTGTAAGTATGTTGTCTTGCTTCTGGGATTTTTTTGGAAGAACACTGTTCGTGTTCTTTGTAAACAGTTTTTGTTATTGAAGTGTCGTTATTGTCACACCCCCAAAATCCACCATGCGGAGTATCACCGCTTGGAGGCGTGACATGACCAGGATCGAGCCACCAATCATATTGAACAACACAATTAAGTAAATAAAACCAAACATAATACGATTGGTGACCAAAGCTAGTTAACCTTGTTTGGTTTAAACAGCGGAAGCATAAACGTGAGTTCAAAAGCATAAGTCCATAGTTCATGAGTTAAAGTTTCAAAACGCTAGTTTAGTAAGTTCATAAGGATTTAAACATTAAGCACGGAACATACAGTCCGTACACCACAACGACTCCTTCAAGTGCAAGCTCCAAGCATTTAGCGACCTGTAAGGCATGTAACAACGAGTCAACAACAAAGTTGAGTGAGTTCACGTTTGGTTGTTTAGTTTTAAGTTGTTTCTGAAAACGTGGTTTGACTTTCGTTGGCTTATTTGCCGTGGGGGTTACCCCGTAGTTGAAAGTATGTTTAACCATTTCTCTTTTTCTTTACCCAATCCATAACCATGATCAGTGGGGGTTTTCCCCGTTGGAACTACTAGACGGAATGATATCGACTGCTACGCAAATAAGTTGTGCCCTATATCAGTGTCTATCATCACTGACAGTCTGCCATAGTCCATTAGTACACGCCCGTCCGACTGGCACGGTGTGAGGTTTGTTAAACCTAATAGCGCTATTAACTAATGACCCGCTCGCCATTGGCCTCGGCGATTAAGTCGATATAAATTGAGGGACTTCATGATAGAGTTTTGTCTAGCTAGTTTTAAGGTTGTTGTCCTGCACCAGGAGGACGAACGTACGTATTCTGCACCAGGAGAATTCGTAGGATTAATAATGGCATCCGCTCTATGGAGGATGGCCGTACATATCCTACCCAAGGAGGATATGTAGATTTAGTTTTAATTCTTTAACCCATTCCCAAACCACCGGGAATCCCATGCCTTAGAAAGTGTGTGAACTCACCTCGGTTTGCTCGGTTAGATTCTCAATATAGCTAACAGTCAAGGTCGGTCAATCACGTCCTGGTATGATTTACCAGTTAGTCATTTAGTGGCTTTCAAATAGAACACAAAGTTCCTACACGTATCTATCACACAACATGCATCACTATAACGGTTTATGCCCATCTAAGTTTCCCGTCCATTCCCCACTCAAATCAAACATACGATAATGCACATAACATATATAACATGTCAAATCATTCACAGATAGCATACTCGACATTTAGACACGCAAATCACTACTTATGTCGTTTCAGCTTTTATACTCGAAACTGGGCTGTTTTCGGGGATTTTAATAAAATAGTTAACATGTTCCAAAAATTCCCAAATTTTTATAGAACATCATAAACATTCCATATTTTATTGTATAAAAATATCGGGGTCCGGTTCATTACCCACATTTTATAAAAATTCATATTCGGGACTGAACTCAGATTTATGTATTTCTGACCACAGTCCACGAAACAATTTATTAAAAATTCATCGAGTGTCCGATTTACGAAATTCCAGTGGGGTAATTACAAATGCATCGGTTTTCATCTACTGTACAAATTTCATGGTCCGATTCATCACAAAACTCAGGTTATGACTGAAAGTACGACACACATTTATTGCTGTCAAAATTCAGCTTAAGTTGCTGTTACAAATTAACACTTTAAAAATAGTAAACGGAGTCCAAAAATTACGATTCCGGTGCCATTAGAACCGTATTTCATAATAACATATTTTAGATTCAAAATATCGATTTTTCGTTGAGTTTAAGACCTGTTTACAGCCAACTGAAGTTGGCTGTAAAACCGGGACAGATTCTGCTTTCGCTCTTTAACTTCCTAGTTCGTGTTCGATTGCTTTCCGTTAGCAAGTTTATTAATCACAACAACATTAAACATCAATACTAACCAGCAAAACATCAGATAATCAACCAAGAATCATAACAAAACTAGTTTCAAAAGTTTTACACTAACATTCATTCATTAACCACCATGTTTATTATTTTTAGTGGACTTTTAGTTTTGAACTCTAGTGTTCATGATTTTTATCCGACAAAATTGTTATTAACCACTTTAGACAAGCTTAAGAAGGTGATTAGAATCACTTACTACTAGCTCGTGGCTAAGGAAGAAACTAGACGAAAAACGGGTGGTTAATAGCAACGTAGTGAGGTCCTTGGCAATCCGTAAGCTCCACACTCCGTGATTCGCCTTGTTACACCTTGTAGGGAGTTTAGAATACTTGGACAAAAATGGAAAATGGGTGGTGTGTTGATAAGGGATTCGGCTGTAGCTCTTTAATGAAAGGAGGAGAGTTGTTTGGTGATATCTTGCTAAGTGGATGATGATGGTGGTTATAAATGCACAATCCTAATGTCCAATAGGTATTATGTTCTCATAAGTACATACACCCTCACATCATGATCTTACTAGTGATTGCATGGGGAAAGAAAACTTATTCAAATCTATTGGTGGAGATGAAGAATCGTATGGTGGGGGGGCCATAATGACCGATTACATGCAATGAGGGGGGGGGGGGGTATTTGGTTTGATTTCAACTAGGTAGTTTGGTGATTATTTTGTTTAGTTAGGCACTTTAAATATTTTACTAGTGTGTAGTGATTATAGCGGGTGTTAGGGTATTCGGGGACCCTAACTGGCTCAGAAAAGGAAAAATAGTGTCAATGACAATATTTTTGTGTTCCGGGTATAGTCCGGTTGTTCGGTTGGATATTAATCCGTTAAAGTGCTAAATTAATTCGTAAGGCGTCCTATTTATATATTTTTGTAACGTTTTTAATTTCTAACACTTAGGAAATCATAACGGACTATTTAATAACTTTTCTGTACATTACTAGTGTGTTAACAGGCGCATGTAAATATAACACAGATATCAGAAAGCAGTTACGTAATTCCACACAGTCGTCAAGCACTTTAATTATCATTAATAAATTGTACGGAATACATGGGATTTTGAGGGTTGTCACATTCTCCCCCTGTTAAGAGAATTTCGTCCCGAAATTTAGCGCGTGGTTACTGAGGAAGCTAGTTAAGTTGCGTTGTTTTCCTGATTTTCCTGGGGTGTCACATCATCCCCCCGTTGATTTGGAATTTCGTCCCGAAATTCTGCAGTAGCTTCAGTCTCAGTAGTGGTTGCGTTTTTCTTAAACAGTTGGGGGTACTTTAGTTTCATTTGGTCTTCTCGTTCCCAGGTATACTCTGGGCCACGACGAGCGTTCCAACGAACTCGGACCAGAGGTATCCTGGTATGCTTGAGGATCTTAACGTCTCGATCCGTAATCTCTACTGGTTCCTCGACGAATCGCAGCTGGTCGTCGATAGTGAGTTCCTTAAGAGGAACTATGAGGGTCTCATCTGACAGACACTTCTTCAGATTTGACACGTGGAATACGTTGTGAACTCCGCTGAGCTTTTTCGGGTAGATTCAACCTGTAGGCTACCTTGCCAATTTTCTCAATGACTTCGAATGGTCCGACATAACGTGGATTGAGTTTTCCTCGTTTGCTAAAGCGGACTACACCTTTCCAAGGTGAGACTTTGAGTAGCACTCGATCCCCAACCTGGAGCTCGAGTGGTTTTCTTCCCTTATCAGCATAGCTTTTCTGGCGGTCACGAGCTGCCGCCATTCGCTGTCGTATTTGAGCAATTCTCTCGGTGGTATCTACCACAAGTTCTGGGCCAGTGATTTGGCTGTCACCAACTTCTGCCCAACAGAGAGGTGATCGGCATTTGCGTCCGTACAATGCCTCGAACGGAGCGGCTTGGATGCTGGTGTGGTAGCTATTGTTATATGAAAACTCCACTAACGGGAGGTGTTTTTCCCAGCCATTGCCGAAGTCGATTACGCATGCCCTAAGCATGTCTTCCAAGGTTTGGATGGTGCGTTCAGATTGTCCATCCGTCTGTGGGTGATAAGCGGTGCTCGTATCCAAACATGAGCCAAAAGACTTGTGCATTGCTTACCACAGTTCAGAAGTAAAGCGCGCGTCACGATCAGATATAATAGAGGTTGGCACTCCGTGCCTTGACACTACTTCCTTTAGATAAATGTCTGCAAGAGTAGAAAACTTATCCGTTTCTTTGATAGCCAGAAAATGTGCAGACTTGGTTAATCGATCTACGATCACCCAAATGGTATCGTTTCCGCGTTGAGATCTGGGCAGGCCGGTAACGAAATCCATGGAAATTTGCTCCCATTTCCATTTCGGAATCTCCGGTTGTTGAAGTAGGCCTGATGGTTTCTGATATTCAGACTTGACTCTCGCACAAGTCAAGCACTTACTGACGTAGGTTGCTATGTGGGCTTTCATGCCAGGCCACCAATACGTAGTCTTGAGGTCGTGGTACATCTTGTCTGAACCAGGGTGTACAGAATAACGAGACTTATGTGCTTCATCCATCACAAGCTCGCGTAAGTTGCCATAAAATGGAACCCAGATGCGTCCGTTAACATAGTAGGCACCGTCTTCCTTTTGTTCTAGCCGCTGCCTCGATCCTCGTAGGGACTCAGCCCTGATGTTCTCTGCTTTCAATGCTTCGGCCTGGGCATCTCGAATCTGAGCGGGAAGGTTGGATTGGATGGTAAGCTGTAATGCTCGTACACGCTTAGGTAAAGTATCCTTTCGACTGAGGGCGTCAGCCACAACATTGGCTTTGCCCGGATGATACTTGATAGCGCATTCGTAATCATTCAAGAGTTCGACCCATCGGCGTTGTCGCATGTTTAACTCTTTTTGCTTGAAGATATGTTCGAGACTCCTGTGGTCGGTGTAAATGGTGCACTTGGTACCGTACAGGTAATGTCTCCATATCTTAAGCGCGAATACAACTGCTCCCAGCTCCAGATCGTGAGTAGTGTAATTTCTTTCGTGAACCTTAAGTTGACGTGATGCGTAGGCAATGACCTTATCTCGTTGCATCAACACGCAACCAAGTCCTTGGATGGAAGCATCGCAGTAAACCACAAAATCGTCTGTGCCCTCAGGCAATGAGAGGATAGGCGCGCTACAAAGTCTATCCTTCAAGTGCTGAAATGCGGACTCCTGTGCATCACCCCAACGATAGATGACACCCTTCTGAGTCAGTGAAGTGAGAGGTTGCGCAATCTTTGAGAAATCCTTGATAAACCTTCTGCAATATCCTGCCAAACCCAAGAATTGGCGGATTTCTGTTGGTGTGCGGGGTGCAGGCCAGTTCTTGATCGATTCAACCTTAGATGGATCCACATGAATTCCATCCTTGTTTACCACATGGCCTAGAAAGTGGACTTCGCGAAGCCAGAAATCACATTTCGAAAACTTGGCATACAACTGTTCTTTTCGAAGAAGTTCCAGCATAAGTCGTAGATGCTGCTCGTGTTCCTCCTGACTCTTAGAATAGATCAAGATATCGTCGATGAACACAATAACGAACTTATCCAGGTAAGGCTTGCACACTCGGTTCATGAGATCCATGAAGACCGCTGGTGCATTCGTCAGCCTGAATGGCATAACCAGAAACTCGTAATGGCCGTAACGAGTTCTGAATGCTGTTTTGGAGACGTCCTCATCTTGGACTCTCAGCTGATGGTATCCCGATCTCAAATAAATCTTGGAGTAATAGCTCGACCCTTGCAACTGGTCAAACAAGTCGTCAATACGTGGAAGAGGATAACGATTCTTCACAGTCACCTTGTTAAGTTCGCAATAGTCAATACACATCCTGAAGGTACCGTCTTTCTTTTTCACGAACAAGACTGGAGCTCCCCAGGGTGAAGAGCTCGGACGTATAAAACCCTTTTCCAAGAGTTCTTGTAGCTGTGTGGACAGTTCTTCGAGTTCTGATGGGGCTAGACGATATGGTGCTCGAGCTACTGGCGCTGCTCCAGGAGCTAGCTCGATTTGGAACTCGACTTGGCGATGAGGCGGAAGACCAGGTAATTCCTCAGGAAATACCTCGGGAAAATCGCGCACAATAGGGATGTCTTCAATTCTCTTCTCTTCCGTTGATGTGTCAGTAACGAGTGCAAAAATGGCAGTGTAGCCCTTTCGCAAACACTTCTGGGCTTTAAGGAAAGAGATGATGCCTTCGACAGCACCACTCTTGTCACCACGAATCACGGGAGGTTCTTCACCAGAACGAGGGATGCGGACAATCTTTTCGTTGCAAGGAATTTCCGCTTGCTGATGAGATGACCAATCCATCCTAATCGCAACGTCGTTCACTGATAGGAGTGTTACATCGATATGGTTGGCACAACCAGAACTAGCTGAAGGAGGATGACCGTCGTACAAGTTTGTAGTGTTAAGGTTCACTGAAATTCCATCAAAGTTGTCGGGCTCCCCACATGCGAAGGGGAAATAATTCACCTTGATCGATGAACTTAGATGAGTTTGCAGTTTATCGAGTCGGTAAGCAACCAAATTTAGAGGAGTTTCCTTAGGTCGTGCGAATGAATCCAAAATACGTCTGCGTAGTCATAAGGTTCCAAAGATAAGACTCGAAAACGTGTTCAAGAGATTATGATCGTATCAACAATACATCACCATTCTCAAGGTTTCGAGGAGGGGTCACCAATGATCGGGAGTCGAGCCTTCCAACTTAAACCAGAGGGTGTTCGTTTCGGTGCCTCAGCATGGAGAAGCGAGGACATAATGTTACTGTGGTAAGAGAGTGATGGTTTGGTCTAAGCCAATGGTAGAAACTGGACATATCATTAATCAACAATCATGTGTCGGTGCAAAAGCTAGCGCAAGGATTCTGCCTGTAGGTTATGTGATCCGTAACTCCGTCCTCGAATGTTCTGAAGACTATCTCATCAGTAAGGGCATCCATTCGCTAGGTTGGGTTTACGAAGGGGTAAATCAAGTAGAGTAAGCATTAACCATCCAATAAGGTAATGGGGGAAATCCTGTGATCGGTGGAAATTATGGTATGGTTGTTAGCGTTTCGTTATACTGGTTTCCAATCAAAGAAACAGGGGATTGGTGAGGTTCATGCGAAGAATCGAGTGAAAACAGGGGTCCACCAACGATAGAAGAAATCAACCAAGTAATATGTTGCTTAGAAGCAATTCTAGTAGTGAGGTGTGGCGGCACGACACACAAAAAGGGAAGTTCGTTGCATCAGGATTCACGGAAGTATATTACTTGTCCAAAATAGAGTTTGGTTGGTAGAGTTGCGAGTTGCAAATCGACGAACGCGCGTAACTGTGGCTGCTTCGTTTCCGGTAACGACGACCCGTGGAGATGATGAGGTCCGTCAACGGGGGATGCGTGGGTATAGTTCTCCAAAACCCAAGTTCGTTTGAGCCAGGTCGGGTCTTCGTGAATGTTGACGTATAAGCCGAATACACGAAGGGTCAGATGGTGACGTCATGTCGAGTTAAGCGTGTAAATAGATAGAATGCATAAACAGTTGTCGTAGCGGGGTGACGAGAAATTAGAAAAGAATTTGACCACCACTTGTCAAATTTCAAGTAAACAATTGCATGTCATAAAGAACGCAGTAGGGCTAACAGACAGCATGCCACTACCCTAAATAAACACACCATAAACACCACACCGGACAAAAGTAATCTAGCAAGTAAGAAATATAAACTTAAATCATACCACCTAGTGTGTTGAGTCTTGCACGTGGAGCGAAGCGTCGTTGTGGATCGTTGAGTACTGTACCGGTTATAGTCTGGTTTTATCAAAAACTTTTCCCTTTTTAAAACCAAGTTCACTATAACCAATGGCTCTGATACCAATCTGTCACACCCCCAAAATCCACCATGCGGAGTATCACCGCTTGGAGGCGTGACATGACCAGGATCGAGCCACCAATCATATTGAACAACACAATTAAGTAAATAAAACCAAACATAATACGATTGGTGACCAAAGCTAGTTAACCTTGTTTGGTTTAAACAGCGGAAGCATAAACGTGAGTTCAAAAGCATAAGTCCATAGTTCATGAGTTAAAGTTTCAAAACGCTAGTTTAGTAAGTTCATAAGGATTTAAACATTAAGCACGGAACATACAGTCCGTACACCACAACGACTCCTTCAAGTGCAAGCTCCAAGCATTTAGCGACCTGTAAGGCATGTAACAACGAGTCAACAACAAAGTTGAGTGAGTTCACGTTTGGTTGTTTAGTTTTAAGTTGTTTCTGAAAACGTGGTTTGACTTTCGTTGGCTTATTTGCCGTGGGGGTTACCCCGTAGTTGAAAGTATGTTTAACCATTTCTCTTTTTCTTTACCCAATCCATAACCATGATCAGTGGGGGTTTTCCCCGTTGGAACTACTAGACGGAATGATATCGACTGCTACGCAAATAAGTTGTGCCCTATATCAGTGTCTATCATCACTGACAGTCTGCCATAGTCCATTAGTACACGCCCGTCCGACTGGCACGGTGTGAGGTTTGTTAAACCTAATAGCGCTATTAACTAATGACCCGCTCGCCATTGGCCTCGGCGATTAAGTCGATATAAATTGAGGGACTTCATGATAGAGTTTTGTCTAGCTAGTTTTAAGGTTGTTGTCCTGCACCAGGAGGACGAACGTACGTATTCTGCACCAGGAGAATTCGTAGGATTAATAATGGCATCCGCTCTATGGAGGATGGCCGTACATATCCTACCCAAGGAGGATATGTAGATTTAGTTTTAATTCTTTAACCCATTCCCAAACCACCGGGAATCCCATGCCTTAGAAAGTGTGTGAACTCACCTCGGTTTGCTCGGTTAGATTCTCAATATAGCTAACAGTCAAGGTCGGTCAATCACGTCCTGGTATGATTTACCAGTTAGTCATTTAGTGGCTTTCAAATAGAACACAAAGTTCCTACACGTATCTATCACACAACATGCATCACTATAACGGTTTATGCCCATCTAAGTTTCCCGTCCATTCCCCACTCAAATCAAACATACGATAATGCACATAACATATATAACATGTCAAATCATTCACAGATAGCATACTCGACATTTAGACACGCAAATCACTACTTATGTCGTTTCAGCTTTTATACTCGAAACTGGGCTGTTTTCGGGGATTTTAATAAAATAGTTAACATGTTCCAAAAATTCCCAAATTTTTATAGAACATCATAAACATTCCATATTTTATTGTATAAAAATATCGGGGTCCGGTTCATTACCCACATTTTATAAAAATTCATATTCGGGACTGAACTCAGATTTATGTATTTCTGACCACAGTCCACGAAACAATTTATTAAAAATTCATCGAGTGTCCGATTTACGAAATTCCAGTGGGGTAATTACAAATGCATCGGTTTTCATCTACTGTACAAATTTCATGGTCCGATTCATCACAAAACTCAGGTTATGACTGAAAGTACGACACACATTTATTGCTGTCAAAATTCAGCTTAAGTTGCTGTTACAAATTAACACTTTAAAAATAGTAAACGGAGTCCAAAAATTACGATTCCGGTGCCATTAGAACCGTATTTCATAATAACATATTTTAGATTCAAAATATCGATTTTTCGTTGAGTTTAAGACCTGTTTACAGCCAACTGAAGTTGGCTGTAAAACCGGGACAGATTCTGCTTTCGCTCTTTAACTTCCTAGTTCGTGTTCGATTGCTTTCCGTTAGCAAGTTTATTAATCACAACAACATTAAACATCAATACTAACCAGCAAAACATCAGATAATCAACCAAGAATCATAACAAAACTAGTTTCAAAAGTTTTACACTAACATTCATTCATTAACCACCATGTTTATTATTTTTAGTGGACTTTTAGTTTTGAACTCTAGTGTTCATGATTTTTATCCGACAAAATTGTTATTAACCACTTTAGACAAGCTTAAGAAGGTGATTAGAATCACTTACTACTAGCTCGTGGCTAAGGAAGAAACTAGACGAAAAACGGGTGGTTAATAGCAACGTAGTGAGGTCCTTGGCAATCCGTAAGCTCCACACTCCGTGATTCGCCTTGTTACACCTTGTAGGGAGTTTAGAATACTTGGACAAAAATGGAAAATGGGTGGTGTGTTGATAAGGGATTCGGCTGTAGCTCTTTAATGAAAGGAGGAGAGTTGTTTGGTGATATCTTGCTAAGTGGATGATGATGGTGGTTATAAATGCACAATCCTAATGTCCAATAGGTATTATGTTCTCATAAGTACATACACCCTCACATCATGATCTTACTAGTGATTGCATGGGGAAAGAAAACTTATTCAAATCTATTGGTGGAGATGAAGAATCGTATGGTGGGGGGGCCATAATGACCGATTACATGCAATGAGGGGGGGGGGGGTATTTGGTTTGATTTCAACTAGGTAGTTTGGTGATTATTTTGTTTAGTTAGGCACTTTAAATATTTTACTAGTGTGTAGTGATTATAGCGGGTGTTAGGGTATTCGGGGACCCTAACTGGCTCAGAAAAGGAAAAATAGTGTCAATGACAATATTTTTGTGTTCCGGGTATAGTCCGGTTGTTCGGTTGGATATTAATCCGTTAAAGTGCTAAATTAATTCGTAAGGCGTCCTATTTATATATTTTTGTAACGTTTTTAATTTCTAACACTTAGGAAATCATAACGGACTATTTAATAACTTTTCTGTACATTACTAGTGTGTTAACAGGCGCATGTAAATATAACACAGATATCAGAAAGCAGTTACGTAATTCCACACAGTCGTCAAGCACTTTAATTATCATTAATAAATTGTACGGAATACATGGGATTTTGAGGGTTGTCACAGTTATGACACTTAATGATATTTTTTGATGCATTGTCATGCATATATGTTTTGGTGGTTTGCTGACTTGTGTTTGGATTACAATATGTTGCATATGTTTAATTGCTTTTAGTAGGTAGAGCGAATGAGAATGGTATTGTGCTCATGTGTGAACGTTTGTCTAAAAGGCGTGTGAGTTTTGCCTTTTTTGGACAGTTCATGAGGTGTACAATGTCTACCATATTGTTTTCGCGTAGACCAAAAGAATTATATGCAATTTGTAATAAACAGCAACATGCGGAAGGATGATGCTTGCATTGATAAGAGCGCAATGCCAATAATACAAAGTATAATAGAAAAATACATTGCATGTATGGTTTCGTCTTCTTGGGATGTTTTGGCTTATATATAACACCTGCGCAGCTGTTGCGCATTCCAGGTGCGGGGAACTAGTGTCCCATCAATTCTCTTTAGTGTGTAAGCACCTTTGCCCAGAACTTTGTTAATGATGTATGGGCCTTCCCATCTTGGCGCTAATTTTCCTGGTTTTTATGCGTTAGAAGCTTCATTGTCGCGTAAAACGAAGTCTCCCAGAACAAACGTGCACACGCGTACGCGCGCGTTATAGTATTTTTCAAGTTTGGATTTGTACCTTGCTTCTGTGATGGCGGCGTTTTCACGCCTTTCCTCGAGAAGGTCTAAATCCATTCTTTGTTCTTGTTCGTTATTTTGTCTTTCCATGGCGAGCATGCGCGGTGATGGGAGACCAATCTCTGCTGGTATTACCGCTTCTGATCCATAGATAAGGCTGAATGGAGTTTCTCCCGTGCTAGTTTTTGGCATGGTGCGGTGTGCCCATAAGATGCTGGGGAGTTCATCGACCCATCCTCTGCGTGCTGTTCCGAGTCGTGCTTTTATGCCATCGACGATCTGTTTGTTAACACTCTCAACTTGGCCGTTGGCTTGTGGATGCGCCACAGAGGAAAAGTTGTGCTCGATCTTCATTTATTTGAACCATTTTTGAAGATCCTCTGAGGCGAAGTTAGTGCCGTTGTCGAAGATGATGCGCAATGGTAATCCGAATATGTAAATAATATGTTCCCATATAAATTTGCGAATTACCATTGCCGTTGTTGAGGCTAGTGCCTTGGCTTCCACCCATTTTGTGAAATAGTCGACTGCCACAATTATGAATTTTACTGCGCCTGGCGCGTCTGGGAATAGACCGACAAGATCAATGCCCCATTGTTGAAAAGGCCAAGCGGACGTAACTGGAACGAGTGGATTCTTTGGGCGAAGCGTTTTTGGCGCGTGGCACTGGCAGGCTGCGCATTTCTGTAGTAACTCGACCGCATCTACATGCATTCCTGGCCAGTAATAGCCTGCGTTCATTATTTTGGCGACTACCATGCGCGGTCCGGCGTGTATCCCACACAATCCTTCATGGATTTCCCTAACTAAGTACTGTGCATCTGTTCTATCAACGCAACACAGGAGTGGTCCCATGAACGATTTCCGGTATAGAATCCCTTCCGCCATTTCATAGTTTATTGCTTTATTCTGGATTTTCCGGGCTTCTGCCTTCCCTTCTGGAAGTTTCCCATGTTGTAAGTACATAATTATCGGAGACATCCAGGATGGATTGCCGATCTCTATGATGTTTACTTGTTTGAGAGGGACGGAAGGGTTGGACAATACCTCGATGCGCACTTCTTTTGCCAAGTGTCTGAAGCTGGTGGTGGCCAGTTTGCTTAATGCATCTGCGTGTTTATTTTCGCTTCTGTTTATGTGATTGACCTTGAACGTTTGGAATTGGCTGATTAATATCCGCGCTTGCTGAAGGTATAACGCCATAGCTTCTCCTCTTGCATCATAGTTCCCATTAACTTGTTCGGCCATCAGTTTCGAATCGACATTAGCTTCGAGGTTTCTTGCCCCCATTTTAAGCGCTAAACGGAGACCTGCTAAGAACGCTTCATACTTCGCTTCATTGTTTGTACTTCGGAAATCCAGGCGTATGGCATAGGTAAGTTCGTGGTCATCTGGGCTGACCAGTCGAAGACCCGCACCTGCTCCGTCATCGTTGGAAGCGCCATCTGTGTGTAGAGTCCAGACCCTATCGTCGAAAACAGGAACATGGTTCTGGATTGCCTCGCACTCTTGGACTTTGTCGATAGGAACTTCTGTGGCGAAATCTGCTAGGACTTGTCCCTTGATTGCCGGTCGCGGTCTGTATAGGATATTGTATCCTCCGAGCTCAATAGCCCATTTGGCCAATCTTCCCGCGACGTCGGGTTTGGATAAGATCTGACCTAAATGGTAATTAGTGAGAACTGTGATGACATGACCCAAGAAATACCAACGTAAGCGCCGTGATGCATGTACTAGCGCTAAGACTAGTTTTTCTATCATTGAGTAACATATCTCTGGGCCAGTGAGCATTTTGCTTATATAGTAGATTGGATTCTAGATGTTTTCTCGCTCTACCATTAATACTGCGCCTACCGCTACTTCCGCAGCAGATAAATATAAGATCAGCGGCTCTTTTTCTTGTGGTGCTGTTAGCATTGGCAATTGAATTAAACATTCTTTCATTTCCTTGAAGGCTGCTTCCGCTTTGGGTGTCCACTGGAAGTGGGTTTTCTTGGCGCAATTTCGTAGTGTGCTGATGAAAGGGTAGGATTTTGCTGCATGATTTGCCAAGAATCTATTCAAGGCTGCTAGACGTCCGGAGAGTCTTTGCTTCTCTTTTATTGTTGCAGGTGATGGCATTAACTGGATGGCCTGCACTTTCTTCGGATTTACTTTAAAACCATCCCTTGTTACTATGAAACCTAGAAATTTCCCTTCTTCCATTTCGAAGGAACATTTGATTGGGTTGAGCTACGCTGCGCAAGGAATCGAACGTGCGCTGGATATTTGCGAGCATTGTATCTTCCTTATGGCTCATGATGACGAGGTCATCCATGTATACCTCGACTATCTTACCGATGTCGCCTTTGAAGACCCTGTCCATTAGGCGCTGGTATGTTGCGCCTGCGTTGCGTAAGCCAAAGGGCAATTTTGTGTAACAGAAGATGCCCTTGTCTGTGCAGAATGCGGTCTTGTCTTCATCCTCTTCTTTCATTTGGACCTGATGATAACCTTTATAACAGTCAAGAAAGCACTTCCATCGAAATGATGCTAGAGAGTCAACTTTTTTTGTCTATTTCAGGAAGCGCGTAGCAATCTTTTGGGCATGCTTTATTCATGTCTTTGAAGTCGACGCACATTCTCCATCCGCCACTGTGTTTTTGGACCATTACAGGATTGGCAACCCATGTATGGTATTGAACCTCAAGCAAGATTCCGGCATTAAGTAGCTCTGTCACTTGCTCGTCCATGGCTTTTGCTTTCTCATCGCTAAAGCTGCGCCACCCCTGTGCAACAGGTTCTGCTGAGGGTCGGATGTTCAGACAATGTTGTGCTATATCGCGCGGAACCCCAGTCATGTCTGCTGGGCACCAGGCGAATATGTCTTTATTGTTGGACAACATTTCTTTTAATTGTATTCGCGTTGCTGGGGAAATGGCGTATCCTAGCAGGATGGTCTGTTCTGGATATTCATCGTTCAGAACCCATTTCTCCGGCTCATTTGATGCTGAGGGTTTGGCCAATTTTGCTGGTGGCTCATCGTCCACGTACATGACCTCTTTACTTGAGTATAGAATTGCAACAACAGTTTCTGTTGGAAATCCGCATGCAGCATGTGGAATAGAAGTGATCATGCTGAATTCTCTTTGTGACCTTCTTCCGAGCAATACGTCATGGCGTGATGTTCCCGGCATGACCATGAAATTTACTGTGACTGTGCGCGAATGCTCGCCATCAGATAGAGTCACATGGAATACTATTTGCCCTAACGGGAATACAGCTTCATTACAAAATCCGGTGAGAGGGAAATCGACCGGCTCCAGACGTGCTTTATCTTCTGGATCGAGTTGTTTGAAGCATTGCTCGTATATGATATCCATCGAGCTTCCTGGATCTATAAAAATATAGTCCGTTCGATAATGGCCGAAGATGCCAGTAATAATTACTGGTCACTCTTCCTGGGGGCCTCCCGGAACAACAGGAAACACGACTTGCTGTTCTCGCCAATGCTGATCATGGTGTCTGAAGAAACACTGAACTAATTATGGGACTAATCAGTTTGGTTTATGTTCCTACCATAGTGGTTAATTATCGTCTAATCCTGCAAAACAGAGCACCGTTACTCGTTAAGAGGGGAATGTGGGGGTTTCCCTCTTAACCGGGCTCCGACGTGAGAATAAGCGACTGCTTTGGGGAGATAATTGAGTATTAAGAGTGAGAGTAGAGGGAATGGAATGTTTAACCTGTGAAGTGAGGTCTCTATTTATAGCCGGAGAGGTGTAAGAGGATGTGGGCTGATGGGCCTTGGGCCTGAAGGCGACAACATAGAGGATATGCTCCTTGTCTCACTGGTGTCGATCGTTAGTGGCTTCTAGGAGCTTTCTGGAGTTGGCGCAATGTGATTGGAGCCACGTGTCACTGTTGTCGGCCTGGCCGCCCCTCTGCCATCAGCAGGTAAGTGGAGATCGTGGGGCAGTTGTCTCTGCCATGTGATTAGTGCCATGTAGGCGTCCTTAAGTACCTTTTGTCTCCTGCATGTCAGACGATCGTGGAGCACGATTGAGCAGGGTCAAAAAGACGCTGGTTGGCTCTTTTCTTCTGCCACTTGTACCTTGTGTACTATCTAAAACAGCCTTGCGCTTCTGCCCTGCGCGATTCCTGCCGGGCACGTATCTATCTCGCGCAGGGTTTGGATGACTGAGTGCTCTTTTAGAATGCTAAGTGTTGTAATTAGAGCTTTCCATTGCTCAGACCTCGCGCCGCATACAAGAATGATGAAGTAGCCCGCGCGAGATTGGCAATAAGAAATGTGTTGAATAAGGAGTATGGTCCTGCGCGTGACCTGGTTAAAGGTTTGCGCGACTTTTTTGGGACCATACCCCTTCAAGTCCCCCCAGTCCAGTGCTGCACCATGCGCGAGGCAAGTGGTTGGAGCTCTGGACTTAAAAAAAGAAGGGTGCAGAAAATGCTTGTTTTTTATTGGCAGGCGCGTGCGTGCAGATGTTTTGACAGTTGTTACGGCGCGACTACATATCTGGCAGCTGGAGACTCTTTGTTTTGTGTTGATAGCGCGCAGATGCCTTGGGTGACCATGCATGTTGCGCTACCTTGATAACTTCTGCATTAAGTTTTTTGAGGATTTGAGCGGGAAAATCCTCGAAATTTGAATTCTGACGGTTTGGTGAGATTGTCGCTGATGGTGACGTTTGAGTTGACCATTGGCACGGTTGTGATCATGATGGCTCTGACGGTTCCACTTTCTGTCAGGAGAATGAGATCCACGCGCGCGTGGTAACCGTCACTCCGGGTTTCGTGTCTTACGTGGCGTCTTCTGATTGGTCACGTGCGCGGTGATTTCGGCATGTTTACCCATCGCATTAAATGCGATAGGTATATATATTCGACGGAAGGGACGAGATCCTTACTTTCTTCTACAGTTGCTTTCCTTTTCTCTCTATTCATCTTCAAATCTTCAAGCTACCTGTAGCAGATCTTTAAGATTTTTCTACATATCTTCAAGTTTTTTTCTTGAATATTCAAAGTTTCTTTGACGAATACTCATGGCCGAAGAACATCAAGCAGACAATCCAGGGGAGGAGGGTCCACTTCCTGTGTTGAAGTGGGGTCTGGGGTTATTCGAGCAGATCGCCAGGGGCTTCCGGTTTCCACCGGAGTGGGATGCCAGATATCCCGGTCAAAATCAGACCGCCGCTGACGCACCGCCGGGATTCATAACTCTTTTTGAAGACTTCTTCTTACAGGGCAACTCCCGATTGCCGGCGACGAACTTCATGGCTCATATACTGTAGTATTATGGGTTTCACATTTCTCAGATTAGTCCACCAGGGATGGTGAGAATTCGATACTTCGAGTTTTTATGTCGATCTCATGATGTCAAACCGACGGTAGAGAGATTCCGGGCATTCTACCAGCTTATTAGGAACATGGGCTTCTTCTCGTTTGGCAACCGAGGGGGTGCTAAAAAGATCTTGTTGAACCCACCGAAGAGTTTCCATGATTGGAAACAGAAGTTCTTCTTCATTCGCGAGGAGGTGATACCTATCGCTACGACTTTCCGCCCTTGGACTCAGGCGATTGAGAAGGAGGAGTTAACCATTCCTAAGAAGGAGGATTGGTATGTGAAGCTCACTGCAGCCCCTAACCAAGTTTTTGGGGAGAGTGTCCTTGTTGCGGCGCGAATGAGTGATCAATGGCCGCATGAGAGCGAGGAAGTTCCCGTCTTGAAATTCTAGGATAAAGGTTAGCTATTTTGTTAATTGTTTGTATCTGTCCTCGTATTGCTCACTTGTTGCATTTTCAATGTAGAGGCGTGCCTTTATCAAGCGGCTTTCCCCACGTTTGGTGGATCCATGGGTGTGCGCCCGCTGGCAGCAGGGGAGCAATATTGGTATGACGCAATTAAGGGCAACTTCATGTATCCAATTGCTGGAGCCTTTACCGATCCGCCCTCTGCTACTGGAGGTGCGCATATACCTAACCCTCGTCCCTTGCGCGCTTTGACTTCTGTTGGGAAAGAGATTGTCTATCTTTCCAGCGAGGAGTCTGTGGGATCATCAAATGGAGAGTTAAGCTCCTGGTCTAACATCTTTGCAGGTGTGTTGCGTGACTTGGGGATTGAACCTGAGGATAAGAAGAAAAAACCTGTGAAAAGGAAGAAGGTTATCACCTTGGACCCTGAGGTGACTAGCAAGGGGGCTAGGAGTAGTCGCGCAGCCGTTCGTGTTGCTGACAAAGGTATTCCTCGCCTTCGTCAAAGTAACTTGGAAGATTACGTTATAATCAGTGACTCACTAGAAGGTTTGTCGCATATAGGCAAGAAAAGACTGGAGCTAGTGGCTCAAAAAGTTCAGGTAGCGCGGGTTCTCGCAACCCGGATGCTGGTGCGACTCCTTCCTCTGTTGTGCATGATGAGGAGGAAGAAGAAGCAGAAGAGGAGGAGGAGGAGGTAGCTGCCAAGTTGATCAGCAGGAAAAGAAATAGGAGTGAGACCACCGCTGGTGTTTCTACTACGCCGAAGGCTGGTGTGATTCCCTTGATTGGGAAGCAGAGAAACTTGCGCTCTCTTTACAAGTTCTCTCCTGGTAAGTTCTTAGTTTCTCTTCCTCTTGTTGCTTTTCTTTTCTAAATCACTTAGCTTCTGCAGAGGCCAAGAAGAAGACCCCTGAGAAGAAGGGTGTCGTATTTACAAAGCCCTCAGAGCCGGCACAGAAAAGGCCTAAGGTTACCATCAAACCCTTCAAAACTGTGGTGGAGTCTGATAAGGACAAACAGGCTATCGAGGTTGAGAAGGAGAGAGCTGCTGAGACAGAGAAGAGGAAGGCTGAGGAAAAGAAAGCTGAGGAAGACAGGAAGAAGAAGGCTGATGAGGAGCGTAGGAAGAAGGTTGCGGAGGAGAAGCAGAAAAAAGCTGATGAGGAGAAGAAGAGGCGGGCTGAGCAGGAAGGAGAAAAAAGGGCTGCTGAGAGGGAGAAAAGGCCTGTAGTTGATAAACCTACCAACCCAACGCAAGCTCATTCCCCTCAAAATTCTGCTAAAGTGACTTCTGCTGGGGGGGTCCGGTCCGCATGCTTCTGGTGGCGCGAGTTCTGGGGGTGCTGGGGGGTATAACCCACAAACCATTGGCCCAAAGGATACTCTCGGGGATATTTATTATAAGACTTACACCAAGGCAGAACGTGGGAGTACCCCCCATCGAGCTCCTTGGAATTTGAAGCAGAAGGACACTTTCCAGGAATTTGCCCCTTGCCGCGACTGGTTCTTGAATTCCATCCCTCCTGGTGAGGTTAACCGACAAAAGGCGCAGACTCATGATGAGCTGTATGCAGCGTATGTAATTCATCATCATCATCATCATCATACTCAGTAAATCCCACCAATAGCAAAGCTAAGGTAGGGTCTGAGGAGGGTAGATGTAGACGGCC
Source organism: Helianthus tuberosus (assembly GCA_030545235.1). Classification (NCBI taxonomy): domain Eukaryota; kingdom Viridiplantae; phylum Streptophyta; class Magnoliopsida; order Asterales; family Asteraceae; genus Helianthus; species Helianthus tuberosus. Next base: position 47,563,478 of record CM060420.1, read on the forward strand.
TTACCTCTACCCGTAGGAATAGAGAGGCTGCTTCCAGTGAGGCCCCCGGCTCGATTGTAGTTTTGTATCAAGCCTTGGACCTAAGACACATAACACTCAAACAATCGGGACATTGACTGATTGGTGCATGTACCCCGTGTCTTTCAGCTATCAACGTCACCACATGATGCATGATGCAGCGTATGTAATTGGGGAGGCCAATACTCTTTCTGCCATCCATGAAATTGTGCGTGAGTGGCGCACCATGATTAGGGAGCGGTCGGATTAGGAGAACTACCGCCAGCGCCTTATGAGGCAGGTTAAGGAGTTTGAGAAGGCTAATACCAAGTTTGAGGAAGAGAAGTCCAAGTTTGAGGCTGATAAGAAAGCGGAGGAATGGGGGCGTGAGGGCCTGAAAGGCAAGCTTCGAGCTGCCGAGGATCTGTTGGCGAAGGAGAAGGCTGAATGGAAGAAGATCTGTGAGAAAGACAACCAGCGTGCTTATGCTGCTCGAAATAAGATTACCGAGCTCGAAAGCAAGGTTGCTGAATTGACAACGAAAGTCGAGGATGCGCAGGCTGCTAAGGAGCGGGCTGAGGTTTGAGAAATTTCTTTTTTCAGTTTATGCTTTTGTTAGCAGAATTAACTGAGTCATTCACCCCTTGCGGGTTGAACTGGCTGAGGTGAAGGCGCAACTATCCGGTAAAGACAAGGATTTGACGGCCAAGGATGTCGAGATTGCTGAATTGAAACGCCGCCTGCACGAGCAGGTTGACAAATGCGAGTCCTTGGAAATCGATCTTGAGGCGGAGAAAGTTAAGGCTGCTACTGCTGAGGAGGCCAAACAGAAAGCTGAGGAAGCACGAGACATTAGTACATCTGCTCTCAATGTGGCGCAAAACAACTATTCCGAGGCTCAAGGGATCGTTGATACTTTGGTCTCCGAGGCTGAGTGGCTGCGCGGCAGAGGATTAGTTCTGGTATGGTTTCTTTTAATTTTGGCTGTATTTATTGAAGCCTAGTGTTTAATTTATTGCCTTTGCTGTAGTTGGCCAACTCCATCTTAAATGCTGGGGAGCTAGACAAAGCTGTTGCTGCTCTTATAGATGCTTCTTGCGCGGTTGGTCATCGTGGAAGTTATCTGGAATGTGCCCAGCATGTTGCAGAGGTGTTTGGGCAAGAGTTTGACACTAGTCATTGCTCGGTGACCGATGAAGCTGATGCCGAGCTGTCTCGTGCTGAAAATGCTTATAATCATCTATCATTGCCTGTTATAGGCATGGTTGCAAAAGCTTTAGAGCATGATGACTGGTGTCACCGCTTGAAGACCATTCTTGACCCCCCAGAAACTGTTGAGTTATCTGATGAGGAGGAAACAGTGGGCAATGATGGCGATGGCGATGGTGATGGCGACAAGCATGATGATGACGATGATGGTGATGGCTTTGAATAGATAGTGTTTTCAGGCTTTGTGCCTTGTAATTTTTAGGTTTTTGATAACATTTGCGCGGTTGCGCTTGTTTTGGATCAGATGAATTATAGTTGGTTTCTATGTAATTGTTGCGCGCTTGCGCTTATTAAATATGATGTTTATATTTATTCTGTCACGTTACAATTATTGCACTGTTGTTAGAAACGTTGGTTAAGTTAGCGCGAATAAATGTAAGTGTGGCTCTTGAGCGAGTATAGTTGCTCGTTCTTGCGCTATATTCGCGGAGGACCTTGAAGGTATAACTCAAGAGCTTGTAATTCACTGAAGTGTTTTCGTACTAATCAAAAGTTTGACATGCATTTGTAACTCAAAAAGCATTATGATAAAAGAAAACATGTCGTATGCTTTCATTAACTGAGAAACAGGCGCTTAGGCCAATCATACATCGCATATAAGTAACATAAGGGCGTTTAGCCAACATAGGAAATTAAAAAGGCGCGTGGCCAGCATGAAAGAAATGGCGCATGGCCTAGAGTAGTTACATATAACACTTACGCAGTTGTTGCGCATTCCATGTGCGCGGGATGATGTGTCCATCCAGGGTGTGCAACTTGTATGCCCCCTTTCCTAGCACTTCGTGTACCAAGTATGGGCCTTCCCATTTGGGTGCTAGTTTTCCTGGGCGTTAAGCATTTGAAGCTTTGTTGTCTCGGAAGACGTATTCTCCTGGAGTGAAGGTACAAATGCGGAATCTCGCATTGTAGTACCTTTCAAGCTGCGTCTTGTATTTTGCTTCTTTGATGCGCGCAATCTCGCGTCTTTCTTCCAGTAAATCCAAATCGAGACAGCGCTCTGCTTCGTTGTCAACCGTGTTGACTGTTTTCAAGCGTGGTGAGGGGAGTCCAACTTCCGCCGGGATAACTGCCTCTGAGCCGTATACTAGGCGAAAAGGAGTTTCGCCGGTGCTTGTCTTCGGCATTGTTCGATGAGCCCACAGGATGCTTGGGAGCTCATCTACCCAGCCCCTTCTCTTTGTGCCCAGTCGGGCTTTTATCCCCTCGATGATACTTTTGTTAACGCTTTCCACTTGACCGCCTTGAGGGTGCGCAATAGAGGAGAAGGTGTGCTCTATCTTCATTTCCTTCATCCAATTTCGAAGGTCCTCAGAAGCAAAATTGGTATCGTTATCTGTGACGATTTTGAGTGGAAGACCAAACCTGCAAATGATGTGTTCCCAAATAAACTTGCGCACCATCATTGCAGTGGTTGAGGCGAGAGCTTTGGCTTCCACCCACTTAGTAAAATAATCAACGGCCACGATTATGAACTTGACGACACCAGGAGCTTCTGGGAAGGGTCCCACCATATCAATTCCCCACTGTTGAAAAGGCCAAGCAGTGGATACAGGGATAAGATCGTTCTTTGGGCGCATGATTTTTGGAGAATGTCGCTGATAGGAGTCGCATTTGCGCAACTCCTTCAGGGCGTCGACGTGCATCCCTGGCCAATAATATCCAGCGTTCATAATCTTCGCGACAACCATGCGTGGTCCTGCATGAATGCCACAGATCCCTTCGTGAATCTACCTGATCAAGTAATTCGCATCTTAGGGGTCCACACAGCGCAACAGGGGCCCCAAGAAGGACTTGCGGTATAAGATACCACCATTCATCTCATAATGCAGAGCTTTGTTTTGAATCTTTCTTGCCTCTGCCTTGCTCTCAGGGTGTATTCCTTCTTGCAAATACTGAATTATAGGGGTCATCCAAGATGGCTGCCTTATTTCGATCACATTTACCTGGCACAGCAGGACTGATGGATTTTTGAGTACTTCAATCCTTACATCTTTTGTGAAATGTTGAAAGGAGGTTGAAGCAAGCTTGCTCAAAGCGTCAGCTGGTTTGTTTTCGGAGCGATTGATGTGGACTACCTTGTAAGATTTGAACTGTTGAAGCAACTCTTTTGCTTGCTCTAAATACAGGGCCATAACTTCGCCGTTTGCATCGTATATACCGTTAATTTGGCTGGCTATCAAGAGTGAATCAACGTGTGCTTGTAGATTTTTAGCTCCCGTTTTTATGGCGAGGCGTAAGCCTGCCAGAAACGCCTCGTACTCCGCCCCGTTGTTGGTATTCTTGAAATCCAACTTGATAGCGTAAGTAAATTCATGCTTTTTAGGGCTCACAAGGCGCAATCCGGCTCCTGCGCCATCTTCGTTTAAGGCTCCATCAGTGTACAACATCCATAACTCATTTGATATGTCTTTTATGGGAGCCTCGACAATCTCGCAGTCTTTGATTTTATCAACTGGGACTTCTGTGATGAAGTCCGCTAGAACTTGACCTTTGATGGCTGGGCGCGACCTGTACAAGATGTTGTGGACCCCTAGCTCGATCGCCCATTTTGCTAACCGCCCAGATTTTTGTGGCTTTTGCAGTATCGTGCCAATGTGGAAATTGGTAAGTACGGTGATGACGTGGCCTGTGAAGTATCTGCGCAGCCTTGTGGAGGCGTGCAGCAACGCCAGTACCAATTTCTCCATCGTTGAATATCTCGTTTCTGGATCCGTGAGCACTCTACTGACGTAATAGATTGGAGTCTGAACTCCATTTCTTTCTACAAGCAATACCGATCCCACTGCCTTGTCCGATGATGACAAGTACAAGATGAGTGGCTCCTTTTCGAACGGTGCAGTCAGGGTAGGGAGTTCGATCAAACACTCCTTCATTTGCTGAAAAGCACTCTCTGCTTCAGGCGTCCACCTGAACTCTTGTTTCTTCACATAGTTGCGCAGAGTGCTGATAAAAGGGTATGACTTCGCGACGTGATTTGACAGAAAGCGGTTAAGCGCGGCTAGGCGGCCGGCCAACCTTCGCATCTCTTTGATTGTTCGTGGTGATGGCATTCGTTCTATTGCCTGGACCTTTTCTGGATTCACGTTAAATCCGCCATTTGTGACTATGAAGCCTAAGAATTTCCCTTCTTCCATACCAAAAGAACATTTGGCTGGATTCAATTTCATATTCACGCTGCGCAACGAGTTGAATGTTTCTTCGATGTCTTTCAACATTTGGTCCTCTTCGGGACTTTTGATCACAAGATCGTCGATGTAAACCTCGATATGCTTCCCAATATCTCCAGCGAAGGTCTTATCCATCAGGCGTTGATATGCGGCGCCAATGTTTTTGAGGCCGAATGGCATCTTTGTATAACAAAAGATCCCGAGATCGGTCCGAAAAGCTGTCTTGTCTTCGTCTTCAAGCTTCATTTGAACCTGATGGTATCCCTTGTAGCAATCTAAGAAGCATTTCCATCTGTATGGTGCGAGAGAGTCTATCTTTTTGTCGATCTCAGGCAAAGAGTAGCAGTCTTTAGGGCATGCCTTGTTGAGATCGGTATAATCAACGCACATTCGCCATCCTCCACTAGACTTCTCCACCATCACTGGGTTCGCGACCCAACTTTGATAACGTACTTCTCGCAAGATTCCAGCTTTGAGTAGTTCGCATACTTGCTCATTCATTGCTTTGGTTTTGTCTGCCCCTAAGCTGCGCCTTCTTTGGACCTTCGGCTCAACAGAGGGGTAGGTGTTTAAACAATGCTCGGTAATGTCACGCGGGACACCGGTCATGTCGGCCGGAGTCCAGGCGAAGATATCCATATTCTTGAATAGGAGTTGCTTGAGATGCGTTCTGATGTTTGGTGAGATTGCGTGGCCTATCGTCACCGTTTGCTCTGGGTACTTGCGGTTTAACACCCATTTCTCTGGCTCGGTTGTTGAAACCTTCGCCGCTTTTGTTGGGCGCATCTCTTCTGTCGACATTACTTCTTTCATGGCATAGATAATCGCCACCCCCGTCTTGGTTGGAAACCCTATCGCTGAGTGGGGCGTGGAAGTTACCATGTTAAGTTCGCCTTGGGTTTCTCTCCTAATCAACACATCATGTCTCGACTTGACAGGCATCACCATGAAGTTTACATTTGTTGTTCTTGAATGCTTCCCGTCAGAGAGCGTGACGGGGAAGCTGATTTGGCCTAGCGGGAAGACCATTTCGTTGCAAAATCCAGACAGTGGATAATCAACTGGCTCAAGTCTCGCTTTATCATCCTCATCAAACTGATTAAAACATTGCTCATAGATGATATCAGCCGTACTTCCTGCGTCAATGAAGACATACTCCGTTTCATAATGGCCGATAATACTGGTAATGACGACGGGTCGAGTGGCACGAGGGCCGCCGCGTACTACTGGGAAAATGACCTGTTGCTCTTGCCATGAGGGTTCGTAAGGGCGCTTTCCTTTCTCCTTTGCGCTGTATCTTGGTCCATTGACCATATGGGTTTCTAGGTGACGGACTTTCTTGTGATTCCCCTCATCGTGGCGTTGGATCTGTCGAGTTTCTTTGCGCACGTTTTTCACCAGGTGGCTTAGCTTCCTGCTTTTTAGCGCTCTCTCAATCTCTTGACGTAAACTGATCCAGTCATCCGTCAGGTGCCCTGTATCTTTGTGGAAGTCGCAGTACAGGTTGGGGTCTTGCCCCTTCTTGTTTGTCATAGGCCTTGGAGCCTTGAAATCATGATTCTCCGTCATCAGCACCTCTTTTGGTGTTTTTTATGAGCGGAGTCCAGTGCTTTTCTCGGTTATCATCCCTGACTGCTCTTCGATAGCCGATTCTATCAATTGTGTCGCGCGCATCTTCTCTATAGCGCGGCCTCTCTTCATGGCCCCTTGATCTTCCGGATTTCCAATCGTTATTTTTGTACTTGTTACGCTTGTTGTGATCGCGCGAGTTTCCCTTGGAAAATCGATCTTCAGTATAATAATTCTTGTTTCCGGCGAGTGACTCTTCAGTTTGCGCGACTATTTTCGCGGCTTCCATGAGCTCATCCCATTCTTTGGGCATTCCATCTTTCTCAGTGATAGTTCTGATGAGACTGTCACAGCGAATGGCTTTCTTGAAGTGGCAACGCATGAGTTGTTCACTTACGCCACCGATTTCTAAGCACTCTTTGTTGAAGCGAGTGATGAAATCTTCCAGACCCTCGTTATCTCTGCGCCAGATGTCCTCTACCTAGGCTGTGTCGCCCTGGTAACTTCTCTGTTGACTGAAGTGATTCAAAAACTGTGTCCTGAAATCCACCCATGACTTGATCTTTCCTGGAGGAAGGCTGTCGAACCAGGCGCGAGCAGCCCCTGTAAGCGTTTGAATAAACAGATGGCACCACATGGGCATATTCCATCCTCCCATGCAACATACGCTTGTGAAAACTCTGACGTGATCATCGGGATCAGTCAATCCGTTAAACTTTCCAACTGTCGGAGGTAACTTCTCTCTTGAAAGTGGCGCCAACGCGATCTTTGGAATGAACTTTGAATGTTCCACAACTTCAGCTGGTCGATAGGCGAGGCGAAAGTCTCGCTCTGCCTCTTCGGTGTACCCTACGTGTTGTCTTGGTTTGTAGTATTCATGGTTCCTCTGCAAGCGATTGAAGACTAACAAACCCTCATCATCCTACCAAGTTGGATCATTTGGGTCAGTATCTTCCCATTCATTGTTCATGTTGCGCGGCGTGAGCCGGCTATGAACTGGGCCTCTTTGGACATGTGACGGGTAGTCATAATAGCTTTCTGTTTCTCCCCGTGTATCGCGCGTGTGATGCACGCTTAGTCTTCTGGTAGGGGGAGGTCTGTTAGCTCTTCCTTGGATGTTTTGCTGTGGTGGTATCTGATGCGCCCCGTGACTGGGGCCTGTTGGTGTAACCAAGGACCATTCTGCCGTTAAGACTGCTTGTTGTACGCTCAGAGATTGATACGCCTCATTAATGGTGGCAATTTGCTTGGTGTACCATGAGGCTAGAGTTTCGCCCTCTAGTAGCTCTAGTAGCGCCAAAATGTTCTGAGGTGGAGCTGGGTTTGAAGGTCCAGCGCCGTTGTTTCCTGGGGTTACCGTTTGAGTGATGCAGGTGATGCTCCCGCGTGGTCCCCCAGTGTTGGTTACTTCGATTTCGCCAATTTCTTCAATGTGTTGGGGTTGGACGTTTTGACTGCCCTCGCCCAACACCGCATTAGAGTTTGCTCCGAAACTAAACTAGGGAATGATTCCTTGACCAGCCATGATCGAAGGAAGAAAAAACAATGAAAACTCAGAAAAAAGAAGATGAAAGTGTTTTGTAGAAAACCGGTGGGCGCCAATGAAAAAACACTGAACTAATTATGGGACTAATCAGTTTGGTTTATGTTCCTACCATAGTGGTTAATCTTCTAATGGCTTTCTGAGCTTTGTAATTATTGTCTAATCCTGCAAAATAGAACACCGTTACTCGTTAAGAGGGGAATGTGGGGGTTTCCCTCTTAACCGGGGTCCGGCGTGAGAATAAACGACTGCTTTGGGGAGATAATTGAGTATTAAGAGTGAGAGTAGAGGGAATGGAATGTTTAACCTGTGAAGTGAGGTCTCTATTTATAGCCGGAGAGGTGTAAGAGGATGTGGGCTGATGGGCCTTGGGCCTGAAGGCGACAACATAGAGGATATGCTCCTTGTCTCACTGGTGTCGATCGTTAGTGTCTCACTGATTCCGTCGATCTGGGTATTTTAGGTTGTAGAACCCTCGAACTCAGATCGAGGACCTGATGGGTGAGATGATGAATTCTCTGCCATGTGAAAACAGAGAATGAGGAAAACTGAATCGAAACGAGATAAAACTAAAAAACAGAGAAATCGGTGGGCGCCAATGAAGAAACGCTAGATAATTGACCGGGATCAAATTACCTAGGGGGTTTGAATCTGCATAAAAGGGGGGTTGTTCTCTCTCATTTGACTCGATGCTACTGACCTTCTTCTCCGGTAAACTCTGCAAAACAAAGCACCGTTAGTCTCGTCAAGAGGAGAAGAGGGGTTCTCTCCTTGACCCGACTCCGGCGTGAGAATAAGTATGTGTTTATGAAGAAGAAGAAGTATTGACGAAGTGTGTGTAACTTAACTTTCATACCTGAATTTTTCTCATATTTATAGCCGGGAGTTTTGGGCGAGAAAACTCGTTGGTGAAATGTTGACGGAAGATTCTAACCCCGTGAGCGGTTACATTTCCTTCCGTTAAGCTTCTCGATCTGACGTGAGTGCACACGGATCGCTGTTTGGATCTATGGCTGGGGCATTGCCACGTGGAAAGTGATCAAGTGGAGGTTTCTCTCCAATTACATACCATCATCGTGATTTCAGGGATGCCTGAGGTGATGGCACGTGTCTAGACGGTTGTAACCGTTTAGTGGTGCACGATTGGGTCCTTCTAGAAGGTTATTGCCATAATCTTGTGTGACTCTTTATCGTGTGGCACCAATTGGGTAAATAATATCCAATTCTGGATATTATTAGGCGGAAGTGTTTAACTTAGGATTTTCATCCTTTGCTTATGGAGGAGAGCGCAAGGATTTATGATTTCCTTTTGGCGCGCAAGTATTGTCTGCTATCTGTCTCTTAAGCCTTCTTTGTAGGTCCAGTGCGCGGCCACGCAAGGTCAAAAAGGGCTGAAAGACGAGGTTGTGGTATGGTCCTAAGTACTTGTTACATGGTTTTTGGGACCTTACCCCTTCAAGGAGAAAACTCGAGAAGAAATTCTGAGTGAGAAAACATACAGAGAAAGAAATTTTGCTGGAAACAGAATTAATGAAATGCAAGAAGAGTATGAAAATGTTGTTAGCAATAAAAGATGGGACAAGAAGCGAGAGTGCTATGTCAACAGAGAGGGTGAACCTGTTGTTCCCAAGAAGGACATAATTTTTTATGATGTTCTTCTCATAATTCCTTGATCTGTCGAATATTATACAAATGTTGGAAAAGGTAAAACATATGCAAAAAGGCTTGAAAAAGACATAAGACATGTCATGACATCAAGCTTGAGGAAGAGGGATGAAGAGAGAATGAAGAAGAATGTTGAGTGTATGGTTGAAGAGTTGAAGAAAGAAGTTGTTAAAGAAGAGGATGTGAAGATTGCTGTGGAAGAGAAGGTAAAAGAAAAAGTTGTTATAAATGAAGAAGTTGTGAAAGAAACTGTTACTGAAAAACAGCAGGATGTTGAAGGAGAAGTGAAAAATGAGATTTTGGAAAGTAATGGGGAAGTTAGTGATGAAGTTGGTGGTTAAGGAAAGAAGAAAGATGATGATCAAACTGATGCAGCAGAAAACACCGAAGTGCCAATCACTGAGGTAAATTCTGATTCTGAAATCATAATCAAAATCGTTGAACAGTGCAAGAAATGCATGGAACCATGCAGTGCTTGTACTGAAAAAGATGAAAAATTCAAAACAAGAAATCTAGAGTTTAATAAAATTGAAGAAGTTTTCAAAGAAAAATGTAAAGAAATGCTAGAAAAGGAAAAGGTTTTAAAAGATAATGATGAAAAGCTTACACAAAAATGCAAGAATTTAGAAAAAGAAAATGAAATTTTGAAAGAAAAGGTTTTGAAAATGACAGAAGAGTGTTTACAAAAAGAAAATGCATGTCAAGAAATGAAGAAATAGTATGATTCAATAAAATTGGCTTATCACATTACAAAGGAGTCATATGAAAATGTGAAAAGTCAAATGAAACTTGTTCAATCCAGATTGAAATACTGTTCTGAAACAACTGATACGCTTAAGTGACAGTATTCAATAAACCAACAAGTTGTCAATTCTTACATTGAAGATGTTGCTAAGCTAAAGCGTCAAATAGCTGATTTAGAACAGGACAACAACAAGTTATATAATTATCATGCATCATCATATGTGCTTGAAAGAATTTTCAATCTAAAACCGGATGGTAAAGATTCTGAGCAAAACAAGAAAGGTATTGGCTCAGAGTTTCATCAAGTTCCACCACCAGAAAAGTTCGCATTTTATGATGATGAGAAGGTCGAAAAAGTTTTCAACATGGTCGATCAATTACCAGATAACATTGACGTAACCTATTCCAAATCTGACGATTCAAGTGATTCAGAGGTGGTAGGTAAGGTCGTTGAAAGTGTGTTGAAAGAAGAGTCGATTGAAAAAGGTAAATCTGAATCACAGGATGGAAATGAAGGTAGTTTTCATGAAGAATATCTGAAAAAACTCAAAATCTGAGAAAAAATTGAATGATGATTCAAAAGGATTGGTTTCTACCATGATTGGATCGGACAAATTATTCTTAGATGTTGTATTCCCGATTCAGAATGTGATTTCAGAAAAGATTGACAAAGTTTTCAAGATGGTTGAGATTGAAAAGTCCGAAATTTCGAAGTTCGCTGGAAAAGGTCACAAAACTTTTTATAACAAACCTGGTTACAAAAAGAAAAACATGAAGGCTGGGTTGGGTTATAAGAAGAAACAAAGTTGGAAAAGAAATGAAACGCCAAATTACCAGACAAAGATGAATTTTGTTCATGGAACAAGTTCCGAAGAAGAGAAGGAACTCCAATTTAGACGACAGTCTAATGAAGAGTTCTATGCTCAAAAGAAAAGGCAACAACAACAGGTGAAAGATGTGTCCAAGAGAACATGTTTCAAATGTGATCAAACTGGACATCTTGCTCGCAAATGTCCAAATCTGAAACCCGTTGATGTTGAGACGAAAAAGAAGTCTGATGTTGTGAATCAGAAGTCAACCAAGTTTGATTCAAAGCAAACTTGGAAGCCGTAAATGTCAGAGACTGACTCACAACAAACATTAAAACTAGTGACACACAGACTTAGAACAACACAAAGTTGGAAAACAACAGTTGATGCAACAAAACCAAATTAGTTTTGGAAATCAAAAGTTGTTGTTCAGAATCAAAATGTTCAAAAAGAGTCACATTTTTACAAACGAGGTACTCGTAAAGGTCAAACATGGAATGTTAAGAAACAAGTGACTTCGGTAGATGATGCTAAAATTGAAAAAGTTTTTGTACAAAATGACAAAGATTTTCCGAAGTTAAATGATGCATATTGTGTTGAAATGCCTAAGGTCAAACAGACATGGGCTAAATTGTTCAAGTAATTGAGTAAGTGTGAATGTGCAGGTGCTTCCGAAGAAAATGGAATGTCAACAAGAAGAATGTCGGAGCAGCCTGGCACAAAAAGAAAAGGCTGCTGGTCCCTGCAACTGAAACAGGGAGTTTGTTTGTTTTCTGTAAATAAATAAACAATATTTTTAAATCCTAAAAACTGAAAAATTTAAAAACCAAAAATATGTTTTTATTTTGTCAAAAAATTTGAAAAATCAAAAAAATATGTTTGTTTTTAAATTTTGTCAAAAATTAAAAAAAAATCTAAAAATTTGTTAAGTGAATATGCCGAAACCCTCAGGCGGAACAAACGTGATTAATTTCACAAGATTGAAAAACGGTTTTCAAACTGTAAAAAATCAATGTGTTGTAAATCATGGGGGTATTTACTGCTTTTCATGAAATTTGGTACACATTAGCAGAAAATGGATGGCGAGACAAAGCTATCAGTGTCGGTTTGTCAAATTTTCTTTAAATGGTTTTGAATTTTAGGGGGAGTAAGAATCGTTGTTGTCAGAAAATCCAAAAACATTAGAAAATTTGAAAAAGACAAAAACATGATAAAATTCAAATGAAAATGAGATTTTGTGTAAAAAGAGGAAATGATAGTACATCAGTAGACAATCACAGTACGCTAAAGAAATGGAATGTTAAATGTGATAAACGGTCTCACTGATGATATGCCAATAGGTTTTTACATGCTTAGTAGATTGTTTTCGAGATATAAACCTAAATATCAATACTTACTTATCTCATGGGGAACATCTCTCGGATATATGGCTAACCCCCGAAATCTTGTTTGAAAGACCCTTCTTTCTATGATACTAGGTCTTTATGCTTAGTGATATCTGGGGTATTATCCCGGGACTTCTGATTTTGCGGAAGCAATGGCCTAGTCCCCGTATAATACTTTTCGCTTGCTTGAAATATAGCACCACCCTCAGCATAAAAAATGATGAAACATTGAAAAATGCTAATCATGTGTTGTTGAAGAAAAGCTTCTCAAAAGGGAACACACCGAAAGACGAGCCATCATCTCTTTGCTGAACGGAAGTTCTGACCTGAGCTCTCATGGTCTCGCATTTAACCCTTTACAGATATCATCTAGGTATACTCACCTGTAAGACTGAATATTGGGATCTGGATACGGGAGTATATTCTGAGGTGGGACACGCGAATAAGTTAAGTCCATTAAAACACTAATCTCGTATCTCGAATCTGTGACAACTCGAGTTTCCAAGGTCTTTCCTCCATAAGTTACTTGTTTCATACTGTGTTTCTGTGATTCGTTGCATTGTAACTTGTGCACTATAGTTGTCCATGTTTGATTCATGTATGGTGTATGTTTAAAAGGTGATCGAATTATTGTGATTATATCTGATTTATGTATGGTGAATTATTGTCCATGTTTGATTATTGTGCATTATATCAGTTATATACTCAATTCCACAAACCCCATTTAGAAAACCATTAATAACCGACGAAAACCCTGGAGTTTCGTCACTACCCTCACGATGATAGACATTGACTTAGGGCACAACTTACTTTCGTTAGTAGTCGATATGGTACGGTCTGGTAATTCACATGGGAAGCCCCCACTAAATATTGAGAAGGTTTGGGAAACAGGGATACTGATTAATACGTGGTTTACAAAACGAACTTACGATTATTGAAACGAACTCGATAACTAATCACCCAACTGTGAACTAGCTCAACTTTGTTGTTGACTCGTTGTTACATGCCTTGCAGGCCTTTAGGTGCATAACATTGGAACTTGTTGTCTGGGAAGCTGGAGTGGTCATGGGTCGAGTTATATGGAAACGCAACACATGACTAAGAGCTTTTACATGTGGTTTATAAACACTTAACGAATTAAATATGCTTCCGCTGTAAATTGTGAAATTTTGTAACGTTGTAACACTTATTGTTAATAAATGAAAGTTTTATTTAAAACATATTCATGAGTTCAATGTGATTGGTGGCTAAGATCCTGGTATGTCACACGCCCCGCGCGGTATTTCCGCATGTGGTATTTTGGGGGTGTGATAGATTGGTATCAGAGCCATTGGTTATAGTGAACTTGGTTTTATTTAAAAAGGGGAAAAACGTTTTTGTAAAACCAGACTATAACCGAACAGTTCTGAAGACGTGAATACTACCATGACACTTAGCTCCAGATTGCAAGGTTCGTCTCTCGTATACTCATTGTACTGCATAACTAGTGAACACCTACATATGATAATGCATGTGATTGCACGTTTAGCACAACAGTATGAATTCATGTACACTTGCACGTGTTATGTGACTGTTAGGGTGGTATTTCCCTAAACCTTCAAGACTTATGCTTCGTAATACTCTTTTGTTTGCTACTCGAGTTTGAGGAACCATTTGACATAAGTTAAGAGGAGCTGAGATGAGCATGCAAATCACAATATTATTGTGGGTGCACACATAATAATAGTGTGGGGTGCATGTGAATCCCAGTGAGGCTTAACAAGTGGAAAAGGCGTTCTGTCCCGTTAATTGATCAATGAGAAACATAACAAACCTATAGGGGTCGTAACAGTAATTGTCCCAAACTCAAACGTGAACTTTTCATTTATCTTTGGATCCCTTCGAAACTCGATGCTATCGAGTGTTACTTGAACACCCCTCTGAGCTTAGCGAACCGTGTAGAATGTTAGGTGCTTATACGAACGTCCATGTGTTGGATGTCGCAGCGTCGAATGATTTATCAATATCTTTCTCACTTCTCCTCGCTTGCTGGAACTTAACGTATTGAAGCCTCAGATTCTGAAGTGGGATTACTTCTGCAACACTCCCGCAACATACTGTGTATCACTCGAACCACTTGCAACATCGATGGACGGGAGGATGAGCGTAGCACCTTACCGACCTCAGTACTTTGACGACCCTGATTACCGGTAATGAGCACCAGCGAATTGGTTTCAAGCGAATCCTTAACCCTTGTCAGCGACCCATGGGAGTCAACTCTTACGAATCAATCGAGGCATAAGTGATGAAATTTGACCCTAGTGTGGTACGTGTAATTGCCAGTACAATGAGTAGCGCTGTAGGACGTGGCTCAGAATGTGAAAAGATGGACAATGATGGTGAAGAATCGTAGGGCTTCGTTTCGGGCAACGGCATTGGGAGCAGCAGTTACAACGACAACAAGGTGCTCGTAACCCTAGCTTTCAGTAAGGAAATAAAGGTGCCTACATCATGGATTGGCCGTAGTTAAGTTAAGAGGTCAAAGATCAAGGGAACAATGGCAGTACTTGGAATTCTTGTAACGAAAACAACAACACCAGAAATGATGCTCTTGGAAAGGCATTTAGAATTGGCGTGGGCGACGTCAGGACTTATCGACATGGTAGCTAGTATGAGTAGCAATCCGCTTCGTCTCTGTTCCACTCAACCCTGATGCTCTTAAGAGTTTGAACCTGTTGTGGAATTGGCCGATGACTAGACAACGGAAACCTTATATGATCGTTGGGATGCAAACATGACCTCGTGGGACAAGTGTTCGGCATCGACCTTTCTTCTGTTATTCTTGGCAGAGGCACCCTGTGAGGAGACAATTCTACGTAACCCTCTCCCTCGTGGAGGATTGTTATCTGTTCTAACCTGCTAGAGTGGCACAACGATTAGCGTCATTTCAGCAAGGAAAGCTAGGAGTGTCGACGGAAGGATTACTTCGCCATGATAACACTCGTTACTGATGTCAGGACTAAGGAAAGGAGGATCAAGAATCCACCAATTATTCGTGATTCTCCCTAAGTGTTACCAGAAGAACTGTCAGGTTTACCTTCACATCGTCAGGTGGAATATCAGATCCGTGTCATGTTAGAAGTAGCCCTTGTTACTAGTATATCTCATTCTCTTACACCAGGAAGGTTGCAGGAACTGCCTAATCAACTTCAGGAATTATTGGACTTGAGTTTCATCGGATCTAGTTTTCGCTTTGGGGAGCCTCAGTTATACCAGAAAAGATAAGCCTTTTCGCATACATACTGATTATCGAGAAGTCAACAACATGACAGTCAAGAACCGTTTGCCTCGACCACGTATTGACAACCCCGCGACCAATTGCGAGGAACAAGCTTCCATTCGAAGATTCGCTAGCAAACGAACTTTTGTCAGGAGGAAGTCCAAGAGGAGAATGCTCTTAGAACAGCACGTCGAACGCAATGCAGCCATTTCAACTTTGTACATCATGATCATTGAGTGGCTCAACACACTAGCGGCTTCAGGGATCACATGAATCGACCGTATTTATTGGTGACATTTTGGGTCATTTTCCTAGAGGAAGGGACAGCATGGACAACGCCTATGTTGTATCTTAGAACTCCTGGGGGAGGAGTCATTACGTAAGAAGACTTGTTAAATGTAACACTTAGATACGAGAAAAGCATTTTGATCATGTAACCAACGAAGTGGTGATACGCGTGGATCGTGCTAGGATCCATCTTGTTAGAAACTAATTGACGCCAAAGATTCCTTCGAGGGTACAACAATTTCTTGGTTTCGGTGGATGCGGTTGTAGATTCATCACAGGATTTTCATAGATCGTGCAACTTTAATCTCTTTAGCACAATAGGGTGCTGTGCTCGTGGAAGACAAAATAGAAGGACGTCCCTTCAGCTTTCGAATTCCGACTCTACAATGCACTGAGCATCGTTTTACCCGAGGATGCGGGTGATTCAGTAGTATATCCTTATGGTCCGAATCAGCGTCCCAGCTGCACAACGATGCAACACGAGAAAGTGTTGACATACGTGAAAGAGTCACAAAGGGGAACTGCGCGACACACTCGACTGACAGTGAAAACCATGGCTTTGGGATTATTGGATGGAAGCATCACTTGGACGGTACCAGAAGCGTTATTTAGACCGATCGCAAGGGCCAACCATGTACTGATGTTCGAAAGAACTAAAGCATACAATGGCATCGCTGGATGAAACTTCTGGATGAATATGACTGCGGAACCTTAACATGCACGAGCTCTGCAGCTCGTTATCGACTCTAACTTACCAGTATCAGACTCGCTCTGTTCAAACTGAAGAGCTGAAGGAAGATGAATCTTCAAGTCGAACCCATGCGAGGCATGGAGAAGCAACCTTTGACCAGTCGGACGATACCCGCTACTTCCTGAAACGAATGTGGGTCCCATTACACGGCAACTGTAGGGAACTCGCGTTGAGCAAGCACACCAGTTTCGATAGTCTAGTCGTCTGGGTTTTGATGAGAGGCATTAGGATTTACAAACCTGGTACTGGTAATCGGACATGAAGACTCACCTAGATAGGTACGTGAATGATGGATCGACTTGTGGAAAGTCAAGGTATAGCATCAGCAACCAGCAACCCTCACATGGAAATGAGAACAGATTGCCATGGAATTTGGTCGCTAGTCTATTTACAACTCGAAACGGAAACAATATCACCTAGGTGATCGTTGAATGTCTCACGTAACCGACACACTTTCTCGCCATCAAGGAAATGGATAAGTTTTCTATACTTGCAGTCATCTACCTAAAAAGAGCAGTTGCTAGGTACGGGGTGCCAACCTTCATTACCTCTAATCGCAACCCACGATTTGTATCTGATTTGTGGCAAGCGGTGTACAAACCCTTTTGCTCACGTTCGGACATGAGCACAGTATATCACCCACAGACGGATGGGCCGACTGAGCGCACCATCCAAACCCTTGAAGACATGCTTCGAGCATGTGAAATCGACTTTGGAAACGGTCGGAGAAGACATCTCACTTTAGTAGAACTTTCGTGTAACAACAATTACCACACCAGCATTCAGGCTGCTCTGTTCGAGGCATTCTACGGACGAAAGTGCCAATCACCTCTCTGATGGGCAGAAGTTGGCGACAACCAAATCACTGGCCCAAAACTTGTGGTAGACACAACTGAGAAGATTGCTTAGATACGACAATGAATGGCGGCAGCTCGTGACCGTCAGAAAAGCCACGCTGATAAGCGCAAGAAACCACTCGAGTTGTAAGTTGGGGATCGAGTACTACCTAAAGTCTCACCTTGGGAAGGTGTACTTCGTTTTGGTATACGAGACGACACTCAAACCACGATATGTTGAACCTTTCGAAATCACGAAGAGATTTGGCAAGGTGGCCTACAGATTGAATCTACCCGAAGAACTCAGTGGAGTTCACAACATATTCCGTGGGTCGAATCTGAAGAAGTGTCTGTCAAATGAAACCCTCACAGTTCCTTTCAAGGAACTCACCATCGATGGTCAGTTGCGATTTATCGAAGGATCAGTGGAAATTTTGGACCAGGAGGTCAAGATTCTCAAACGCACCAGGATACCTGTTGTTCGAGTTCGTTGGAACTCCCGTCGTGACCCAGAGGTTACCTGGGAACGAGAAAACCAAATGAAACTCACATATCCCCATTATTCGAGAAAGGTGAAACCACTACTGAGGGTGAAGCTACTGCGGAATTTCGGGACGAAATTCCAAACCAACGGGGGGATGATGTGACACCCCAGGAAAACCAGGAAACAACACAACACAACTAGATTCCTCAGTAACCATGCACTAAATTTTGGGACGAAATTTGTTTCAAGTTGGGGATAATGTGACAACTTGAGTTTCCAAGGTCTTTCCTCCATAAGTTACTTGTTTCATACTGTGTTTCTGTGATTCGTTGCATTGTAACTTATGCATTATAGTTGTCCATGTTTGATTCATGTATGGTGTATGTTTAAAAGGTGATCGAATTATTGTGATTATATCTGATTTATGTATGGTGAATTATTGTCCATGTTTGATTATTGTGCATTATATCAGTTATAAACTCAATTCCACAAACCCCACTTAGAAAACCATTAATAACCGACGAAAACCCTGGAGTTTCGTCACTACCCTCACGACGAAACATTGAGGTTTCGTCCCATGGAGTTTCCCCAGAGTGGGCTTCGGCCCAGGATAGGCCCAGTCACACTTGATTATATTGCACTTGGTCATATTATGTGAATCATAACCTACGAACCCTAGTTTTCCCCTACATCTCTCGACGGCAGACAACACTCCCCATCGGAACTTTCTATCTCTAAAGCTTTATCTCTCGTGTTCTTGCACTTGATCGGTATGTAACCCTGTTATTCCAGGTCATGATTCTTGTTTGTTGTGTGCATAGTTTGAGTGTGGCTGTAAATGATTAGAGCACATGTTTCTGAAACTTGATAGTGTAGTGATACGCTTGTTATGTATTGATGATCTTGATATGATAATGGATGTATGATGTCTATAAGATTCGAATAACGTATAAATGATTGTTTAGCGGACTAGGGTTTCATGCTAAAAAGTGTTGTTGAATGCTTGATAAACATAACGAACTGATTATAATGTATGATGATATGAATACGTGCTTGAAGGTAAACTGGTAATCTAAGATTTCATGATTAGGGTTGCTAGTTAATTGAGGTATTGGAATCGCGAATCTGAGAATGTTGTTGATCGTTCTTGATGTGCATGACGGCAGTAGGGTTTCTGTAAGTGTTTGAATTTCTGGTTATGTCAAGGAAATTGGGGAGCCGACGAAACATAGGGAGTTTCGTCACATGCTGGCTCGACGAAACATATATGGTTTCGTCACTCCTATCACGACGAAACAAGGGGGAATTTCGTCATAAGGGTTTTCGCCATATGAGATTTCGCTGAATGCTGTGGCACGGTAACTCTGTTAAATCTAGTAACTCGGTTAAAACTGTTAAGTCTGTTAACTCCGTTAACTTAGTTAAGCTTATCAAATCTGTTAATGAATAGCTTTGTTAGAATAAACTGAGAATATGAGAAAGTAATATAATTGCTATATGTTAATCAGTGCTCATTATTGTGCGTGCATTCTATGATTGTGAATTATGCTAGAAAATGTGTTTCGTTATTTACTATTTATGATGGTTACATGTGATCGCATATCACGATTTAGCTTTTACACTCAGTACACTTAAATGGTAAGCATGGTTATGGAGTATACATGTAAACTTAGAATCTTTTGTAGATTGATGAACTGTTTGTGTGCTACTCGATAATAATTGCCCAAGCACACCTTGTGATGTTGGATTTCATGTGAGTCGTTACAAACATAAACTGATTGTGTATACGTGTATAATATAGGATTTGACTGAATTGTTGTGCACAAGTAGTTAAGCATACCGAGCAAACTGAGGTGAGTTCACACTTTCCACAAGGCATGGGATTCCAAAGGGTTGGGAATGGGTTAAAGAACTAAAACGGAAACTACATATTCTCCTTGGGTAGGATATGTACAGCCATCCTCCATGGGTAGGATGCCAAGATTTAAACCTCGCGTATTCTCCTTGGGTAGGATACGTACGTTCGTACTCCTTGGGTAGGACAACAAGATTAAACATACTGGACCAAAACTCTATCATAAGTCCCTCATTTTATATCGACTTAATCACCGAGGCCGATGGCGAGCGGGTCATTAGTTAATAGCGCTATTAGGTTTAACAAACCTCACACCGTGCCGGTAGGACGGGCGTGTACTAATGGACTAAGGCAAAGGGTCAATGATGATAGAGATTGACTTAGGGCACAACTTACTTTCATTAGTAGTCGATATGGTACGGTCTGATAATTCACATGGGAAGCCCCCACTAATTATTGAGAAGGTTTGAGAAACAGGGATACTGATTAATACGTGGTTTACAAAACGAACTTACGATTATTGAAACGAACTCGATAACTAATCAACCAACTGTGAACTCGCTCAACTTTCTTGTTGACTCGTTGTTACATGCCTTGCAGGCCTTTAGGTGCATAACATTGGAACTTGCTGTCTGGGAAGCTGGAGTGGTCATGGGTCGAGTTATATGGAAACACAACACATGACTAAGAGCTTTTACATGTGGTTTATAAACACTTAACGAATTAAATATGCTTCCGCTGTAAATTGTGAAATTTTGTAACGTTGTAACACTTATTGTTAATAAATGAAAGTTTTATTTAAAACATATTCATGAGTTCAATGTGATTGGTGGCTAAGATCCTGGTATGTCACACGCCCCGCGCGGTATTTCCGCATGTGGTATTTTGGGGGTGTGACAGAATCAATTGAACTTTGTGTGAAAATTTAAGTGGATCATTAAACTGACAATCTAAATGAATCGTTTAGAACTAAAAGTGTTTAAAGCTCAACGGTGCTAGTGATTTGTCATAAACTGATATGATCCTCTGACACGAACTCAATCAAAAATATTGTCTGTAAATATGTATGTAAATATTTCTTTACTGCTTTATGTTTCAGAAAAATACAAAAAGATTTTGATTTCACTTTATTTTCGACAACCGATGTCTGAAAGCTGAGTTTCAAAATCTAAGTATGCTGATCGTGTTTCTGAAGATAAAACAAGTTCATTAATTTGAAACTTGAATTTTTAAAATAAAAAATCAAAAACAGTTTGTGAAGTCTCCAAGGTCATTAAGTTGGACTTGGATGATTAACTATGAGGGATTTGGATTCTTAGATTGTTAAAATCTGTTGTAAAGAGTCAGTTTCCGATCTTTTTTCGCTAAAACTGCCAAATCTTTGAAGTTTGTTGATAGAGGAAAAGAATCAAGTTAATACTGGATGTATTCATATTATTATATCTTTGAGCTAGTATTTTGATTTAGAAAGTTTAATCGAGCCAGGATACGATTCCTGGACATTCGAAAAATCTTTCACTGTTAAAATATTTAGCATATGCTGAGAGAGCCAGGGTTTTCAATTCTGGAAGTTCAAAACATTTTCACTTATAAATGTTTGAGGATTGCAGATGCTATACCAGACTACGATCCCGATAGCCGAGTCTAAGGGGGAGTCTGAAGACGAGCTCAACGCAAGGGGAAGCGTGCATAGGAGCCAGGATACTTTCCCGAAAGAGCTTGTAATCGGAAAGCCAGGTGTCAATCCCAAAGCACGGAAGCTTGACGAAAGGGGGAGCCTGAAGAGTTTACCGAAAGGGGGAGCTGAAGCTGAAAACAGATCCACCGGGATTCTGTTCGAGCAAGAGGGAGTCTATGATTGCTGAAAACGTATTAAAGCTTAAAGAAGACTCAGAGAGAGAGAGAGAAAAATAAGTCGCTACAAGTTTGACTATGGATTGACTGCGACAATATCCAAGGGGGAGTATGTTGGTACATTTATGTCTATCGCCTCTGTCAATCCAGTCCGTAGCAGAAACTGAAGAAAACTTGCATTATATTGTAATATCTTGTTAGTAAAGGCAAGGTGGCATAATTGTAAATAAGGAGAGTCTCCTTATATCCTTTGCCTATAAATAGAACCCTTAGGGTTAGGATTTAGAACTTTTGCAACGTTTTTGACACTTTTGCCATTTGGAGACTTGAAGAGCTCTAGTGTTAGAGAGAGAAGCTAGAGAGAGAAAGTGCTCCACGTGATTCAGGTGCTTTGTACGATTTCAGATCTGTTAATAGAATCACCGACTATATTACGTTCTCGTGTGTTCGGTCACGTTCGTGTACGGATTCCGCACGTCACACGTTCGGTTCGCAATCGTTTCGGAGTCAAAACCGGTCCTAACATCCATTAACATATGTGTAAATGTAAAATGTAGAGTTGAAGTATGTTTGATTTATTAATATAGATTTATTACATACATATTTTTTGTTATATACTCGTTAAATAAACGTGTGATAAACTAATGATTAAATATATGTATATAGATGAATGGCTCAAATAAATTGACGATCAGCTAGAAGATTTACATATATGTAAAATATTTATTTACACATATGTAGAGTCCAAAGAATGGTGATGACACGTATGTAAACAAATTAATGGTGACTGAAATTGTTGATCAATCTGAAAATGTGTAAACATAAATATCTTGGATTAGTTTGATTTGTAAAATTAGAGATAGAAGAAAGAATAAATAATTAAGTAATAAGAGTGATATATTTAATAAATTACTATTATGCCATTTTTATTTAGTTCTAAAATCTTAACAATAAAAAATAATGATTGGTCTAAATTGGTTCTGCAAGTTCTACTTAAAAGTGAGGTTTCTGAAAATAACACAACCCTATATATATAAATTGGTGATGACACGTTAGGAACCACCTTTTATTGCGAGAACCGCGAGAACCAATGTGAACCAACCCAAAATACCTAAAAAAAAATCTAAAAAACACCCATTTTTTTACTATTTTTTTTTTGGAAAAAGCGCTATATTTCGTCAATAATAAAAAAAATTCGAGTAACAGTTATTCATGCACATGTGCACATGTATCATTTCTTTGACAAATTCCGTAATTCATTACAAATATCAGACAAATGCACTTTCATTTACACTACCATTCATAATACACTACTTTTTACATTAACAATAACAAAAATGCACATATGCATCTATATGTATGAACTTGTTATAATATTAACAATATTAGAAATTCACATGTGCATCTATATGTATAAACATGATATAACGTGTTTTTGGTACACTACTTTGAATACACTTTCCTTTTCAACTATCATATCATCCATAATACACTACCATTACCTCATACCATCCGTAATACAATATCATTGCTTTTTACCATCCAGAATACAATACAACACTATTACTAATATTTCACTTTATTATATGTACAACAACACCCTTTATAACATCCAAACAACATATTACATCATAAAGTGACAAATATAATCAAACCATCAACCACTAGATATAACTAACCAAAACACATGTATATGGGCTTTCTTCATCATTTAAAATCACAAACTTTTTGTACAAAAACACCTTATTTCATGTTGATACATATAGATGCACATGTGCATTTCTAATTTTGGTAATGTAAAAAGTAGTTTATTACATATGGTAGTGTAAATGAAAGTGCATTTTTCTAATACTGGTAATATATTACGAAATTTGTCCAAGAAATGATACATATGCACATGTGCATCCATAACTGTTACTCGAAAAAAGAAAGTTTTTTTTTGTAACGAAATATAGCGATTTTTAGTAGAAAAATATTAAAAAAATTTGTGGGTTTTTTGGATTTTTTTTAGGTATTTTTTTTGTGTTCAAATTGGTTCTCGTGGTTCTCACAAAAAGGTTGGTTCTCAAATGAACCTTACCCTATATATATATATAAATGAAAATAATGTGGGCTGATGTGCCACTAAATGATCACCACATAAAAGCTTGCTAGATGACGATTTAAAACATGATCTAGCAAGTATGAGGATGAAACTTGAAAAATCTATGTTGATCATCCTTTATGTTAAGTGTGAACTTGAAGATGAACTTGAATTTGTGTAGGATGATGATTCCTACAAGTTGTAAGACTTAAAAATATAAGATTTCAAAAATAAAAGTTTCAAGAAAATAAAGTTTACATCATGATTTACATGACTTGGTTTTTGAAAGAAAATAAACATGTTTTAGGTGTTAAAATGGAACCATTAGAGTATGGAAAACATGAAAAATCTAAGTAGATGAATCTTTGTAAAATGGTGTCACAAGTTGTAAAAATTGAAATCTTGTACAAATGACTTTTATGAAATAAAAACCATGTTTTTAGTGTTAGTATACTATGTTAAACATCATGTTAAAATACTACAAGATTTTACAAAACTTCAAGTTCATACCATCTTGTAGAAGTGTATGTAATGGCTCATGGTAAATTGTAGGTTAATTGTTGATGATTGATGATGAATTTTTGAAAGAAAATGATATGCTAATAAACATGGAAACCTCCATTTTCAAGGAAAACTATGGCAAAATTTTTGTAAAAATTCAACAGTTAGAAAAACATTTTTAAACAAGTGTTTACAAGTAATTTTTTATCATGGTTTCAAATATAAAATTTGCCATAATTTTTGTTATAAAAATTACAAGTATTGGAGTTTGATTTTCAATAATAAAATGACTAAGTATATATTTAGGAAAATATATATTTAGAAGTCACAAAAATTTGTGCTACATGTATACTACTTGAATTAGTTATATTAAAAATTAGGGACTTGGAAATAATATATCACAACAAAATACTAAAAATTGTAATTTGAAATATTACAAAAATCACAAGAAAATAAATAAATAATTTATACCCAAATATTGGACGATTCGGATAATGGACACTTTGGACTATATATATATATATATTCCGGAAATAAATTCGTATCTTGACAAATGTGGTAAACGGTATTTTTGAAACCGAAGAAATGGCAAAGTATGGATTTTTGCAACTATTATAAAATATATCATATTTCCCATTTGCCAAAAATATATTATTTTGGTGAAAATAAAAAATATATTTTTTTTCTAACCTTAATCTTAAAAATATGTTATTTTTAAGATATATGTGGAAGTATACATATTTTTTTCCAAATAAAATTATAAAAATTTTTCTATAAAATTCTCTTAAAATATGTATATTTTAATAATATAAAGTTGGTGATTTTTAACTAATATTCTGGAAAATTATACATAAATTAAGTATAAAATCCTTGATAAA
Source organism: Helianthus tuberosus (assembly GCA_030545235.1). Taxonomy (NCBI): domain Eukaryota; kingdom Viridiplantae; phylum Streptophyta; class Magnoliopsida; order Asterales; family Asteraceae; genus Helianthus; species Helianthus tuberosus. The sequence goes on from CM060420.1 coordinate 47,588,415, forward strand.
TACAACAAAATACGTATTCCTATACGTATAACTTCATACCGACATACACTACCAACACTTGGTAAAATACACATATACAAGTATTATACATAAATATGAGAATACAAAATAACATACATGTATACCTATACTTGAAAAATATATTGTTTTTAAAAATATTTCGTATAATTGAATGGAAATAATATAAGTTAAAATATCCTTGTTTTAACTAATATATATAAATACAAATTTGGAATTATATATAATTATAAAAAATATATATATACAACATGCATCAAGCGTGTTACTCAATGTATATCAAAATTCTAAAATAAGTCTTAACAAATAACTATGACAAAGAGTCGTTACACGACCTAAGCGCCTAATAAAACTTATGTGTAGGTTGTAGTACGGCTTGAGGATATCTACTTTGGGTACACGAGATTAAGGACGCAAACTTGTGAGTTCATGTCCCCCATTTCTCTTAACTGTTTTCGGATTTATAACTTTCGGGGGTGAAATACATGTCAACTTGGGTATGATTTAGCTAAGGAACGAACTATTAGATCAAGTGAGCATCGGCTGAAACTGAAGTGCCATTAATCCTTTTAAGTACCACGGAACAATGGTTAGATCTAATGGGTACGGGCGAGCCCCACTAATGGTCCATGGGTGACCACTTAGAGTGCTGTTGTGTCCCGGTCGAGGTGATTCGAAACAGTCGAGGTGATTCGACACTATAAATCGTCTACTCGGGTTGAGTACTTCCTATATCGTCACATATATTAATGTCCTTGCAAAACATTAATGATTTGTTCATAGACGCTTTACATACCAACTTACAACTAAATTTTCAAATGTTTTTGAGACTCATTTGATGCGCATACACATAAAACGCATGAACTCGCTCAACTTTTGTTGATTTTTCAACTTACATGTATTTCAGGAAGATGAAGGGATCTTGGTGCGGCATTATCTACAAGTTTTTGGGTTTTCAAGTCTAGATGTCATCCATATTTTTGGAGGGTCCGGTTTGTATATCCTTTCTTCGATGAGATATAGAACACAAAGCCTCGTGAAGTTTAACTTTTGTTAGAACAAGTCCTCTTATTATGTTGGGTTGTAATCTTAACTTAATACTCGTGTTGGTTAGGAATTTGGATGATTTGTGTTTGTAATGTTTCAAACTATGTATGGATGAACATCTCTTAATTTTATGCATGTAGCTGTTTGTTATGATTGAATGCAATGAAACTGATCAAGTCACACACATACGCTTCCGCAAAAGTCAGGGTGTGACAAGTTGGTATCAGGGCTTCGATTGTAGTGAACTAGGATTCCTTCTCGAGTCTAGACTACAATCACTAGGATTCTCTCACGAAAATATTTTTACAACCAACAAAATATTTTTCATTGCATTTACAAAAACGCCAAGATCCATGCATTTTTCAAAGGAAAGATAAATGAGCAAGGACATTAGTAGATGGTATAGTCTACATGGGGTAGACTTGCCAAACTAGAAATGACCCATGTAGGAACAACGTGAACACATGTGATATGTTGCCTCTATTTGCCTATACCCATACTAAGTAATATTATAATTTATTAATATATATGCATATATGTGCCGAATTGTTTTGACAGGATACCATGTCCTCCTCTGAGAGTAGTGGATTGACAGATGTGCACGACCCCATGGCCATAGTGTCTGATGATGACATAGCTCCTATTACAGAGATCTTTACCTCTGACTTTGAGAGCGACCCAGAGATGATGTCTGACGACGAGGACGACTTTCAGCCCTTTGCTCTACTGGACTTCGGAGATGACATCCCATTTATCGATGATGTTCTCGCCTTCCCTTTACCTATCCATGACCAGCTCATCATTGGGCACCCCGATGGTGAGTATCTAGTCGAGCCTATCCCGATTGATGTTGTTCCTCTTACTGCCATTCCCGCTGAGGATTGGCCTTTATTTGGCGACCTAGATGACGATCTTTCTTTTCCTGAGGTAGATCACCCTGTTAACAACCAGGGTGATGGTGAGGTGGATGACATTGCCATTTTAGACATATCTTCTCCAGTTGTATCCGTCATAGACATCTCTTCCGATTCAGACCCAGAATCTGTTGCTGACTCCTTCGAGTCTGTGACCTCATCAGCCCTACTAGTTGCTGGAGTGAGGGCATATCCTACCGATGATAACAAGGATTCCATGTCAGTCGCACCATCCTCTCCCATTCGTGTTCCCACACCCCCACATTCACATGATCACATGCCCGATCTCGTTTCAGCTCCCATTGATTTACCTCCCATTGCACCACCTAGCTCACAGACCCCACCAGCTACATTTGTCACTCCTATCCCCGGGATTTCACTCCCACCATTTGCTACCGATGCACAACGATCTGACCTCCCCACCATTTTTCCCCACGAGATACCCGCTCCTCGTCCTGGGGAGGGTACATCCGGACAACCTCCTAGCTTCGACCCTCTAGCATCTGCTGGATTCATGCCTACTCCTCATTTCTCTCCGTTCGAGGCCGACCCATATCATCAGTCTCCCACGTGGTTCCCTCCATATTCCATGCCATTATCAGATCCCTACCACCCTTCCCACCATGCTGGGTGCACTCGTAATGACCTCCTTTCACTCAAGCTGCAGTTCGAGATTCTTAGTCATAGAGTACTAGAGTTAGAGTGTGAGACGGATGCCAGACAGCCTCCACCACCTTCGTACCCTCCACCAGTTACTCCACCACCACCGTTGTTTCCCCCTCCATTGTTTCCATCATCTGCTCCTGTAGTACGGCTCTTATTTTTACATTGTTGATTATATGTGCATGTGTTGCTTATATGATTACATGTTTGCTTGGTGTGATGATTATTTATGTTATGTATATATATATATACATACATATATATATATATACCTCATAGACAATTATTTGGTGAATGATGTCTAACATACCCGATACTTCTTGCTAGAAGAAAATGCCGCCCAGACGTAGCACAAACACTAACACGTTACCGAGAACTGAGATTGAACTCAATGAGCGCATATCCCTGGCTATAGCGCAGCATGAAGCCCTCCGTTCTGAACACAGCGGTGGCACTTCAGGAAACAATCCTCCCACTGGTAATGTTTAGTCACCCAAGACACAATACAAATCTGTTAGATATTTCCAATTGTGCTTTGTCAATGCTCGCTCGTGAATCATTGTTGTATGTGTTTCAGGCTGCACCTATAAGCAATTCCAGGACTGTAAGCCCTTGAATTTTGATGGCACATGAGGTGCCGTTGCTTTCGTCCTTTGGGTTAAGAAGACTGATTCAGTGCTGAGAATGAGTAAATGTGCACCCGAGTAGAGAGTCACCTACATTCAGGGTTGTTCACGGACGGTGCACTCTCTTGGTGGAACCTTCAGGTTCAAACCCTTGGTGAAGCTACTGCTTATGCGCTGAGCTGGGACGAGCTCAAAGAATTGATGCGTAAGAAATACTGCGCTAGGGCCGAAATTCAGAAGTTGGAAACTGAGTTCTAGAATTTAAAAATGGATGGGCTGAAGATTGTTGAGTATATCCAACGATTCCATGACTTATCAAGGGTTGTTCCCTATCTAGTCGAGCCTGAATTCAAGAGAATTGAGCGATTCATCTGGGGACTTGCACCTCAAATCCTGAGCATGGTTACTGCCTCAAAGTCTCCAACCATCACAGAGGCTATCGATTTGAGTTTTGCACTTACTAAAGAAGCTCTTCGTATGGGAAAGTTTTCAAAAACTAAGACAAACAAGAAAGAGACTCACGAAGAGTTTTTGGGTGACAACAAAAGAAAGTTTTCAAATCTGAAGAAAGGCACTCAAGCAAGTCATAACAACTCAAATGCAAACAAAATAAGGGAAGCAAACCCGCCTCGTGGCACGAAAGCTTATAGAGCCACCAATGAGGCCAGTGGTAAGGATTATATGGGGACTAAGCCGAGATGTGACAGATGTAAGTTTCATCATGAAGGTCGATGCCCGAGACCTAAGTGTGACAGATGTGGAAAAGAGGGACATAGCAAGGATACCTGTTGGGTAAGATATCCCAACCGAGGAGGAAATGGTAACTACAACCAAGGTGGTAACAACAATCAGGGTGGAAACCGTAACAACAATCAGGGATGCAATGGCAACAACAACAATAACAACAACAACCAAGGCGAAAATGGTAATGGTCGAGGTCAAGGTTGCTTCAACTCTGGTGACGTGGGGCACTTTAGAAAAGATTGCCCTAAGGAGAATCATGCACGAGGAAGAGTCTTCACGGTTGGAGCTCGTGAAGTGCGCCAGGACCCTAATGTTGTGACGAGTACATTCCCTATTATCCAACACTATGCATCCATTTTTATTGATATTGGCGCCGACTTTAGCTTTGTATATATAGAATTTAAGAACCTACTTAGTCTAGAAGCAAGTAAGCTAGACACTCCCTACTTATTGAGTTAGCAAATGGGAAATTAGTCGAAGTAGATGAAGTTATCAAGGGTTGCACACTTGAACTTGGAGAGTGGGAATTTTCTATCAATCTTCTGCCAGTTGGTTTAGGCAGCTTTGATGTGGTTATCGGAATGGATTGGTTATCTGACAACCGAGCGAAAGTAGTTTGTCATGGGAAGGCCATTCGCATCCCGTTTTCGAATGGAGAAACACTTGTAGTCCATGGGGAGAAATGTGAGACGCCCTACGAGTCATTAGTTGTATGAAGGCGCAGAAGTGTCTCCAAAAAGGGTGCTTAGCCTTCCTCGCACACGTCATCGACAAGGGGACCCAGGAGCCAAAGTTAGAAGACATTCCCGTTGTGAAGGAATTCCCATAAGTCTTTCCTAAAAACTTGCCTAGGTCACCTCCACAACGACAAGTGCAGTTTCGGATAGACCTAGTGCCAGGAGCGGCACCAGTGGAAAAGGCGCCATACCGGTTTGCTCCATCCGAGATGCAAGAGCTTTCGACTCAACTGCAAGAGCTGCTAGACAAGGGATTTATCAGGCCGAGCTTCTTGCCCTGGGGATCTCCAGTGTTATTTGTTAAGAAGAAGGATGGTAGTTTCCGTATGTGTATCAACTATAGGGAGTTGAATAAGTTAACCATCAAGAATCAGTATCCCTTGCCAAGGATTGATGACTTGTTCGACCAATTGCGAGGTTCTAGCTACTACTCCAAGATCGACTTGAGTTCGGGATATCATCAACTGCGAATACAAGAAGAAAGTATCCCTAAAATGGCCTTTAGGACTCGCTATGGACATTACGAGTTCCCTGTCATGCCGTTTGGCTTAACGAACGCACCGGCAGTATTCATGGACCTCATGAATCGGGTGTGTAAGCCATATCTGGATAAGTTCGTGATTGTGTTTATCGATGACATCCTTATATACTCGCGGACCAAGGAAGAACATGAGCAACATTTGCGAGCTATCTTGGAACTCTTGAAGAAGGAACGACTGTATGCGAAGCTGTTGAAGTGGGAATTTTGGATTCGCGAGGTGCAATTCCTAGGTCACGTGGTAAATTAGAATGGAATTCATGTCGACCCTGCTAAGATTGAGGGAATCAAAAACTGGGAAGCCCCAAAGATGCCAACCGAGATACGACAATTTCTAGGGTTAGCATGTTACTACAGGAGATTCATAGAGAACTTTTCGAAGATTGCTTAACCATTAGCGACCTTAACCCAGAAAGATAAGAGATTCGATTGGGGTGAAGCACAAGAAACAGCTTTCCAGACGTTGAAGGATAAGCTTTCTGACGCACCTATCTTGTCCTTACCCGATGGTACCTATGGTTTTGTCGAGTATTGTGATGCTTCTCAACAAGGTCTTGGTTGCGTGTTGATGCAATGGGACAAGGTCATCGCGTACGCGTCACATCAACTAAAGGTGCATGAGAAGAACTATACAACGCACGACCTTGAACTAGGTGCTGTGATATTCGTGTTGAAGATTTGGTGTCATTACTTGTATGGTACTCGTTGCACAATCTTTACTGACCATAAGAATTTGCAACACATTTTTATCAGAAGGATTTAAACATGAGACAACGAAGATGGGTCGAGCTGTTGAATGATTACATTTGTGAGATAAAGTATCACCCGGGCAAGGCGAACGTTGTAGTGGACACCTTGAGCCGCAAGGAGCGCACAAAACCTCTAAGGGTGCGAGCCCTAGAGATGACCATACAAACTGATCTCACTACTCAGATTCGTGGGGCTCAGCAAGAAGCGCTTAAACTGGATAACCTACAAGCCGAATCATTGCGTGGAATGGAACATTGTACTTCATGGAACGAGTTTGGGTTCTGATGCGCGTGTAGTGTTATATAAATTTGGTTATATTTTAAGCCCTTTTTAACACTTTAGTCAAGTTTTAAATTTATAAAACACGATATTTTACTAACACTAAACACACATATGGGCAAGTGCACCCATCATGAGCGTAGTATAGCGTTGGTAAGATACCGAGGTCGTCCAAGGTCATAAGAGCTTTTAGTACCAGTTTATCCTCAACGACTAATCAAATCAAAAATTTAGAAAAAGTTTTAAACATGAAAATAAAAACTAAAATTGCTGAAAAAATAAAATAAAAATAAAAACAGATAGACAAAATGAATCACTTGGATCCGACACGCCTTTAGTGTAACCTTTGATGATTTCCTCACGTTTGCACTTTTTAAGAGATTATCTTAGTTATAGTAGTAGGCCCCTCTTTTAAAGGTGACGTTACCCTCAACCCAGTAGTTTGAGTCAGCAAGGATACAATCCTAAAGGGTCAGAATATTGAAAGATAATTAATTAAGTTATTAATGCGTAACTCTTTTGAAGGTGACGTTACCCTCGGCTAAGGGGTTTGAGACAGCAGGGATACAATCCCAAGTAGCCGGGTTAATATATTAATAGTAGTTTACAAATGAGGGGATCAAGCCATTCGCACCCCCACCATCCAATACCAGTGGGTATTGAAGGAGGTCCTAGTAAGGTTGACCCAGGTCCTTGCAGGATCTATACACTGAACAAGGCAAGAACCTTACCAAACCATTCCCTTAACCCCCGACCAGGTAGCCAACATATCTCTATATAGACCGTAGAGATATGAATGGTGTAAATCTTTTATTTTATATACACTGTAAAATAACGCCAAGACACCACAGACAAATGATAAGGAAGTTTCACCTTCAACATAAGAAACTAGTTATTAAAGTCATTAATACAAAACCAAATAAAAAGTGCGAAAAGATTAAAAATCAAAAGTATTACACTAAATGCTTGTCTTCACCAAGTAATGTAAGAGACTTAGGCAAACATGGCCTTTGATTGTCAAGAACTCTTACTATCAATCTTGGATCCCGAGACCACTACACACACTCTATGATGGATGATGGTGGTGGATGTGGGTTGTAGTGGTGGTGGAGTGTGGGTGAAGTGGGAGAGAGGTGGTTTGCCAATGGATGCCTTTGAAGTGAACCAAACACCTCTATTTATAGCCTGCATAGAAGCCCGGACATGGCCCCGTGTCCTTCCACTTTCTCTTTCTTCATTAATTGCAATTTGTCTGCGTTAGCTCCACACGCTCCCGTGTCCGCTGGGCACGGCCCCGTGTGCAGAAGCGTATCTGTACTATCACGATTTGCTTGGATTCTGCGAATCTTAGCGTTGACCACGGCCGCGTTGAGCCGAGCACGCCCCCGTTTCGGGAAATAGAAGCTTCTATAGCTTTGTCCTTTCTGCATACACCTGACCACGCCCCCGTGTCCGCTGGGAACGGGGCCGTGGTCAGCCTTCTGTTCACTTGTCTTTGCTTGGGAAGATGCTGTTTAGGTTTCGGGCATGCCACGTTTATTCCTTTTCTTGTAATTATGTTAGATTTTGCTGCATAATTGCTCCTTTTGTTCATTTATGCCCATTTAGTCCTAAAAATACAAAAGGAAGACAAAAGCACACTTTTTCCAACATTAGTACTAAAAAGGGTTAGTTTTATGCCTCATTTGATGTAATTTATATGTTGCATTTTACACACATCAAATACCCCCACACTTGAATCTTTGCCTTTCCTCAAGCAAAACTCTTTTTAATGTGGCTTACACTCCAAATGGAATGGGTAGAAGAGAAGTTTTGGGCTTGTCTTGAGTGTCGGGAATCCAAGATCTTTATTAGGCTTTTATTTTTATGTTATTTACAATCCTATTCGTTATGATTTATTTTGAACGTTTCATAAGAGAAATTACTTATTTTGAACGTTTCATAATATGCCTCTTTAAAATTCCATTTATATACAAGTTCACATACCTCACGGGAGATCACTCAACACTCGGCCGAAGATGTATTTTTGTGAAACACTCGAGACCGGCATGGAACTTACTTCTACCATATGCTTGCCAAGCAATCAATCCTCCTCCTTTTTAACTATCCACCTTTGTAAATATCAAGAGGAGTTGGGGAAGGGTTAGGCTTGGGTTAGAGGTAGGTGGTTTTGGGTTAGTGGTTAGTAAAAAGGGTGAAAAGCGTAAAAAGCATCGGTCGTCGTAAAACTTTTTGTTTTTGTGACTTTTATTCAAACGAAGTATTTTCAAACAAAGTTTATTTTGAGGAACTTGTTTATTTATTGCTACACTTCAATTTTTTTTATAAGGAATGTCACATGAAAACCAAGCTTTTTACCAAAATAAAGGGTTAAAAATAAAAAGGTTTTGGTGGGTAAAGGGTATTTGTTTTGTGGGTTTAGAAACGAAAATGTTTAGGCTCAAAGGGGTTAAATAGGGGGATTTTGGGCAAGCGGTAAAAAAAATGAAAAATAATGGTGTTGAAAAGAAAAAGGGTTAGTCCTAATGACTCCATCATTTACTTACTTGGGTTTAAGTTGGTAAGGACCGGGAATGTATCGTCATGGCAAGTTCTAGAGTCGTAAGAAACCAAGCGGCTATTCACACAAGAAACGAAAAATAAGCATTTAATTTAAAGATGTGTATTTGTATGCTCAGTAAAGGCTCAAATATATATAATCAAATTTTAACTAGATTTGTCATGCCGTTTCATAATTTTCTTATGTTGGTTCTTTTTATCACGACGCTATCGGTTGAAAATTTGTAAAAATATAACCTTTTTAGAACTTGTTATCCCCAAATTAAACCAAAAAAAGTTAAAAAAAAATGAAAAGTTTTTGAAAAAATTTTGGGTGATTAGCGGTTCCAATAGAGTTTTGTGTAAGGCTTTTTATTAGGACTTACAAAATTCAAGGTTTTAGCATCCCCCCACACTTAAATTACACATTGTCCTCAATGTGTCCCAAAAATAAGTTTTTAGGTTGACTGAATGTGTAAAAAGGTGTTAAAAGCAAAATTTTATATTACGGGGGCATCTGGACACGAGCCCGTGTTGATCCGGGCACGGCCCCGTGTTCAGATTGCCAGTGTCATAGTTTACAGAAGGCTGGCACGGGGGCGTGTTTAGTGAACACGACCCCGTGTCCAGTTACCTATACTGGGCATTTTCTGCAGATCATTGGGCACGGGGCGTGTTGGCTAAGCACGACCCCGTGTTGAACTTGCTGTAATGAAGAAGTGTCGGGAGGCTCTGTTTTTGTGGATGGGGTGTAGGTTCAAGTTTCCCTTAGTATTCTCCATCATTCCGAGTGTGTTTTACCCATTACAACATCATCCAAACACCATTAATTAATTAAAACCATCATTCATTAAAGAGTGAATTACATTAGTTCCTAGAAAATAAAAGCATAAACTAAATCTTAGATAAGTAGGCCAGGAAACTCAAGAAATCTAAAACCACAAAGAAGTCCTAGCCTATAGTTTATTTTAAGAGCAAAATTTCTAAGAAAGATAACTCTCGGTTGAATGCGACTTGAAGACTTCTTCTCCGGGAATGGCCCCTCATACATCGTTGAGCCATTCCTATATCTCCCGAGGGAGAAGAAAGGCGGGATCATTGGCGTCCTCGTTTTGAGGGGGTGTGACTTCCACCAGAACTTCTTGTAGATTTTCAAGAGGAGGTTCCATGGGGATGTCATCCCAAGTGCAAGGTTCCAATCCTCTTGTGGAAGGATTGGTTCCATGGGAGGTGTTACAAGAATGTTCAACCTCTGGTGCAAGATGTTGATTTCTTGAAAACTGTTTTCTAGCCCTACTATGAGATAATTAATACGGTTGATTAGGACTTCCTCTACGGATGTCATTTCATCGAGAGCTTCCCGCAGTGCCATCACATAGTGCACAAGAGTTGCTTCGATGGAAGGCCTTCGTTCCCTACGACTGTTTCTTGAATGTGCTGAAGAGGTTCCACTATTCTGGCTTGACATTCTATGAAAAACAAGTCAAAAAGTTCAAATTAAATGAAACAGTACCTCGGACACGGCCCCGTGCTCGCTGAGCACGGCCCCGTGTTCACTTCTCTGCAGATTTTTGAAACAAGGAATCTTGGAGCTTTAAATTATTTTTCTGACTTTTGAAGCATTTTTAAGCAGAAATAACTTAAAACAGTGTTGTAAAACTTATTTTTGACAAGATTCCTTGAATAAAAACCTAACAAATATCACAATAAAGCTTGAAACTATGGTGATTTCAAGCTCTAATGGAGGTTTTGAGGAGAAAATGAAGAAGAAGGCAAATGACAAAAGTAGAAAAGACAAGATGGTTGTTGAGAACCTTCTTTAGAATATACCTAGTATGGTATATGCGAAGATCCCACCAGATCTCTGTGTTTGGAATGGGTCCAAGAGTGAAGGAATCTTGCTGCATTTATAGAAAACGACAGCACGCTGGACACGGCCCCGTGACGGCTTGACACGGCCCCGTGTGCAGACAAAATTCTAACACTTTTTGTCCGTATTCTGACCAAAAGTTAGACGGGAATCTTTGGGTGGACACGGGGGCGTGCTGACCTGGACACGACCCCGTGGCTAGAAGTGTTTATGAAGTTTTGTCTATTTTTAAGGAATTTATCCGGATTGGGCGGTTCTTTACTGGACGGAACAACACCGAAGTGCCTGAGATACCTAAGTTGCCCTAGTTTTAGACAAGAACGCAAGAGGTTATCAGAAAGGGTGATTCCTAAGCTAAATACCGGTGGGCAAAACCAACCTTTATTTCCCTTATCCGGGCTCTCGTTAAAGAAGGTATATGTTGAATCGCTGTCTATGTATGCATCGGCGGAAACCGATGGGGAGTCCTTCACAGCACAATCGACATAGGGACGACTATCGCTCAAGTCCTCACAAGAGTTAGAGGTGATTTCGGGAGCAACGATGTTGTCATAATTCGAATGCGGTCTCCATAATTCTCCTTGATTATTGTCTTGAGATGAATTGGGTATATCCATCTCAAGTTATTTTATCCATCGGATAATTAGTTCTTCCATTTGAAATAATTCTTCAAAAATCATTTCATCTCGAAGGGATGATTGAGAGCATTCGAGGGAGAGATAGGGATTGTTTTTACTTTCGCTCATCTTAAGGCTACAGGAAAACAATGGGTCTATATAGTGGGGATTGTAATTTAAAAAATAACATTTTAAATCTTCATGAGTTCCGCCACATAATTGACACCATGTACCATAAGAGGAGCGAAAGTAAAAATTATCAGTATCACTCATGATTGCGTTAGAAATTACCAGCCGTCAGGATCTTACGGCTCTGTTTTCAGTATCTGAAGCTTGGGCATGGGGCGTGTTCAGTGGGCATGGCCCCGTGTTCAGCTACTGTCTGACTTAAAACAGGATTGCCAGTGCCAAAGTTTGGGCACGGGGCATGTTCAGCGGGCACGGCCCCGTGCTGAGCTCTTCAAAAGCTGAAAAATCTAGAAAAATCCTAAAAAAAACAGAAAAATAAGAAAAACGATTAAGCCATTGATTCCTAACTTTCTTAAAATCCTTGTATTCCCTGCAACGGCGCCAAAAACTTGATGCGTGTGTAGTGTTATATATTTTTGGTTATATTTTAAGCCCTTTTTAACACTTTAGTCAAGTTTTAAATTTATAAAACACGATATTTTACTAACACTAAACACACATATGGGCAAGTGCACCCATCGTGAGCGTAGTATAGCGTTGGTAAGATACCGAGGTCGTCCAAGGACACAAGAGCTTTTAGTACCGGTTTATGCTCAACATCTAATCAAATAAAAAATTTAGAAAAAGTTTTAAACATGAAATTAAAAACTAAATATGCTGAAAAATAAACTAAAAATAAAAATAGATAGACAAGATGAATCACTTGGATCCGACTCGCCTTTAGTGTTACCTTTGATGATTTCCGCACTTTTGCACTTTTTAAGAGATTATCTTAGTTATAGTAGTAGGCCCCTCTTTTGAAGGTGACATTACCCTCAACCCAGTAGTTTAAGTCAGCAAGGATACAATCCTAAATGGTCGGAATATTGAAAGATAATTAATTAAGTTATTAATGCATAATGTGGTAGGCCCCTCTTTTGAAGGTGATGTTACCCTCGGCTAAGTGGTTTGAGTCAGCAGGGATACAATCCCAAGTAGCCGGGTTAATGTATTAATAGTAGTATACATATGAGGGGATCAAGCCATTCGCACCTCCGCCATCCAATACCAGTGGGTATTGAAGGAGGTCCTAGTAAGCTTGACCCAGGTCCTTGCAGGATCTATAGACTGAACAAGGCAAGAACCTTACCAAACCATTCCCTTAACCCCCGACCAGGTAGCCAACATATCTCTAAATAGACCGTAGAGATATGAATGGTGTAAATATTTTATTGTATATAGACAGTAAAATAACGCCAAGACACCACAGACAAATGATAAGGAAGTTTCACCTTCAACATAAGAAACTAGTTATTAAAGTCATTAATACAAAACCAAATAAAAATTGAGAAAAGATTAAAAATCAAAAGTATTACACTAAATGCTTGTCTTCACCAAGTGATGTAAGAGACTTAGGCAAACATGGCCTTTGATTGTCAAGAACTCATACTATCAATCTTGGATCTCGAGACTACTACACACACTCTATGATGGATGATGGATGATGGTGGTGGATGTGGGTTGTAGTGGTGGTGGAGTGTGGGTGAAGTGGGAGAGAGGTGGTTTGATAAGGGATGCCTTTGAAGTTAACAAAACACCTCTATTTATAGCCTACACAGAAGCCCGGACACGGCCCCGTGTCCATCCACTTTCTCTTTCTTCATTAATTACAATTTGTCTGCATTAGCTCCATGATGTGCGTGTGGTGGTATAGGTTTTTATGTATATTTTTCGCCCTTTTTACACGTTAGTCAAGTTTTAAATTTATAAAACACGATATTTTGCTAACACCAAACACACATATGGGCAAGTGCACCCATCGTGAGCGTAGTATAGTGTTGGCAAGATACCGAGGTCGTCCAAGGATACACGAGCTTTTAGTACCAGTTTATCCTCAACGTCTAATCAAATCAAAAGTTTAGAAAAAGGTTTTAAACTAGAAAATAAAAACTAAAAAATGCTGAAAATAAAAAATAAAAATAAAAACAGACAGACAAGATGAATCACTTGGATCCGACTCGCATTTAGTGTAACCTTTGATTATTTTTGCACTTTTTCAGTTTTTAAGAGATTATCTTAGTTATAGTAGTAGGCCCCTCTTTTGAAGGTGACGTTACCCTCAACCCAGTAGTTTGAGTCAGCAAGGATACAATCCTAAAGGGTTGGATTATTGAAAGATAATTAATTAAGTTATTTATGCGTAATGTGGTAGGCCCCTCTTTTGAAGGTGACGTTACCATCGGCTAAGTAGTTTGAGTCAGCAGGGATACAATCCTAAGTAGCCGGGTTAATGTTTTAATAGGAGCTTACATATGAGGGGGTCAAGGAGTTCGGACCCCCGCCATCCAATACCAGTGGGTATTGAAGGAGGTCCTACTAAAGTTGACCCACGTCCTTGCAGGATCTATACAGTGAACAAGGCAAGACTCTTACCTAACCATTCCCTTGTCCCCCGACCAGGTAGCCAACATATCTCCATATAGACCGTGGAGATATGAATGGTGAAAATCTTTTATTTCATATAGACAGTAAAATAATGCTCAGACACCACAGACAAATGATAAGGATGATTCACCTTCAACATAAGAAACTAGTTATTAAAGTCATTAATACATAACCAAATAAAAAGTGCGAAAAGATTTAAAATAAAAAGTATTACACTAGACACTTGTCTTCACCAAGTGATGTAAGAGACGTAGGCAAACATGGTCTTTGATTGTCAAGAACTCTTACGATCAATCTTGGATCCCCAGACTACTCAGACACTCTAAGATGCATGATGGATGATGGTGGTGGATGTGGGTTGTGATGGTGGTGGTGGTGGTTGGTGGGTGAAGTGTGAGAGAGGTGGTTTGCCAAGGGATGGTTTGCAAATGAGCCAAGCACCCCTATTTATAGCCTGCACAAAAGCCCGGACACGGCCCCGTGTACATTGGGCACGACCCCGTGTCCACACATCTTCTCTTTCTTCATTAAATGTAGTTTGTCTGCATTAGTTAACCACGCCCCCGTGTTCGCTGGGCACGAACCCGTGTGTAGAAGCGTATCTGTACTATCAAGATTTTCCTAGATTCTGGGAATCTTAGAGTTGACCACGGCCCAGTGTCCGTTGGACACGCCCCCGTGGTGGGTGATAGAAGCTTCTACAACTTTGTCTTTTCTGCAGACACTTGGGCACGCCCCCGTGCTCATTGAGCACGGGGCGTGTTCAGCCTTCTGTTCTCTTGTTTTTGCTTGGGAAGATGCTGTCGGGGGGTCGGGCATGCCACGTTTATCCCTTTTCTTGTATTTATGTTAGATTTAGCTGCCTTTTTGCTTCTTTTTTTCATTTGAGCTCATTTAATCCTGAAAATACAAAAGGAAGACAAAATACACTTTTTTCCAACATTAGTACTAAAAAGGGTTAGTTTTATGCCACATTTGATGTAATTTATATGTTGCATTTTGCACACATCAAATACCCCCACACTTGAATCTTTGCTTGTTCTCAAGCAAAACTCTTTATAATGTGGCTTTACACTCCCAAATGGAATGGATAGAAGAGAAGGTTTTTGGGCTTGTCATAGAGTGTCGGGATTTCCAAGATTCTTTATTAGGTTTTATTTTTATTTTATCTACAATCCTATTCGTCATGATTTATTTAAAACATTACATAAGATAAATTACTTATTAGGGATAACATGCCTTTTTAAAATTTCATTTATATACAAGTTCACATACCTCACGGGGGATCACTCAACACTCGGCCGAAGATGTATTTTTGTGAAACACTCGAGAGCGGCATGGAACTTACTTCTACCATAAGCTTGCCAAGCAATCAATCCTCCTCCTTTTTAACTATACACCTTTGTAAATATCAAGAGGACTTTTGGGGGTAGGGTTAGGCATTGGGTTAAAGGTAGGTGGTTGGGTTAGTGGTTAGTAGAAAAGGGCGAAAGGCGTAAAAAGCGTCGGTTTTCATAAGACTTTATTTTTATGACTTTTTATTCCAATGAAGCAATTTTTCAAACAAAGTTCTTTTTGATGACCTTGTTTGTTTATTTCTTTTTGGCTTCATTATCATCATTTTTTTATAAGGAAGTCATAAGAAAACCGAGCTTTGTTACTAAAATAAAGGGTCTAAAATGAAAAAGGGTTTTGGTGGGTAAAAGGGTGTTTGTTTGGGTTAAGAAATGAAAAGGTTTAGGCTCAAAGGTTCTAGGGGGATTTTAGGTAGGTGGTAAAAAAAAAAGAAAAATAATGGTGTTGAAATAAAAAGGGTTAGTCCTAATGACTCCATCATTTACTTACTTGGGTTTAAGTTGGTAAGGACCGGGATTGTATCGTCATGGCAAGCTCTAGAGTCGTAAGAACCAAGCGGCTATTCACACAAGTAACGAAAATAGGCATTTAGTTTAAAGATGTATATTTGTATGCTCAATAAAGGCTCAAAACTCACTTTTTGTGGGAATGGGTTTTTATGTGATCAAGTATATATAATCAAATTTTAACTAGATTTGTCATGCCGTTTCATAATTTTCTTATGTTGGTTCTTTTTATCCCGACGCTATCGGTTGTAAATTTGTAAAAATATAACCTTTTTAGAACTTGTAATTCCTGAATGAAACCAAGACAAGTAAAAAAAATGAAAAGTTTTTGAAAAATTGGGGTGTTTAGAGGTTCCAATAGAGTTTTATGTAAGGCTTGTAATTAGGACTTGCAAGATTCAAGGTTTTAGCATCCCCCCACACTTAAATTACACATTGTCCTCAATATGTTCCAAAAATAATTTTTAGGTTGATTGAATGTGTAAAAGTGTGTTTAAAAACAAATTTTAATGTTATTGGGCATCTGGACATGGGCCCGTGGTGTCAGGGCACGACCTCGTGTTCAGGTTGCCAGTAACAGAAATAAGTAAAAAAGAAACAGAAGCCTGGGCACGGGGGCGTGTTCAGTGAACACGCCCCGTGTCCAGTTACCTGAACTGGGCGATTTTCTGCAGACGGTTCAGCACGGGGCCGTGTTGGCTGGACACGACCCGTGCCGAACTTGCTGTAATGAAGAAAAATTTTCGGGAGGCCCTGTTTTTGTGCATAGGGTGCTGGTTCAAGTTTCCCTTGGTATCCTTCACCATCCCGAGTGTGTTTTATTACCGAAAATTAAAATTAAACTAGAACACATAAAAATTAATCTAAACTAAACTAAACTAAGGATAGTTCCGCGGAATGCCTCCGTGGTGCGCCACGTTTATAAGGGTCCTTGGCTAGACCCAAAGCCTGGTAATATGTTACCCAAGTGGGATGTTTTGCATCCCATGCTGCACCGTCGGAGAGCATCATCCAAACTTGAGTCTATGACCTTCATGTAAGTGACCGGGTCATCGTCCTCTACTCTCTTTCCAATTCTGAACTTCATTTCCTTGTCTCCAATCCTCAATGTTAGTGTTCCACCATTCATGTCTACCACTGCGTGGGCTGTAGCTAGGAATGGCCTCCCTAAGATGAGTGGTACTTCGGTATCTTCCTCCATATCTAGTATGACAAAATCGGTCGGGAAGACAAATTCACCGAGTTTAACCAATAGATTTTCAGCGACACCTTGTGGATATTTGACGGACCTATCGGCGAGTTGTATGCTCATTTTTGTAGGGCTTGTTTTCCCTAGGCCGAGTCGGTTGAACATTGATGCGGGCATGAGGTTGATGCTAGCCCCGAGGTCGACTAGTGCGTTGCGAATGGGAGATTACCCAATCGAACAAAGAATTGTGAAGCTTCCAGGGTCAATCTTCTTTTGCGGGAGTTTGTTGAGTAGCAAGGCGGAGCATTCTTCGCTTAAATTAACTAATTGCAATGATTTAATTTTCCTTTTGTGAGTGAGGAAGTCCCTCAAAATTTTGAATATTTAGGCATTTGGGTTAGGACTTCGATAAATGGAACATTAACATGCAATTGTTTTAGCAAATTTTCAAACTTTGCGAATTGCTCATTGGTCTTTTGGCGAATTAACTGACCGAGGTACGGAACCGGAGGATTCTTGGTGGGCTCTTGACTTGGTGGTGTTGTGGTTTGGCTAGATCGGCTCTTTTCGGTTGGAGGTAATGGAGCCTCCTCGGGACCCACGGTACGGTTTCTCAATGTGATGAGATGTACTTGCGCCTTTGGGTTGGTTTCAGTACTACTTGGTAACGCGCCTTGTGGTCTCTCAGAGAAATTTTGAGCTAGTTGATTTAATTGTTTTTCAATGTTTTGAATACTAGCTTGTTGATTTCTAAAATTAAATTCCAGTTGTTGAAATTGATCCGAGTTTTTCTTTTCGGTGTCGGAGATGAGGCGAGATACGGTATCTTTAAGCCTTTCTCGTCCCCCTTGTCGTTGAGAGAAACTTTGTGACTCGTTTCTTGGTTGTTGAAAGTTTGTTTGTTGGTTTAGATTTTGTTGGTTACTACTATTGCCGGGTTCTCTCCAACCAAGGTTAGGGTGGTTACGCCATCCTTGGTTGTAGGTACCCGTTGGAGGACCCGACGTCCTAGGTCTATTATCAATGTAGTTTACCGATTCTGTTTGATTGTCTATTTATTTCATACAACTCCAATTTTCATGTGGCCCACCACACCCCTCGCAAGCCATAACCGAAGCAGGTTTTGCCATTTCTAACTTTTTTGATTTTTGAAGAAAGGGCTTCGATTTGGGCTTGCAAGGAGGTGCTTTCATCAACCTTATGGGCGCCCGGGGCAATAGATTTCATGCCTCGGGGAGTGTGCCATTGAAAATTGGTTTGAGCAATTTCCTCAATTTGATTATAAATTTCATTTGGGCGGCGATTACCTAAAAGTCCCCCGGAGCTAGAATCGAGTGTTTGTCTTGTGTGTGGCAACAATCCATTATAGAAAGTGGATACTTGTTGCCATACCACAAGATCGTGATGAGGAAACTTTCTTAGTAGCTGCTTAAACCTTTCCCAAGTTTCATATAAGGATTCCCCGTCCTCTTGTGAATATGTGTTAATTTCAGTCATTAATTTAGCCGTTTTAGCAGGAGGGAAATACTTATATAGAAACTTTTGGGCTAGTTCATCCCAGGTGTTTACCGAGCCAACTGGAGGGGTATTTAGCCAAGCCTTAGCTCGGTCTTTTAGTGAAAATGGAAACATTCGAAGGCGGATGGCGTCATTTCATGCTCCATTGATCCGAAAGGTATTACATATTTCTAAGAAGTTAGTAATATGTAGATGGGGATCCTCGTCCACAAGCCCATGGAAGGTTGCGGAGTTTTGAAGCATTTGTATCAAATGCGGCCGAAGTTCGAAGTTGTTGGCTTTGACATTCGGTGCATTGATAGCGGCGCCGAGATTACCTATGGTGGGATGTAGGTAATCCATGAGGATACGTTGGTCCGCCATTGGAAGTGGGTTCCCCAAAACTTTCTCTTCGTTTTTAGCTTTAAGTCTTTTTCTTAGAAAGCGTTCGGGTTCCTTTAGAGGTTCTTTTATGTCTCTTCTAGAACTGGAGCTCATACACTGCGTGGAAAGTTCAGATGTGGCACATGGGTTTCAAGTCCTGTAATAAAAACAAAAAGAACGTTGGTCAGAAGTTTCACCACGGCCCCGTGCTCAAATGAACACGACCCGTGGTCGGAGATACAGTGATTGTTTTCCGGATCCCTGTTACAGGGGAGCTCAACACGGCCCCGTGTTGCACCGACACGGCCTCGTCCTCAACTCTCTGTAACTCGGAAAATAAAAACTGCCAGTAACAATGCTGGGGAGCTCTGCAGAAGCTAAAAAAATTATAATAATCCTAAAAAAAAGGAAAATAAGAAAAACGATTAGGCCGTTGATTCCTAACTTTCTTAAAATCCTCGTGTCCCCGGCAACGGCGCCAAAAACTTGATGTACGTGTGGTGGTATAGGTTTTTATGTATATTTTTCGCCCTTTTTACACGTTAGTCAAGTTTTAAATTTATAAAACACGATATTTTACTAACACCAAACACACATATGGGCAAGTGCACCCATCGTGAGCGTAGTATAGTGTTGGCAAGATACCGAGGTCGTCCAAGGACACAAGAGCTTTTAGTACCGGTTTATCCTCAACGTCTAATCAAATCAAAAGTTTAGAAAAAGGTTTTAAACTAGAAAATAAAAACTAAAAAATGCTGAAAATAAAAATAAAAACAGATAGACAAAATGAATCACATGGATCCGACACGCCTTTAGTGTAACCTTTGATGATTTCCTCACGTTTGCACTTTTTAAGAGATTATCTTAGTTATAGTAGTAGGCCCCTCTTTTGAAGGTCACATTACCCTCAACCCAGTTGTTTGAGTCAGCAAGGATACAATCCTAAAGGGTTGGATTATTGAAAGATAATTAATTAAGTTATTAATGCGTAATGTGGTAGGCCCCTCTTTTGAAGGTGACGTTACCATCGGCTAAGTAGTTTGAGTCTGCAGGGATACAATCCTAAGTAGTCGGGTTAATGTTTTAATAGTAGCTTACATATGTTGGGTTAAGGAGTTCGGACCCCCGCCATCTAATACCAGTGGGTATTGAAGGAAGTCCTACTAAAGTTGACCCAGGTCCTTGTAGGATCTATACACTGAACAAGGCAAGACTCTTACAAAACCATTCCCTTAACCCCCGACCAGGTAGCCAACATATCTCCATATAGACCGTGGAGATATGAATGGTGAAAATCTTTTATTTTATATAGACAGTAAAATAATGCCAAGACACCACGGACAAATGATAATGAAGATTCACCTTCAACATAAGAAAGTAGTTATTAAAGTCATTAATACATAACCAAATAAAAAGTGCGAAAAGATTAAAAATAAAAAGTATAACACTAGACACTTGTCTTCACCAAGTGATGTAAGAGACTTAGGCAAACATGGTCTTTGATTGTCAAGAACTCTGACGATCAATCTTGGATCCCGAGACTACTCACACACTCTATGAGGGATGATGGTGGTGGATGTGGGTTGTGATGGTGGTGGATGTGGGTTGTGATGGTGGTGGGTGGGTGAAGTGTGGGAGAGATGGTTTCCCAAGGGATGGGTTACAAATGAGCCAAGCACCCCTATTTATAGCCTTCATAGAAACCCGGACACGACCCTGTGTCCATTGGGCACGGCCCCGTGTCCACCCATCTTCTCTTTCTTCATTAAATGCATTTTGTCTGCATTAGTTGACCACGCCCCCGTGTCCGATGGGCACGACCCCGTGGGCAGAAGCGTATCTGTACTATCAAGATTTCCCAAGATTCTGCGAATCTTAGAGTTGACCACGGCCCCGTGTCCGCTGGACATGGCCTCGTGGTAGGTGATAGAAGCTTCCACAACTTTGTCTTTTCTGCAGACAATTGGGCACGCCCCAGTGCTCATTGAGCACGGGGCGTGTTCAGCCTTCTGTTCTCTTGTTTTTGCTTGGGAAGATGCTGTCGGGGGGTCGGGCATGCCATGTTTATCCCTTTTCTTGTATTTATGTTAGATTTAGCTGCCTCTTTGCTTCTTTTGTTCATTTGAGCTCATTTAATCCTGAAAATACAAAAAGGAAGACAAAAACACACTTTTTCCAACATTAGTACTAAAAAGGGTTAATTTTATGCCACATTTGATGTAATTTATATGTTGCATTTTGCACACATCAAATACCCCCACACTTGAATCTTTGCTTCTCCTCAAGCAAAACTCTTTATAATGTGGCTTTACACTACCAAATGGAATGGGTAGAAGAGAAGGTTTTTGGACTTGTCATAGAGTGTCGGGATTTCCAAGATTCTTTATTAGGTTTTATTTTTATTTTATCTACAATCCTATTCGTCATGATTTATTTAAAACATTACATAAGATAAATTAATTATTAGGGCATAACATGCCTTTTTAAAATTTCATTTATATACAAGTTCACATACCTCACGGGGGATCACTCAACACTCGGCCGAAGATGTATTTTTGTGAAACACTCGAGATCGGTATGGAACTTACTTCTACCATAAGTGTTGGTGCATATGTCTGTTGACTTCGTCTTGTATCGAGTCTTGTAATTCGATAGGATAAACCAGAGCTCGGTAGTCAAGAATATAGGGTTGTTTGACCAGTCCACATGAAGTGGCAAAGCCAGTTCATGTGAAGTGGCAAAGCCAGTCCATGTGAAGTGGCAAAGCCAGTCCATGTGAAGTGGCAAAGCCAGTCCATGTGAAGTGGAAAGTCAGTCCATGTGGACTAGCCTGTCTATAAATAGGAGCTCATGTCATTTCATTTGTAACTTCTCCATTTTCCGGTAGCGAAGCTCTGCCGAGGTGTCTACAGGTATGTAAACGTGTCATATCAATAAACAAGATGGTTAAACTACTTCTACACGCAAATCAAGCTGATTCAATACCGAAACGTCTGTTTTCGCCTCTCGTTTTGGTCTAAAACTCTTCTGAACGACTCGTATAGGTCGTATCTCGATCCTACAAGTGGTATCAGAGCTCAGGAGGAAGAGTTCTTACCGATTCAGCTAGATTTCGTCATAAAACATCTGATTTCATCTCACTTCTACTCCATTCTTCACATTTTTCAAAATTTAAACAAGATTTTCTGGATGAAATGGATTGATTTTGAAATATAACGTGCGA
This sequence comes from Helianthus tuberosus, assembly GCA_030545235.1. Lineage (NCBI taxonomy): Eukaryota > Viridiplantae > Streptophyta > Magnoliopsida > Asterales > Asteraceae > Helianthus > Helianthus tuberosus. The sequence goes on from CM060420.1 coordinate 47,610,524, forward strand.
AACAGTGGTTTAATCAATCTGTGAAAGTTTCAGATCTTAAAACAAAGGAAATCTTGATCAATTTTTCAAAAATTAATGCAGTTCGTTTGAAAGTTTATACATCTCGTATGAACTGAATCTTCAAACTCAGATCTACGATGATTTAATGGACGAAATTGAACAGAAAACATCTCATTATGATCGGAATGTGTTAAAGAACAATCCTAGAGTATCATTTTTACCAAAATCTGTCCGAAAGTTCATCATACAGGTCAGATCGTATGAAGTGATTACCCAGGTCGTTTGAGATTGCCAAGTCACGTGAAACTATTGAGCACACGTGAATTCAGATTAAGCGGTCCAATGAAATTGATTTGAAAACTATTCTTGTCGGCCAGTTGCAAAAGGGTTTGCATGAGATTCTCGTGAATGATTATAATAGGCCCAATAGAATTGAGTTGAAATTAAAATGTGTCAGCCATTATTCACGTGACATCATCGGACTTTAAATGATAATTGCATGAGTTCAAGTTGTTTAGTGGAGCCCAATCACACTTCAACAGTAAATTGAAATCCTTAAACTCAGTTGGTGTGGTTAACAAATCTGATTTCAGTTCACACGGAGTGAACTTCATCCAGGTCGTTTGACAGTTGATCCAGCTCATACGAGGTGAGAGGTTCCAGTTCGTTTGAGAGATCAATCCGTTTGAAATTTATTCAACTCACACGAAGTGAGTTTATCCAGTTCGCTTGATGTTTTTTTATTACGGTTCACATGAAGTGAACTCATCAGTTCGTTTGAAAAGGGATAAGGTTCATCAGTTCGTTTGAACATTGGTTCGCATCAGTCATCCACTCCGCGTGTAATTGATTCATTTCACACGGAAACCATTCACTTCGGAACAATCTAGTTCGCACAAAGTGTGATTACAGATATTTCACGAGTTGAACCAGTTCGCATCAAATCAGTTCGTTTCAAACTCAGCTCGCTTGAAAAATCAGTTATTGTGAAAAATTTGCCGAATCATGGAAGAGGAATTCTACAATGCGTTTGCGACACCGATTGCCCCTGTTACTGCTGCCGAAACATTGTACAGTGAGAATGAAACAGGAACTTACCAAAAACCACCTAAGCTAATGTTCATTGAAGACTTTAAAGGATGGCAGAATCGATTTGAGAACTGGGTGCAAGCTTATAAGTTTGACGCATGGTGTTCATTACATAAAGATTACGAAAAACCGAAAAATGAGCGTGGGCTTGAAAAAGTTTTTTGTGATTTTTCAGAGAGTGATAAATTGAAGTATACAAGTGAGAAAATGATGATTAGTCTTCTACAACAAGCAGTAAAGGAAGATATCTTTGTTTTGCTTCAACATGAGGGTACTGCTAGATCGATTTGGAATGCGTTGATTCAAAAGTTCAAAGGAAGTGCAGATATCATTAAAAACAAAAAGGCTTTATTAAAGAAATCATTTGATATGTTTGTAGCTTTCGATCATGAAACAACTAAGATGACCATTGATAGATATTGTCACCTGGTATTGGAAATGGGAAGATTGGACATAAAGAAAGACGATGATGAATGGGTTGATAAACTTGCTGATGCATTACCACAGCAAAAATGGGGAACTTATTTGTTGATTCTTAAACACATGAGAAAATCTGAAAATATGAATCTGGCACAGTTTATTCAAAAGATTGAAGAGCACGAGTTGGATATTCAGAAAACGGCAATCATGAAGAATCCAAATGCTCAATAAGATGTCAGTTTATATTACAGAGGGAACAAGTTTGAGGCTACCCCCAGTCCTAGTCCAAAGATCCAAACTGGTTTTAGTGCTGATATTTCGTATGGAAGAAAGGGTAGTAATTTGACACAGAGTGGTGGATCTTCATCTTCATATTCAAGCTTTGATCCGAATCATACAACATCAAGTTCTCAACAACAGAATTCTACAAATCTACAGTGCAATGTTACCTTGAACATTCAAAATGGTCAAAATATGTCTCCGGAAATAGCAAAGCAACACATGGCATCACTCGTTGCTATGTTGGAATCATATGAAAGCTTGATTGGTGGCAAAATTGGAAACCCGATACTTACAAAAGAAGATTATGACCAAATTGATGCGGAGGAACTTGAGTTGATGGATGTGAAGTGGTGTTTAGCCAGTGCTGTTCGAAGAGCAGAAAAATTTACACAAATCACTGGTAGAGATGATTTTCAGGGAATGGGTGAATCTCCAATAGGTTTTGACAAATCGAAAGTTACCTATTTTCGTTGCAAAGGAAAAGGCCATTTTAAATGAGAATGCAAAAACAAAGAAACAACAGGAAGACAAGATGGAAAGAATGATTATTTTCAAAAGTCAATTTTTCATCAAATTGATCAACAACCACAATTTGATAAACAACCACAAACTGCTCATGCACGTACCATTCAAGATAAAAGAGCTTTATTTGGTATAATTGATCAAGATGATGAATTTGTTGCATAGGGATTTAGCTGGGATAAATACATTCCACCAGGTTCAGGTCTTGTTGCTAGAATTATGGGTGAAGATGAGGCTAGTCAGAAAAGAATCCCGATTTTTCCAGATCTTGGAAGTGATATAGATACTGATGATGAAGAAGAATACATTAATAAAACCAGAAAATGTATAGATCCTGATAGTTTTAATTTGTTTTTTTGCAGATAAAGTTGAGATGCTAAATGAGAAGAAGATTGCAAGATTGAAGAGAGAGCTGGAAGCATTAAGAAAAGCTGATGAAAAGGAAAAGATGGAAGCTGAAGAAACAAATGTTGAACCAGTGACTGAAAAAGTGATAGAAAAAATCGTTGAAGTGGAGAAAGTGGTAGAGAAAATTGTTGAAGTCGAAAAAATAGTCGAAGTTGAAAAATTCGTTGAAGTTGAGAAAATCGTCGAGGTAGAAAAAATTGTTGAAGTTGAAAAGGTTGTCGAGGTTGAAAAGATAATTGAAGTCATTAAACCTTGTCTGAAATGTTTGGAGTCTTGTGAACATTGTGAAGAAAAGGACAAGAAAATTTGTGAACTTAAAGAGCTGAAAGAAAATTTGTTGTCTGATTTGAAGTATGTGAAGGAGTCGTATGATGTTCTGAACAAAACAGTTGATGGTTTGAACAAGACAAATTGAGAAGTTGATGCTGCAATGACGATGATGAGCTCAACATTAATGACAAAGCAGAAGGTCATCAATGAATATATTGAAGATTGTGCTAAGCTGAAGCAGGATTTGGAACTTGAAAAGATTGAGAGTGAAAGAATCAAACGTTTGTTGTTGAGTTATACTACTTGTGATTATTTGATTGACCATGTTTATCCTACTATTGCAGGTCTTGAAGCTTTCCAAGACAAAGAAAAGGAAGATACGGATACTGGTAAGAAACAAAGTGTCAAGTATAACAAGTGTCCGCCCCCGAATTGGAATAGTTATTCTTCTAGAAAGCCAAATGAGGAACGTTTAAATAAGGCTCTCAACATCAAGTTAAAGTCTGAAATAATTGATGAGTTACCAGACAATATTGATGTCACATTCACAGCGTCTGACACTGATCATGAGTCTAAATTGTTAAAGAAAGTGGTCGATCAGGTGTTGGATATGGATGAAGAGTCAAAGTGGGAGTCTAAATCTGAAAGTTCGAGTTCATCAGAAAATAGTCCGAGTTCACCGGTTAAACGGGTTTACAATAAAGAATTTCAGTTATCAAAATCTAATTTTAATGATGAACCAATCAAAGTGGCATATACTTTGAATGATTCAGACAAATTATATTCTGATGAAGAATTTCCAATAAGAAGTGTTAAATCTGAAATGATCAAATAGGTTTTCAAATTAATAGAAATTAATATTTCTGAAATAAAAGATTTAAATCTTTCTGAAAGACCTAAAAAGTACACTTCAAGAGTTCAACAGAGATTGAACAAGAAAATGGGTTACGGTTCTGGTTATGGTTTTCAAAAGAAACCAAACCATAACGGTAATTACAAAAAGAAAGGTCTTGGTTTTAGTTCTTCGGAAAATTATAAAAATGAGAAAAGTTATAAACCAAAAACAACATTTGTTGCAGGAGGAAGTTCTGAAGATGAGCAGAAGAAACCATTCTGGAAACAGTCAAATCAAGAGTTTCTTGCTGAAATCAAGAAGAATGTGAAAAAATTTGCTCCAAGAGTTAACAGAAGAACATGTTTTAAATGTCAAAAAGTTGGACATATTGCTTGGAATTGCCAAGAGTCCATTTATTCAAAACAGGGAGTTTCTTCTAACTTTGAAACAAACAAGAAACGTGTTGATAAAAAGAAACAACCAACTGAGAAATCTAAAGAGTTTGAAAATTCAACTTCCGAAGAAGGTGAAAGTTCAAAACGTTTTTACAAAAGAAAAGTTGATTTGAACAAGCAAAAATGGGTTGTTAAAAGTTCAGATGAAAGTTCTGACAATGAATCTGATTCCATAAAATCAGAGGAGTCATTTGTTGAGAAAAAGAATGAGAATTCCGTTCCTGAGATGAACGACGAAAACTTTCCAAAATTGTCAAAAGAAAATTTGAAGTTAAAGGTTGGTAAAACTGAGATTTCAGGTCAGTTCTTTGCTGGAAATAAAGAATTTGATGCTGAAAAGGTGTTTAATGGAAAAGTTAAACATATTTTCGGAAAGATGGTTGATGGGAAAGTGAAGGGTGCAAAAAGAATTTTACAAATCAAAATGTTGGTGGGATAGATGTGTACCAGAATCTCCCAAGGCTGGTCAGGCTTGGGGGAAAGTACTTCCTAACTGAAAACCTGACTTACCGGAGCTCCCAAGTTGGTAATCGTGGAGCAGGAATCGGCATCATTCTTGAATAGGTTCGGTTGGTAAATCTATAGGTGGTATCTTTATATTGTTATATTTTGGTTGATAAGTGAACCTACAAGTGGTTGAAGAAGGTTTTCACTTACAAGTGGTAAATCAAGGACATTAAGTTGTACTTGATTTTCCTACAAGTGGTATTTTGGAGAACAATGTGATGAATCCCCATACCTTCAAGTGGTTCGTAAAATCAACAAAACTTATTTTCCGGAAAAACCATTTGATTAAAACAAACTTAAGTGTTTTGAAATCACAATGGGAAAATAGTTTGTTGTAAGGGGGAATTCTGATTGTTTATGCCAAGTGGACGGCGAATTGAAGCAATTCGATATCAGTTGTCATTTTACTTGTATAGCTTGTTTTCAAATTTCCTTTAAATGATTTTGCATTTTAGGGGGAGTAAGAATTTTTCAGAAAATCCAAAAACATTAGAAAATTTGAAAAAGCACAAAAACATGATAAAATTCAAAATGAGTTTTGTTGTATAAAAGAGGAAATGATAGTACATCAGTAGACGATCACAGCACGCTAAAGAATTGGAAAGTCAAAAGTGATAAACGGTCTCACTGATGATGTACCAGTAGGTTTTTGCACATTTAGTAGATTGTTTCGAGATATAAACCTATATTTCAAACTTACTTATATCGTGGGGAACATCTCTCGGATATATGGGTAACCCCCGAAATCTTGTTTGAAAGGTCCCTCTTTCTGAGATACTAGGTCTTTATACTCAGTGATATCTGGGGTATTATCCCGGGACTTCTGATTTTGCGGAAGCAATGGCCTAGTCCCCGTATAATACTTTTCGCTTGCTTGAAATATAGCACCTCCCTCAGCATAAAAAATGATGAAACATTGCAAAACGCTAATCATGTGCTGTTGAAGACAAGATTCTCTAAAGGGAACACACCAAAAGTCGAAGCCACCATCTCTCTGATTTTACGGAAGCAATATTCTGAGCTCTCATGGCCCTCGCATTTAACCCTTTACAGATATCATCTAGGTATACTCACCTGTAAGACTGAATATTGGGATCTGGATACGGGAGTATATTCTGAGGTGGGACACGCGAATAAGTTTAAGTATCTAAAACATTAATCTCGTATCTCGAAACAGTTGAAGTTTGTGTGAAAATTTAAATGGATCAGTATACTGACAATCTAAGTGTATCGTTCAGAACTTAAAATGTTTGAAGCTTAACGGTGTTGGTGATTTGTCTCAAAAACTGATATGATCCTCTTACACAAACTCACAAAAATTTTGTCTGTAAATATTTCTTTACTGTTTTCCATTTAATCAAAAATCCAAAAAGATTGTTTTAGCATAAAATTTTGAAAAACCAAAAAGATTTTTGTTCATCTTATTTTCGACAACTAATGTTGAAAAGCTGATTTTAAAAATTCCAAGTGCTAAACATGATGGACAAGAGGGTTGGAAGAGTTTGTTTTGAAATGATTTTGAAATAATTTGAGATCAGAATTTTGAGTGTTATAAATACAAGTGATTCATCAGAGATCGTCACTGTCATAATTGTGAATAATATCTGCAAGAGGTTTCTAAATTTGTTAGATTTCAAAATTTGTGAAACTTATTTTTTGGGAGGAGTATGTGCAGATTAGAGCCAAGATCGATCCAAAGACTGCAGATGGTGAATTCCAGACTGCGATCCCAGCTTATCGAAAGGGAGAGTCTGAAGACATAGAGTCAGATTCAGATTCTGAAAGAAGTAAGAGAGAGGATAAAACCAGGTTGCGATCTTAGAAGAAAAAGAAGACGAGAAGAAGAGAATGATCGATAAGGATGCTTACAGTGTCAGATACTTTGGAAAGAGTGAGATGACTGATCAAGGCTGAAGACTCGACATACTGAAGACTTGTACCGAAGACTCGTCAACATCCAAGGGGGAGTTTATTGGTGCATATGTCTGTTAACTTCTTCTTGTATCGAGTCTTGTAATTTGATAGGATAAACCAGAGCTCAGTAGTCAAGAATATAGGGTAGTTTGACCAGTCCACATGAAGTGGCAAAGCCAGTCCATGTGAAGTGGCAAAGCCAGTCCATGTGAAGTTGCAAAGCCAGTCCATGTGAAGTGGCAAAGCCAGTCCATGTGAAGTGCAAAGTCAGTCCATGTGGACTGGCCTGTCTATAAATAGGAGCTCATGTCATTTCATTTGTAACTTCTCCATTTTCCGGTAGCGAAGCTCTGCCGAGGTGTCTACAAGTCTGTAAACGTGTCATATCAATAAACAAGACGGTTAAACTACTTCTACACGCAAATCAAGTTGATTCGATACCGAAACGTCTGTTTCCGCCTCTCGTTTTGGTCTAAAACTCTTCTGAACGACTCGTATAGGTCGTATCTCGATCCTACAATAACATTGCCAAGCAATCAATCCTCCTCCTTTTTAGCTATACACCTTTGTAAATATCAAGAGGACTTTTGGGGGTAGGGTTAGGCATTGGGTTAAAGGTAGGTGGTTGGGTTAGTGGTTAGTAGAAAAGGGCGAAAGGCGTAAAAAGCGTCGGTTTTCGTAAGACTTTATTTTTATGAATTTTTATTCCAATGAAGCAATTTGTCAAACAAAGTTCTTTTTGATGACCTTGTTTGTTTATTTCTTTTTGGCTTCATTATCATCATTTTTTATAAGGAAGTCATAAGAAAACTGAGCTTTGTTACTAAAATAAAGGGTTTAAAATGAAAAAGGGTTTTGGTGGGTAAAAGGGTGTTTGCTTGGGTTAAGAAATAAAAAGTTTTAGGCTCAAAGGGGTTAACTAGGGGGATTTTGGTGAGTTGACCACGGCCCCGTGTCCGCTGGGCACGCCCCCTTGTTGGTTGATAGAAGCTTCTACAACTTTGTATTTTCTGCAGACACTTGGGCACGCCCCCGTGCTCATTGAGCACGAGGAGTGTTCAGCCTTCTGTTCTCTTGTTTTTGCTTGGGAAGATGCTTTCGGGGGGGGGGGGGTCGGGCATGCCACGTTTATCCCTTTTCTTGTATTTATGTTAGATTTAGCTGCCTTTTTGCTTCTTTTGTTCATTTGAGCTCATTTAATCCTGAAAATACAAAAGGAAGATAAAAACACACTTTTTCCAACATTAGTACTAAAAAAGGGTTAGTTTTATGCCACATTTGATGTAATTTATATGTTGCATTTGCACACATCACTCCACACGCCCCCGTGTCTGCTGGGCACGACCCCGTGTGCAGAAGCGTATCTGTACTATCAAGATTTGCTTGGATTCTGCGAATCTTAGCGTTGACCACGACCGTGTTAAGCTGGGCACGCCCCCGTGTCGGGAAATAGAAGCTTCTATAGCTTTATCCTTTCTGCAGACACCTGACCACGCCCTCGTGTCCGCTGGGCACAGGGCCGTGGTCAGCCTTCTGGTCACTTGTCTTTGCTTGGGAAGATGCTGTCGAGGGGTCGGGCATGCCATGTTTATTCCTTTTCTTGTAATTATGTTAGATTTTGCTGCATAATAGCTCCTTTTGTTCATTTATGCTCATTTAGTCCTGAAAATACAAAAGGAAGACAAAAGCACACTTTTTCCAACATTAGTACTAAAAAAGGGTTAGTTTTATGCTTCATTTGATGTAATTTATATGTTGCATTTTACACACATCAGGTTCCATTCTTCGGCGATCTGCGTACACTTATTTTGGATGAAGCTCATAAGTCAAGGTACTCTATCCATCCTGGATCCGACAAGATGTACCAAGACTTGAAGGACATTTATTGGTGGCCCAAGATGAAGGCCAATATCGCTACATATGTGGGTAACTGTCTTACTTGTGCCAAAGTTAAGGCGGAGTACCAGAAACCATCAGGGTTCTTCCAACAACCTGAGATTCCCATATGGAAGTGGGAACGGATATTGATGGATTTCATTACCAAGCTACCGAGAACCCAAAGAGGTCATGATATGATTTGGGTAATTGTTGATCGACTCACAATGTCCGCGCATTTCCTACCAATCAGCGAGAAAGATAGCACGAAGAAGTTGGCAGAGATTTATCTCAGGGAGATTGTGGCATGTCATGGAGTGCATGTTTCTAACATATCCGACCAAGATGGTCGTTTTGTGTCAAGGATTTGGCAGACATTTCAGAAGGATTTTGGATCACAGTTGAACCTTAGTACTACCTTTCAAACTCAGACGGACGACCAAAGTGAATGGACGATACAAACTTTGGAAGACATGCTACGTGCTTGTGTGATGGACTTTGATGGAAGTTGGGATACTCACTTGCCTTTAGTGGAGTTTTCCTACAATAATAGTTATCACACCAGCATTCAGGCCGCCCCGTTTGAAGCTTTATATGGACGTAAGTGTCGGTCCCCGTTGTGTTGGGCGGAGACCGGAGATAAATAGCTTATTGGGCCAGAGTTGGTTCAGGAAACGACAGACAAGATTGCTCAGATATGTGATCGTATCAAGTCAGCACGTGATAGACATAAGAGTTACGCCGACAGGCGACAAAAACCATTGGAATTTGAAGTTGGAGATATGGTCTTGTTGAAAGTCTCACCTTGGAAAGGCGTGGTACGGTTTGGAAAACATGGAAAGTTGAACCCATTGTACATTGGACCTTTCGAGATCCTGGAAAGGATCAGAACCATTGCATACAAGCTGAAACTCCCAGAAGAACTTAGCAGTGTCCACGACACGTTTCACGTGTCTAATCTCAAGAAGAGTCCTACACAAGAAACAGTTGTCATTCCCGCAGTCGAGATTCACGTCAACGACAACCTCCGATTTACTGAAGAACCTGTTGAGGTTACGGACTGGAAGGTCCACAAAAGACGGAGAAGTCGTATTTAACTTGTCAAAGTCCGTTGGAATTCACGTCATGGCCTAGAGTTTGCATGGGAACGTGAAGACCAATCAAGTCCAAGTATCCACATTTGTTTCACAACTCCCCTGCAACCGATAATGCAACTTGAATTTCGGGATGAAATTCTTTTAACGGGGGGAGAATGTGACAACTGGCACTTTTCCATGTATTCCGTACGATGTGAACTAGAATTTGTACTATATGATTGTGCATGATTGAACTTATAATATGAATGATTGCATGATTTACTTTCAAAGAAACTCACAAATACATTACATGTGGCATGTTACTTATGATTGTTAAAGCAACTTGAAATAGTTAAATTAGTGCACAGAATAAAACTAGCACAATAATCAGATAAACTAGAAGTACTGATGGGAGTTTAGTACTCAGACAGACATCATGCTAGGACACAGATTGAGTCCCGGAACCAAAGTTTACACTAGAATTCTATGTAGTAAAGTAAGGGTTATAAAACTGCCTTCCGAGTGACGATTAAACACTAAAAAGTGCCCGAAACACACTCTAACTGCAGAATTCTGTAGAATTCAGCAATTTAACACCAAGATACTATGCAGAAATAAGGATTAAGTTTCCAGAATAACTTGTAAAGTGTCGGGAATGAAAACTGACATAAAAGGTATCTCATAACATACTAAACTGCACAATTTAGCACCTTAACGAACCAGTAACCAAACGAACAACCGGACACTACTCGAAACACCAAATTTGAACTAGAAGCATTGTTTTAACATTATAAAGCTAGTTATTGGCACTAAACACCATATTACATCTTAAAATCCCTAAACACATTTAAACTTCTAACTAGAACACTTAAATCCTAACTTAACATCTAACTAATAGTAGAAACCAAACCAAGACCCCCCCCCCCATGAAGACGGTCAACATAGGGGTCCCACACCCCACTAATTTCTTGATTTTTTTATTGGACATGTTATGAAGATATTGAACATTTAGACCTTTGTGTAAACATATGTTGGAGAACACTTAATAAGAACCATTAGTCTTCACCTACATTATCATTTACTCAAAAATTCAAACTCACGACTCTCTCCTCCCTCACAAACCTCATGGCCTGTTGGTGCATGCGTCTGTCGACTTCATCTTGTATCGAGTCTTGTATTGTAATAGATAGATCAGGGCACGTATTACGAGAAATATGTCAAATTAGGTTGAGAGATAATTTCGCTTGGTAATTTCGCACGAAATTGTAATTCCGTGTGAAATGTGATTTCGTTTGGACAGTTTCATGCGAAATTACTTGGACTATATATAGGTGTCACCTGATTTCGTTTGAGTGAGTTCTAGATTTCCGGTTTGAGAGCCGAAGTGTCGTTTCACTGTAAAACTATGTCAAATCAATCAGAAAGACATTTAAAGTGAATATCTAGCTGAATCGAACTCGATATGTCTGTTTCCGCCTTTCATATTGAGTAGAACACCTCTGAAAGACTCATTTTGGTCGGTAAAACGATCCTACATGTGTTATCAGAGCTCAGGAGGAGGAGTTCTACCATATTCAGCTTGATTTCATCAGATTTTCTAAGTTCTACACCTTCTTTTCAAAATTGAACAAAATTTCACGGTTAAAATGGTTTGAATTTCACACATTATATGCGAAATTGTGTTTTAACAAAGCCTTGAGAGAATTGGACCTAAAATAGAGCTAAAACCTGTTCAATTTGACAAAAGTTTGACCGAAATGATGACATTAGCATAATTTCGCATGTAATAGCTTCATAATTTCTCACGGAATTACATTTTGAGATTAATTTCGTTTGAAATTGCTGCTAATTCAGCACGGAATTAGTATTTTGCTTGAGATATTCCATACGAAATTACTATTTCGTTTCAAAGTTTTGATTTAGTTTAAAACTGTGTGTAATTTCGTACGAAATTACATTTCGTTTGGATAGTTCGAACGAAATTAGTATTTCTCTTGAAAGTTTCTAATTTCGCTTGTGTTGTTATTTCGTTGAAACTGTTGTGCAGATTATTTCGTTTGTGAAGGTAATTTCGCTTGAGAAGTTATTTCGTGTGAAAGTGTCTGATTTTGAAAATTGTTACCGAATCATGGAAGAGGAATTCTACAACGCGTTTGCTACATCCCCGACTACTCCAACTGACATTGCTAAGAATATGAACATGGAAAATGAAACTGGAACTTTGCAAAAAACCCCCGAAGCTAATGGGAATTGATGAGTATTATGGTTGGAAAGATCGGTTTGAAAACTGGGTTCAAGCTAATCATTTGAGGTCTTGGGAGTGTGTTGAGAAAAAGTATGTACTACCACGTACAGACTTGGGAATTGAAAAGAAAATTTATGAATTTACAGATAAAGAGCGAGACATGTACAAAGCAGAAAAGATGATGATTAGTTTACTCCAGTAAGCTATTAAAGAAGACATATTCGTATTGCTTCAACATGATAAGACTTCACGTTCAATCTGGGAAGCACTTCGAATTAAGTTTGAGGGAAGTGAAAAGATGATCAAGCGTAAAAAGGCATTGTTAAAGAAAGAATTTGATTTATTTTCAAGTTTGCCGGGAGAAGATACAAAGAAATTGATTGAAAGATATTGTCAATTAGTACGATCAATGTCATTGTTAAACATCAACAAAGATCGTGAGGAATGGGTTGACAAATTAGCTGATGCTTTACCTCAGAAAGAATAGGGTACATTTTTAATGATACTAAAGAATACTGGTGAATATGATGGATTAACAATTTCCCAGTTCATCGAAAAGATTGAAGGAGAAGATCTTGAGCAGCAAAAGATTGCTAGGATGAACAATCCGAGTGCACAACAAGATGTGAAAATGTACTTCAAAGGGAATGTTCAAAATGTCGAAGCAAGTCCGAAAATCCAAACTGCTTTCAATGCAGAAAATTCATCTGAATCAATCAATCAAAGTTCAAACAGCAGCAGCAGTGGATTTTCTTCATATCCAAGTGTTAATCCGAAAGCTTCAAGCTCAAGTCATAAATTTCAAAGCTCAAACAGCAAAAATGGTCATGTCTTAAATTGCAAAATCAGATTGCATCTTTAGAATGGTCAAAATTTTTCTGAAGAAGTTGTCAAAAGTCATATGGCATTACTTGTTACAGTATTGGAATCATATGAAGGATTGGTTACCGGAAGAATTGGAAATCCTATTTTGACGAAAGAGGATTATGATCAGATAGATGCTGAAGAAATGGAGCTGATGGATATAAAGTGGTGTTTAGCGAGTGTTCTGAGAAGAGCAGAAAAATTCAAGATGATTACTGGAAGAGATGATTTCTTGGATGCAAAAGTTTCTACTTTGGGTTTTGATAAATCTAAAGTTACTTGTTTTCGATGCAGGGAAAAAAGGCCATTTCAAGAGGGAATGTACCAATCGAGAAGCAAATGGAGCACAAAATCCGTTTGGAAGCAATGATTATTATCGGAAAGCCATATATCAACAAATTGCTCATCAACCGTATCAACAAAAGGAACCACAAACTGCACATGCTAAAATGATCGTCGAAGCAAATAAGAAAGCTTATTATGGCATAAATGATCAAGATGATGAAAAAGTGGCAGAAGGTTTTAGCCGGGACAAATATATTCCACCTGATTCAAAAGTAGCAGTTCTCTTTGCACAAATAGTCCAAGAGCCAGATTTGATGTCAGAATGAATGAAAGCGTTTGCCAGTGATGAGAAAAGTCAAAATGAAGAGTTTGTTTCTTCAGATGATAGTTCAGAACAGACACAAGTGTTTGATTAATCATCAACTGATGACAGTGATGATGAGGAAGAAATGCATATTAATATTGCAAAAACTCATTTATCTCCTGAAAGTTTTCAATTTTATTTTGCAGATAGAGTGGAGAAGCTGAAGGAGAAACAAGCAAAGAAAAAGGTGAAAAGTGAGAGTGTTGTTCAGGAAAAGTTTTTTGAACAAAATGAAGAGAAAATGGTTGAGACTGAGCAGGTGATTGAAACTAAGATAGTCGAAATTGAAAAGATTATTGAAGTTGAAAATATTGTTGAAGTTATCAAACCTTGTTTAAAGTGTTTGGAATCGTGTAAGCAGTGTGAAGAAAAAGATGAGAAATTGAGTGAGCAAGATAAGATGAAAGAAACATTATTGTTCAATCTCAATTATGTGAAAGAATCATATGATGTGCTGAACAGAACGGTGACTGGTCTACAAAAGACAAATTCTGAAAGAGAAGATGCGTTAACTATGATGAATGCTGTGATGATGACAAAGCAGAAGGCCATAAATCATTACATTGAAGAATGTGACAAGTTGAAGAAGGAGTTGGAAACAGAAAAGATAGAAAATGAAAGAATCAGAAGATTACTACAAAGTTTTTCAAGTTCTGATTATTTGATTGATATAATTTATCCAACTGTTGCAGGTTTTGAAGCCTTTCAAGATAAGAAGACTGAAGAAAATGATACTGGTAAGAAACAAAGTGAAAATTATAACAAGTGTCCGCCTCCGATCTGGGAAGGTTATTCTCCCAGAAAACCAAATGAGGAGCAAGTCAAAAAGGCAGACAATATAGAGTTAAAATCTGAAACAACTGATGAGTTACCAGAAAATATTGATGTCACGTTCACATCGTCTGACACTGATCATGAGTCTGAGTTAATAAAGAAAGTGGTCGATCAGGTGTTGGATAAAGATGAGGAGTCAAAGTCTGAGTCAGGGAGTTCAAGTTCATCATCAGTTGATAGTTCAAAATCTTCGGTTAAAAGGGTTTATAATAAAGAATTCTTGTTATCAAAATCTAATTTGAATGACGAACCAATCAAAGTGGCATATACTTTGAATGATTCAGACAAATTATATTCTGATGAGGAATTTCCAATAAGAGGTGTGAAAACTGAAATGATTAAAAAGGTTTTCAAATTAACAGAAATAAATATTTCTGAAATAAAAGATGTAAATCTTACTGAAAAACCTAAAAAGTACACCTCAAGAGTTCAACAAAGATTAAACATGAAAAAGGGTTATAGTTCTGGTTCAGGTTATCGAAAGAAACCAAACCATAACGGTAATTTTAAAAAGAAAGGTCTTGGTTTTATTCCATCGAAAAATCATAAAAATGAGAAAACTTATAAACCAAAAACTGTATTTGTTTCAGGGACAAGTTCGGAAGAAGAACAAAAGAGCTCATTCTGGAAGCAAACAAACAAAGAGTTCTTTGCAAAGAAACAAAAGTTTGAGAAGAATGGAGCTTATCAGTGAAAGGAAACAAGAACCTGTTACAGATGTCAAGAAGTTGGACACATTGCCTGGAACTGTCCAAAGGCAACTAACATCAAACAGGAAGTTGTTTCTAAACTGAAAGAAAAGATTGTTGAGAAAAATAAACCACCAACTGAAAAATTCAAA
This sequence comes from Helianthus tuberosus, assembly GCA_030545235.1. Classification (NCBI taxonomy): domain Eukaryota; kingdom Viridiplantae; phylum Streptophyta; class Magnoliopsida; order Asterales; family Asteraceae; genus Helianthus; species Helianthus tuberosus. The sequence continues at coordinate 47,625,610 of CM060420.1, forward strand.
GTTTTTAAAAACTCAACATATGAAGTTGGTGAATGTTCAAAGAAAAGATTTTACAAGAGAAGAGTGAATCTTGACAACCAGAAGTGGGTTGTTAAGAAATCAGATGTGAAATCTGGCGATGAATCTGATTCCACAAAGTTAGAGGAGCCACAAATTGAGTTAAAACTGGAAACTTCAGTTAGACCAATGGATGATGTCAATTTTCCACCATTGAGGGCAGAAAATTTCAAACGAAAAGTTGGAAATGTTGAGATTTCGAATCAATTATATTCTGAGAAGAAAAAATTTGATGTCGAAAAGGTTTTTAATGGAAATGTGAAAAAGATTTTTGGGAAAATGGTTGAGGGAAAGGTCACAGGGGTTAAAGAGTTTTATGAAACTAAGAAGGCAACTTATACCCCGAGTGAAACTGAAGAGATCACATCCAATGTAACACCCCAAAAACGGGTTTGGTAATCAAACCACGTTAATATTACTGACGGGTAAAATACCGTTAGTGGTAAAAATTTACCCGGTAAATATTAGGATTTAAATAATTAATCCTAATAATAAATAAAAAGAGAATAAAAATCTTTTAAGAAATAAAATGATAGAAGGCCCGAGTTAACGGGACCTGAAATAAACTTAGTCATAAATATTCTCAAACCCGCTAAGTTAACTAGGAATATTTAACCTAGTTAATAAGTGGGAATATTGTTGAAAATAAGTAGGTTGTGACCTACTTAATAACTAACCAAACACGAGGGACCAAAGCCGGGTAACTTGAAAATGGAATTATAAACTTAAAAATTAAACACAACACACACACTAGGTGTGTGTGTGTGTGTGCGTGTTCTGGTCGTAACCCACAGGAGCCAGGGAGCTCAAACCCTAACTTCAACAATCAACAAAATTGAAGGTCAAATCTAGCCCGAATCGGATGCATGAACACGTATTAATGATCACCTAGTCATGGGGATCACAAGGTATGTTGAAATTTATGATTTAGTGATACTTTGAGATTATGATGAACAATCATAATCGAAATTCTGGAATGAATATTGAATCAATGAGTGTTATTGTGATTATATCTTGGTTTAGAAACAAACCCTAGTAGAGAATTTGATGAATTGTTGTCAAAACTAGGGATTTGGTAATTACCCTATTATGTGTTAAATGGGTTTATTGGCAATATGATGAACACTCGGATTAGGGTGTTAAATTGATGAATGTTGGTTGCTATGATATAAGTTCTTGATGTAGTTCATGAACACTAGACATAGAGGTTTGATTATTATGTAAATCTTTGTGAAAATAATTAGTTATGAACTAGTTAGTAAATATGTAAAATTATGCACATTAGGTGTTTGTTAAAATGCCTAAATGAGAACTAAAGTATTGAATTTAGAGTGAAAACGTGTTTTTGAATGATATGGCAATTACGCGTGATATGAAGTGATAAGAGTTCTAAATACTATGTTGACTTAGACTTAATGTAGTATACATGTGATTGAAAGTAGTTAACTTTAAATAAGTTAAGTTAACTAATCATGAAGCCGAATAGTAGCTTCGGCATAGAAAATAAGTAAGGTGGAATAGTCGTGATTGTTAATGACTAATTTAACCGCCTTGTAAATGTTTGACAATAGTTTGACGCGTAACAAGCTAGGTGAAAGCTTGGAGGAGGGAGCGGGTCAAACGGAGCAAATACGGAAAGAAAAGTGTGGCGTGGATGCGAGGTAAGTGTAATTTACACACTTATGTAGAATACTTGTTTATTCGATACGTTGTAAAAGTGAAAACGATAATATTGGAAATTTGGAAATTTGTCAAGTGTCGACTTATGTAAATCAAGGTTAAAAGAGATACCCATGGCGTAAGCCGAAATGGGTTGAAACTGTAAGAAAAGAGTGTAAAAGAAAAAGGGTATGGTTATAAAATCCGGGATGGGATGATGTATGAATTGGAAATCAAAAACGGTGTTTTTGATTTAAAAAGATAATGTTGGGCATATAGTCCAAACGGGTCGAATGGTGGTGATAACACCATTTAACAATATCGACTAATGTGGTCGTCAAGTCTTATGTTAACAGGACCGATTAGCAAATCAGATAGTTGCTTCATCATTGATGGTGTGATAATGAAAACGAGGTATAAACTGGGTCTACTTGTTGATCTGGGCCAGGTACGCATAATTATGTTGTAGTTAAAGTGCTATTTTGGTCGAATAATTTGGGGCAGAGTCCTTCGTCATAAAAGGACTAAAATCGACCAAAACGCACTTGTAGGCTAAATGGAACAAACGACCCTTAAAGGTTGTTTGGAAATGAGTTTTATGACTAGGTAAATACTTAGAATAAGTATAGAAACTAAAAGAGGTATTATAATAGCCAAATGGCACTATTTGAGTTTTTGCCGTAAAATAATGGTTCGAGAGGTAAAATTTGGTTTATATTGATCACCACATTAAACCCGCCATAAACTCGGTTGTGGTGGTAGATTATAGGATAAGAAATGTGGTGATGAAGTGCTAGAATTAATCGAAAGCGATTTTAGGCTCGAAAGCGCTTAAATACCCTTAACGGGTCAAAATAAGTATATGAGCGAAAACGGGTTTAAATGGTGTAATAAACCTATGATTAGAACCTAATATAGTAGGTAACATTAATTTAGAGAAGTGTATGAGCTATAGGAATCAAATAAATACGTTTGTTTGATAAAATGCATAAACGGGTTAAAATTCGGTAAAAGGTAACGAGTCGAGGGCTTAGAAGTCTCAAAATTTCTTATGTTGGATGTAGTATTTTAACTCCATAAGATGGAGGATTAAATTACGGACACGTAGGAAAAAGAATCGCGTAAAACGGATCAATAACGAAGAAGTTATGGCCGTTTCCGTGAAATCAGATCGTGCTGGGAATATGCAGCAACCAGCTGCAACAATCTGGTGGATTAAGGCAGTGGCGTAGCGCGACTGGCAGTGGCGCTACGCGAGCACTAGCCAGTTTTGAGAAAAATGATTATTTTAAATTATTTTGCGTTGCGAACCCGTTTTAATACGTTTTAAGCTACGTAGGACTAATCCAACTCATGTTTTATGAGTTTCAGGTAAATTTTAGCACCGGAGGACGATCAAGCGACGAGCAAGAACCGAACACGATCACGAAATAAGCTTCCGCACGACATTTCGTTGTTACTTTTAATTGACGAACTTAATTACGTTATGTTCTAAACTTTAAATTGTAAAATGTTTTAGTAAACCCGTATTTCCGATGTATATATAAATCTTAATTACATGATTGTTTTCGTAAAACATATGCTAATCTTTGATTTATAAGAACGGGTGTTACAAGTTGGTAATCAGAGCTCAAGGTTGTTGACAAATGTGTTCGGTTCGAGGCTTGATCGCAAATCCGGTAAGTACAGATATGTTAATGGTTTAGCATGCTAAAGTGTTGTAAACAACACATAGGGCTACCGTGTGATACACGTTACCCCAATTGAAATGATTGATATAGTTGACGAAAATACGTGCATTAACGCGTATAGTAGAAAAAGCCTTGTATTAGAATACGGGCGATTATTGAAGTAGATGTTACTAACTTTTGTGAATGTTTAATTGAAGGACACTCGCGTTTGAAGACGATGAGAGTCAAACGAATTGTAGATATGATGATGGAACGGTCCGAGATATGACAAGAAGAGCATACTCATCAAGGACCTAAATCGCGTAACGATCGCAAATAAGTAATGGCAAGGAATGCCCGTTAGGGCAAGCATTTACCAGGTGCACATTTAAATTATTGCATGAATATAAACATGCAACCAATACGTAGAAATTGAAAGTTGCATATGTAGATTAAAAACTTGGAAAAACCCGAATAGAAAATGTATTCGGGATATTGTTTCCAAGAGAAACAAATAGAGGCGTTACTTACATAGGGCGTGATGTGAAAACTATAAACAGGTCATGTGTGTCATGTGTTAATCACTTACTCTGGCCAAGTAAGTAGTGGCATATGATACCACGAACTTCTTATGGCAGACACGTTTACATCCGATGTAGTAAGGGCGGGGTGAATGGGACTAATTAAAAAGTACCCAAATGAATCAGATAAGCAAAATATTTGATAATAATGTAAACGCACAACCGAGTGACGTAAGCGTATTACATTAGGATAATGAGCCCGAGTGAAGGGACAAAGAAGCATGTAAAATGATTTAGACAAGTATTGGGAGGGAGTGTACTTACACTCGAACCTAGAAAACGCAAGCATGTAAAATGATTTAGACGAGTATTGGGAGGGGGTGTACTTACACTCGAACCCAGAAAACGCAAGCATGTAAAATGATTTAGACAAGTATTGGGAGGGATTGTACTTACACTCGAACCCAGAAAACGCAAGCATGTAAAATGATTTAGACAAGTATTGGGAGGGGGTGTACTTACACTCGAACCCAGAAAACGCAAGCATGTAAAATGATTTAGACGAGTATTGGGAGGGGGTGTACTTACACTCGAACCCAGAAAACGCAAGCATGTAAAATGATTTAGACAAGTATTGGGAGGGAGTGTACTTACACTCGAACCCAGAAAATGCAAGCATGTAAAATGATTTAGACAAGTATTGGGAGGGAGTGTACTTACACTCGAACCCGAAAAATGCAAATATGTCCCTTAACGGGTCGTTTTTGTAAAACGTCAAACTTAAGGACAAAGTCGGAATATAAAAATGAAGCGAGGTCTTAATGCATACCGGGAGGGTTGCAATAATAACGACTTCGGTAAAACACCCGGTTGATGGGTAAGAATTAAACACATGCGTAAACCAAGAGACGTGAACGCGGGTTGAAAAATCAAAGGACTTGGATTACGAGTTATGACTATAAAATCTCGTATATAAAAATTGTGAGTAAATATGTTCAACTATTCGAATTCGAATGGGTTGAATAAAGAATAAAGTTGATTGTTTATAAGTGATGGATTTCACATTAATAGGTCAAACATGATGAATACAATATAACGCCGAATGGCACAAATGAGCGCTAGCCAGATAAAGGTAGCGTTAAATGCAAGAGAATAATGAGCCCGGTAATGGGATATAACCAAATAAGAATATATGCAAATCAAATAACAGTAAGCATAAGAAGAACTGACACATAAATGACATGAGAAGTCATAAAATCGGAAAATTGTCTGAAAGAAAACAATTATAGCCATGAAACTACAATTAAGGTTAACGGGACCTAAGTTTGAAACCAAACGATTCTTCGAACAAAAAAACAGGGTGCCTTGACACCAAACATGTATTTTAAGAATGACATGAGTAAGGAGTGATCTACGGGATCAACATAACCTTTAGGGTTATAAACAAATGAAAGATCTACGGGACTAAAACGACCCACGGGTCATGATTAGAAAGAAGTTATAAGGACTTCGCCCTAAAGAGGTGAAAGTCTAATAAAAAATAGCCCTTAAGGCTAAGCGATAAAAACCTACGGGTTAATTAGATAAAGCGAGGGAATCGGTTGAGAATCCCCGCATAAAACTAAGACTGTAAAAGAATAAATTATGGACTGTCAATATCCTGGTATGGATAATTGACAAAAGTTAAAGAGAAGATCCTAAAACTACAACTTCGGTTTTAGTAAGAAATAACGTTTTTACAAACATAAATTCTGATAGGAATTTGAATAGTAAGCATGAAAGGTTCAAGTCTTGACACTGATAGGCGCAAGACGATATATTCGAAAAGTGATATTTTCGAAAATGAAAGGTTGATACAAACTAAACACGATGTGACACGATCACGGTTAGGAAATGTAATGTGAAGTAAAATCACATTATAACCAAGCGAGCGGCGAAAAGTAACGGGACTAATAAGTCTAGTTAGTAAGACCGGTTAAGGCCAGTAATTCAAATCAATAAAAAAATGGGTTTGCTTGTAAGCGGTGGATTCGGTATAACTGAACCGAATAAATAAATCTGAAAACAAAAGAAATTATTGCTAAAAGTGAAATATTTCACTAAAGACCTTTAAACGGGTCAAGGTAACAGATTCATCAAGAGTTAGATAATATATAAAAGCGACGGAAATCGCTAAGTTAACTAAACTAGTAAAAAAAATAACGAGATTACGTTATTTCAAGTTGCATTATGTCATATGAGGTACGTAGATGTTATGTAACCAAAAAGATATTACCTTGTATTTTTCTGGTAATACTAACAATTGAGTAAAGTATGAGTAATGCTTAAGAGATTACTCAGGTCAAATACATTGAGTTTAAAACTCCATGAACTACGTAAGAAAGGTTTCGAGGACGAAACCTCTTTAAGGGGGGTAGACTTGTAACACCCCAAAAACGGGTTTGGTAACCAAACCACGTTAATATTACTGACGGGTAAAATACCGTTAGTGGTAAAAATTTACCCGGTAAATATTAGGATTTAAATAATTAATCCTAATAATAAATAAAAAGTGAATAAAAAGCTTTTAAGAAATAAAATGATAGAAGGCCCGAGTTAACGGGACCTGAAATAAACTTAGTCATAAATATTCTCAAACCCGCTAAGTTAACTAGGAATATTTAACCTAGTTAATAAGTGGGAATATTGTTGAAAATAAGTAGGTTGTGACCTACTTAATAACTAACCAAACACGAGGGACCAAAGCCGGGTAACTTGAAAATGGAATTATAAACTTAAAAATTAAACACAACACACACACTAGGTGTGTGTGTGCGTGTTCTGGTCGTAACCCACAGGAGCCAGGGAGCTCAAACCCTAACTTCAACAATCAACAAAATTGAAGGTCAAATCTAGCCCGAATCGGATGCATGAACACGTATTAATGATCACCTAGTCGTGGGGATCACAAGGTATGTTGAAATTTATGATTTAGTGATACTTTGAGATTATGATGAACAATCATAATCGAAATTCTGGAATGAATATTGAATCAATGAGTGTTATTGTGATTATATCTTGGTTTAGAAACAAACCCTAGTAGAGAATTTGATGAATTGTTGTCAAAACTAGGGATTTGGTAATTACCCTATTATGTGTTAAATGGGTTTATTGACAATATGATGAACACTCGGATTAGGGTGTTAAATTGATGAATGTTGGTTGCTATGATATAAGTTCTTGATGTAGTTCATGAACACTAGACATAGAGGTTTGATTATTATGTAAATCTTGGTGAAAATAATTAGTTATGAACTAGTTAGTAAATATGTAAAATTATGCACATTAGGTGTTTGTTAAAATGCCTAAATGAGAACTAAAGTATTGAATTTAGAGTGAAAACGCGTTTTTGAATGATATGGAAATTACGCGTGATATGAAGTGATAAGAGTTCTAAATACTATGTTGATTTAGACTTAATGTAGTAAACATGTGATTGAAAGTAGTTAACTTTAAATAAGTTAAGTTAACTAATCATGAAGCCGAATAGTAGCTTCGGCATAGAAAATAAGTAAGGTGGAATAGTCGTGATTGTTAATGACTAATTTAACCGCCTTGTAAATGTTTGACAATAGTTTGACGCGTAATAAGCTAGGTGAAAGCTTGGAGGAGGGAGCGGGTCAAACGGAGCAAATACGGAAAGAAAAGTGTGGCGTGGATGCGAGGTAAGTGTAATTTACACACTTATGTAGAATACTCGTTTATTCGATACGTTGTAAACGTGAAAACGATAATATTGGAAATTTGGAAATTTGTCAAGTGTCGACTTATGTAAATCAAGGTTAAAAGGGATACCCATGGCGTAAGCCGAAATGGGTTGAAACTGTAAGAAAAGAGTGTAAAAGAAAAAGGGTATGGTTATAAAATCCGGGATGGGATGATGTATGAATTGGAAATCAAAAACGGTGTTTTTGATTTAAATAGATAATGTTAGGCATATAGTCCAAACGGGTCGAATGGTGGTGATAACACCATTTAACAATATCGACTAATGTGGTCGTCAAGTCTTATGTTAACAGGACCGATTAGCAAATCAGATAGTTGCTTTATCATTGATGGTGTGATAATGAAAACGAGGTATAAACTGGGTCTACTTGTTGATCTGGGACAGGTACGCATAATTATGTTGTAGTTAAAGTGCTATTTTGGTCGAATAATTTGAGGGAGAGTCCTTCGTCATAAAAGGACTAAAATCGACCAAAACGCCCTTGTAGGCTAAATGGAACAAACGACCCTTAAAGGTTGTTTGGAAACGAGTTTTATGACTAGGTAAATACTTAGATTTAGTATAGAAACCAAAAGAGGTATTATAATAGCCAAATGACACTATTTGAGTTTTTGCCGTAAAATAATGGTTCGAGAGGTAAAATTTGGTTTATATTGATCACCACATTAAACCCACCATAAACTCAGTTGTGGTGGTAGATTATAGGATAAGAAATGTGGTGATGAAGTGCTAGAAGTAATCGGAAGCGATTTTAGGCTCGAAAGCGCTTAAATACCCTTAACGGGTCAAAATAAGTATATGAGCGAAAACGGGTTTAAATGGTGTAATAAACCTATTATTAGAACCTAATATAGTAGGAAAAATTTAATTTAGAGAAGTGTATGAGCTATAGGAATCAAATAAATACGTTTGTTTGATAAAATGCATAAACGGGTTAAAATTCGGTAAAAAGGTAACGAGTCGAGGGCTTAGAAGTCTCAAAATTTCTTATGTTGGATGTAGGATTTTAACTCCATAAGATGGAGGATTAAATTACGGACGCGTAGGAAAAAGAATCGGGTAAAACGGACCAATAACGAAGAAGTTATGGTCGTTTCCGTGAAATCAGATCGTGCTGGGAATATGCAGCAACCAGCTGCAACAATCTGGTGGATTAAGGCAGTGGCGTAGCGCGAATGGCAGTGGCGCTACGCGAGAACTAGCCAGTTTTGAGAAAAATGATTATTTTAAATTATTTTGCGTTGCGAACCCGTTTTAATACGTTTTAAGCTACGTAGGACTAATCCAACTCATGTTTTATGAGTTTCAGGTAAATTTTAGCACCGGAGGACGATCAAGCGACGAGCAAGAACCGAACACGATCACGAAATAAGCTTTCGCACGACGTTTCGTTGTTACTTTTAATTGACGAACTTAATTACGTTATGTTCTAAACTTTAAATTGTAAAAGGTTTTAGTAAACCCGTATTTCCGATGTATATATAAATCTTAATTACATGATTGTTTTCGTAAAACATATGCTAATCTTTGATTTATAAGAACGGGTGTTACATCCAAGTTTGGTGAAGCTTGGATGTCTGTTTTTCATATGTGATAAGTATGACTTGCCGGAGCCTCCAGGTTGGTAAGTGTGAAGCAGGTATCGGCATCTTTCTTGAGAAAGACACGTTTGTGATATTTAAATTTTCAAGTGGTAAATCAGGGACATTAAGTTGTACTTGATTTTCTACAAGTGGTATTTGTTGATTGAATTTAAAATTGTTAAATTTTTCAAAGTGGTTAAAGAAGAACAGTGTGATGAGATCCCCATTTTTTTACAAATGTTAAAATCAACAAAACTAATTTTCCGGAAAAACCATTTGATTAAAACAAACTTAAGTGTTTTGAAATCACAATGGGAAAATAGTTTGTTGTAAGGGGGAGTTCTGATTGTTTATGCCAAGTGGATGGCGATTTGAAGTGATTCGATATCAGTTGTCATTTTATTTGTACAGTTTATTTTCAAAGTTTCTTTAAATGGTTTTGAATTTTAGGGGGAGTAAGAATTTTCAGAAAATCCAAAAACATTTGAAAATTTAAAAAAGGTAAAAACATGATAAAATAAAAAAGAGTTTTGTTGTGAAAAAGAGGAAATGATAGTACATCAGTAGACAGTTACAGTATGCTAAAGAAATGTAATGATTAAATAGCGTTAAACAGTCTCACTGATGATATGCCGATAGGTTTTTACACATTTAGTAAGCTTTTTCGGGATATAAACTTAAATTCAAACTTGCTTATTTCATGGGGAACGATACTTGGATATATAGGTAACCCCTGAAATTTCGTTTGAATGATCCCTCTTTCTGAGATACTAGGTCTTTATACTCAGTGATATCTGGGGTATTATCCCGGGACTTCTGATTTTGCGGAAGCAATGGCCTAGTCCCCATATAATACTTTACGCTTGCTTGAAATATAGCACCGCCCTCAGCATAAAAATGATGAAACATTGCAAAATGCTAATCATGTGCTGTTGAAGAAAAGATTCTCTAAAGGGAACACACCAAAAGTCGAAGCCGTCATCTCTCTGATTTTGCGGAAGCAATAGCCTGAGCTCTCACGGCCCTCGCATTTAACCCCTTACAAATACCATCTGTGGTATACTCACCTGTAAGACTGAATATTGGGATCTAGATACGGGAGTATATTCAATAGGTGGGACACATGAGTGTGTTTAAGTTCTTAATTCACCTAGTTCGTATCCTGAATCAGTTGAAATTTGTGTGAGAATTTAAGTGGATCAGTATATCGACAATCTAAGTGAATTGTTTAATTCTTAATGTGTAACTAAGCTCAACGGTACTTGTGATTTGTCAGAAACTAATATGATCCTCTTACACAAACTCACAAAAATATTGTTTGTAAATATTTCTTTACTGCATGTTCATTTTAATCAAAATCCAAAAATATTTTCAGTGTGTTTTAGAATAAATTTTGAAAAATACAAAAAGATTTTCGACAACCGATGCTGGAGAGCAGATTTTCAAAGTTCCGAGTGCTAAACATGATGGACATCAAATAAGGGAGTCTGTTTGAAAGAAGAATTAAAATTGAAAAACGATATTTCTACATGTTGTTTATCAGAGTTTAACAATGTTTAATCATTTTGTACGATACTTGCATATGATAGTGTGTTTATGTTTATAAATGGTAAGTAGAGTATAAATTTGTCAAATGTTAAATTTGTGAAATTTATTGTGAGGTAGAGATGTGTGCAGGTTAGCCAGATTTTTGATCCTGAGCAAAGAGCAAGCCAGGTCTCGATCTTGAACCTGTGGAAGCCAGACTGTGATCCTAAGCATAATTTTAGAGGGAGTCTGAAGATAGGAGAGCCAGGTTTCCGATCCTAAAGTTAAGGAATCAAAAGATCTGATCTAGAGAATTAGGGTGAGATAAGAGCCAGGTGGAGATCATGGAGAAGAAGAGTAGACAGAGATTAAGGATGTTTTACACTGTTAGATACTTCAGAAAGAGTTCGAGAGAAGACTGATAAAGATTGAAGATGTTGAAGACCAGACACTGAAGACTCGTCAACATTCGAGGGGAAGTCTGTTGGTGCATGCGTATGTCGACTTCGTCTTGTATCGAGTCTTGTATTGTAATAGATAGATCAGGATACGTATTACGAGAAATATGTCAAATTAGGTTGAGAGATAATTTCGCACGAAATTACAAAAGTGATAATTTCGCTTGGTAATTTCGCACGGAATTGTAATTCCGTGTGAAATGTGATTTCGTTTGGACAGGTTCATGCGAAATTACTTGGACTATATATAGGTGTCACCTGATTTTGTTTGAGTGAGTTCTAGATTTCCGGTTTGAGAGCCAAAGTGCTCCCGAAGTGTCGTTTCACTATAAAACTTTGTCAAATCAATCAGAAAGACATTTAAAGTGAATATCTAGCTGCATCGAACTCGATATGTCTGTTTCCGCCTTTCATATTGAGTAGAACACCTCTGAAAGACTCATTTCGGTCGGTAAAACGATCCTACAACGGCCAACACCCTCTTCCTCTACACCTTCATTTCAAGTCCATTTCCAAGCAATTTAAGGTGTCTCTAAGGTGTATGAAAGCTACTTCGGAAGGTTGTAAGTAAGGAGATTTGAAGGACCATCTTGTGGAGCTATTACCCACCTCTTTTCTTCATCATCTTGCATCTTGTTCTTCCCTAGCCTTTGTGCTAGTAGTAAGCCCTCTTGATCTTGTTTTTACACTTGATTTTAGTGGATAAAGTATGTAGTAACAAGAGAATCTAAGAATCACATCAAAACAAGAACATGAACATAAACATAAAGCTTGAAATCATGAAGATCTAAGTTGTATAATGTGTGTGATGAACTTGTTTGTTGATTTCTTGAATGTATGGTGTAGATCACCACATAAAAGCTTGTTAGATGATGATTTAAAACATGATCTAGCAAGTATGAGGATGAAACTTGAAAGATCTATGTTGATCATCCTTTATGTTAAGTGTGAACTTGAAGATGAACTTGATTTTGTGTAGGATGATGATTCCTATAAGTTGTAAGACTTAAAAATATTAGATTTCAAAAATAAAAGTTTCAAGAAAATAAAGTTTACTTCATGATTTACATAACTTGGTTTATGAAAGAAAATAAACATGTTTTAAGTGTTAAAATGGAATAGCTAGAGTATGGAAAACATGAAAAATCCAAGAAGATGAATCTTTGTAAAATGGTTTCACAAGTTGTAAAAATTGAAATCTTGTAAAAATGAGTTTTATGAAATAAAAACCATGTTTTTAGTGTTAGTATACTATGTTAAAAATCATGTTAAAATACTACAAGATTTTACAAAACTTCAAAGCTTGTAGAAGTGTATGTAATGGCTCATGGTAAGTTGTAGGTTAATTGTTGATAATTGATGATGAATTTTTGAAAAGAAAATGATATGCTAATAAGCTTGGAAACCTCGATTTTCAAGGGAAACTATGGCAAAATTTTTGTAAAAATTCAACACTTAGAAAAATATTTTTATACAAGTGTTTACAAGTAATTTTTTATCATGGTTTCAAATATAAAATTTGCCATAATTTGTGACAACCGGTAATTTACGGCCCTTAATTACGCGGTTAACAGGAGATTAACGCAATAATAAATAGTGATTACAGCATAAATCAACTTAATTAGGCCTTTGGAGTGCCTAGGAATGCTTATCCGACTCTACAGTACGCGTATGAAGATTCGTGTGGAATCTGCGGAACATCAAATGACAACGGACTGATACCGTACGAAATACTGACGACGCCGACAAATATGGATGTTACACGAATGTTTTTATGCTATCTACACTTATGGAATTTGGGTCGCGATATCGGGTCTCGTATGAATTACGGGCCACTTACACATGAGATGGGCTTGTATGCCCTGGGCCCAAGCCCAAAACCCACAAGCCTAAACCTACACATAATGTGTAGATCCCTACAAAATCTTATCGGGATCTACTAAATCCCTACAAAATCCTATTAGGATCTCTAAAACCTACACAAATCTCTTCAAGAGATTTTGATTCAATGGGTGGAACATATGTCCTGAATGTAATATACATACACAAAAGAAACTTAACCCTTAAACCTCTATTTAAAGAGGTCCATATGCAAGCACTGCACACACATCCCACAATACACTTATATTACTCTCACTCTCTCTCGGTTACACTCACAGACAAACCCACAAAAAAATTTAGAGCACACACTCAAGGAAATCAAAATCCTATCCATCTTTCCTTCCACCTTCTCGATTATTACCAACATCTCAAAAAAAAAAAAGGGGGACTCCACCTTCTCAAACAAATCACCAGGCGAACAGGGAGGAGCCGGCCACCGCGGATGGTGGTCCGACGAAACAGATCAGCGGCGGCGGCGCTGAGAGTGGCGGCGGCGGTAGTGCTATTGCAGCGGAGAAGCGACGTAACCCCCCCCCCCCGTCTTCTCTTATACCGCCGGCCACCACCATCGTTATGGTGGTGGCTGATATCAGCGACACTAACACCACCACCACCACAGGCGGCGGCTCTGTGGTGGGTGGTGCCGGAGATGGGTTCGAGCACGAGTGGAGGACCGAGAGGGAGAAACGAGACGGGAAAGAGAGAGAACCGGCGGTCGGGCCGTTTAACCGGTGGTCAGTTCTTTTAACCGGCGGTTGGTTCCTTGAACCAGCGGTCTTCATTTTTGTCCGACGAATTTCCGGTAAACTCACTCTTGTTCTTTTACTTTATTCATTTTTTTGAATGATGATAATGATCTGTTGTTCGGGTTTCGGGTTCGGTTCAAGTTTCGCAGCGGCTCGATAAACCAACAGGGGTGGTGTTTGTGATGGTTCGGGTCAAACCCGGTTGACTCGGTGAACACCCGAGTCAACTCGGGTCAACAGCAGTCCAAGCACAGTCAACGCAGGTCAAGGAAGTCAACTCAGTCGACAGTTCGACTCGGCGCAACTCGGTTGACTCGGTCAACTCAACCGAGTCAACTCGGTCAAACTCAGTCAACCCGAGTCAACTCAGTTGACTCGGTCAACTCAGTTAAGCGGCTCAACGTTTCGGCTTGAAGACTCGGTAAAATTAATCACGCGTTTAATATTTGTTTTTTTTTATATATTACGTGTGAAACAAGCTCGAACCGACATGATTATCGTTTACGTTTTTATGAAATATTGGCGAATTTGATATATTGTTTGATTGTTGCTGAATCTTGATAAAAATATATCGACATCTAGTTGTCGGGGCCGTCCAAAAACAGAGGAAACTCTGCCCGTTTTTCGAGAAAAATCCGTAAACACGACACGTATTATAGTTTCAAAAACGACACTTAATGGAATTCAAGTTTATAATATTTCAAACCTTGAAATTTCCAAACGCTTTTTGTTTCGAACGTCGTTAACTCGTATCCTTTTACAAAATAAATATAGCTTATATGTTTATTTCGAATATCAAACAACACGATCTTGTTTTATAAAATAAATATAGATATATATTTATTTCAAACACACAAATTCTTTTACAAAATAGATACAGTTTATCTATTCAACAACTCGATGAAGTTCTTGTAAAATAAATATAATATTTTATATTTATTACGAACGCCGAAACGGCATATACATATATTTTGGCAAAAATATACAAGACGTGATATATATAATACAAGTTATTATACGAATATTCCTACATACTCCAACGACTTCTCGCGGCAGTTTAACTTAGTCATTTACATTAAGTTAACTATTTACCGTCAAATCGTTCGATCAACGATTCGGTAGAGCTCGGTAACACGTAGATTAGTTACCACATTATTCGAAACTTATTAGATATTCCGTGTTAGGAATACTGTAGAATGCACGCTAGCAAGTCGAGCCTTGGAAACGACATCACGAAGTCGTAAATTAGCTAGCTTTGCACAGGAATATTCAGGTGAGTTCATAACCCCAACCTTTTTACGGTTTTACATTTTTCTAAATGTTTTCGGGGTGGAAAGACATGCACTTTTTGCAAAGCATACAAGAATTACATATTTATAAACCATTGATCTAGACAAGATTTATCTGACACAAATGGTTTACGAAAAGCTTATGTTTTTACCGGTTTTCAAACAAGCTTTTACACACGAATTTTAGTTTTCCAAACTACGGGAAAATACAAATACAAGAGTTTACAAAATACAAATGTTAAAACGTATACAAATGGTATGATAAAAACACGAGAAGCACACTGGGTGAGAACGAGAACCAAGTGTGACGAGATATAAGGATATGAGAAGCGCACTTGGTGAGAACAAGAACCAAGTATGAGGCGCTATGAGAAATGATAACAAGAAACGCGCTTGGTGAGGACGAGAACCAAGTAGGATGCGTTATGAGAAATAGTGTCACGAATAGGGTACAGAAGCACCATTAATCAACGTATACATTCAGACCGCAGAACAAAAGGTTAGATCTAACGGGTGCCTGGCAGCCACACTCCCGGTCGGGGCGAGAACCGAGGAGTGCTTTTGTGTCTCAGAATATACCAGTTAAATGCCTTAGGTTTGGTGACTTCCTATGACGTGTCACATGTTAATGGCCTTGCAACCCATTAACAATCCTGATATTTACAGGAATATTTTAATTACATGAAATTCATACCATACTAAAAATTAATGAGTACTTGAGTACGTGGGATACTCAAGAAGAGATTGAATTATACTTAAAGTACGTGGGGTACTCAAGAAAAACTTGAATTATACTTAAAGTACGTGGGGTACTCAAGAAAAACTTGAATTATACATGAGTACGTGGGGTACACATGAAAACGTGATTTATATATGAAAATGATTTTAAATTCGTTTTCTCAACAATACTTCAAAAACCGGTTATTCAAAAAGATTTATTTCAAATCTTTTACAAACAAACTATGAACTCGCTCAACTTTATGTTGATTTTTCGCATGTTTCTTTCTCAGGTTGCATAACAGAAATTATGGCACGGTTGGAATAGGAGAACCATGAAGAGTCGAGTACTTAGTGGGCGTTCAATTTCTAAAAGACTTAGCTTATTTTGCTTCCGCTGTGCAATGAAGATACCAGTCCAGTCACGCCAATGCTCTGATATTTCGGGGTGTGACATAATTTTTGTTATAAAAATTACAAGTATTGGAGGTTGATTTTCAATAATAAAATGACTAATTATATATTTAGGAAAATATATATTTAAAGTCACAAAATTTTGTGCTACACGTATACTACTTGTATTAGTTATATTAAAAAATTAGGGACTTGGAAATAATATATCACACCAAAATACTAAAAAATGTAATTTGAAATATTACAAAAATCACAAGAAAATAAATGAATAACTTATACCCAAATATTGGACGATTCGGACAATGGACACTTTGGACTATATATATACTCCGAAAATAAATTCATATCTTGACAAATTTGGTAAACGGTATTTTTGAAACCGAAGAAACGACAAAGTATGGATTTTTGCAACTATTATAAAATATATCATATTTTGATAAATTGAAAATATTTTATTTTTTTGAAGTGGAAGAAAATATATATTTTCAAGAACAAAAAAAAATATATTATTTTGGTGAAAACTAAAAATATATATTTTTCTAACATTAATCTTAAGAATATGTTATTTTTAAGATATATGTGGAAGTATACATATTTTTTCAAATAAAATTATAGAAATTTTTCTATAAAATTCTCTTAAAATATGTATATTTTAAGAATATAAAGTTGGTGATTTTAATTAATATTCCGGAAAATTATACATAAATTAAATATAAAATATTTGATAAATACAAGAAAATACGTATTCCTGTACGTATAAATACATACCGATATACACTACCAACACTTGGTAAAATACACATATACAAGTATTATACACAATATGAGAATATAAAATAACATACAAGTATACCTATACTTGAAAATATATTGTTTTTAACAATATTTCGTATAATTGAATGGAAATAATATAAGTTAAAATATCCTTGTTTTAACTAATATATATAAATACAAATTTGGAATGATATATAATTATAAAATTATATATATACAACATGCATCAAGCGTGTGACACAAAGTATGCCAAAATTCTAAAATAAATCTTAACAAATAACTAAGACAAAGAGTCGTTACATGACCTAAGCGCCTAATAAAACTTAGCACGTGTGTAGGTAGTAGTACGGCTTGAGGATATCTACTTTGGGTACACGAGATTACGGACGCAAACTTGTGAGTTCATGTCCCCCTTTTCTCTTAACTGTTTTCGGATTTATAACTTTCGGGGGTTAAATAAATGTCAACTTGGGTATGATTTAGCTAAGGAATGAACTATTAGATCATGTGAGCATAGGCTGAAACTGAAGTGCCATTAATCCTTTTAAGGACCATGGAACGAAGGTTAGATCTAATGGGTACGGGCGAGCCCCACTCACAGTCTACGGGTGACCACTTAGAGTGCTGTTGTATCCCGGTCGAGGTGATTCGACACTAGAAATCGTCTACTTGGGTTGAGTACTTCCTATGTCATCACATATATTAATGTCCTTGAAAAACATTAATTATCTGTTCATAGACGCTTTACATACCTACTTATAACTAAATTTTTAAATGTTTTTGAGACTCATTTGATGCGCATACACATAAGACGCATGAACTCGCTCAACTTTTGTTGATTTTTCAACTTACATGTATTTCAGGAAGATGAAGGGATCTTGGTGCGACATTATCTACAAGTTTTTGGGTTTTCAAGTTAAGATGTCATCCATATTTTTGGATGGTTTGGTTTGTATATCCCATCTTCGATGAGATATAGAACGCAAAGCCTCGTGAAGTTTAACTTTTGTTAGAACAAGTCCTCTTATGGAACTTTAAAACTTATGTTGGGTTGTAATCTTAACTTAATACTCGTGTTGGTTGGTAATTTGAACGATTTGTGTTTGTAATGTTTCAAACTATGTATGGAAGAACATCTCTTAATTTTATGCAAGTAGTTGTTTGTTATGTTCGAATGCAATGAAACTGATCAAGTCACACACATACGCTTCCTCAAAAGTCAGGGTGTGACAAACTCTTCGTTGTACTATCAATATTCTTCAAATCTGAGAGTTGACCACGCCCCATGGTGAGCCGCCCCGTGGTGGGCGTAGAAGCTTCAAATTTGAGAGTTGACCACGCCCCATGGAAGATGGATGATGGTGATGGATGTTGGTGTTGTAGTCGTGGCAAGTGTGAGAGAAGTGATTTGCCAAGGGATGGATTAGAATGAAACCAAGCACCCCTATTTATAGCTGAAATCAGACGATCAACACGGCATGTGACCGCATGGCTCGGCCCCATGGCCATCTTTCTCTCTCTTCCTCATTAACTACAGTGTCGGGTCTTGTACTAGCACGGCCCCGTGTGTCAACGGCACGGCCCGTGGCCATTGTACTTGTTGTACTATCTCAGATTCTACGAATCTTAGAGTTAACCACGCCCCGTGTTGCCTTAGCATGGCCCCGTGTTGGTTGCCTGGTTCGTCCTTTGTTGTTATCTTTTTCTTCTACAGAGAATCTTGACTGGGCACGGCCCATGCCTGGTGGGCATGGCCCCGTGCCAGATCTTTTGATCTTGCTATTTTATTGGTTTGGATGTGGATGGGGGCTTTGC
The DNA here is from genome assembly GCA_030545235.1 of Helianthus tuberosus. Taxonomy (NCBI): domain Eukaryota; kingdom Viridiplantae; phylum Streptophyta; class Magnoliopsida; order Asterales; family Asteraceae; genus Helianthus; species Helianthus tuberosus. The sequence continues at coordinate 47,644,487 of CM060420.1, forward strand.
AGGTTGTGTCAATCCTCCTTCATTGTATTTATGTTGGTTTTTTGTTGTTATTTTGCTCCTTTTGTGGGTTTAAGCTCTTTTGACCCATTAAGTAAAAAGGAACAAAGAAACAGTTTTTCCAACATTATTACCAAAAAAGGGTTGATTTTATGTCGTATTTGATATAATTTATATGTTGTATTTTACGCACATCACTGCCCGTGATTGGCAGAAGAGCTATGTAGATAAGAGGTGGAAACCTCTTAAGTTCCAATTAGGGGACACGGTTCTATTGAAAGTATCACCCTGGAAAGGGGTTATGAGATTTGTAAAGAAGGGCAAGTTGAGTCCGAGATATATTGGAACATTCGAGATAATCGAATGTGTCGGTTCAGTGGCTTATAAGTTTAAGCAACCTGAGGAGCTCAGTGGAATTCACGATGTGTTCAACATTTTTAATTTGAAGAAATGTCTAGCCGATGAGTCGCTAGCAATGTCGCACCATGATATGCAAATTGATGAAAATCTGAGGTTCGTTTAGAAACCGATTTCGATCGAGGATCGACAAGTTAAAAAGCTCTAAAGGAAAATGATTCCCATTGTTGAAGGTTAAATGGGATGCCCATCGTGGCCCCAAGTATACATGGGAGATTGAGTCCAATATGCGACAAAAGTACCCCTATCTTTTTGAACAAAATCTCGAGATCGGTGTTTCTTTTAAGGGGGTGAGGATGTAACACCTCGAAAATTTGTGTCGAATTATATAATGACACGTGTCCAGTTAGCTCTCAATTATGCCACGTTGTTGGACAAGAGGGACTAATTTGGTAAAGTTATGGAAGGATGATTGTGGAGGGACCATATATGTCAACATGCCAAAGTAAGGCCTCTGAGTGACACTTACAGATCGTAAGCCTTTAGTGCTTATGGACCGTAAGACAGTTAATTTGTTGTTTTAGTAAAGCGGGTACGGACCGTAAGGAATATAACCTTACGGAACGTAAGAGATTCAAAACTAGGGGCGGTAAAGAGGCTTATGTACCGTAAGCCTAAGGCCTTTACGGTCCGTAAGGACTGGTTCTGGCAGTTTTGTTTGGAGGCCAAGGTAGTCTGCTGTATTGCCATGTTTCACGCAAAATGTCACTCTCCTTCTGCACTTGACACCTCAAAACCCACCTGGAGATATCTTATATCAGCCCCTAACACCTGACATAATCTTGTAACACCTCCTCAAGTATAAATAGCACTTGGGCAACCAAGTTCTTTGCTCATTTTCTCATTATCTTTTCTTCTACTCTTGGAGCTGCTTCCTGACTTAAGGAGGCCTCCCAACTAAGTTCTTGTGCTTCTTGGATCACTAGTAAGTGTTCCTTCTCAACTATTTCATTTTATAGGCTAAGTATTTAGTCGAAAGTAAAGCAAATTGACTTTTGCTTTGACTTTTGGCTAAGACCATTATGGTCTACCCATTGTTTGAATCGAAGATGGCTACGTGATCATAATAAGGTAGGTGATAATCCCTTAAAAGGGCACCTCCTGAAGATCACATTAAGTTTTTCAAATGAGGGGTCAAAGTTATGTTAATTTAAAAGTCAAAACGCAGTTTTTTGGAAAACTTATAAAATGAACTTATAAATGTTTATACACATGTGTTTGACACTATATAAGTTGGTAAATAATATTAGAACATGTCATGTGACACTTCGGGTTTTCCCGAGCGACCTCATTGTGTATTGCCGTTATATATATATATATATATATATATATATATATATATATATATATATATATATATTAAATAAAAACCTGTTATTTATTTTTGTGCACTATGTGATTCCTTGATGTGTTATGTGTAGTATAAATATATGTATATACTATGTATGCGTACATATGTGAACCGGGACTGCAAGGTCTCGACTCGAGACCACCCGGTCTCGACTCGAGACCACCCCGTCTCGACTCGAGACCACCCGGTCTCGACTCGAGACCACCCGGTCTCGACTGACCCGAAACGGCTGGGCCGCACACCCATTAAGCCCATTCGGAAACCCTTTTAGGGTGAACCGCCTTTGGAAGGGTTAAAACCCCTATCCAAGCCGACATTTCCCTATTTTGGGCAACAATCATTCTCTCACAATTCCCAAACATTCCCCCTATCCATACTCTCTCTCATCTCATCCTCTCTCTCTCTCTCTAGAAAACCCTAAACCAAGCATCCTTCTCTTCTCTCTTGGGTCAACCGGTGGCAACAAGGACTCTCGGATCATCTCATTATCATCATTTAGAAGCTCCTTCATCGATCCTCCATACCCTCACACTTCGGATATCTAACCGGTTAGTGCTTTGTTGTTTACTAGAATCTTTAGGTGAGTTTAGATGCATAATGGTGCTACTTGCTTGGAATGATTATGATGAATGATATTGTGCCAACTATTGCTGCTTTGATGTTCCTTGCCCTGTTGTTATGCAATATTGTTTGATGAACAATGTACATTATGCGATTCTATATGAGTAGAAATGTTAAGATGATTAGATGATTGTTTAACAATGCTTTTCGTGAAATAACTATGATTGATCATTGTTGTGATGATGTGTATGAAGAGGTTGATCTGTTTTAGTAGTAGAATAAGGGGATTTAGTCCATCTTGACAAATTATAAGTATGCTTTATGTAAATGGATGAAACAGTGAAGAACATGATGAATATGACATGAATATTTGAAAGTTGGATGTTTTGATCTGAATTGATTAGGGTAGAAAATTGGAAACATGTTAGTGCAATTTGATTGGACAGTACATGTTGATGAAATCTGATTGGATAGTACAAAAGTTGGTGAAAGTTATAGAAGACTTCCACCTGCACACGTCAGTGGTTGCGAGTCGAGACCCCTGGTTGCGACTCGAGACCTCCTCGTGACAACTCGAGACCAACCAACACACTTCAAGGACTCGAGACCAGCATGATCTCGACTCGAGACCTCCTGATCCCGACTCGAGACCGGACTCGAGACCCCATAGGTTGCGACTCAAAATGTGTACTACTCGAGACCTTCTGGTTGCGACCCGAGACCACATGTTCTCGAGTCGAGACAACCTGGTCTCGATTGGGCTGCTTGACTTAGTTATTGGGCCCCATTAAGGGATGACATGTTTGGGCTGTGTGTTTCCTGCTACTGTTTAACTGAACTATGTGCTGCTGCTGATTAACTGTTCTTATGATAGGACAGGCCCAATAACATTAGTATGCCATGCATGCTATGTGCTAGATACGTGTAGGATATATGTGACTTATCTATATTCAGACATGACCCATACTGGTAACCATATTAGGACGTGGTTGACCAGCATACTTGACCAAGTAAACTGTCTACCGAGCAACCCGAGGTGAGTTCACAACTTTTCTAAAAGCATGCGTTCCCGGTGGTTGGGAAACGGAACAAACAATGCTACCTCTTTGTGTGGGGTGCAAACATACTCTCTCCCCTTGTGTGGGACGTACAGTTAATTACTATTTATATTAGATGCAACAAGCGCACTAAACGACACTCTATTACAAGTCCCTACTTTACTATACCGATTAGTCGCCGGGGCCAGGCGAACAGGATATTAGTTAAATAGCGCTATTTAGGTCTCACTAACCTCACACCGTGCCTTGAGTGGACGGGCGTGAACTAATAGTCTTCGGCAACCCTCAATGATGATAGACATTGACAAACAGGGCAACAATAACTTAAGTGCGATAGTTTCGGTATGCTTATGGAGTTTAGTAGCTTACATATTGGGTAGCTCCCGATGGCATGGTATAAATAAGTAAATTAACTACTGAAATAAGTCTTTGGAATTAAAACTGGAAAAACTCGTGAACTCGCCAACATTATGTTGACACCGTACTGCATGCTTTGCAGGTACTCGGTGACTTTGGAGCTAGCATCTTGGGGACGTGTAGTGGTCGTCTAAACCCGTGTGTTGGGTTCTTTAATAATCTTGAAACTTGAACTTTGGTTGAACTATTTTACTATGCTTCCGCTACTTACTTAAAACTGTTTTTTTTTTTTTTTTGGAAACTTAAAGACTTTTGGACTTTAACTATGGTAAGCACTAACCCTTATGGTTGGTGAACTTGATTATTATCTTAATTGTTCAGTATGATTGGTGGCTGGATCCTGGTCAGTCACACGCCTCGCGGTAGTACTCCGCATGTGGATTTTGAGGGTGTGACCTGTCACAACACGTTCAGCCCATCATTTCTAGTTTATAGCTCGGTTCAAACCGAAAGTCAAGCAGTTTGACTTCTGGTTTGACTTTCGATTCTTACCCGAATTAGCCATGTTAGCTACTGATTTGAAGTTTCATTATGATCATAATTATGTATAGGATAACCCTCTGAGGTTATACTATTTGATCATAATCAGTTGTCGGTTTATTGCAAGTTCATGTATTATGCCATAACTTTGACCAAAATGCCCTTTTGTGCATAAATTGGTTTTAAACAATAATGAACCTATAAATTGGATTACCTACTGACTTGGTAACATAATAATAATGTTTTGGCATAATGAACTTGTTAATGACTCATCCGATCACCTGATACCGCCTATGCGCGTACGGTTGGCTTATGTAACTTAGTTTACATAAGTTACCCAAATTGGGTCAAACTCCTTCAAATCGTTATAAATTCCAGAATGTATATTTGTTTACCCATATTATACAAGTCTTAGTACTTGTGAGGGTTTAAACTACATTTTATCCGGTCACTGCTTAATCTAGCATACCGTACCGTTTTCATTATATTATAGTTAACCGGTCCAAGTCTATGACTTGAATAAGACCCGTTAACATTCTAATTAGTTATTATACCAATCATTCCAGACTAGGGTGTCCAGTAAATTGCAACCATACTTGTCATTTTGTTTGAACGGTTGTGCTTATACATATATATATATATATAGGGGAAGATTCAAATGAAAACCACTTTTAACGTGAAAACTCGAAAACTAACTAAAAAAAGCCTAAAAAACACACCCAAATTTTTTTTTATATGAAAAAAAAGATTCAAAAAAAAAAATTTGTAGTACACATGTGTAGTATTACACGTGTGCACTACAAATTTCTTTTTTTTTTTTGAAATTTTTTTATATATAAAAATGACGAAAATTGGTATGTTTTTTTTGGATTTTTAGTTAGTTTTCTAGTTTTTGGTATGTTTTACACATGTGCACTACAAAATGGTGAAAATCGGTCGTATTACACATGCGCACTACAAAAATTTTGGTATGTTTTTTTGGCTTTTTTAGTTAGTTTTCGAGTTTTCGCGATAACTAGTGGTTTTCATTTGAACCTTCCTATATATATATATATATATATATATATATATATAGGGGACCGCTAAAATGAGAACCACCTCCAGTTGTAAGAACCGTGAGAACTACACCGTACGGGGCGAGGTGGACCAATTTTTTTTTTCATAAACGTAGATGCATGTATTATAAACACATTTGTAAAAAAAATAAAAAAAAATGTTGGGTGTGTAGTTTTGAGCACCCAAAGTTTGCGTTTACGGGACCCGTAAACACAAACTTGTGGTGCTCAAAACTACACACACGACATTTTTTTTGAATTTTTTTTACAAATGTGTTTATAATACAAGCATCTACGTTTATGAAAAAAAAAATTGGTCCAACTCGCCCCGGATCAAAAAGTTCTCACGGTTCTTACAACTGGAGGAGGTTCTCATTTTAGCGGTCCCCTATATATATAGATATATTTTGGATTGTAAAATATTAAGCCAGGTAAATACTCTTAACCTATTTTCCCTATATGGGCTTGGGATACGGTAAATTATTATCGCTTGGTCGGGTATGGGATCAATGTCAGATTGTGACTAAAAATCTGCATAACTCGTTTTAATTCATTTTGCTTGATAACTTAAACATTGGAGGTTAATGAGACCATGTCCTGGATATCCTCGACTCATTTAATTGCAAATGGCCACGACTTAAGCACGGGGTGTAGGAATACACCCGACATATTCTAATGCTATCATAAAACATTTTTCTTACCCATATTGGGGATACCCTTTATGGGTTAAAGTGGTGTGTCGGTTAATCATGTTATCGGTGTTTAGTACCGGGCCCCATATGTATTGACAAACATGTAAATTCTGAATACAAGAGACATATTTTATCCCAAGTTATTTATGAAAATACATGTGCCTAGTGCACTTAAAATGATTTTGAAATATTTTCAAAATGTTTCGCTTATTTGTATTTACCAGTGAAAAGTGACGAATCTTCAAAAGACTAAGCGGAGGTTGCAATGATACGTAAATAGGCTGGAAGCTGCTTGGTAAATGCTTAAGTGGAATTTGCAACTCCATGCGTTAAAGCCTAGTATTTTGTTTATGTAATCATTTTATTATTTATGATCCGCTTGTGGATCCTTTATGCATTTCTCTCTGTATATTATTTTGAACATTCAGACACTTGTAATTTGTAATAGTATTTTAAATCCCAAGACTTCTGTTGTGTTATTTGTGTGTATGTATCAATTTGTCATGTACCCCAAGTCCGGGCCCACTAGGAAATTCAGGGTTTGACAGTTAGCTAACAAACGCCATTGGTGTACTTTGGAGATTATGATCTGTAAACAATCATCACAAGTTCAGAACTCCCAAAATTTTTAACTTGTGGTTACTTGAACTAGGTACATAAAAACTAGTACTTTTTTACACTTTAATAAAACAAACCTTTTAAACTAGTTTTGTACCACACTTTTCATCGTGAAGTATCTTGGGGTGACGATTATGAAAGGATTGGACCGTCAGCTAGTGGTTGAAGCAGGTGATGATGGTGGCGAGTGATGTTGGTCGGATTTAGGTGGTGGTCAGAAGGTAGTGGTGGATAAAAGGTAGTGGTGGATAAAAGGTAGAGAGAGGGGGTGAGAAAAGGAAGGGTGGTTATGGTGGTGGTTGTAGTGTTATGGCAAATTGGCAATGGTGGGAAGAGGATGTTAGAGAGTGAGGGTAGGGAGAGAGACAGGAAGATAGTTAAGAGAGAGCATTTAGGTGGTGAATGGATGTTGAGAGATAGACTTTAGGTTAATGTTTTGTGTATATATTGTTAACATAATTTGTAAAATTACTAAACTACCCTCATGTGTATGGCGCATGCCATACTTAACTTAATTGAAAACTTTAACATGGTTAGTGCTAAAGAATGTAGAGTGTAATGAGTTTTACAAATAAAGGACTGTGATTATAATTATTGAAGTTAAATGGCATCCAATCCAATACAAACATAAAAGATAAAAAGTGTAATTTACAAAGATAACGAAATTATGATAATCCTCTGTATATATTTTGTAACCTCAAAAACATTACAACGATAACATATCTATAAACTTAAACCAGAATATGAAAACCTTGAGGATCAATACTAAATAGTACTGTAGAATGTGGGGCACTATGGGGCACTACACTAGAGGGTGCTGTAATACCTTCTAGTAAAAGCCCTCATTTCTCAGTATAAACCTCAGTGTTAGTTTTTTGTCCTTATAATGGTGATCGTGCCTCTCCGTTGCGTGTGAATTCTAGTAAGAGAAACCACAGTCTTGCCGGAGAGACCAGGTCCATCTGGTGAAACCACTGATCGGTAGGCAAATTTTCCTACCGGATGTTTCACAGACCTCGTCGGTGCCATTTGTATTCTTTGATTGACGTCATTCAATGACACATCACCCTTAAACCCTCTTGGTTTTACAAATGCAAATGGGTAGACGACTCTTGTTGTATTCTTCTTCTGCTTCATCTCTTCATTTCCACCTACATATAATCAATCAAATGAATAGTTATTGGAATCATTATATATATATATATATATATACACATATATGGTAGGGTTCTTGCGAGAACCACCCTTATTGCAAGAACCACGAGAACCAATGTGAACACAACAAAATAAACCTACCCTACCACCACCCAAAAAACATAAACACCGACCCCCACCCCCACTCCACCGCAACCCAAAAACCCAACCCCCCCCCCCCCCCGTGCCCCTAGGAAAAAAACTATACCTCACCAAAAATCCCCCAAAACCTAAACCCTCCCCCCACCCTCCAAAAACCTAAACCCCCACCCACCCCACACAAGCTAAATGTTAAAAACTAAACTCTAAAGCTAAACCCCACAACTAAATGCTAAAACATATTTTTTTTAAATCGCGACTTTAACAAAAAAAATATTATAAATAAAAAGCTACGATTTTTAACGAAAATTAAAAAAAATTGTGTGTTTTTAAATTTTTTATTAAGTAGTTTTGGTTGTGTTCACATTGTTCCTTGAAATAAAAGGTGGTTCCTAACGGATCTTTGCCCTATATATATATATATATAGGAGAAGGATCCGTTAGGAACCACCCCTTATTGCGAGAACCAATGTGAACACATAAAATATACCTAAAAGACCCCCCAAAAAAATTAATACCTTTTTTTATAAAAATCGCTACTTTTCTTCAATAAATTTTTTTATTTACGGAAATTAGCGATTTTTTATAAAAAAAATATTTAAAAAAATTTGTGTGTTTTTTAGAGTTTTTTAGGTCTAGGGGTTTTAGCTTTATGGTTTAGTTTTTAGCATTTAGGTTAGGTGTGTGTGGGGGGGGATCGGTTTTTGGGGGGGTTTAGCTTTATGGTTTAGTTTTTAGCATTTAGCTTGGGTGGGGGTTTAGCTTTTTAGGGAGTGGGTGTGGTTGCGTTTTTTTAGGTATTTGGGGGGTGGGGGGGGGGGGGTTCGGCTTTTTTAGGTTTTGGGTTGTGTAGTGGGTTTATTTTGTTGTGTTCATATTGTTTTCTTGCGGTTCTCACAATAAAGGTGGTTCTCGAATGAACCCTACCATATATATATATATATATATATATATATATATATATTAAACCACCATGTATTGCGAGAAACATGAGAATTAGTGTAAGCACAACCAAACCTACTTAAAAACATTTTTAGCATTTAGTTTTTAGCATTTATCTTGGGAGGGGGTTTATGTTTTTGGGGTTGGGGTTGGGGTGGTGGCTTTAGGTTTTTAGTGGGGTGGGGGTTAGGGTTTTTAGGTTTTTTGAAGGTGGGGGTTTAGGTGTAAGGTGGGGATATAGTTTTTTTTCTTTTTTTTTTTTTGTGGGAGGGGGGTGGGTAAGGGGAGAGAAGGGTGTTTAGGTTTTTGAGTGGTGGTGGGGTGGGGGTTCATTGTTTGTTTTAGATTTATTTTGGTTATGTTTACATTGGTTCTCATAGTTCTCGCGATAAAGGGTGGTTCTCGCATGAACCCTACCCTATTTATATATATATATATATATACACACACAAACACACATATATGGGATAGATTATGATAAAACTAGTTTAAATGAGAAAAAAAAAAACTAACTAAAAAAACCTAAAAACATAAGAAAATTTTTTGAATTTTTTTTAATACAAATCGCTATATTTAATGTATAATAAAAACTTTTTTTAGAAAAAAATAAAGTTATGTTGCACATGTGCATTAATAAGAAAGAGTCTAAACCACCTAACCGACACCCCCCAAAAACCTAAACCCCGCCTCACCCAAAAAAAAAAAACCTAAACCCCCACCCCCCCTCTAAAAAAAACCTAAAACTAAACCCTAAACGTAAACCCCCCAAAAGCCTAAACCCCTCACCCGCACCACCCCCTCCCTCTCCATAAAAAACCTAAACCATCCTCCCCCCACATTCAGAAACCTAATCCTAGTTCTAAACCACAAAAAAACCAAACACTAAAAGCTAAACTAAACTTAAAAGTTAACTCTAAGCATATAATGCACATGTGTAGTATGACTTTTTTTCTTCGAAAAAAGGTTTTTTAATACATAAAAAGTAGTGATTTTTTTTGTAAAAAAATGGTATGTTTATAGGCTTATTTAGTTTTCTCATTTATATGTAGTTTTTCATGATTCTCTCCATATATATATACATATATATATATAGGGATGAGTTAAATGAGAACCACTACGAGATGTGAGAACCGTGAGAACTTTTTTTTATCTCGCAGGAGTTAGGCCAAAAAAATTTTTGCACAAAGGTAAATGAAAACATTATAAACACATCTGTAAAAAAAGTAAAAAAAAATTGTCGAGTCGTTAGCTTTGACTGATTCAAGTTTTTTTTTACGCCCTGATAAAAAAAATAGTTATCAACTGTAAAAAAACTTGCATCGGTCAAAACTAACGGCTCCACAATTTTTTACAGATCTGTTTATAATGTTTTCATCTACGTTTGTGCAAAAAAACTTTGGCCTAACTCACGCGGGATCAAAAAGTTCTCACGGTTCTCACAACTCGTGGTGGTTTTCATTTGAACCCGATATATATATATATATATATATATATATATATATATATATATATATATATATATATATAGGGTAAGGTTCATTTGAGAACCACCCTTATTTCGAGAACCGCGAGAACTAATGTGAACACAAAAAATACATAAAAAATCCAAAAAACACACAATTGTTTTAGTATTTTTCTAATAAGAATCGCTATATTTCGTTACAAAAAAAAAACTTTTTTTTCGAGTAACAGTTATGGATGCACATGTGCATATGTATCATTTCTTGGACAAATTCCGTAATATATAACTAGTAGTAGAAAAATGCACGTTCATTTACATTATAATCCGCAATACACTACTTTTTACATTACCAATATTAAGAATGCACATGTGCATCATTATGTATAACCATCATATAATGTGTTTCGGTACAAAAAAATTGTGATTTTAAATGATGAAGTAGGCCCATATACATGTGTTTTGGTTAGTTATATCTAGTGGTTGATGATTTGATTATATTTGTCACTTTATGATGTAATATGTTGTTTGGATTGTATAAAGGGTGTTGATGTAGATGTAATAAAGTGAAATATTGGTAATAGTATTGTATTATGGATGGTAGGAGGCAATGCTATTGTATTACAGATGGTAGGAGGTAATGGTAGTGTATTAAGGATGGTATGATAGATGAAAGGGAAAGTGTATTCAAAGTGGTGTACCAAAACACATTATAACATGTTCATACATATAGATGCACATGTGCATTTCTAGTGTTGTTAATGTTATAACAAGTTCATACATATAGATGCACATGTGCATTTCTAATATTGTTAATGTAAAAAGTAGTGTATTATGAATGGTAGTGTAAATGAAAGTGCAATCCTCTGATATTAGTAATGTATTACGGAGTTTATCAAAGAAATGATACATATGCACATGTGCATGGATAATTGTTACTCGATTTTTTTTTTTTTTTTGGTTTTTTTGGGTAACGAAATATAGCGATTTTTTTATAAAAAATAATAAAAAAATTTTTTGAGTGTTTTCTGATTTTTGAAGTATTTTTTGGCCGTGTTCACACTTGGTTCTCGCAATAAAGGGTGGTTCCTAACGGATCCTTCTCCTATATGTATATATATATATATATATATATATATAGGGTAGGGATCCTAAGAGAAGAACACCCTATTTGAGAAACTTGAGAAGCCTTCGAACCACACATTTTCCGTAAGCAAAAAATGCAAAAAAAGGTAAAAAAAAAACGCAATTCTTTTTTTCGGAAAAATCGAAGCCTTTTCTATTATGTTTTTTAGAGATTTATACACATGTGTATTTTGTTATTCTTTAAACTATACATTATTATCAATCTTATAACTATATATATGTGTATATTATGAAAATATAAATCCTTAACCTAAGAAGTGTAGGAAACCGAGTCAAACGAATGTTGATTGAGCTCATTACAGCGGCATTGGGACCGACTCATTGAACAATAACCAAAACTCTCTAAACACTAAAGCTAAACCCTAAACTCTAAGGCTAAACCCTGTGCTAAAACCTAAAAACTAAACCCTAAACCCTAAAGCTAAACCCTAATGCTAAACCTTAAAACTAAACCATAATGCTAAACCCTAATACTAAACCATAATGTTAAACCCCAAAGCTAAATCCTAATGCAAACCTTAAAGCCAAAGCTAAACCCAAAGTTAAAGCTAAACCCAAAAGCTAAAGCTAAACCCTAATGCTAAACCCTAAAGATAAACCCCAATTCTAAACCTAAAAGATAAACCATAATGCTAAACCCTAAATCTAAACCATAAATACTAATGCTAAACACTAAAGCTAAACCCTAAATACTAATACTAAACACCCAAACTAACCCCTAATGCTAAACCCTAAATGCTTATGCTAAATCATAAAGCTATAACTAAATCATTCACCTCAATCAAAGATTTACAACACATATTTTTCAATTTTAAACATGTATATACATATATGTATAGCTAAAAAAATTGACAATATACACATATGTATAGTTAAAACATTAACAATCCCATTACGGGCCAAAACACATCCATATATAAACAAAACATCTCAAACATAAAAACACAACCCCCGAACCTGAAACGCCATATTTTCTACTATATACCATTCATCTTACAAACGCCAAAATCGCCAAAACATCAAACACACCTACTCAAGAAACGCCATATTTTACTATATACCAATCATCTTAGAAAACGCCAAAACACTCAAACATCAAAGATTCCAAAAAATCGACATTTCTTTCGGATACAATATTTCCTCAGTAAAACGCCAAAAAAGGCAAATATCGTTTCTTGTATATTCAATATTGTTCTACGCGAAGTTTCGGAGAATGCATTCTTCCCTGAGGTGCTGTGACTCAAATAACATTTTGCTGCATGAGATGGACAAATCATAAACAAAAAGATGCTGGTGTCAGACTTATGTCATTTTTTGTGTTTTGTTATTGATGAATATTATAATGGCATGAAGAGACGAATGACACTGGTGAGTGGTTTGAAGATACATATTCAAACAAAAAACTCATGTCATTTTGTCTTTCCAAACGGCCACAAAAACACAAGCATGACAAAGCCAAACCGCCAGTGAACATGTTTTCAAAGAAGAAAGAGACTGATGGCAGTGAAGTTTTGGAAGATGAATTGTTTCTATTTTTATTTTTTTAATTTTCTTTTTCTGTTGTTTGTTTTGTATTTTTCCACTTGGAATAAAAAAATAGATTATATTAATAAAACGCCAAAAAAGTCATAATGATTGTGAAACGCCATAATGCAGTAAAACGCAAAAAACTCCCAAACTATAATAAAAGTAATTGGGAGAAGTATTATAAAAAGCTAAAAATGGAAAAAAAAAACGCCAAAAACTACTTTAAGCCATTAAAAATGACAACCTTGGAAGATGGAACGTCTATGACCCTAAAAACTCATAAAAAGCTGAACAAAAACAGTAAAAATACATACAGTAACCGAAAAGACGACTACTTTATTAATATCATTTATTATAAATAAAATCCCGCCTAAACTACGCGCCAAAAACATCCAATAAGAGAGACGTCTCTGCACAATCAACTGATCACAAACAAAAAACAACGCCATGTTTCCTATAAACCATTCACTTTATAATGCCAAAAAATAGTTAAAAAAGCCACAGATGCGGAACCTCGTTTCTTCTATATTGAGTATTGTTCTGAATGAAGTTTAACTGAATGGATTCTTTTCTGAGGTGGGTATCTCTATGAGCTTTTGCTGAATGAGATGGACAAATATTCATGAAAAAAAGACTGATGACACTGATATGTCATCATGTCACTTTGTTCTTGATGGATATATTGATGGCATGAAGGGATCAATACATTCGAGCAGACGTTGATCTTCAACATGTCAACAAACAAGTATATATCAAACCGCAATAAAGGATGCCACAAAAAATAAGCATCTTCTAAAGACGGGCGTTATGTAGAAAAATAAGGATCTATATAAGGTATTTAAAATCAGGTTCAAAAAGCCAAACATGTTAAAGTAGAAGAGGCTGATGACAGCGAAGATTTGGATGAGAAATTAGATTATAATTTTTTTTTTCATTTTCTATTGTTTGTTATCTAATTCTCTACTAATAAAAAAAATTGAGTATAAAACGCCAAAAACTACAAACACCAAAACGCCTGTTAGTGTGAAAACTGTGAGAACGGATGCTAGCAAAGCACGATGTTGCTATATAAAACGCCAAACAAAGTATTACTGGAAAAAGCGACACTAATTGAATGATGAAATTGAACGAAACAGTAATTGCAAAACAGTAAAATGAAGAGACGGTAACATTATTGCCAAACATTTATTATATTAAAAGCCACTATATGGAAAATTGAATTTATTTATCTTTTAGAAACGCCATAATTGCATGTCACATTATAGGCCTGTATCCTACATGGCACAACACTTGATAGAAAAAAAATAAACATTAAGAAAATTACTGATCTTTTTTACATTATAGGCCTGCATCCTAATCTAAAAACAATAAAAACGCCAAACTTACTTAAAACGCCAAAATATTTACTATGATCCTGATCTAAAAACAATAAAAACGCCCCGTATTTATTAAACGCCAAAAAATGGAAAGGTGATGTGACACGCGTTTAAAAAAAGAAATATGAAAGGACAAAAAAGCCCCTCCGCCCTTCTCTATGTCGCGTGACACGTGTTCGGCCAGGATGCGTTCTCACCATTATCACACTTTTGGGCGTTTTCTCCTGATCCCGTTCCTATATATATATATATATAGGGGATGGATCATGAGAAAACTAGTTTAAATGAGAAAACCAAAAAACTACCTAAAAAAACCTTAAAAGCATACCAAATTTTTTTTGTTTTTTTTACAATTTTTTTACAAAATAAACGCTATTTTTATACATAAAAAATTTTTCAAAAAAAAGTATACTGCACTAATACGGAAAACCTAAACCACTTAACCTACCCCCCACCGACACCCTCCAAAAACCTATACCCCCCACCCCCACCCCCCAAAAACCTAAATTCACCCTCCCACCAAAAGCCTAACCCCCCACCCCCAAAAATCTAAGTGTGTGGATAGAAGGAAAACAAAAAAACACACTATCCCAAAACTGTAAATAATTGACTAAGGCTATGCGGTATGGTAGAGGCTCATCCTCAGAGGATGATTCGTCACGTAAGCGTCACGTAGCATGGGTGTGAGGAAGAGGCAAACTGGATGAAACTAAGGGTCTGTTTGGTATGGGGTAATGGAATGGACGGGAGAATGGAATGGTCGAGGTAATGGAATGGACAAATGAATGAAATAGATCATTCCATTCCATGGTCTTGTTTGGTTACCATGTGGGAATGGAATGAATCATTACCTTGTAGTGTTTGGTGGGCAGGAAAAGAAGAAGGAATAAAATTGGCGATGGTTGGCGGTAGTTGACGGCGGCGGTGGGTGGCGGCGGCTGGTGGCAGTAGCGGTGGTAGGTTGTGGCGGCAGTGATGCTGGGGTTCGGTGGCGGAGGGTGGCAATGGTCGTAAGTGGTGCTGATGTTGTGGTGGCGGGTGGTGGCGGCGGGTGGCGGTGTTAGTAGTGGTGGCCAGTGGTGGCACTGGTGTTCGGTGGCGGAGGGTGGCGACGGTGGTGGGTTGTGGTGGCGGTGGTCGGTGGTGTTTGGTGGTTGATGGTGGCGTTGGTGCTAATGTTTGGTGGCGGAAAGGGTGGTTGCCATGACGGGTGGTGACGGTGGCGCCGGTGTTCGATGGTGGTGGTCGGCGGTGGCACGACGGGTGGCGGCGATGGCGGCGTAAAGTGGCGGCAGCGGGTGGTGGTGGTGGCATTTGTGGATGGCTAGTGGTGGAGGTGGTGGGAGGTGTTGGTGATGATGGTGGGAAAGGGAATGGAATGGAAAAAAACAAGGGGTGTGGGTGGAATGAATTTGAGGGAATGAAATGCCATATGTAATGGGTGATTCCATTACCTTGACCAACCAAACACATTTTTTTCAATAGTCCATTCCATTCCCTCTCTCATTCCTACATACCAATCACTACATAAGGTAATGGGGATGGGCCTAATATATATATATATATATATATATATAGGGTAAGGTTCATGCGAGAACCACCTTTATTGCGAGAACCGCGAGAACCAATGTGAACACAACCTAAAATAGCTAAAAAAACCTAAAAAAAACCTAACCCCCACCCCCCCCCCCCCCCCAAAAAAAAACCTAAACCCCCCCACCCCCCCCCCCCCCAAAAAAAACCTAACCCCCCCCCCACCCAAAAAACCTAAACCCCCCTCCCCCACCCCCCAAAAACCTAAACCCCCCCACCCCCCCCCCCCCCCCCAGCTAAAAGGCTAAAAAAACTAAACCCTAAAAAAATCTAAAAAAATCAAAAAAAAAATCTAAATTTTTTTTTTTGATTTTTTTAATATTTTTTATGTTAAAATCGCTACTTTTAGAAGCAAAAAAAAAAAAAAAATTTAATTTTTTTTTTTTTTGCTGCGAAAAGTAGCGATTTTGTTATAAAAAATATTAAAAAAAAAAAATTTGTGTGATTTTTAGCTATTTTTAGGCATTTTTGGTTGCGTTCACATTGGTTCTCGCGGTTCTCGCAATAAGAGGTGGTTCCTAACGGATCTTTGTCCTATATATATATATATAGAGAGAGAGAGAGAGAGAGAGTATAATGTACAAAATGACTTAACCTACATTAACATACGCGACAGAATTTATAACGTGCGTAATTATTTTTTTCACCATTATAACGTGCGTGATTATCACCTCCATGCGTGAATATCACCTCTCATGCGTGATTATCACCCAAAAACTGCTCCCATGCGTTATTAGGGCTCCCAGGCGTGATTATTGCCCAGATCTGATGGTTGAGCGCGTCGCGTACGTGAAGTAGGATAAAGACTTTTGTATGTTAACCTTTCCCTATATATATATATATATATATATGAGTTGTATGTATATGTGTGTGCAAGGATGGTTTTGTCTTGTAGTGCCCGTCTCCAACGTCGGGAGGACGACGTTCAGGACAACGCCGGTGGGGGGGGGGGTGGGGAATGGGGGTTGGACTGGGACGACCCCCACACCCTCCAGCCTAATAAATTGATGCTTGCTGCTAATCATGCTAAGAAATAATAGTTTTTTAAGGCAAATTTTACTTCTACCATACATTACACCAAATAACTAAATAACTTCTTGCCTAGATTTGAACCTTGGACGGCTAAAGGGGGTGGGGGTTATGGTTGAGACATGATTCGCCACGTAGAAACATGAATAACAGTCTATACCACCTCCTTCCCTAATCCACTATGGTTTTCATGGATTAAACTATGACAACCATAGTCCTGTTTTCCATTTTTCAAATAATCATTTTCTTTTTTCTTTAGACAAAGATAAATTAAAATAAATAAGGGTATAGTTGTTAGGGTCATTAAAACACCATTAGAATAGTGGTTTTGGATTGTGGATTAGAGGTGTGTGACATGACACTGAGGTGCAGGGTAATGGTGATCATGAGAGTCATGACCCTATTTAATTATTTTTATAAGTAGCTTAATTGCTTTTATAACTAGAGTAAATTACTCTGTAATAATTAATATAACTAATTTTATAACTAACATAATTATTTTTATAACTAATATAATTATTTTTATAATTTTTCTTTTTAAAAAAGAATATTATTAGTATAGCTAGAGTAATTGCTTTGTAATCTTACTTATTATTTTATAGACAACGTAAATACAAATAACATGAATAATAACTAGGGATGGCAAAAATACCCGAGTCCAACGGGTATACCCAAATCCCGACACAAATGGGACGGGTAAACCCGATACCCGACGGGTAATGGGACGAGTATGGTATTAGTTTTAAAAATTTTAGCGGGTATGGGTCGGGTATGGGATTAGGTGATACCCGACCCGATTACCCGAAACCACATACTCGTTTACTCGAACTATATACCCGATCATATACCCGGATTTTTTAATTTATATTTTTATTTTCTATTAATCCTTGTCTATTAGTGATTTATTTTAGCATGTTCATAATATGAAAAAATAAATTTTCTTTTAGTATATTTATTTGATAATAGTATTTATATTTTATATGTTGTGAAGTATATACATATAAATATAAGTATTATAAATTTAGTATTAATTTATGATAAAACTTATATTATGTAATGTACATATATAATAGTTGTTGTATAAATTAAATGTATAATAATTATAATTGTAAAAAAATGTATTTGGAAACCCCAACATAAATATTTTAACAAATTAATGGGTATACCCATACCCGGCGGGTAATTACCCGACAAATACCCGACGGGTATTGAGTCTGGTATGGGACACGATTTTACAAGCGAGTATGGGTATGGGATTACTAATACCCAACCCGAACCCGACCCATTGCCATCACTAATAATAACGTAATTATTGGACACCTTTTCTAAATAGAGTAATTCTTATGACACAACTTTATAGGGTTAATTGAAGTGGATACATAAATTTACATAAAGACTAAAATGGTAATATTTATTTATGATAAAACTTATACGTATGTAATGTATTATAACTTTTAACTGTTATATAAATACAAACTAAAAAGTTGTAATAGTAAAAATATGAATGTACCTGGAAATCCCAATGATATTTGTTTTTAACAAACTAAATGTATACACTCGATACATGACGGGTAATTACATGATGAATACGACACACATATGTAATTTACCACATACATAACTTCAAAAAAATATATATATACAAGTATTGATACTTTCCCCATATATATGTGTTGATTACATATATTCGTTTTGCATTTTGAATGGAGTTCTTAGGCATTGATTTGTATTTTCGTTTTGCATTTTGAATTCGTTTTGCATTTTAAAAAAATATATACATACATAACTTTAAAAAATAGAATAGACCTAGTAATGTATTTTAGGCATTGATTTGTATTTATCTCATTCCCTTGTTATTGGGATTTGTACCGTGTATATATGTATGTCGAATGAATGAGATGGGGGCAACGATTTAACCATATCTTTCATGGTATCAAGAGCCTAGGTTACCCTAGCTCGTTTTTCCCCCCTCCTGTTTCTTACGGCGGCTGTGCTTCTTCTTCGTCCCTCATCTCCAGCCGCAAAACCCTTCCTCCCCTCATCATGACATCTCAATCTATGCATCCTGCCGTCACCGTTAATAACATCAAGAACTCTATTCCTTTGGTTCTTGATCAACAAACCAACCACTACAACACTTGGGCTGAACTTTTCAAGAATCATTGTAAAGCTTACGAATGCTATGATCACCTTCAACCAAAGAAGACCGAGTCCTCCTCCTCCACCGAAAAACAAACCGACCCGACACCACCAAAACCTACCTATTCCGAGTCACGGAACGTATCGATGCCATTGTTTTACAATGGCTATACGGCACCATCACTCAGGATCTCCTACACACTATTATGAAAAACGACACCACCGCTTACAGTGCATGGACCACCCTACAAAACATCTTTCTTGACAACGAAGAATCCCGCACCATCGACCTACAAAACAAATTCGCCAATACCCGCCTCGACCAATTTCCCAACATGTCCGCTTACTGTCAAGCCATGAAGCTTATGTTCGACCAACTCACCAGCCTTGGCTCAGCCACTACGGAAAAACAACTTGTCATGCAAATCCTTACCGGCCTCAATGATCAATACGAAAACATCGCACTCATCCTCCAACAAACCGTCCCCTTGCCCGATTTTTACAACACCCGTTCTCGTCTATGTCAAGTGGAGGAGCGTAAAACGAGTCAAGCCAAGTTATCGGCTCAAGCCGCGGGTACCGCACTCATCACCACATCGGACAACTCACACCGTGCCACCACCGACACACGCGATCGGACTCGTAGTGACAACTACGACCGAACCCAGGGACGAGGACGCGGGAATGGGCGCGGTCGTCGTGGACGCGGATCCTATGGCCGTGGTCGGTTTAACAATAGCAGTAACAATTTTCCAAATGGCAATACTTGGCAGTCTCCTGTTTGGGCCGGCCCACAATCCCCTTGGAACCAGTGGACTACGGCACCTCCTTGTCCCTACCCCTCAGCCCAACCCCAACAACCAAACACATTCAACCCGGCCCAAGGCATTCTCGGGCCCAGACCATCTTCCACTAGCAGCGGCAGCGGCAACCCGGCTCAGTCCTACACCGCCGGGTATTCTCCTACGGATATTGCACAAGCTCTTTACAATCTGGCACTTCAGCACAATGATTCTTCCTGGACAATGGACACCGGGGCGTCAGGTACTATGTCTCCTCAACACACTATGTTCTCATCTATTTTTAAAAGCATAATTCGTAACATTATTGTTGGTGATGGCAAAACCATTCCGGTCTTGGGGCAGGGCGACATCACATTACCACCACCCTTCTCTCCTTTTAAACTTAAAAACGTCCTTTATGCACCAAACCTTGTTAAAAACTTAATCTCTGTCCGTCGTTTTACCACTGATAACCAATTATCTGTTGAATTTGACCCCTTTGGTTTTACTGTGAAGGACCTCCGGACCAAGAAACCTATCCTACGGTGCAATAGCTCGGGGGATCTCTACACTCTCAGCCCGTCCAACATCACACCACTTTCCACCGCTTCAACCTTTGCTGCTATTTCTCAAGACATCTGGCATCAACGGCTCGGTTATCCATGCCTCACTGTTTTACAAAATTTAAAAACTTCATCTTCAATTAAATGTACTTCAAATAAACACCAACTTTGTCGTGCTTGTGTTTACGGGAGACACATTCGTCTTCCTTTTGCTACTTCCTTTACTCGTACCTCAATGCCATTTGATCTTATTCACAGTGATGTTTGGACATCTCCCATCATTAGCAATGGGGGGCACCGTTACTATGTTTTATTTTTAGATGATCACACCAATTTTTTATGGACCTACCCCATAGCACACAAATCTGATGTCTTTACCATGTTCACCATTTTTACAAACTACATTGAAACACAATTCAACCGTAAAATCAAACAATTTCAATGTGATAATGGTCGTGAGTATGTCAACAATCAATTTCAAACCTATTGCAAAAATAATGGTATGCATTTTCGTTTCTCGTGTCCTCATACTTCCTCTCAAAACGGAAAAGCCGAGCGAAAAATCCGATCTATTAATAACATCATGAGAACCCTTTTGGCCCATTCTTCCATGCCCAACACATATTGGTCTCATGCCCTTGAGGTTACCACTTATCTCTTAAACATCATACCTTCCAAAGTTCATAACTTTGACACACCTACCAAACGACTATATCACACTCACCCCGCCTATGACCACCTACGTGTTTTTGGGTGCATTTGTTACCATCTAATACCCCACACCACCATCCACAAACTTGAATACCGCTCCACCCCATGTGTCTTCCTTGGTTACCCTCCAAACCATAGAGGATACAAATGTCTTGATCTCTCCACGCATAAAATAACCATTAATCGTCATGTACTATTTGACGAGACCATATTTCCCTTCGCCAACAAACCGAAAACCCCGCTCCAAAGTTATGATTTTTTGGACGACCCAATTCACCCTTTCCTTCACCCTTTACTTCGTCAGCCACCACCCAATCACTCAGCCCAAATACCCCTCGGCCCACACCCCCTTCACCCTCCAACACTACCCACACTTCAGCCCAAATACCTCTCGGCCCAACCTACTCTCCGCACTCCACCCCTACCGCCCAAACCCCTGCTCAGCCTACTTCCCAGCCGGGCCAAACTGCATCCCCACCCACTACCTTACCTGACCTGCCTCAAGCCCCACCTGACATTCAACCCGCTACCACCGAACCTATCTCCCACCCGCATAACAGCCCCTCACCCACTTCTCCCAACAACATTCCTGTTCCTCCACCACCTCCTACCCGGACCATGCGCACACGTGCCATGTCCGGGATTACCAAACCTAAACAAATTTTTAACCTTCACAGTACATCCATCTCTCCCATTCCCAAAAACCCAAAGGATGCCCTCTCCAACCCGGACTGGTTTAACGCCATGACAAACAAATTTAATGCTTTACTTAAAAATAAAACATGGGAACTAGTTCCGAGGCAGGCAAATATGCATGTTATACGCAGTATGTGGTTGTTCAGGCACAAATACAGGTCGGATGGCACATTGGAAAGGTACAAAGCCCGTCTGGTCTGTGACGGTCGCACACAAGAAGTTGGTGTGGATTGCGGTGAGACTTTTAGCCCGGTAGTCAAACCCGCAACTATTCGCACGGTTTTAACACTAGCTTTATCTCAGTCTTGGTCAATCAATCAACTGGACGTCACCAATGCTTTTCTTCATGGAAATGTTCATGAAACCGTTTA
The DNA here is from genome assembly GCA_030545235.1 of Helianthus tuberosus. NCBI lineage: Eukaryota > Viridiplantae > Streptophyta > Magnoliopsida > Asterales > Asteraceae > Helianthus > Helianthus tuberosus. Next base: position 47,666,760 of record CM060420.1, read on the forward strand.
CATGTATCAACCGATGGGGTTCCGCCACCAAGATTTCCCTGATCACGTATGTCTTCTTAAAAAGTCTCTATATGGACTCAAACAGGCCCCTCGAGCATGGTATCAACGGTTTACGGATTTTGTGCTTTCTATCGGTTTTATACAAAGTCGTTGCGACAATTCTCTATTCACATATCATCACGGGGGTGCTACCGCGTATTTACTGATTTATGTAGATGACATCATACTGACGACCTCCTCTGATGCTCTTCGTCGGTCACTCATGTCATCTCTCGCCTCCGAGTTTGCTATGAAAGACCTTGGCCCGCTCAGTTATTTCTTGGGAATTCATGTTACTCGAACTGCCAACGCCATGTTCTTATCACAACAATCGTATGCCAAAGACATTATTGATCGAGCAGGTATGCAATCATGTAACTCAGTTGCTACCCCGGTTGACACTAAACCTAAGCTCAGCACCACGTCCAGTTCACCATTTGATAACCCAACATTATATCGTAGCTTGGCTGGGGCTCTTCAATACCTCACGTTTACAAGACCTGATATCACATATGCGGTTCAGCAGATATGTGTTCACACGCATGCCCCGACTATCGATGATTGGAACGCTCTCAAGCGTGTTATTCGTTATCTTCAGGGTACTTCCTCATATGGCCTTACACTCTCACCATGTACCCTCGTTTCTCTTCGGGCATATACTGATGCTGATTGGGCAGGCTGTCCAGACACACGGCGATCCACTTCTGGTTATTGCGTCTACATGAGTCCTAATCTTCTTTCCTGGTCCTCTAAACGACAGTCCACCGTTTCTCGCTCTAGTGCTGAAGCTGAATATAGAGCTGTCGCTAATGTAGTTGCTGAAATTTGTTGGCTGCGGAATCTCCTTCTCGAGCTACATCACCCTCTTCGGACTGCCTCTCTAGTTTACTGTGACAACATTAGCGCCATTTATCTCTCTGGCAATCTGGTTCAACATCAACGTACAAAGCATATTGAACTCGATATTCATTTTGTTCGTGAGCAAGTTCAACGTGGCAGAGTTCGTATATTGCACACTGCAACGCGATTTCAAATTGCTGATATTTTCACCAAGGGATTACCGAAGGTCTTATTTGATGATTTCAGGTCCAGTCTCAACATTCGGCCACCTCTAGCTTCGACTGCGGGGGTGTAATAGAATAGACCTAGTAATGTATTTTAGGCATTGATTTGTATTTATCTCATTCCCTTATTATTGGGATTTGTACCGTGTATATATGTATGTCGAATGAATGAGATGGAGGCAACGATTTAACCATATCTTTCAGTTCTAACAGATTCTTTCAACTCAACTTAATTCTAAATTATATATGTTTATATGGGTGAGGTTCAAACAAAAACTCATTTATTTTGTGAGAATCACTATAACTTGTTCAAAAAGCATTCGTTTAAAAAGAATACATACAACATCAACAAAATATACGTTTAAATTTACATTTTTTGAACATGAAAAAAAATCATGTATAAGTTTTATCAGTTGTGCGTGTGTAAAATTTTTTGTTAAGGCTAATTTAGAGAGGATAAATGAATTAGTTGAACATAGTATAAGTTTTATCAGCTGAATTTTTAACCTTGTAATTTTTTTCTTGTTTGATATTAGATATTTGTATAACATAGTATTTTATAAAATAGTTCCAGAAGACCCTAAAGTTGCCTACTTCAATATCCACAAAATAACCTTGTTATTTGATTTCTTTTTAGATTTGGACCCAGACAACAAGCGTAACACAAGAGGAAATCGACATGTTGGTTGAAAACATCATGACGCGGTTTTTTAAGAGTAAGAGTGTAGGTTGGTTGGGTTATGCTGGTGTAGTTATTTGAACTACTCTGGAAGATGGGTTAGCTAGGTTAGTGGTAGTTATTTGAACAACTTTGGATTATTATGTTTAGAACAACTTTTGTGAACTTTGGAAGTTATGGAATCAAGAGGTTCTATGATGTTTGCTGAGTTTTTGATTGTTTTAGTTCTGTGTATCCATTATCCACTATTTTGAGCCAACACATTATTTTCTCTTTCTGTGTATATAACAACCATTATTTTGAGCTCTCCCCATTATTTTGAACTTTGCATTATTTTTTTTTTGGGCGGTTGGGATATTAAACCACCGCTCAAAAACACAAAATCACAAAATTATTGGCATGTTTTTTGGGCGGATTTTGTATTATTTTGGGCGGCTTTTTAACCGCTCAGATTAATTAAACATTTTTTCCTGCGACATTTGTTTAACATTTGTTTAGGCGGTCATAAAACCGCTCATAATCTTCATTTACACCGCCTAAACAAATACTTTTTGTAGTAGTGTAGCAATAACAGCGTAGCACTAATAATGATGATGATACTATTAAAAAGGAAAGAGTTTTGATTGGTTTTTTCAGGAGTTTTTATGTTTCGCCTTAATCTGTAGAAGGAAATAAATTTACTTGTTTTTTAGAAAAAAAAAAAAAATCAAAACATAACTTATTTTTTTATATAAAATAATTATATAAATGCTAAGAGCTGCACTATTCGACATATTTGTGGTTTTGATTGAAGTTACCTATATGACAAAATTGTATCACCATGTGGTCCATATATGTTATTAAAAATATTTGTTTGTATTATTTATGAATTAAAGCGGGACTTTCGAAGTTGTTCAAATGAATCTTTTCAGAGTGTTGAAATCATAACTACATGTTATCAGTGGATCTAACCCACTTATTTAGAGGTATCATAAATTTTTCTTTTATCATCTAACCCACTTATTTATTTAAAGGTATCCTAAATTTTTCTTTTATCATGTAACCATACAATAAAAAATAATAATCAATAAAGTAGAATAAATACCTAATAGATTTGTCATCTTTTTTTTCATAGCTTAAATCGTTTCATTACATCATCGTCTTTTGCTTTATCAAAAGTTTCTTTTTCAACCGCATAAACCATAACATTGTTCAAATATTCCGGGCCAATTCGATTGCGTAAATCCCTCTTAACAAGCTTCAATTTAGAAAAAAAAAACATCTTTCAACGGTTGCGGATGCAACCGGTAAAACCAAAACTAGCTTCACTACCCGATAAACCAAAGGACAAAAACTATATGTTTCGGCTTCCATCATAAAACGAGTAAGATCACTTATTCAATTATAATATTGTTTTGAGTTTTGAGCTAACTTTATCAATTATATTTAAGGCTTTCTTTCAATTCTATTATTGTTAATTCGGGCTTATTTTATCATTCGGGCTTAATTATTATACAAGTTTTCGTGTTGTAAAATGTTTGGGCATATAAAAAATGAGAATTTAGTAATATCAAGTATCCTATTTTTTAGTTAGGAATATCCTAGGAGTATCCTCGTGTTTTTTAGGGGTATCCTTTGTATAAAATCAGAAAAAACACTATGAATACGAGGTTGAGCAGTAGCTTGTGCTACGCTCCTAACATTGTGGTTTCGCCCATGATGTTATGTATGTGTCAATGTGTAAATGCATTTTAATATTCTAAAATCTTCTTATACAGCATAGATTTTGTAAGAAGTTGAAGTTTTAGTAGAAATAAAAAAGTGTTTTAATAACAATTCCAGTAACACATAAAAATCTTAGATGGTAATATTCTTACCCTTCCATGAACTCAAACAACAAATGCTCACCCAATGATCCATGGTTTATGATTTAGGATAATCATTACCTGGGCAACATCATCATTTTGCATGCTTGCATGTGCTTTTTAATTTTTATCACTAGTTTTCATTTTTTTTTTCACATCAATACATTTTGAAAATAAAAAATTATATATTATATTATTAAAGAGAAAGGTCGGTGAGACCTATCTCTTTTAACCCTCAAATTTTGACTTTTCCATTTCTTCAAGGCTTTTACACTTTTAACTTTTTCCAATTTACACCCTTAATTTTTTGACATGAAATACTATTAACCCTTATCTTTAAGTAAGTTGCACATTACTTCTAACTTTCAGTAATTGACAACTTTGACCTTCTTAACCTTTTCTACTTAATAACTTGACACCTCCTTTGGTTTAAATGACTTTTACGACTTAACACCGCAACGTGTACAAATTATTATACTTTTTTTTTATCTATGTTCTACTTATTTGTGTACGTTCGTAAACTGTATTTGAAAGCAAGTCGGGTCAAATATACTATATTTTCATTCGATGGCGATGTAATTTTTTTAAGTAAAGAGTCAGGTCAAATATACAATATAAATACGAGTTACTTTAACTTTCGACGCCGCCGGAACACGTGGCGGGTCAAAATCCTAGTGGCATATTTAAAGTAAAGAAAAAAAATCTATTTAGTTTTGGTTTCCCGGTCACTACAATGATTATTTTAAATTTTTAAACATTTTGAAAATAATATTACTCATTAAATGTTGAAAGTGAAACTTACCTTGAGAAAAAGAACGGTACGGAGAAATTGGGGTTTGCTTAACAGTATTGATGGCTTCTGTAGATGAAATATTCAGATGTCTTTCACTCATAAGCACGCCTGTAAATCAAAAAAAAAATTAATTAGTACATAACAACAAATTACACATATGAAAATAAACAATGTATTCATCTAATTACCATTATTATCTGTCCGAAACTTGGGGAAACCCTTACAAGGATTGTCATACTCTTGAGAGTTGAAATTCCAGTACATCTGTTCATGCACATGTTAGTTTGATAATATATATTGTTTTGGAGGGATGGAAAAAGAAGTGAGTAATGTACATCATCATCAAATAATAGCAAACGACGTCGTTTAGAGGTGAATTTATACAGTGCATCTTCGAGATAACCTGATGATTGATCATCTGAATGCGACTGTGAATGGCCGTCAAAGGAAGGAATGTTGCTCATGTCCATAGCTACACCTAATAACATGACCCATCAGCATATACATAAATACATATAACTACACACATATATATACATATTATGTTGGTGTGTGTGTAGATATATATATTGAGAGACAGAGAGAGTTGAAGAAAGATTTACATGAGTAGGGTATAAATTGAAGGCGAATGTTTGTTTATGTTTAATGTGAAGGGCTGTATTTATTATGTTCGTATGTATGCGACACAGACGAAGGATCATTTTCCATCTTCTCACTCATCTATGATGTTATGCTTTCTTCTAGTGCCATATACGGACGCTTTAATTTTTTTTTTCAAGGTTGAGAAATTCACATTAAAATACCAAAGTAGCAATTTACAAACAAGTGGGAGGTAAACGGGCAACAAGCTGCGCCGCAATCCCCTTTTGAATTGCAAAACCAATCATACTAAAGACGAAACGACCCTTAAAGGTTGAGAGATTACTATTCACAACCTGTTGGACCCTGTTTAGAAATTCCACAGCCTCTGGGGCTAGGGAACCAAATGTATCAAAAGCGAATGAGATAAACACATGTTGATTCTCTAAACAAGCCTTCTCGTGTTTAGCGACTTTGCTTGATTCCGCTTTCAACGCAGCTTGGCCAGCAACAAACCCATTATCCCTGAGCCCAACAAGAGGGGACACTCCTGTAAGGTCCACACAAGCGTGTTTTCCCCTGGCCCACCCAAACACAAGAATATCAGCTGGTCGAAGAGTAGACCTCCCATCGAGCGGATCCGTCAGAAAGTTCACCGGAGCCTCCTTTTTTGCCGAAATCCCCGCCCGCTTTAAAACATCAAACAGAATATCCCTTACCAAATCATGTCTGTATTTAAAACCAGGCAACTCCTTACAATGAACCGCATGCTCGCCAAAAGTATCTAAACAAACCTTGCGGCAAACTGGGCAAGGCTCATCAACCGAAAACAGAGGGATCATTAGCCGGTACTTAAGAATAGCCCGGTATTCCACTGCCGACATGTGTTGGCCTAGTCCTTCAATGGGGATGACTGTCAGGAAATCCTGAGCATGAGGAGCCCAGAGACAATCGAACACGGCTTTCTGACGAGGGGATAGACTAAACTTCTCTCCCAAACTTTGGACGGTTCTACTAAATAGGGCACTCGCCAAAAGCATTCTGGGCTTTAGGAGGGGCGGTGTCCTTATTAGAGAAACCGCCAAGATCGAAATCCGGAAGGGACATATGCATGCAATCCAACACACACACATAATCAGAATCTAACCCGACAATACCACAGTCCCGAAGAATGTGGTCCTGCAAACTCCAAGATTGTGCCCTCGAGGCCACGAAAGCATACGTAGATACATCCTCAGCCAAACATAAACCCAAACCCCCAAAACGGGTCGGAAGGGATGCAAGCCTCCATTGAAGATCCCCAAAAAATGGACCCCCGCAAACCACAATATCCTCGATAGCTCTCCTAAGGACTTTGTCAAAAACCGAAACAGCCTCCCCAACAAACGTGGGTTGGCACGTTCTGAGGCCGAACAACAACTTAGCAACATCCATGCAAGAGCGCAGTAAGAGGAGCTTGCATTGAGGGTCCCGCAGATGAGGAAGATAACTCATCAGATCCACTGCACAAGTTGCCCTTTTCACGGCCAACCTACTGATAAAACCCGCATCCCGACTAACAGCGCCCCCGAGGAGTTTGACACCCGACGCCGGCCTTCCAATCCCACTAGGAAACAAACCCTTTTGCGTCTTAACTCCATTGCAAGATGGCCAAAAAACTTCTGTTTTCTTGACGTTAAGTTGAAGCCCCAAACAAGGCCCCTTAGTCCTGATGATTTCTAAAGCTTTAGCCACCTCTTTAGCATCTCCTATAATCGTACCATCATCCAAGTACCAAGCATGGAAGAGTAACTTGCATCTATCTCGTATCTGATGAATGAGGGGATGCAAAACTAAGGCAAAGAGAAGAGGCCCTAAGGGGTCTCCCTGCTGAACCTCGGTGGTGGACCAAATAAGATCGTCTCCGACATATAATCTAGCCGGCTGTCCATATAGAAAATCCACCCATAAAGAAATGGATGGGCATCGGGTCCGAACTTCTGACAAAAGGGCGGTTCTATCCACCAGGTTGAAAGCATTAGAGAAATCAACAATAATCATGGCCAACGACCCATCCGAGTGGAACGCGTTTAAGAACCTGTTCGCACTATGGAGCACAACCTCAGCCCCGCTAGGAATACCCACCCCAAATTGAAAATCACCGAGATATTTAGCCATTTCCTTCCCAACCCCCCTCATAGCCGCCTTAGAGACTAACCTTCTCCAAATTGCGCCCACGGCAATAGGCCTAATCCCGTTGTCTGGTTTAAGTAATGTCGTGAGGGGCGCAGAAGCAACAAACTCCGCCAAGACCCTAGGGCACCTCCCACTCAAGCACAAGTTAACCACCTCAGAAATAGCCCTAAGCAACCCGCAAGCGATCACCGACCCCTCTCCACAAAGATCATCCAAAATGTGTTGTGCCCTCAACCCATCCCTCCCACAAGAGGTCCCTTTAGGGAAAGATTTAATGCACCCAAGGACGTTATCAACATCCACAGTAAGCGGTGGCTCTGATAGTAAGGACCCAGGCATAACCGAAGGAGGTAGGACATGATGTTTAGCCACCAACGCTTTCATAGTATCCTCACCAAGAGGTGCAACCCCCGAAGAACATAAAACCTTAACCGCCGCAGTGAAATGGCCATCTGCAACTTTCCGTAAACATTGCTTAACGTTGGTGCCCACCCTAGAATTATTAGACCCATGGGAAGGCTCGTTAGGGCGCGTAACCACCTCTGATGTTTCGGCAAAAAAGTGATAGGATGAGTTCAGCAAAACCATCCCTATTGCCCCACGCAGCCAGGGCCCGCTGAATACTAAGACATTGTAAGGACTTCCTATTCCCCAACCTGCGCTCCTGACGGTTAGAAGGCCTGAAAATCCGCAACGTGCAACATGGCAACAACAAAAGTCTCACCCACGCCTCAACAGACTCTGGCGTAGCCACCACCTTGCACAAAGATGTCGTAAAAGCCTGGGAAAAGGCCATTCGACAACTATAAGGGATGATCTTAACTGTTTTGATGGGAAGAGAGAAGACACGTTCAAGCAAACCCACGTCCACCCCAAACCTCCAAAAGAAACAATCTCCTTTCCAACATGTGGCGTAGGAATCCCCATCATAAACTCCTCTGCATTTCCCGTAACCAACTTGAACCGTGCCACCCCATCTGCATGGTGGCACCCCCGACTAAGAGCATGTAAACACATACACTCCCCACATAACCATTGGCCGGAGACCTTAAGAGCCTCACCAACTGAAACAAACAAATCCCAATCCGCAGATACGGCATCCCGCATGGCCCAAGTCTTGTCATCTAAAGACAAATGAAGCCGCTTGATATGGGCCACCAACCTCGGGAACCCCTTAGCCCCTGCTTGTCCATCAGGGCAACAATGGAAGCTTTTAAAAGGGCACAACTAGACACCCCTTGAGGAACCAACACCCCCCTCCTCGGATGGAGCCCCACAAACAGTCAAAGCCCTAGACAAAACCCCCACTCCAGACCCGGGCTTCAACAATTCAAAATACAAACGAAGTTTAAGGAAAATTCGCGCTGAGCTTGGGAAATAAATGACGAAAAGTAATGGGTTAGCGGGGGCAACGACAAGTTGCCCCACCTCCCTTTGAGGCACACCACACTCAATCCATTGCGGGCTTTCGAAACCTAAAACCTCAACTAGAAACTATTTGAAACAGCTGATTATTCAATCAATTATAGTAAACAACTGATGTTCAGCCTCAAAACAAATGGTTTTTCTTCTCGACATTTCATCGAACACTTGGCGTGCAACTTTTAATAACTAGTTTCTCAATGAATTCCGAACCATTGAGAAGCGTAGTGTTGTGTAGAAGAAACAAGTGAAGGTGTAGTAATGAGTAGGAGAGTGATTTTAAAGAATTACTAAAATGAAGATGCTGGAAAATTAGGAGATGGAATCGAAAAATCTGTGATATGAACAGTTGGATACTGAAGAACAAGTAAGCTTATTGAAATTGTGACGTGATGTTGTAGCTTGTGATATTGGTTTCGGTAATTCCGGTTTTCCCTTATAGCTTGACTTGAAATCAAGCTATAAATGAAGCTCAAAATCTTATTAGTGCATTATAAAAACTATATCTGCAATATAGTTGGACCACACCCAAATAATATTCAGTTTTCCTTTTTTGCCATATGTAGTGACTATTTGAATGTGACTAGGTATAACCCGATTTGCATAACCCAAACCGATTAAACACCTTTTTCACTATATATTACCCAGGTGTTGTTATAGAATTTTTTATTCCATGCGAATAAATATCTTTAAACAACCAAATCTCTCCAATATTAGGAAGATCTGTATGATCTTCTATTGGGTACAATCCCAATACAAATACAAGGGGAAACCCTATCACCGATCACTATAAATTCATGAGACGAAATCGAAGTTAAGATCATCTGTTCTCTCAATATACCTTTTCTCTATAATATTTTACTCCCACAAATCGTGTTCTTGTTGGATCGTTGTGTGACCAATCAGAAGAGTTTATGATATATTTCAAAGGCGGAATAAGAGAAATAGACGTGTAACAGCTTGATATTTCCCTAATTATCTTCTTTTTATTGATTCCAAAGCTTTTACAGATCGTTTGACAAACTAGCAGCACCTCGGCTCTGAATCGGAAAAGTTACAAATGACCAAGTGCTTCAGCTATATATAGTGTGGGTGATTCCGCTTGAAAGTGTCATTGCCCATTTCAAGAGGAATTACAAAATCTAATTTCGTTTGAAATGGTCAATGGCCATTTCAAGCGAAATTACCCAAACACATACATACAAACCCTAGATTTTAACCTGCTGAGCACTGGTTTATCCTATCTAGACATAAGACTCGATAAAGACGAAGTTAACAGACATTTGTGCACCAACAGTTCTTATTCACACGCCGCTGGTCTTGTCAACTTTTCTGGCATAACATTTTGCTATCACTACATAACACCGTCTTTTTCCCTTTTTTAGTGCGAACTCATTCATGATATTCATAACATCAGACTGAGGGGACATGACGAGGTATGATCCGGTTCGCATACCCGAACCGGTTAAACACCTTTTTGACCGAATCTCCAAACTATTAGGAAGATCTGCATGATCTCCTATTTCCTGTATGATCTAAATGCAAATACAATTTCCAAATAAGGGGAAATCCTAACCGCCGATCACTACAAATACATGAGACAAACTGAAGGTAAGATCATGTATTCTCTCAATATACTTTTTCTCTCTAATATTTTACTCCCACAAACCGAGTTCTTATTCTCACGCCGGAAGGTGGTCACAAGGATAATCCCATTCCTATGGTGAGTCCTAATGGTATTTTATTTTTTAGGCCACAGCTCTGGTTATCGTCATGGAAAACCTAAGGAGATCCACCCTCATGTACACGTTTCTTCACAATGAAAAATAGACATTCACTAACATATATACTTTATTATTTGGCAATTTAAACTAATTAAACACCAATTCAGATCCGTTGGGGATAGAACCTAAAGTGATGTTTTTCCACCGAGGTGGGGTTATCTTCTGAATCTCTTCCATGATCGATACCGCCTTGAGTGATTTGCAAAACTAACAACACCATTAGCTTGTGAAGATGAGAAAAGGGGGTTCTTCTCTTGACTATGCTCCGACATGAGAATAAATAAATGTTTAGAGAGAGAAACCGTGTGTGTGTTTAGAGTGAAAGAGTAGAGATCGGAATCCTTAAAACTTTGATGGGAGTTGGTATTTATAGCCGAAGGGTTAGAGAAGGAGATGGGCTCATGGACCGGACGTCGCTTTCAGGGAATATCCATTTGGTCACCTTTGACACGACAGGTTGTCACACCCTGACTTTTGCGGAAGCATATGATCTGTGACTTGCTCAATATCATTGCATTAAATTATAATAAACAACTATATGATTAAAATGATGTTCATCCATTCGTAAGTTTAAAACGTTACAAACACAAGTCATTTAAGTTCCAACCAACATGACCTCTGGTTAAGTTACAGACCAACAAAACTGGATGACATATAGACTTGAAATTTACGTCTTGAAAACAACACCAGCGCCCAAGATCAATCTCATTTCCTGAAATACATGAAATTTTGAAAACATCAACAAAAGTTGAGCGAGTTCATGTGTTTCTGTATAAGTTCAAATAATCTTGTAAACAATTGTATGTATGCCTTTGTAATCCGGTATGAAAACGTCTATGAACAGATCATTAATGTGTAGCTAAGACATTAACATGTGTGGTATGTAGGAAGTGCTCAAACCTAGCGAATTTCCTCCGGGCCATCCGGCGGGAACGACATAGTCACCACACAAGGACCCATGGGTGGGGCTTGCTACACCCAGATAGATCTACCACTCATGCCTCTCGGTCTATACTAGATTAATGGCACTTAGGAGAGATACTACATCATCCACATGATCTAACAGTTCATTCCTTAGCTATATCATACAATTGAAACATTTGAAACCTTTGAAACATGTATCTCACCCCCCCGAGAGTTATAAAACTGAAAACAATTAAAAGAAAAAGGGGACATGAACTCACTGGTTTGCGTCCGATATCCTGTGTACCCAAAGTATGTATCCTTAAGTCGTACTACCACCTACACACGTGCTAAGTTTTATTAGATGTTTAGTTCGTGTAACGACTCTTAGTCTTAGTTGTTTATTAAGACTTATTCTGGAAGTTCTTGGTATACCTTGAGTTACATCTTTGATGTACATTATATAGTTCCAAAGTATATAATTACTAGTTAAAATACTAATATTTTAACTTAAATTATATTTATTCCATTGTTTGAAATATTGTCAAAAAACAATATTTTAACTTGGCTTATTATGTATTTACACATATAGATTTTCCAAAGTATGGGTATACTTGTACATGGTGTATTCCGGTGTGTATTTATATGTATGAGGATACGTATTTTCTTGTATTTGTTAAGTATTTCTACTTAATTTTGTATTAATTTTTCTGGAATATTATTTTTAGACAACAAAAAATCACAAAACTTATATTCTCAATATATATATATATTTTAAGAGAATTTTTATAGAAAAATATCTATAAATCTTTCTTGGCAAAAATAATATACCTTCATATATATCTAAAAAATAATATATATTTTTAAGATTAACTTTAGAAAATATATATATTTCTATCTTTCACCCAAAATAATATATATTTAACTTGTTTAAGAAAATATATATTTTTCTCCATTCAAAAACAAAAATAATATATTTTCTATTTGTCAAAATATGATATATTTTGTAATACTTGTAAAAATCCATATTTTCTGTTTATTTGGTTTCCGAAATACCGTTTGTCATACTTGTCGAGTTACGAATTTATTTCTGGAATACATATATATTTATAGTCCATATGTCCGTTTGTCCGATTGTCCATTATTCGGGTATAAATTATATATTTATTTTCTTGGAATTTTGGTAGTATTTTGTATTCCAAATTTTGGTATTTTGTTGTGTTATATTATTTTCAAGTTGCTAAAATAATATAACTAATACACATTATATACAAGTAGCACACAATTTGTGACTTCTAAATATATATTTTCCTAAATATATACTTAGTCATTTTTATTATCAAAAATCAACCTCCAGTATTTGTAATTTTTGTAATAAAAATTATGGCAAATTTTTATATGAAAACTATGATCATAATTTACTTGTAACTTGTTTAAAAATATTTTTCTAAGTGTTTAATTTCTACAATTTTTTTTCCATAGTTTCCCCTTAGAAATGGAGGTTTCCATGCTTAAAAGCATATCATTTTCTTTTTAAAATTCATCACCAATCATCAACAATTTAAGCAAGACTTACCATGAGCCAAAAATACGCATTTTATACTCTGACATGAACTTGAAAATTTGTAGTAACTTCACATGTTGTTTAGTAAGTTTAGTTGCCTCTAAAAACATGGTTTTTAGTTTATAAAAATCATCCTTGTGAATTTTAGTTCTTTACAACTTGTATGAAGATTTTCTAAAAATAATTCTTCTTGTATTTTTCTTGTTACCAACACCTTTCTATCTTTGATTTAGTACTTAAAACATGTTTACTTTCTTTAAAAACCAAGTTCATGTTAATCTTGTAATAAACTTTGTTTTCTTGAAAATATTATTTTTGAAACCTTTTATTTCCAAGACTTATATCTTGTAGAAGTGTTCATCATACACTAAAACAATTTCATTTTCAAGTTCATAATTAACATAAAGGATGATCATTATGATTTTCTCAAGATCCATCCTTATACTTGCTAGATCATGTGTTTAATCATCATCTAGCAAGCTTCTTTTGATGATCAACATCATAATCACAAGAAATCAACAAACAAGTTTCATACATACACTAAAACAACTTAGATTTTCATGTTATTAAGCTTTATGTTAAAGATCATCTTCATGTTTCTTTGAGATTCTTAAGATTAACAAGTTACATAACACTTTAACCACTAAAATGAGAAGTAAAAACAAGTTGTGAGGAGCTTACTACTAGCCCTAAGGCTAGGGAAGAAACAAAGATGAAGATGATGATGAATGGGGTGGATAAAAGCTCTAGGAGAAGGTCCTTCCACTTCTAATGCTTCCAAACTTCCTAGATATGCTTCTTACACCTTAGAGAACCCTTAGAAAGCTTGAGATTGAATTGAAAATGGAGATGTTTGGGAGAGTAGTGTGAGCCGAAAGTTTAGAGGGAGGATAAGGAGTGTATGTTGTGATGAAGATGGTAAATGGTTATTTGTTATGTTATTGTGGTTTAAAAAGAAAATCTCCAAGCATAAAATTATACAATGTGTATTATGTCCGAAATCCATTCTACAAATCAAATAAAATGATTAAAAGAAATCCTTTGTATGGGGCCCATGTTGGATCCGCCAATGGGGGGGGGGGGGGGTGTATGGTTGGATTTCAAACATTAGTTAGGGATTTAGTTAAATGTTAAGTATGTTAGTTGGTGTTTTAGGTGTTATAGTGTTTAAGGATGTGTTATGATGTTCGGTGACCATAACTAGATTTATAACACTAAAATTATGCTTCTAGTGAAAATTTGGTGTTTCAGGTAGTGTCCGATTGTTCGGTTGGTTACTGGTTCGTTAAGGTGCTAAATTGCGCAGTTTAGTGTGCTTTATGTAGGCTTTTATGACATTTTTGATTCCCGACACTTAGGAAAGTATTCTGGACCATTAAACCATAATTCTGCATTATATTTTGGAGTTAAAATGCTGATTTTTGCTAAATTGTGCAGAATTCTACAGTTTTTGTGTGTTTCAGGCACTTTCTGGCACTTAAATCATCACTAGGAAGGTAGTTTTGTAATCCCTACTTTCCTACTCACCATTCTAGTGTAACTCTTGGTTCTGAGCTCATTCTGTGTCTTATCATCATGTCTATCTGAGTACTGAACTCCTGTCAGTACTTCTAGTTTGTCTGATAACGGTGCTAACTTTGTTTGTGCACTAATTGAATCTCATTGTGTTACATGTAATAATGATAACCAATCATGCAACATGTAATGCATTTGTATGTACATGACAGTAATCAGAAGTTAATTCATGTCATTAACTAAATCAGGCACAATCATTAAAGCATAAATTATTGTTTAATATTGCACGGATACATGGAAAATTGCCAATTGTCACATTCTCCCCCCGTTAAAAGAATTTCGTCCCCGAAATTCAGGTTGTGTTATCGGTTGCAGGGGAGTTGTGAAACGAATGTGGGTATTTTAATTTGATTGGGTCCTCACGCTCCCAAGTAAACTCTGGGCCATGACATGAATTCCAACGAACTTTGACAAATTCAATACGACTTCTTCGTGTCTAGTGGACTTTCCAGTCTGTAACCTTGATAGGTTATTCAGTAAATTGGAGTTTGTCGTTAACGAGAATCTCGTCTACGGGAATGACGACTGCTTCTTGTGTAGGGCTCTTCTTGAGATTAGACACGTGGAACGTGTCATGTACACTACTAAGCTCTTCCGAAAGCTTTAGTGTGTAGGGCTCTTTTTGAGATTAGACACGTGGAACGTGTCATGAACACTACTAAGCTCTTCCGAAAGCTTTAGTTTGTATGCAACGGTTTCGATCCTTTCCAGGATCTCGAAAGGTCCAATATTCCATGGGTCCAACTTCCCACGCTTTCCAATTCGTACCACACCTACCCAAGGAGAGACTTTCAGTGAAACCATATCACCAACCTCAAATTCCAACGGTTTCCACCGCTTGTCGGCATAACTCTTCTGTCTATCACGTACTGACTTGATACGATCACGTATCTGAGCAATCTTGTCTGCAGGTTCCTTGAACCATCTCTGGACCCATAAGCTGTTAATCCTCGGTCTCCATCTAACACAACGGGGACTGACACTTACGTCCATATAAAGCTTCAAACGGGGCGGCCTGAATGCTGGTGTGATAACTATTATTATAGGAAAACTCCACCAAGGGCAGCTGAGCATCCCAACTTCCACCAAAATCCATCACACAAGCACATAGCATGTCTTCCAAATTCTGAATCGTTCGTCCACCTTGGCTGTCCGTCTGAGGGTGAAAGGCAGTTTTAAGGTTCAACTGTGATCCAAAAGCCTTTCTGAACCGTCTGCCAAATTCTTGACACAAAACGACCATCTTGGCCGGATATGATAGAGATATGCACTCCATGACATGCCATAATCCCCTTAAGGTATATCTCTGCTGACTTCTTGGTGCTATCCTTCTCACTGATCGGTAAGAAATGCGTAGGTTTTGTAAGTCGGTCAATAATTACCCAAATCATATCATGTCTTCTTTGGGTTCTTGGTAACTTCGTAATGAAATCCCTTGAGATCTGTTCCCACTTTCAAACGGGAATCCCAGGTTGTTGCAGTAACCCTGACGGTTTCTGGTATTCTGCCTTAACCTTAGCACAAGTCAGACAGTTACCTACATAGGTGGCAATATCGGCTTTCATCTTGGGCCACCGATAAAAAAACCCCTTTAAATCTTGGTACATCTCGTTAGATCTAGGATGGATCATGTACCTTGACTTGTGAGCTTTGTCCAGAATAAGTGCACGTATATTATCGTGAAACGGAACCCCAAGTCATTCCATAGAGTATAATGTTCCATCTTCTCTAGAAAACAATTGCACTTCCATACCGCGCAGTGCTTCGGCTCGTAGGTTCTTCGGTTTAAGTGCTTCCTGTTGGCATCTCGAATCCTAACGATGAGATCGGTTTGTATTGTCATCTCTAAGGATCGCACCCTTAGAGGCTTTGCACGTTCCTTGCGACTCAAGGCATCGGCTACAACGCTCGCCTAACCCTGGTGATACCTGATCTCACAATCATAATCATTCAACAGCTCAACCTATCTACACTGTCTCATATTCAAGTCCTTCTGATAAAAAATGTGTTGCAAACTCTTATGGCCAATAAAGATCGTGCAACGAGTACCGTACAAGTATTGACGCCAATTCTTTAACGCGAAGATCACAACTCCTAACTCATGGTCGGGCGTCGTATAATACTTTTCTTGCGCCTTTAACTGATGTGACGCGTATGCGATGACTTTGTCCCGTTGCCTCAACACTAAACCGAGACCTTGTCGAGACGCATCACAGCAGACCACGGAACCGTCAGTACCGTCGGGTAAAGATAAGATAGGTGCATCGTAGAGTTTACCCTTCAACGTCTGCAAGGCTGTTTCTTGTTTCTCTCCCCAATCAAACTTCTTATCCTTTTGGGTTAGGGACGTTAGCGGCTGAGTAATACTTGGAAGAATCCTCCATGAATCATCTGTAATAGCCTGCTAACCCCAGAAATTTCCGTATCTCAGTTGGCGTCTTGGGGCCTCCCAGTTCCTGATTGCTTCAACCTTGGCAGGGTCAACACGAATCCCATTCTTATTTACCTCATGACCTAAGAATTGCACCTCGTGAATCCAAAATTCTTACTTCGACTGTTTTGCATACAACTGTACCTCCTTCAAAGGTTCCAAGGTAGCTCGTAGGTATTGCTCTTGCTCCTCCTTGGTTTCCGAGTATATGGGGGTGTCACTAAAAACATTGTCACAGATTTATCCAGATACGACTTACACACTCGGTTCATGAGATCCATTAATAATGCCAGTGCGTTCGTCAAGCCAAACGGCGTGGAAAGGGACCCGTAATGCTCGTAGCGAGTCCGTAAGGCCGTTTTAGGGATACTTTCTTCTTGTGTCCTCAATTAATGTTATCTTGTCCTTATGTCAATCTTGGAATAGTAGCTGGAACCTTGTAGTTGGTCAAACAAGTCATCAATTCTCGGTAAGGGGTACCGATTCTTGATGATTAGTTGTTTATCTCCCTGTAACCTTTGCACCATAGTTTTTTCTCATTAGTCCTTCTGAGTTCCTCTTAGGTCAGGCTGTATGCACATACGAGAAATGTCGTCCTTCTTCCTAACAAATAACATTGGAGCTCCCCAGGGTAAGAAGCTTGGCCTGATAAGTTCCCTTATCTAGCAGCTCTTGCAGTTGATTTGAAAGTTCTTGCATCTCAGACGGAGCTCGTCAGTAAGGCGCCTTTACCACTAGTGCCACTCGTAGCACTAGATTTATCCGAAACTCCACTTGTCGCTGTGGAGGTAGCCCAGTCAAGTCTTTGGGGAAAGACTTTTGGAAATTCCGTTACAACGGGGATGTCTTCTAATCTTGACTCCTTGGTCTCCTTGTCGACAATATGACCAAGGAAGGCTATGCAGCCTTTTCGGAGACACTTCTGCGCTCTCAAAGCCAATGTGAAATGTCATAATCTTCTGCCTTATGAGGTCCAACGTCCTCGCATCAACTGTATGAAGGTCGTGTACTATAAGTGTTTCATCATTTGCAAGAGGGATGCGAACGATTTTCTTATGACAAACAACTTCAGCTCCATTCTTGGATACCCAATCCATGCCGACTACAACATCAAAACTTCCTATACCAACTGGTAGCAGGTCAATAGAAAACTTTCATTCCCCAAGCTCAAGTGTACAACCTTTAATAACTTCATCCTTTTCGACTAATTTCCCATTCGCTAATTCTATTGAATGAGGGGGGGGGGTGTCTAGCTTACTTGTCTCTAGACCAAGTAGATTCTAAATTCTATAGATACAAGGATAAAGTCGGTGCTAGTATCAATCAAAATGGATGCATAGTGTTGGTTTATACAGAATGCTCCCGTAGCTAGTTCAGGTCCTGGCACGCCTTGGGTGCTCCTTTCATAACAAATTCTCCCACGAACTTTATTTTTCTTCGGGCAGTCCTTCCGTTAGTGTCCTTTGTTGCCACATCCGTCGCAACATTTGCCCTTGTCGTTTCCATTACTGCTCTGCTCCCTACTATCGCTCTGGTTTCTATCACTGTCCTGGCTCCTATTCCCACGCCCCGTACCAGACCAGCATTGCCTCCTTGCTATGCCCGGTCTTGCCACAACTTCCACACCTATGAGCCCTGCACGGACCGGTGTGATGATAACCACACCTGTTACACTTTGATAGTTCTCCTTGGTAGTTTTTATCACATGGCTTAGTTGTGGTCACGGATGCCTTGACTGTCCTAGTCGTGGCGTTTTCCTTATGTTTGTCACTCGGCTTAAAGTCTTGCTTGTAATGCGTATACTTCCTCTTATTCCTGTCTAAAGAAGACTCCACACATGTCTTCTCTTTTACTGGTCATTTATTCGAATTCTCCAT
Source organism: Helianthus tuberosus (assembly GCA_030545235.1). Lineage (NCBI taxonomy): Eukaryota > Viridiplantae > Streptophyta > Magnoliopsida > Asterales > Asteraceae > Helianthus > Helianthus tuberosus. The sequence goes on from CM060420.1 coordinate 47,685,489, forward strand.
CATTATTCTGCCCTTGGCAGAACCTAGGGCATGAGTTATCGCCTGAGCGATTCCCAATATGATTCCTCTTATTCCGCCATTGTTCGTAGTGTTGCTTGCTTCGTATTGGATGATTGCTTCAGCAACTCGTTGGTTCTACAGAGCTTCAAGCTTAGCTCTTGTTGCAGGTAAAAGTTCTGATTAGACTCGGCCAACGTTTCCTTCACTGTGGTTCCATGTGCTCATCATGTATAAAACACATTGAGGAAATTAAACATTTATTTTGGAATAAATGTTGTCGTCTATGTGTGAAAGCAAAGCTTATTCGTCGTGCACCTTAAGTATAATGGTTGGGTAATTCCTAATGATGCTTATGCAAATCTTCCCACCATAATCATCTCATCATTGTAGCGAGGTAAAGTGAGTCGCAACAAAATCTTGCTAAGGGTACATTGACTTTTACATACACCATATCAACTTGTTGCAATTAGTCTTGCGTAGCAAACCTCCTCGGAGTCACCTTACTCCGATTGATGCAAGTCACCCAGGGCTATACAAAATACAGTGAGGTCTTGCCTTCACCTTGTTCCTTGTTTACTCCTCAAGTTTCCGACTCTTCCATAGTCTTTTCTTTTACAAAACGGGCATACTTCCCAGAGGATGGGGTTGTGCACTACTACCACATGTAGGGGGGTTAGTACTGAAAACGTAGAGGTAAGGTCATGAGGGTACATGACTTCTTCCTTGGGACCGGATTGTGCCTTGTAGCAACCGTAAAGTGGTTTCCAGGGTGTGAATGCACTACTCAAATGATAGGGTGCACCATGGGATAGAAGGGTGGAAGTACTGATGGGGGTGTCAGTGGTGTAATATGGGTAGTGGGTGACATGGTGCTTATGAGGTGAAGGACGAGAAGAAGCTTCCTGCCTGTTTCATCCATGTGCCCATATGGAGTGGGAATCTATTAAGAGGAGGAGGATCGAGCGGTTGCTTTTGTCCTTATAACATGTGTTCTATGCTTCATGGACCTTGACTGTCTGATGTAGGAAGGACCCCTTTGTCACACTGGACCGTGTGACTTTTACATTGATTTTGCTTGGCTCCAAGAGTCCCAATATGGTTGGTACGGTCTTCATGAATGACGAATAGAGTGCAGTAGGTGGGTTACACTACGGCTCGTGCCATGCTACCTCCTTGGGGTAAAACGGATGTCAAATGTTGGGGTCTATCGTAGCAACTCTTAGGGATAAGTTGGGGTGTTGTAGGCTCCTTACAAGTTTAAACCCAAGAATCCTAAAGTGTTGAGAAGAATCTTTTCTAAGTGTTAACCATCTTCACTTGCTTAGATATCGGTTCCCAATTGACTCGTACCATAGGTAGAAGTGCAGGTGCGAAGCAGGCTAAGACGAACTTCCTACCTTGTAGAGCGTTACAGTAACTATCTCTGTTAATGTTCTATTAGATGGAGATTTGGACAACTTAGGAATTTCAAATGGATGGTTACCATTTGCTTGACCCGTAGAGTCCATTAGGATTTCCATGCACTACAAATTGTCATTACTTGGGCCCCCGTAATAATAAATTGTCTTGCATGGTCACCCTAATTCCCTCTCGTTCAAAGCAGCTGACCAGTCAGAGAGGGGATACTACTGTCCTCATACCTTCGTCATAGAAAGGACCTTTAAGGTGGTCTACGCGCTAATATCCGTCGTCGTTACGCGGCCGAAATGGCACAATGCTTAGGCAAGATAGGAATAAAGAGAGTTCCTAACAATAGTGGTTGGTGGGGCACCTTCAAGATGAGTACCTCATCCTCTTTGTCTAGAAGAGTGTGTCGTTAATCAGGTTTCATAAATGCCTCAGGGACCTCGTCCCACTGATAAGGTTGGTGTCCAAGGTTACCTCCTCCGCCTCGCCGTCACTGTCGTAGTCAGAAACCTTCACATTCGAGAGGGAAGAATAGCCATCTTCTACGGAAACAAGCTCAGGGTCACGTTTGGTAACTACGTCAGCCACAAGCTTCGCAATAAGAGCGAGGTCGATAGTCTCATTGCGAGTCAAGGGCAATAATAGGGTTCGAATTCGAAGGTATCTCGTTCCCGTCAATAATTATCCCATACGTATATATGCATATATATTAATAAATAATAATGTTACTTAGTATATACTGTCACACCCCGACCGCGTAAAACAACGAAACCGCGGAGAAAACGTCGGGGAGTGGTGCGACAGAATTATTGTTTCACAACCAAGGATTCAAAAAGTTTCATTTTATTGAATTATTGAATATTTACATTGTCTTCAAGTTAAAACAAACAAGTTAAACATAATTTATCATCGTTATTAAGTCACTAAGGCCTCGTCCAGTCCTAAGTGAGCATGCATCCTATTCGCAATCGACATCATTCAACACCACCTGAAACATATGTAGAAATAAGTCAGCAAAGAAATGCCGGCAAGCACATAGGTTTTGTGAGAGTATCAGTGTAACACCTCGAAAATTCACGTCCTATAATGTGTTGACACGTGTCATAAAGTCTGAACGTGTGAAGGAAATGTTATAGAAGGACTAAAGTTGACAAACATGGAAAGTATGAGAGATTACGTATTCTAAGTGTCAACCGTGAATAAATATAATGTACATTAACCCTACACGATGCTCATACCTTCAAACGAATAAATCATGGATCATACGAAGCTAAAGGTGAGAGATTACAAACTACAGGGGTTAAATGTGTCAACATGTTTAAAGATATACCTCTGAGTGACCTTTTACAAACCCGAAGCTTTGTAAATGTTAATTATGCTCACTAGAATGCACGGTTCAAATTTCGTAAAGTTTCGTTAACCTATGAGAAAGTTATGATCAAATTCGTGTGCGAGGGGTTAAAGCGTCAATGTTGAAAATTAGGCCTTTTCGGGTAACAATAAAGTTACCCGGGGACTTAACGAAGTGGGTATATATCTTGAGGCCCTTATAGATCAATATTGAGGGTCCATATCGCAATAAACAAGTGTCTGTACAAAGTTTGAAGAGACAGGGACTGAAACTGCAATTTAACAAAAATATGTTGGAAGACCCTAAGGGCTCGCGTAGCGCGAGCACCTGATACACATGAAGTGGCGCTACGCCACTGCCACATCTGGAACAGAATTGTTATTCTTTGATCCTTTGTCTGCACATTGAACTTGGATGCAACTTTGATCGATCTTACTCCTTCATTTGGCCCCTAAAAACACCCTAGAACATGTAGGACACATGTGGGATTGTTGTGGTGTGTCCTAGACTTGTTTGTCAATCATCTATGGTGAGTAACTTTACTATAAATAGGCCTTCAATGTCTCAAACAATTCCACACATCTTCATCTGGCCATTTAGAGCTTTTGTGGAACTTCCAAGCAGCCCCCAAGCCTTCCTAAGCATCCATTAAGCACTAGTAAGTATGCCTAACCTTCTCTAATTATGTTTAGCTTAGTATTTAGCTTAAAAGTCAAAATATCGTAGTTAACGTTTGACTTTGAGATTAGTTATAAACGGCTCAGTCATATCTCAAATTGAAAGTTGTGATGAGTTGGTAATTATGTGGGTAATAAACCCTCAAAAGGGTTCCCCCTGATTTCCACTCTAACTAGGTCGTTTGTCGAGTCAAAGATGATTAGAAAAAGTCAACAGAAAAGTAATCTTTCGTTTAACGCATAATTAACAAGGTAAAAGGCGTGTAACCTATTTTATCATTCATATAACTTGATAATAAGCATAAGAACTTGTCTAAGCTTGTTTGATTCGACAACTTTCCATTGTGAACCGATTCGGAACCGAAAGTCGCAAAGCTTTGACTTTTGCTTTGACTTCAGTTCTGACCCGCTTTAGTATGATTTGGAAATGCCTTAGGGTTTCCCTAGGACCAGACTACATGTTAGCATAACCCTCTGTGGTTGGTTCATTGATTGACCCATTCGTTTACGCGTTTCCGTTAATTGCTCATATGTTGACCATTATGCCCTTATTACCTTAGAACGTGATTTATGAAAATGTAAAAGTGTAGAAACCTTAATTACTGATATATAAACTTGTATGCAAAGTTTGACATCAGTTTGACTTGTAGATTAAGAATTATGCTCAGTATCGCAAAACTAATGCTTTATGTTAATAAAACGGCGTAATTAGCGTATAGCCTAGTTAAGCCGACTTTTTGGTATCAAACTTAATACCCACTGATGTAATATATTATTTTGGGATTTTTAAAGATTTTTATTTAATTTTAGGCTGAGCATAACTCATAGTCGTAGGCTTAATTCGGTAATTGTCGGTTTTGCCCTTACGGGCCATAAAATGAGTTTTACATATCTAAACGACCTCAAACCTTTTGCCACTGAATGGTTATGATAAATAAATTTTTTTAAGCTTTCTGGAAATATAAAAATATCAGATTTAAGTATAGAACCCGGTAATGGCCTTTAATCGCCTTATTTAGCGTTTTTAGCGCATAGTACGTTTTAAAATCATATTGGACATACCCGGGTTGATACCTACTGATATAAGAGGCAAATTATAATATTTTAACAGTAAGCAAAGGTTGATTAACTCAGACTTCGTTTTTGAGCTTTTCGGCTTATGTGAAATTACCAAAATGCCCTTCGGTGCATAATTTAGTTATAAATGATATATTTCACATATATACTTTACCCTACTGTTATAACTCATCAAATTGAGTATGTTTGCTGTTTACATCAGACCTGTAACTCAGTTAAACATTTAAACTCTTTTACAACCTTTAAAATGACCAAACTACCCCTACGGAGCATAGTTTGTGTTTAAATTAGTTCGGGGCATAATGAAAGACATCCTACTGATGTCACAACATATTAGAAGCATAATTAACTTAGGAAACCTGTTTAGGACCCATATGGTTACCCGTTACGCCTCGGGCGCGTTCGGTTCGGTTTATGTAACTAGTTTGCATAAATTAGCCGAAACGGGTCAAACCTTATCCGTTTTATCTCAAAATCCAGAGTGTGTTTAGTTTACCCATATTATACAAGTCTTCAAACTTATCGGGTCTAAATCACATTCTATTCCGGTCTTCGCTTAACCATGCGTTTGAACCGTAAACCTTCCTTAAAACTAACCGGTCTAAGTTACGACTTAAATAAGACCCGTTAGGAATCTAATAGGTTAATAAAACCTTCGTTCCAGATTGAGAGCCCTAGTAGAAGTACTTGTGCTTGCTGATTAAGATATACGGCTGAGTGTAAATTGCATTGCTAGCTCAGGTAAATACTTTTAACTTAGTTTCCCTTATACGGGCTTGGGATACGGTATTATAAAAATACCGCTTGGTCGGGTGTAGAAACCTTTTAATCGGAGATGATTAAATTGCATAATCCCGTTTTAATTCGTATTGCTTGATAACAAATAACATTGGGGGTTAATGACCGTGTCCTGGATATCCTTGGCTCATTTTAAAAAGTGAATGGCCACGACGTAAGCACAAGGTGTAGGCAAAACACCTCCTGTTGCATATGTATAACGTATACTCACTCGTAAGGGTATCTTCTTGTGAGATTATATTTGTGGTGTGTCGATTAATCTTGTCCGGCTTGTATTGTATAATCACCGGCCCTAAATGTTGGACAACCATGTAAATCGGATACAAGATTTTTATTAATAGAATTGTCCCAAGTATAAAAGATTAATTTTGCCACTGTGCATCTTAATCAATGTGTCAAGATATTTTGTGCCGTTTGCACTCGAATCACTTTTCAAACTCTTTTTCCAAAATGAGTCAGTTAATTGTATTTACCAGTGTAAACTGACGTATTTTCCAAAAGGTTAAGTGACAGGTACTACGCATAATTGGCTGGGAGCTCAGGGTGTCATTAGGGAATCTTGCAAGTTCTAGATGCCTAAAGTCTGTTGAACAGTTTTAGTATCTTTTATTTGATCCGCCTGTGGATCCTTTACCTTCCGTTGTAATACTTTGACATTACTTATATTCGGGAATGTAATATATTTATCTTTTGCTTCCGCTGTGCATTATTATATTGTGTTGTTTGACTATGATGTTGCCAACCACGTCACGATACTCCCCTACCGGGCCCACTGTTGACACGTGGAAATCGGGGTGTGACAGGTTGGTATCAGAGCCAACACTGAGTGAATTAAACACAAGCCTTTTGTGTTTAATCTCAGTTACACAATTGCACAATCTAATCTTCTGAGTCTAGACTTAACATAGGAATACTCTCAATTCTAATCTAGAAATCCTTACTTCCAAATTTTTTTGGATACGTCGCCAAGCGAAGAAGCTGTATTAGAAATTCTCCACAATCTGGAGCCCTGAAATACTGAGCTTCGTACCGCGGCCAGGATGAAACGAGCATCCAAGGAGAGAGCATTCAGAAATAAAATGAAGAAGAAACTCTTTTTACAGAAGATCATTTCCTTATTAGTCCTTATAAGGACATATTTATCTTTCAGTCCCTTTAAGGACACATTATTCCTTCAAAGACCCGCTTAGGGCAACTCTGTACTTTTATTTTCATATAATGGATTGATTAAACTAAGTTTTCATTCTAAACATGAAATATGAAATAAATGGAAAATAACATTCCTTAGAAGGGAATTGCCTACGGGTTATAATTAACGTCCTCTGAGACTAAAGACGGTGGTAGCCTACAGCTCCCTGTCAAGAAAAGGTAATGAACTTTGATTCACACCTAAATGCCTCGATCCCAGACGATCATGGCTTATAAATTAAACTTGTCCACGTGACTAGGCCTTTTGTGCCATTACAAATTCATAAATTGCCCTGATTCTCTGAAATCTTGGCTTATAAATTAAACTTGTCTACGCGACTAGGCCATTTGTGCTATTATTAAATTATAAATTAGGATTTATGATAAAAATCCTGAATAAAATAAATATTCCTTACTTTCCTGCCAGTATGCATTTTAAAGAGAATCTTAAAGGTGAAACCTAGCCTACGCGGCCAAGATGGAGAAACCTACTCAAGAGATTCAAATCCTTGTTAACACCTAAGAACGTGTTAGCACTCTTGACAAATGTGACTCGAGAAAATCACAACAGTCATCCTATTATTAGATTCTTCCAATTTTCTTATCTAGCCTAGTGATTTAGAAATCATGGCTTGTGTCATCCTATAAGATGATCACATTATAAACATCCAGTAGTGATGAAGTGCCTACGGGCTAAACTTGTTGTCCGATAAGACAACGACAGTGGTGGTCTATGACCTCCTGTCTAAAAGTATTGGACCAGGTCCAAGCATAATAGTCAGTAGGATCCATACGATCTCGACTAATAGCATCTGAGAAGATGATCATATTATAACCATCCCTCAGAAGGGAAATGCCCACGGGCTATATCTATTGTCCTAAAAGACAAAAGACAGTTGAGGTCTACAACTCCCTGTCAAGGTAATGAACGTGATTCAAACCTTAATGCCTCGATTCTCTGAAATCATGGCTTATAAAAATTTAGAACTGTCCTTGTGACTAGGCCTTATGCGCCACTTTAATATCCTTAATGTTTATAACTAGGATAAATTATAATGGAAAATACTAATTTAATATAACTAACAAGTTAACCAATATGGTTTATATTACCATGGTTGATAAATCGTCAAAGATGATGATTCCATATTAATCTCTGAATAAATCATTGTTAATATTTATGTAGCATTCAAGCTACATGGCTGGAATAGATGAAGTTAACAGTCACTTGAAGGAGAGCAATGATACTACCAGAATTAATGTAACTGGAGCAGAACTACAGGCAATAATAGATTATGCTGTTGCTCGAGCACTTGATCGGCAGTATGATGAGTCGAATGATACCCACTCTAAGACTCTATCTGCGGCTAGTTGTAAGCCCCCTCTTAAAACACATGAGTCAAGGGAGGACGATGTTCATGACTTGTCAAATCAAAGGAGTATTCCGTCTAGACAAGTTGTGTTTCATCAAGAGGCACCAGTTAAGACCTGTTCATATAAATATTTTGTCTCCTGCAAGCCCAGAGACTTTACAGGAGAAAAAGGGGCCATCGATTGTATGACATGGCTCGATGAAATGGACGCTGTTGTCGACATCAGCGGTTGTGCGGAGCAAGATGTTGTGAAATTTGTTTCACAATCATTCAAAAGGGAAGCTTTGGCATGGTGGAGATCATTGCTCCAAGCCACGGGAAAGGTTCTACTCTACAACTTATCTTGGGAGCAATTTGTTGCATTAGTCAAGGAAAACTATTGCCCCCAGCATGAAGTAGAAAAGATAGAGTCAGACTTCTTGACTCTGGTCATGGAGAATTTGGATTGTCAGGCATATGTGACGAGTTTTAACACTATGTCCCGCCTATTTCCTTATCTAGTCACCCCTGAACCTAAACGCATAGCGCGTTTCATTGGAGGCCTAGCACCAGAGATAAAAGGGAATGTTAAAGCATCTAGGCCAACCACATATAGGTCCGCGGTGGACTTATCCTTATCTCTCACCTTAGATGCAATCAGAATTAAGTCTGTTAAGGCTTCTGGCGAGGGAAGAAGAGAAAGAGAGGAGGAAAACTCTCATCGACATAACAAGAAGAAGAAGGGAAGCTCGGAGCGCGGGAAGGATTCCGAGTTTAGGAAGAACTCGAGTCAATCTAATAACAGACCCAAATGCAGTAACTGCAAAAAGCAACATTTTGGAAAATGTACAATAGACCCACGCGCTAAGTTATGTGGAATTTGCAAGACCAAGGGTCACAAAACCTTAGATTGCAAGGGGTTAAAGAACGCCACATGTTACAATTGTAACGAGGAAGGGCACATCAAAACCAACTGCCCAAAGCTTATAAAGAAGCCGGAAAAGGCCAGGGAAATAAGCGCATGAGTCTTCCGGGTGAACGCCAGGAGATTGTGCAGAAGGATAACAATATGGCAGGTACCTTTCCTTATCAAGCAGTTTATGCAAAAATTTACTTGATACTGACACATGTGATTCAATAATGAACGATCACTGTTGAGAACTGTTGTCTCCGTCTTAGTAGGACTTCGGTCATTTTATACGAAGTAGAAATGGGCCGATGATACTTTAGAAAAATGCTCCAACTAACCTTAGATGGATATTTTATATCTAATAGGAATCGCTCTTTTCTGATATTCCTATGACAAGCTTTCAAGCTACCTAAATTCTTTAATGTAATAAAGACAGATGTGACGTTTCGATCCTCTGTCAGAAAAGTGATGGACTAGGTCCAAAATCTTTAATGCCACTGATGGTCTTTTACGACCTAGGCTAAGTAATATTAATATATTTTAAATAACATTCATTGAGAATGTTAGTGCTATAATAGTCTGTATAGGTTATTGACACCATGGTCAGTATATATTAAGGCCATCAGAACGAAAAATAGCAGTTGTTGGATTTCAACTAAGAAATTGTTTTATTGGTATTAGGAACCAATATCGAGTATGGCAAACTCGGATAAGACAACAGTCAATCGAGCCATTGATGACCCGACGCATGCTAATGATGCTGAAATTGTAAACCTGAGAATTTCCAAAGATGTTCTTCAAACTATGATAGACGCAGCCGTTGGAAAAGCTGTGAAGAGAGCTGTGAAAAAGTTAAAGGAGACCCATGTTGTTCAGTCCAAATTTTATCTAGGACCACATTTCCTTACTCATAAGAAGGATCTCGTTCATGCCTCTGATGCAAAGGATGAACTAAAAAGGAAAAGGAAGGTAGATAACTCCCAGAGTTCTAAGAAAAAGAACAAACAAAAGTCCGACCAGAAACCAGTATGTGAGACCTGCAAGAAGCGCCATTATGGGAAATGCAGGTTCGAACCAAATTCCAAATCACAGCCCAGGGCTTGTGGGATCTGCAAGGCTGAAGGACATAAAACGTTGGACTGTAAGGACATGATGAGTGCAGTCTGCTTCGGCTGTAATGAGAAGGGCCACATCAAGACTACGTGCCCTAAATTCGTCAAAGGAAATGTGGCTGAGGAAGTAAAGCCTAAAATTGAAAGAGCCTAAAATGCCCAAGCTAGTCCATAAATAATGTCATCAGGTACATTCCTTGGCATTTTTCCAGTAATTTAAATGCTAAGAGTTTTATTTTGGTTCGGATACCAGTAAATCCTTCATAAACTATAAGTTTAACAAGTAAAAAAAAAATGGTGGAAATGGCCGTCCCCGGATTCGAACCCGGGTCTAGACCGCACCCTTTCGCGCGCCTAGCCAACTGAGCTAGGTGCCTAGTTTGTGAAACTTCCATTATAAATTAATTATAAGCACTTGTACAATAAACTTCCTTATCATTGATCAATACTAATTTCTGCTAAGTATCCTGTTTTTAATACAGGCAATAATAAATCTTCATGAACCATAAACTTAGCAAAATTTTTATAATTATCCACAAGGTATAACTACCAAGGAAACCTTAGTAACCGATTCTTCTCGTATCGGCAAGAAATCCTTCCGAAGATCTAAGAGCACTCTTTCTTTGCATAGAGTACGACAACATATGTTATTTTAATTATTTTTCTTTTCTCATTGTTTTCTATCGCCTGCGAATGCCAAACTATGTTTGATAAAAGTGTCATATGAGGATTGACGTATCCTAGTGTGTCCCATATATTATTTCCATGTCTGATCAGCATGGAGGTTTAATACATGGAACCCCTAAGATATCCCAACGATCATATTGTACTAAAGTCGACTAGTAGTATTCAAGGAAGATATCCAAAAATGGAATTTTTTTTTCTCCAAGTAAATGTTCCCGATTAATGAATTCGAGGACTTATAACATAAATGTGTCACTCAATTGGCACGGACAATGATGGATGAACTGGAGCCTGAGATATGGAAAAATCTCTGTAGCCTCCTTGTATCTTAATTATCTTCTCCTAAGTTTACCCTGTTTACCTCCCTAGAGGCAAGTAGAGTTAAGATTAACATCCCGCTTTGGGTTAGAGTGTTGTGAAAACTCCATATTGATTATGGAATAAACGAGACCTTGAGTAAGTAGGTGTTAAGACATAGGTTCATATAGCCTAACTCGATACTCCGAGAGTTTGATATTGTTAGATAAGAAAGACGATTCATTTTGCTTATGCATGCATGCCGCAACCCTAAATAGGCAACGATTAAGAATTTGCCATCAGCTACCCAGGATCGTCGAATTGTTCGACTAACGACAAGGATTAGCTATTCCTTAATATTAGTTAAGTAATGGTTGGAATAACCACCTTAAGATGAGCTTTTCTTTAATAATTGATATGTAAGTATTAAGGCTACTCCTTTGGAGACCTTGTATAGATGAAATGTTAAACGTCCATTGATAGGACAATAGTTGGGTAAGCCCAAACATTAAGATCTGAATGTTGCATTATAGACGATCAATAAGATCACGCAAATTCATAATCATCAGTAAGATGCCAGTATACGGCAGAAAATTAAGGATTATGAAAATAGCAAACCTCCTAAATTCTTGTTAAGAAATAAGGTTCAACAATAGGTATCACCCTGGAAAAGAGTGATGCGAATTGGTAAGAAAGGCAAGCTAAGCCCGAGATACATAGGACCTTTCGAGGTTATCGAACGTGTCGGTTCAGTTGCCTATAAGCTAAACTTACCTGAAGAGCTCAGTGGAATTCACAATGTGTTCCACATCTGCAATCTGAAGAAGTGTTTCGCTGATGAATCACTGGTTATACCACATACGGATGTGCATAAAGATGAGAGCTTAAAATTTGAGGAAGAACCTTTGACGATTGAAGATCAATAGGTAAAGAAGCTTCGTAAGAAGCATGTACCTATTGTAAAGGTCAAATGGGATGCCCATAGAGGTCCCGAATTCACGTGGGAGGTTGAATCCACGATGAAAGAAAAGTACCCTTACTTATTTCAGTAAATCTCGGGTCGAGATTTATTTTAAGGGGGTGAGGATGTAACACCTCGAAAATTCACGTCCTATAATGTGTTGACACGTGTCATAAAGTCTGAACGTGTGAAGGAAATGTTATAGAAGGACTAAAGTTGACAAACATGGAAAGTATGAGAGATTACGTATTCTAAGTGTCAACCGTGAATAAATATAATGTACATTAACCCTACACGATGCTCATACCTTCAAACGAATAAATCATGGATCATACGAAGCTAAAGGTGAGAGATTACAAACTACAGGGGTTAAATGTGTCAACATGTTTAAAGATATACCTCTGAGTGACCTTTTACAAACCCGAAGCTTTGTAAATGTTAATTATGCTCACTAGAATGCACGGTTCAAATTTCGTAAAGTTTCGTTAACGTATGAGAAAGTTATGATCAAATTCGTGTGCGAGGGGTTAAAGCGTCAACGTTGAAAATTAGGCCTTTTCGGATAACAATAAAGTTACCCGGGGACTTAACAAAGTGGGTATATATCTTGAGGCCCTTATAGATCAATATTGAGGGTCCATATCGCAATAAACAAGTGTCTGTACAAAGTTTGAAGAGACAGGGACTGAAACTGCAATTTAACAAAAATATGTTGGAAGACCCTAAGGGCTCGCGTAGCGCGAGCACCTGATACACATGCAGTGGCGCTACGCCACTGCCACATCTGGAACAGAATTGTTATTCTTTGATCCTTTGTCTGCACATTGAACTTGGATGCAACTTTGATCGATCTTACTCCTTCATTTGGCCCCTAAAAACACCCTAGAACATGTAGGACACATGTGGGATTGTTGTGGTGTGTCCTAGACTTGTTTGTCAATCATCTATGGTGAGTAACTTTACTATAAATAGGCCTTCAATGTCTCAAACAATTCCACACATCTTCATCTGGCCATTTAGAGCTTTTGTGGAACTTCCAAGCAGCCCCCAAGCCTTCCTAAGCATCCATTAAGCACTAGTAAGTATGCCTAACCTTCTCTAATTATGTTTAGCTTAGTATTTAGCTTAAAAGTCAAAATATCGTAGTTAACGTTTGACTTTGAGATTAGTTATAAACGGCTCAGTCATATCTCAAATTGAAAGTTGTGATGAGTTGGTAATTATGTGGGTAATAAACCCTCAAAAGGGTTCCCCCTGATTTCCACTCTAACTAGGTCGTTTGTCGAGTCAAAGATGATTAGAAAAAGTCAACAGAAAAGTAATCTTTCGTTTAACGCATAATTAACAAGGTAAAAGGCGTGTAACCTATTTTATCATTCATATAACTTGATAATAAGCATAAGAACTTGTCTAAGCTTGTTTGATTCGACAACTTTCCATTGTGAACCGATTCGGAACCGAAAGTCGCAAAGCTTTGACTTTTGCTTTGACTTCAGTTCTGACCCGCTTTAGTATGATTTGGAAATGCCTTAGGGTTTCCCTAGGACCAGACTACATGTTAGCATAACCCTCTGTGGTTGGTTCATTGATTGACCCATTCGTTTACGCGTTTCCGTTAATTGCTCATATGTTGACCATTATGCCCTTATTACCTTAGAACGTGATTTATGAAAATGTAAAAGTGTAGAAACCTTAATTACTGATATATAAACTTGTATGCAAAGTTTGACATCAGTTTGACTTGTAGATTAAGAATTATGCTCAGTATCGCAAAACTAATGCTTTATGTTAATAAAACGGCGTAATTAGCGTATAGCCTAGTTAAGCCGACTTTTTGGTATCAAACTTAATACCCACTGATGTAATATATTATTTTGGGATTTTTAAATATTTTTATTTAATTTTAGGCTGAGCATAACTCATAGTCGTAGGCTTAATTCGGTAATTGTCGGTTTTGCCCTTACGGGCCATAAAATGAGTTTTACATATCTAAACGACCTCAAACCTTTTGCCACTGAATGGTTATGATAAATAAATTATTTTAAGCCTTCTGGAAATATAAAAATATCAGATTTAAGTATAGAACCCGGTAATGGCCTTTAATCGCCTTATTTAGCGTTTTTAGCGCATAGTACGTTTTAAAATCATATTGGACATACCCGGGTTGATACCTACTGATATAAGAGGCAAATTATAATATTTTAACAGTAAGCAAAGGTTGATTAACTCAGACTTCGTTTTTGAGCTTTTCGGCTTATGTGAAATTACCAAAATGCCCTTCGGTGCATAATTTAGTTATAAATGATATATTTCACATATATACTTTACCCTACTGTTATAACTCATCAAATTGAGTATGTTTGCTGTTTACATCAGACCTGTAACTCAGTTAAACATTTAAACTCTTTTACAACCTTTAAAATGACCAAACTACCCCTACGGAGCATAGTTTGTGTTTAAATTAGTTCGGGGCATAATGAAAGACATCCTACTGATGTCACAACATATTAGAAGCATAATTAACTTAGGAAACCTGTTTAGGACCCATATGGTTACCCGTTACGCCTCGGGCGCGTTCGGTTCGGTTTATGTAACTAGTTTGCATAAATTAGCCGAAACGGGTCAAACCTTATCCGTTTTATCTCAAAATCCAGAGTGTGTTTAGTTTACCCATATTATACAAGTCTTCAAACTTGTCGGGTCTAAATCACATTCTATTCCGGTCTTCGCTTAACCATGCGTTTGAACCGTAAACCTTCCTTAAAACTAACCGGTCTAAGTTACGACTTAAATAAGACCCGTTAGGAATCTAATAGGTTAATAAAACCTTCGTTCCAGATTGAGAGCCCTAGTAGAAGTACTTGTGCTTGCTGATTAAGATATACGGCTGAGTGTAAATTGCATTGCTAGCTCAGGTAAATACTTTTAACTTATTTTCCCTTATACGGGCTTGGGATACGGTATTATAAAAATACCGCTTGGTCGGGTGTAGAAACCTTTTAATCGGAGATGATTAAATTGCATAATCCCGTTTTAATTCGTATTGCTTGATAACAAATAACATTGGGGGTTAATGACCGTGTCCTGGATATCCTTGGCTCATTTTAAAAAGTGAATGGCCACGACGTAAGCACAAGGTGTAGGCAAAACACCTCCTGTTGCATATGTATAACGTATACTCACTCGTAAGGGTATCTTCTTGTGAGATTATATTTGTGGTGTGTCGATTAATCTTGTCCGGCTTGTATTGTATAATCACCGGCCCTAAATGTTGGACAACCATGTAAATCGGATACAAGATTTTTATGAATAGAATTGTCCCAAGTATAAAAGATTAATTTTGCCACTGTGCATCTTAATCAATGTGTCAAGATATTTTGTGCCGTTTGCACTCGAATCACTTTTCAAACTCTTTTTCCAAAATGAGTCAGTTAATTGTATTTACCAGTGTAAACTGACGTATTTTCCAAAAGGTTAAGTGACAGGTACTACGCATAATTGGCTGGGAGCTCAGGGTGTTATTAGGGAATCTTGCAAGTTCTAGATGCCTAAAGTCTGTTGAACAGTTTTAGTATCTTTTATTTGATCCGCCTGTGGATCCTTTACCTTCCGTTGTAATACTTTGACATTACTTATATTCGGGAATGTAATATATTTATCTTTTGCTTCCGCTGTGCATTATTATATTGTGTTGTTTGACTATGATGTTGCCAACCACGTCACGATACTCCCCTACCGGGCCCACTGTTGACACGTGGAAATCGGGGTGTGACAATCAGGTTCATGGCTCATTTACATGTTGAAATAACTCGTACAACTTCGTTAATCGATATTAGAAAACCTTGTTTTGTAAAATATTTGTATTGTAAAATGAATAACCAAGTCAAAACAGATAGGTTATAGTTTATAAAACTTCGATGCCATGAATCTTAACCCAAAACATTTGTTTATGTAAACCAAATCGTAAACCGTTCTCGTAAAATAACTCGTATGGTTTATATCGTTTATTAAACATCGTTGCGTGTCCTTGTTTCAAAATCATTCGTCCAAGTGAACTAAATAACGCCACAGAATATAATATGATAAAAGGATTTATATATAAGAAGTACCAGCGGCGTATCTACCATGCTTTTATCACGTTACACCCGTCCCGTTATCTAAACACTAACCAAAAACCAATCGTTCGTTCAATTTGTTTAACTCGTTTAAATCGTTCAATCGTTCAATATCATTCAATCGTTCAAAATTGTTCAATCGTTCAAACTCATTCAATCGTTAAATCGTTCTCGTTTTAATTGTGAAAACTAACTTTTGGTCGTCTTGTTTATAACATTCAAACCTTCGCAACTCGTCCATCGTTCAACTCGTATTAACAAAGCACCAAAGGGTAAGTTAACAATCAACAGGTTCAGTCGTTACCCACATAACCCCCATACATAACCATGGGTTCAGTCCGATAACGGGATTTGTCAGATCCTATGGTACCATAACCTAATACTGGTCGGCTTGGCCAAAGCTAATGAATGTCATTCGTTATGTAAATACGTCCAACAAGTTTGTTCACATTATCAAAATCATTATTGTTTAATATAAACCATAGTATTCGTTTTTGAAATCATCGTTTGAAAGAATCAAAATCGTTTAACACATACGAATCACCCCAAAACAATTGAAAACAGTAAAATAGGGGAACTATGTACTCACATTGAAGTGCAAAGTATCCTCGATCTAATGAACTTAACGAAGCTCAGGCAAACCAAGGAAATCAAGTAGCACCTAGTAATTGGATCGCCTAGTTAATAAATCGACACCTAAATCAGAAGATCGAGTAGAATGAGGTCTTGTAAATCAAATGAGTATTGGAACTCATGTGATATGGTTTAACAAAGCCTACATTCTAAATCGGAACCTATCCTAAGTGCTTACGACCCGTTACGACCCATTAAGGTAGCTTACGCTACTTTAACGCATCGTTCGCGCAAAAGCGCGTTCAAGGTGCCTAACTAGTCCTATGACAAGTATTATATGCCCTAACATGTTTAAATATGTTGCATAATCAGTTTAAGTGACAAAAATTAAGTTACATATGCTTAAAATCCAATTATGCATGAAAAGGGCATTTTGGTCATTTTCCTAAGGCATATAAACTACCTATCATACAACTAATTAAACTAAGTGACCATAAGGTATAACCTCGGAAGGTTATTCCCTATACAACTATGGTCACAAAATATGCTTGGTCGGATCCTAACGATCGACCAAACGGGTCGGGTTCGAAAGTCTAAGCGGTTGTCAAGACCGCTTGACTTACGACCCTAAACAAGCACTAGACTAAAAGTGATGAGTTAAACATGTTTAACTAAGTTAGAAAACAAGTTTGATATCAAAACAAAGTGTTTTGATAACCAAAAATAGCTTCGTTGCAAAATACGCATAAACACGTATTTTGACCGAAACATTGACTCGTCACTTCGACTAATCAACGTGGTAATCAGTGTTGGTGCATATGTCTGTTGACTTCGTCTTATATCGAGTCTCAGTTTCGTTGCAGATCTGAACTAGAATGATGTCATCATTCTTGATGATGACATCATCCGTATGACATCATAATATGACATCATCATAGTAAACATCACATGAAACACGAAACAGTGCATGAAATAGGATTTTTATATTGTTTATAATATTTTCGCTTGAATGGTAAACTGGTAAGTTCGCTTGAACTGTCAAGTATGTATTTCAAGAGAAATGTGTATGCCTATAAATAGGCTGTTTTAGTTTCTTATTTGTAACATTCCCATCAGTTGTGTACCGAACTGCTGCCAGATTTTCAAGTGATATATGAATGAGAAACAAGTGTTAAAGTGATATTCTTCTGTTTTCTACTCAATTCTCTCTGATTCAACACTCTTTGTTTGTTTCCGCCACTCAAACAGTGGTGTATTGACTTTGATTGACTCACTAGATCGTCAAATAGATCCTACAATTGGTATCAGAGCCAGTTATGAGCCAATACACTTGAATCAGTAGCTTTTTCTACTCAAAATTTGATTTCTGGACATTTGAACGGACAAAATGGACTGAGTTTTTGACAGTGTGTGTAAAAGTGTGTTTTAACAAACCCTTGAGAGTATCAGATCAAAATTCGAAGTAAAAGTGGTAAAAATGGACTAAAAACTGGGTTTCGATTGAACGAGACTTCTGTTTTCGCTTGAAAATTTGTGGTAGTTTGAAGCGAATAGTAGATTCCGCTTGAAAATTGTGGCATTTTGAAGCGAAAGAGGTCATTTCGCTTGAAAAATCTGTTTCCGCTTGAAAATACTTTTGTTTCCGCTTGAATTGTGAAACGGTGAATTTGAAAATTGTGAAACATTTTACGAGATTGTCAGTAATTGGGAAAAGGGATCATGTAATTTGTGTCAGGTTGCATTGGTTTGATCGGTCATGTAGTCAACTTTATCAGAAATATTAATTGAATCATCAATGCATGTGATATTATCATTTAGTTTGAAAAGTTCCAGGTCTCGTAAATTGGAGTGATAAGGGTTACATGTGATAAGTTGTCGGTCATTAAACTAGCTGTAATCACGTGAATTCGTGAATCCATTTATTGCATCAAGTCCATCGGCCCAATCAAATTTAGCGGCCCATGTGACTTAAGTAATTTCGGTCCAATCAGATTTTGTTTACTTGAAGTTGTCAGTAAAGTGAGTCTTTGGTTTAATTGAGTTTTGAGATATCAATTTAGATAAGGTGTCATTTGTACATGTGATCTGAATTGTGAGCATTTAATAAATGTTTGTCGTGTAGTATTATTAATCAAGTGGTGGTCCTATTAATTGAAAGTTGACTTTGTTTGATCTACTCAATTGGGTCACAATCCGATTCAAGGCATTTTATTTGTTCCAGTTTAAAGTGCAACAAATCGAACGACAATCCAAACGAGTTGCCACCTGATCCTAATCAATTCTATTTGTTTGTGTTTCAGGTGATTTGTCAAGCATCGGATAACCGGCCGAGCGAATCTCCAACTGTCACACCCCGACATTTCCACGTGTCACCAGTGGGCCCGGTGGGGAGTATCGTGACGTGGTTGGCAACATAATAGTCAAACAACACAATATTTAATATGCACAGCGGAAGCAAATTGTAAGATATAATTCAACCGAATATAATGTTGTAATATCAAGTATCACAATAGTCGATTGTTTATCCACATACGGATCGAAAATAAAATAGAAACAATAGTTCAACCGACTTTAGGCATCTTAAGCTTGCGAGACTTCTATTGATGCTAAGGAGAAATCCCAGCCAATTACGCTTAGTACCTGCATTTAATCTTTTTGGGAAAATACGTCAGTTTACACTGTAAATACAATCAACTGACTGATGTGCTGAAAATGGGTTAATTAAATTAACTAAATTTACCCTAATTCTAGACTCTCTAAGCTTTAAATTTATAAAACTAAGACTCTCTAAACCCTAAACCACACAATCGGCAAGTGTACCGATCAATGTAGTATAGCCTAAGGAAGTCCGAGTATCGAACCCAAGAGACTCTACTGAATACGCTAATGACTCTATCTAGACTCAAACTGACACGACTTAACTAAATGTTTGTTGATTGGGGGGTTTTCTAAAAATCCTAAGAATACAAATAACGAAACTAGATTAGCTAAAAGACTAACACGAACTTGGACGAAGACTCTAACCAGTGGGGAATGAAGACTACCTAGGCTAGACGCAAGCTAAACTCAGAATGGATCTCTATTCGATGATTTTGTGGTGTGGAACCGGGATCTTAAAATGCTAAACCTATTGAGACACCACTAAGCCCCTCAAACACTCTCAAGGCGATTCTTGTGGCACTACCTAGGCTGTTACGTTTACCGGTTTTCTAGATTTCTTTTCCGTCCTCTAGTTTCTTGAAAGTGCCTATATAAGACGCTCTACTTTGCCGCGCGAACGTCTAAAGCGACTACGGGTTCTAATCTTAGCTTAATAGACTATGGAATGTTAAGGACTTATAACCAAACCTAGACCTATTAATACCCTCGAGCCTTTCCGCGACGAGTTTAGCAGCACACTTGATTTTATTAAATTACCGAATATTACTTCTAAGGTTACTTACGCGTTTTCACCCTAAAGGATTAATGATCTATTATGTGATGAAGACCGTCACCTAAATCAAGAACCCTAGCTCGACCCTATTCCGTGATAAAGACCGTCACCAAGAATCGAACGAAGCAATAAACAATAATAAAATAATCACAAGCACACATACGCACCAAGTTAAATTCCCGAAGCTTTTACAGTACAAGAAAAATCCACAACCACGCCAAAAATCGAATAAAGAACCAAACTTTATTTAACTATTGTCATAACCTAGGTAGTTTATAAAATTTAGCCAAGAATCATAACCACTAAAAAGGAACAAGTTTTGAATAACAAATAAGTCATGTTCATAATTTTAATAACACAAAGTGAATTAAAACCAAAACTAACTCGTTGCGAAATCGTGACTTGAATCTTGATCGCGGCTTTAAACCCTTGAACCAATCTTTTTTTCCTTCTCCTTGATCGCACCTTCTGTTGTTCGTCTCTGATGTTGCTGCCAATTAATTGCGTCCGTCAGATGTTGTGCGGCTCCCCATATATCTATTGCTGCTGCCGTCTGATGATATGATGTTCGTAATTCCCCAAGATATTCCCGAAGTCGGTTCTCCGTGTATATTGTGTTTAGGGAATAGATGTTGGCCCATTATGTGCTCACGATACATGTCCAGCCCAAATAATGTATTTGATAGTGCCTGATATATGATGTCTTCCAACTCCAAGTCCTCCACAATAATAAAATATAATATGGTTGCCCCTCAAGTTGCGTCCAAGAATCCCCTCCAATAGAAAATAGCGCCAATTTTACTCCGGTCACTGGCATTCTACTCTGGCCAACTCGCAGGTCATTTCCATATTACTCGTTTTCGCTCCATTTACACCAGGACCTGCCAAAACACAAAATAGTGTAGTATAATACTAAAACTAAATAAAAACAAATAAAAGCTATACAAAAATTATACAATTTACACGGGATAAATTTGTGTATTTTACCCTACATCAAATATCCCCACACTTAACATTTTTTCGTCCTCGAAAAAGAATTATGCAAACGGAATCATAGTCGGAATAGTCATTCGGGACAAAAGCTTAATTTATTTTATTAAAACCGAAACTCGTGTTAGCCGCGATTGCAAGTATATTGATCCACTTAAACCCAACCCGGTTCTGAGCCCTTATCATGCAAGTTTAGGTTCAAGTGCGGTCAATCTACCTAGGGTCTCACACTAAGAATTGCAAGTCCACCTAATCCCCCCTCAAGCTTATAGGACAAATGGAACAACCACTGGGTTATTTCCTAACCGTTTTATACCAAGATAAAGAGAGTTTAAAATCAAATCTATTTTCCCATTTTTTTTTTCTTTTTTCTTGCTTGCTTTTTTTCTCTTTTTTTTTTCATTCGTGAGACTAGACGATGCTTTCCCTAACCCAGCGGTATTCCGACTGTAGAGTCGCTATCCCCAATCACAGATTACATAGGTTTCGGTACTTTTATTCGGCAAGTCGATTTCACACATCCCAGAGGTAAACCGGCTGTAAAGTCGCTATCCCCAACTCGGAATACATAGACCTGTGCTACTTTCATTTAGTTTCTAGCTCACTTTTTTTATTCTATTTTTTTTTTCTTTTTCAGCGAGATAATGATAAAAAACTCTAACTATCTTAGCTTATAACGGCATCCCTTATACTATTTTTGGCGGTTTCAATTTCCTCACTCTCCCTAGATGAGAACCCACTAGTAGACCGACAATTAGGTATATTTTAAATCAAAGGAACCCAGAACCAAGCCAAGCCTACCCGCGCATCCCAAACTAGACACAAGCTCAATTATTTTATCTCATATTATCATTATTTGAACCCGAACAAAAACCCAACTTTCTCTATCATTTTCCGTTTTTATTTTTGCAAACTTCTTATTTCAAAAGACATTTTCTGATTTTTTAATTTTTTTTGGATTTTTCAATTTTTCAATTTTTTTTTGTATTTTTCAATTATGACTCAAGACTCACTAAACTAACACTAAACGATAGTTTCCCATCCCCACACTTAAACTCTACATTGCCCTCAATGTAGGATGGAAACCGACTCAAAAACTAAAAAAAATAAATAAGAAATAAAAGACACAAGGCAAATCGGAAAGGACTTAGCTGGTTATATAACGCGTATGCTCCAAATCTCTCGTCCAATCCAGCTCGATCGTATAGCATTTCGGTCGCGATCGGCTTTGACTCTGACTGGTACACTTGGTAAATGCCTGGAATTTGATAAGCAGCTCCAAAATCACCCGAATGGAGATTGAGTACGGGTGGTACATATTCAAACCTGCATAAACAAAAACAAGCAAAAAACAAAGCAGTACCGACTCTAAACAAAAACTGACTCAAAATACAAGCAAACACAAAAACACGAAAATACCTAAAACTACGATAAAGACTCAAAATCTACAAACTCTACAAGTGGGCTATCAACTTTTCTAACACTCACGGAGGATCATGTAAACGCGGCTCACCTGTGTACCAAATCTCACGGGCTATAGCACCATCATACCTATGATTACCCGAATATCTCCAAGCCTCCTCATACCTCTCACAACCTCTCAACTCATCATCGGGCGGTTTGAACTTATACGTTTCAAACCTAAATCTATCCCCACACTGAGCTTCACTCAGTGCTTCTAGCTTCGATTCTAAACATTGTACTATTTTTTCAAGATCCTCTACTCTCCCATCGGGTGGATCCCCACACTTAGGTTCTAACATTGGCTCTAACCTAGGATCGCTCACCCTCTCTGTCTCTATTCTCTCACATCCTTTACTCTCCCTCACCGATGCCACTGCCTCTATTCGAACCGGTAGTGAACCAACCTCTCTTAACTTTAGACCCGACCTAGTAGATATAGCTTTAACGTGATGATTGGTTGTGTTAGGTTGGGTGTTACCCGAGAACTGGCCGGAAGACCTTTCTTGCAATTGACTATTTATGTCACTGACTTGCCTTTGAAGGTCCAAAAAGTTGGAGTGGTTATTTTTTAACAATATGGAATGATCCTCTAAGGTTCTTTGAGTGGCCTCTAAGGCCCTTTGGGTTGCTTCTAAGGTCCTTTCGGTCGCTTGATTCTTAACTAGTATTTGGGATAACATAGCTTTAATCTCATCTAGACCACTACCCAAATCTTGGTTGTTTGAACCTTGACTGTTTGACCCCCCACTATTTAACTGACCTACTAAACCTGAACTACTAAACTGACCCTGCTGATTCGAACCCCCACTAGAATAATAATCCTGTCCCTTGTTTTGATTCGAACATGATTGGAAACCGGGGGGATTACCGGAAGAGCAGAAGGTGTTAGTGTTACTACGCCAATTGGACCCTAAATTTGAATTGTTGAAAGGGTTCGTTGGACCTCTATTGGTTATGAACTCTACCTGCTCAACAGTGAGTGTGGGACAATCTATAGTATCGTGACTCCCTTTACACACCTCACACCTATCGAACCTCCTCTCTAAATTGTTCATCCTACTAGTAAGCTTTCTCTCAAGGTTTTCCATTGCCGCGACCATCGATGTATCCAAGCTAACTTGGTGTACTCCTCGACCGGCCGAGGGAGTACTAGTCACAGGAATGGAAGTCCCGCCGATGGCGCAATGATCGATGTCGGAATTGGCGAAACTCTCAAAAAGGTCATTGCATTCGGCCACTGTTTTCTTACCTAGGAGGTGGCCTCCTGCTGAAGTGTCAAAACGGACTCGAATCTCTGGAGTGAGACCGTTGTAGAATTTCTCTACAAGTGCCCAATCAAATAACCCATGTTGAGTGCAACGAGAGAGTAGGGTTTGGAATCTTTCCCAGGCTAAGTGGTAGGGCTCGTCAGGCTCCATCCGGAACGAATGGATCTGATCACGAAGACGAGATGCTTTGGCGGGTGGGAAGTATTTGGCAAGGAAGGCATCTCGAAGGGTGGCCCATGTGGTAAACGCACCCGCGGGTTGTGAATCAAGCCAGGTGGCTGCGCGGCCTGCGAGTGAGAATGGGAAGACCTGGAGGAAACGAGCGTCAAGGTTCACCCCCTCGATGGAGAAGGTGCTGCAAAGGCGAGTGATGCGATTGATGTAAGCGGGTGCATCCTCGTCGTCACGACCATGGAACTGGCATGAATTGGTGATAACGGCAAAGATGTAGGACGGGATTTTCCAAGACTTGTCATTATTGATGGCGGGAAGGGTAATGGGTGAGTTCACACCGGTGAAACCAGCGGTGGATTTCTGATGAACCGTTTGACGACCTGCCATATGGACAATGGGATGTGGACTAGCAAGACGGGAGGGTGGTGGTTGTAGTAACTGACTCAACAAAAAAAAAATAAAGACACTAAAATACTTAGACTCCTACGACTCAAACAAAAGAAAACAACTAGCACGTATGATGTCAAGTAAGTCCAAACAAAGTAATTAACGCAATCGCCAAAGAGTCCCCGGCAACGGCGCCAAAAACTTGATGTGCTGAAAATGGGTTAATTAAATTAACTAAATTTACCCTAATTCTAGACTCTCTAAGCTTTAAATTTATAAAACTAAGACTCTCTAAACCCTAAACCACACAATCGGCAAGTGTACCGATCAATGTAGTATAGCCTAAGGAAGTCCGAGTATCGAACCCAAGAGACTCTACTGAATACGCTAATGACTCTATCTAGACTCAAACTGACACGACTTAACTAAATGTTTGTTGATTGGGGGGGTTTTCTAAAAATCCTAAGAATACAAATAACGAAACTAGATTAGCTAAAAGACTAACACGAACTTGGACGAAGACTCTAACCAGTGGGGAATGAAGACTACCTAGGCTAGACGCAAGCTAAACTCAGAATGGATCTCTATTCGATGATTTTGTGGTGTGGAACCGGGATCTTAAAATGCTAAACCTATTGAGACACCACTAAGCCCCTCAAACACTCTCAAGGCGATTCTTGTGGCACTACCTAGGCTGTTACGTTTACCGGTTTTCTAGATTTCTTTTCCGTCCTCTAGTTTCTTGAAAGTGCCTATATAAGACGCTCTACTTTGCCGCGCGAACGTCTAAAGCGACTACGGGTTCTAATCTTAGCTTAATAGACTATGGAATGTTAAGGACTTATAACCAAACCTAGACCTATTAATACCCTCGAGCCTTTCCGCGACGAGTTTAGCAGCACACTTGATTTTATTAAATTACTGAATATTACTTCTAAGGTTACTTACGCGTTTTCACCCTAAAGGATTAATGATCTATTATGTGATGAAGACCGTCACCTAAATCAAGAACCCTAGCTCGACCCTATTCCGTGATAAAGACCGTCACCAAGAATCGAACGAAGCAATAAACAATAATAAAATAATCACAAGCACACATACGCACCAAGTTAAATTCCCGAAGCTTTTACAGTACAAGAAAAATCCACAACCACGCCAAAAATCGAATAAAGAACCAAACTTTATTTAACTATTGTCATAACCTAGGTAGTTTATAAAATTTAGCCAAGAATCATAACCACTAAAAAGGAACAAGTTTTGAATAACAAATAAGTCATGTTCATAATTTTAATAACACAAAGTGAATTAAAACCAAAACTAACTCGTTGCGAAATCGTGACTTGAATCTTGATCGCGGCTTTAAACCCTTGAACCAATCTTTTTTTCCTTCTCCTTGATCGCACCTTCTGTTGTTCGTCTCTGATGTTGCTGCCAATTAATTGCGTCCGTCAGATGTTGTGCGGCTCCCCATATATCTATTGCTGCTGCCGTCTGATGATATGATGTTCGTAATTCCCCAAGATATTCCCGAAGTCGGTTCTCCGTGTATATTGTGTTTAGGGAATAGATGTTGGCCCATTATGTGCTCACGATACATGTCCAGCCCAAATAATGTATTTGATAGTGCCTGATATATGATGTCTTCCAACTCCAAGTCCTCCACAATAATAAAATATAATATGGTTGCCCCTCAAGTTGCGTCCAAGAATCCCCTCCAATAGAAAATAGCGCCAATTTTACTCCGGTCACTGGCATTCTACTCTGGCCAACTCGCAGGTCATTTCCATATTACTCGTTTTCGCTCCATTTACACCAGGACCTGCCAAAACACAAAATAGTGTAGTATAATACTAAAACTAAATAAAAACAAATAAAAGCTATACAAAAATTATACAATTTACACGGGATAAATTTGTGTATTTTACCCTCCATCACTGACTCATTTTAAAAATGATTAAAAATGATTAAAAATTGATTTGATCACATTTGAAACATGTTCTTTTGGAAACATCTTTGACCTGTGGTTGTTGCCTTTTCTTTTGAGTATAGAACTCTTCATTAGACTGTTGTCTAAATTGGAGTTTTTCCTCTTCTTCTAAACTTGTTCCTTGAACAAAGTTCATTTTTGCTTGATAATTTTGCATTTCATTTTTATTCCATCTTTGTTTCTTCTTATAACCCAACCCAGCCTTCATGTTTTTCTTCTTGTAACCAGGTTTGAAATTTCAGATTTTTCAATCTCAACAATTTTGAAAACTTTGTCAATCTTTTCTGAAATCACATTCTGAATTGGGAATACAATATCTAAGAATAATTTGTCTAATCCAATCATGGTATAAACCAATCCTTTTGAATCATCATCCATATTTTTCTCAGATTTTGAATTTTTCAGATATCCATCATGAAAATTACCTTCATTTTCATCCTGTGATTCAGATTTAACTTTTTCAACCGACTCTTCTTTCAACACACTTTCAACGACCTTACCTACCACCTCTGAATCACTAGAATCATCAGATTTGGAATAGGTTACGTCAATGTTATCTGGCAATTGATCTACCATGTTGAAAGCTTTTTCGACCTTTTCATCATCATAAAATGCAAACTTTTTCGGTGGTGGAACTTGATGAAACTCTGAGCCAATACCTTTCTTATTTTGCTCAGAATCTTTTCCATCCGGTTTTATGTTGAAAATTCTTTCAAGCACATATGACGACGTGTGATAACTTTTTAACTTATTATTATCCTGTTCTAAATCAGCAATCTGACGTTTTAGCTTAGCAACATCCTCAATATAAGAATTTACAACTTGTTGCTTTATTTCATAGTTTCGCTTATACGTATTAGTTGTTTCAGAACAGTAATCCAATCTTGATTTAACAAATTTCATTTCACTTTTCACCTTTTCATAAGACTCTTTTGTAATGTGATAAGCCAATTTTATTGAATCATATTCTTTTTTCATTTCTTGAAAATCATTTTCTTTTTGAGAACATTCTTCTGTCACTTTCAAAACATTTTCTTTCAAAATTTCATTTTCTTTTTCTAACTTTTTACATTTTTCCCAAAGTTTTTCGTCATTTTCTTTCAAAACCTTTTCATTTTCAAACATTTCTTTGTATTTATTTTTAAAAACATTTTCAATTTTTGTGAACTCAAGATCTCTTGTTCTGAACCTTTCGCCTTTTTCTGTACAAGCATTGCATGTTTCCATGCATTTTTTGCACTGTTCAACGATTTTGATTTGAGTTTCAGAATCAAAATTTACCTCAGTGATTGGCACCTTGGTGTTCTCTGCTACATCTGTCTGATCAGCATCTTTCTGCTTCAGCTCAGTTTCACTCTTCTTCTCATCATCAGTACCAACATCACCAACAGCCTTCGAAATCTCATCCTTCACTTCAATTGAACTTTCAACTTTCTTCTCAGTTTCTTCAACTTGCTGTTCTTCGGTAACAGCTTCTTTCACAACTTTTTCTTCTACCTTCTCATTCTCTATTTTCACATCTTCAGGTACTTTCTTCAACTCTTCAACCATACACTCAACATTATTCTTCATTCTCTCTTCATCCCTTTTCCTCAAACTCGATGTCATGACATATCTTATGTCTTTTTCATGCCTTTTCGCATATGTGTTATCTTTTGATACATTTGTATAATATTCGACAGATCGAGGAATTATAAGAAGAACATCATAAAAAATTATGTCCTTCTTGGGAACGACCGGTTCACCTTGTCTGTTAACATAGCACTCTCTCTTTTTCTCCCATCTTTTATTGCTCACTGCACTTTCATACTCTTCTTGCATTTCATCCATTCTATTCCAAACAATGTTTCTTTCTCTGTATGTTTTCTCACTCAGAATCTCTTCTCTAGTTTTCTCTTTAACCTCAGCAACAAAAACATAATGGTTACTCTTTGATGAACTTCTGCCATGAGCTATAACTCGATTATCAACACGATCTTCTTCTGGTAGAATTTGACTCCAATCATATCCTTCGTCATCATGAATAACTGCACAAGCTCTTGATTTTTCTCTGGGATTATTTTCAATCGTCTTTGGCTCTTCTTTTCTACGGTGATAAATTGCCTTTTGATAATAATCATCTTTGAAAGGATTTTCATTTCCACCAACTGCAGAATTGTTGCATTCTCTCTTGAAATGACCTTTTTATTTACACCTGAAACAGGTCACTTTGGACTTGTCAAATCCAAGTTTTGTTGATGGACCACCGATGCACTGCTTTCCAGTAATCTCCATATATCTCTAAGCTCTGCAGATGCAACTTGCCAAACACCAGCAAATATCAATGAGTTCCATTTCTTCCAGATCAATCTGGCCGTAATCTTCTTTGGTCAACTCTGAGTTTCCAATTTTACCAGCTACAAGACCTTCATATGATTCCAGAACAGATGCAAGGAAGCTCATTTGCTGTTTAGCAGCATTGATGCTCATAGACGGAGAATTTTTCGATTTGAGAGCAATGTTGCACAGTATCTCTTCTGATTCTTCAGAATTTGCTTTTGAAGAAAATGAATGATAACCCGGATCATAACTTGATAAGATTTTATGTGGCTCTTTTGTCCTCTCACCACTGAATGCTGTCTTTGGTGATTCTCCAACTTTCACCGAAGGTAAATTACCTTTGTAATAGAGACCAACATTATGTTGATGTGAAGAACTGCTCATCTTGTTATGTTTCTGCAATTCAAGCTCATGAGTTTCAATCTTTTCAATTAACACATCGAGAGAAATTGTTTCATACAAAGCATCATTTTTCAATATAAACACAAACGATTGCCACTGATCAGCTCGTGGTAACGCTTCTATGATTTTGTCAATAATTTCTTTTCTCGTTTTCTCAATCTTAAATCTTTCTAGTTCAATTTTTAGATGACAAAAACGTTTAATCATTTGTCGAACTGATTCACCTTTAAGACTGTCAAACAAATCAAATTCTTTCTTTAACAAAGCAATTTTATTCTTTTTGATTTGTTTACCCCCTTCAGCTTTAACCCTTAAAGCTTCCCAAACAGATTTTGAAGATACGTCATGTTGTAATAAAGCAAACATGTCATTTCTGATTGATGACTGGATCAAGGCAATCATTCTCTGTTCAGCTGCAAATTCGGATTTGTCATCTTTGGATAAATTCTTGAGTGGAAGATCTTCTCCTTTATCATCTTTTGGTGTTTCATATCCGAACTCAAGACAAAACCAGCTTTCATGTGCATAAGCTTTTGCCCAGCTAATGAAACTTTCTTTCCACCAAGTATTGTCTTCAATACTTTCGAGTGTTGGCGGTTTTGAATGTGTTCCGTAAAAATTATCATGTTTAATGTTTTCATTTATCGCTTTAGTTATGGTTTTTGGTGTAACAGTTGTAGTTTCGGATTGTGCATTGTAGAACGTGTTGTAGAATTCTTCAGCCATGATGTGAATTTCTTGAATTACATGGAGACAAAAACAATCAAATAAACACAATCAGTTTAAACAATATCAAACAACTTGAAACAAACTAACACTCGGTTGACGTGAAATGATCTTGAAACGAAATATCCACTTTCAAACGGAATAGTGATCTTCAAACGGAATTAGATTTCAAGCAGAATCAGAACTTTCACACGAGATCACACTTTCAAACGAAATCCCTTGTTCAAGCGAAATTAACCTTTCACACGGAATACCCGTTTGGAACGAAATTATCTGATTTCGTGTGAACCTTCTCGAGCGGAATTACACTTCGGAGCAAAATCAGGTGTACTTTTCAAGCGAAATAGCAGTTTCAAGCAGAATCACTTGCTAATTTCAAATGGAATTATACTGATGTCATCATGTCCGAACAGATTTTCAAGCGAAATTACCCATTTTATCAAGTTTTAGGTTGATTTTAAGTCCAATTCTTTCAAGGCTTTGTTAAAACACTGTTTCACATGTAATGTGTGAAATTCAATCCATTTTGTCCGTAAAATCTTGTTCAATTGTGAAAAAGAAGGTGTAGAAGTCAGAAAACTAACGAAATCAAGCTGAACTCTTCCTCCTGAGCTCTGATACCACTTTTAGGATCGTTGTGCGACCTGAATGAGTCGTTCAGAAGAGTTTTGGATCCGAATCAAAGGAGAAATCAATGAAACGGATGCTCGATTCAATTTAAATGTCTCTATTATTGATCTAACAACAATTTACAACCTGGAGATGATTTGACAGCACTTCGGTACCAAATCAGAAAAGTTAATTCCGTTTTAAATGACACACCATGCTTACCTATATATAGTGTTCTAATTCGGTTTGAAATGACCAAGTGTCATGTCAAGCGAAATTAACAAAGTTAATTTCGTTTGAAATGTCCTTTGACTATTTCAAGCGAAATTACTAAAAAACACTTAAATCTCATTTTCTAGCAACCCGAGCACTGGTTTATCCTATCCTATTACATGACTTGATACAAGACGAAGTCAACAGACATAGTGCACTAACACAAACTATCCTCGATCAAATGAACTTAACGAAGCTCAGGCAAACCAAGGAAATCAAGTAGCACCTAGTAATTGGATCGCCTAGTTAATAAATCGACACCTAAATTGGAAGATCAGGTAGAATGAGGTCTCGTAAACCAAATGAGTATTGGAACTCATGTGATATGGTTTAACAAAGCCTACATTCTAAATCAGAACCTATCCTAAGTGCTTACGACCCGTTATGACCCATTAAGGTAGCTTACGCTACTTTAACACGTCGTTCGCGCAAATGCGTGTTCGAGGCGCCTAACTAGTCCTATGACAAGTATTATATGCCCTAACATGTTTAAATATGTTGCATAATCAGTTTAAGTGACAAAAAATAAGTTACATATGCTTAAAATCCAATTATGCATGAAAAAGGCATTTTGGTCATTTTCCTAAGGCATATAAACTACCTATCATACAACTAATTAAACTAAGTGACCATAAGGTATAACCTCGGAAGGTTATTCCGTATACAACTATGGTCACAAAATATGCTTGGTCGGATCCTAACGATCGACCAAACGGGTCGGGTTCGAAAGTCTAAGCGGTTGTCAAGACCGCTTGACTTACGACCCTAAACAAGCACTAGAATAAAAGTGACGAGTTAAACATGTTAAAACATGTTTAACTAAGTTATAAAACAAGTTCGATATCAAAACAAAGTGTTTTGATACCAAAAAATAGCTTCGTTGCAAAATACGCATAAACACGTATTTTGACCGAAACATTGACTTGTCACTTCTACTGATTAACGTGATAATCAGTAGGTATTGTCACAAGGGACTATAACCATCGTGATTACGGTCACGTTGCAAAGTTCAAACGAACTTTGTGTTGACCAATTCATGGTCAAAGCGGAAAGTCAAACACTGTTTGACTTTCACGCTTGAAAAGCATAAAAAGCATGAAAGAAGCTTAGAAAAGGTCCAAGCAAGGAAGATTTGATTCAAAATACTCATGTATGAAGTGTTAAACTTCAACTTAGAGCAGAATTGAATCAAATGTGTGAGGAATGTGAATGAAGCAAGTGGGTATTTATAGAAAGTCTTGAGTTAACAAGATTTTGACATGTGTTTTTGCAAGAATCAAGGCTCAATCTCAACCCTATACTTGTGCCTATAGTTTACAATACAAGGGGAACTCAATAACAAGCACATTGTATCCAAAATCTAGGGTTAAAACCACTGAATTCAGCTGCAAAGACCAAATTCAATGTTTCAGTGCTGGGTATCAGTCACGGCCCGCGAAGATAGGCAGTCTAGGCTTCGCCCCCCGCCTAGACAACTTTGACAGATTGTTAGTTTTAGTCCCTGCATGTCCAAAACCTTGATTTTGATGCATTTTTTACGCGTTTAAGCCCCGTTAACCCAATTTTAAGGCTCCACAATGAAGTTAAAGCATAGGGAACATAAAATACGCTTAAAAACATCTCGGATGCCAGTTCATTTGGTCGTACGGTCACGTTATTCGGTTAATTACGACGAAAACTTGAACGGACGCAAAAATGATCCAAATTACACGACGAATGGTATTTTTGCATTCCAATCACCAGAATAAAATATTTTAATGATTTCAAAAATTTTTGGATGTCCGGATATGTTCAGAGCGTAAGTTATGAGCGAAAATGCAAACTTATGCACTTTTTGACGCTTTTAGTCCCTATTGATCAAATAAGTTTATTTTCGCATACCAAACCCCTCAAAGTCTATTTCTAAGCTATGTAAAGGATATTTAAGGTATGTTTAGCTTATGATCAAGTTCTGGAATGTTCGTTACTATACGAATCGGCATAGTTTCATAGTTTGACACAAATAGTCCATGCGATCGAATAAACTTGTTTTCGACACACCAAACCATCCAAAACTTATTTCTAAGTTATGTAAAGGTTATTTAAGGTATGTTAAGCCTATTTCACTATTCCGGAGTGTTTTTCGTGTTAAATTGATTACGTTTACGCATCAGTTTGCGTATAACTTTCCAGAAAGCGATTTAAAGCTTGAAATCGAACTAGAATCAAATCGTAAAATCGTCAAACACAAATACCCAAATATTAACACCAAAACACATCGTTTCATTGATAAATGATATTGTTTTACATCGTACATCATTTACAGAGCACAGTTATCACATATACAAGCAAGTAAATGCAACATGTCACATATAACTCTCGTTTGTTCTACCGGGGGGGGGGGGGGCATTTTGTCTTTGGAAAGTTTATCCCACATGGACTGACTATACCTCAATTGGCACATTAGTTAGGGTATTCCCTTCCCTACTAATGGCCTTGCTTTGTCTTTCCTTTGAAAAATGTTTGATTCCTGGATCTTGGCGCTTTCGTAAATGCAATGAAAAACCTTTTTGTAAAAATGTTTTCGTGAGAGAGTCCAAATGGTTGTAGTCTAGACTCGAGAAGGAATCCTAGTTCACTACAATCGGAGCTCTGATACCAAACTGTCACACCCTGACTTTTGCGGAAGCGTGATGTGTGCGGTGTGTTATAAGTTTTTATGTATATTTTTAGCCCTTTTTAACACTTTAGTCAAGTTTTAAATTTATAAAACAGATATTTTACTAACACTAAACACACATATGGGCAAGTGCACCCATCGTGTGCGTAGTATAGCATTGGTAAGATACCGAGGTCGTCCAAGGACACAAGAGCTTTTAGTACCGATTTATCCTCAACGTCTAATCAAATCAAAAATTTAGAAAAACGCTTAAACATGAAAATAAAAACTAAAAATGCTGAAAAAAAACAGATAGACAAGATGAATCACTTGGATCCGACTCGCCGTTTGTGTAACCTTTGATGTTTTCTGCACCTTTGCACTTTTTAAGAGATTACCTTAGTTGTAGTAGTAGGCCCCTCTTTTGAAGGTGACGTTAACCTCAACCCAATAGTTTGAGTCAGCAATGATACAATCCTAAAGGGTTGGATTATTGGAAGAAAATTAATTAAGTTATTAATGCGTAATGTGCTAGGCCCCTCTTTTGAAGGTGACGTTACCCTCAGCTAAGTGGTTTGAGTCAGCAGGGATACAATCCAAAGTAGCCGGGTTAATGTATTAATAGTAGTTTACATATGAGGGGATCAAGCCATTCGCACCCCCGCCATCCAATACCAGTGGGTATTGAAGGAGGTCCTAGTAAGCTTGACCCAGGTCCTTACAGGATCTATACACTGAACAAGACAAGAACCTTACCAAACCATTCCCTTAACCCCCGACCAGGTAGCCAACATATTTCTATATAGACCGCAGAGACATGAATGGTGTAAATATTTTATTTTATATAGACAGTAAAATAACGCCAAGACACCACAGACAAATGATAAGGAAGTTTCACCTTCAACATAAGAAAATAGTTATTAAAGTCATTAATATAAAACCAAATAAAAAGTGCGAAAAGATTAAAAAAAGAGTATTACACTAAATGTTTGTCTTCACCAAGTGATGTAAGAGACTTAGGAAAACATGGCCTTTGATTGTCAAGAACTCTTACTATCAATCTTGGATCCCGAGACTACTACACACACTCTATGATGGATGATGGTGGTGGATGTGGGTTGTGATGGTGGTGGAGGGTGGGTGAAGTGGGAGAGAGGTGGTTTGTTAAGGGATGCCTTTGAAATGAACCAAGCACCTCTATTTATAGCCTGTACAGAAGCCCGGACACGGCCTCGTGTCCTTTGTGCACGGCCCCGTGTCCATCCACTTTCTCTTTCTTCATTTATTGCTGTTTCTCTACATTAGTTGACCACGCCCCCGTGTCCGTTGGGCACGACCCCGTGTGAAGAAGCGTATCTGTACTATCAAGATTTACGTGGATTCTGCGAATCTTAGTATCGCCCCCCGTGTTGGGAAATAAAAGCTTCTACAACTTTGTCTTTCTTGGAGACACTTGGGCATGCCCCCGTGTCCGCTAGGCATGGGGCGTGTTCAGCCTTCTGATGTCTTGTTTTTGCTTGGGAAGATGCTGTCGAGGGGTCGGGCATGCCACGTTTATTCCTTTTCTTGTATTTGTGTTAGATTTAGCTGTATTTTTGCTTCTTTTGTTCATTTGAGCTTATTTAATCCTGAAAATACAAAAGGAAGACAAAACTCTTTATAATGTGGCTTACACACCCAAATGGAATGGGTAGAAGATAAGGTTTTGGGCTTGTCTTGAGTGTCAGGATTCCAAGATCTTCATTAGGTTTTATTTTTATGTTATATACAATCCTATTCGTTATGATTTATTTAGAACGTTTCATAAGAGAAATTACTTATTTGGGCATAACATGCCTCTTTAAAATTCCATTTATATACAAGTTAACATACCTCACGGGAGATCACTCAACACTCGGTCGAAGATGTATTTTTGTGAAACACTCGAGACCGGCATGGAACTTACTTCTACCATATGCTTGCCAAGCAATCAATCCTCCTCATTTTTAACTCTAAACCTTTGTAAATATCAAGAGGACTTTGGGAAGGGTTAGGCTTGGGTTTAAGGTAGGTGGTTTGGGTTAGTGGTTAGTAGAAAAGGGCGAAAGGCGTAAAAAGCGTCGGTTTTCGTAAAACTTTTTATTTTTGTGACTTTTTATTCTAATAAAGCATTTTTCAAACAAAGTTCCTTTTGATGAACTTGTTTGTTTATTGCTTGACTTCATCATATTATTTTTTATTTATTTTTTATAAGGAATGTCGCATGAAAACCGAGCCTTTTACTAAAATAAAGGGTTTGAAATGAAAAAGGGTTTTGGTGGGTAAAGGGTGTTTGTTTTGTGGGTTTAGAAATGAAAAGGTTTAGGCTCAAAGGGGTTAACTAGGGGGTTTTCGGGTAGGTGGTAAAAAAAGGAAAGATAATGGTGTTGAAAGAAAAAAAGGGTAAGTCCTAATGCCT
The DNA here is from genome assembly GCA_030545235.1 of Helianthus tuberosus. Lineage (NCBI taxonomy): Eukaryota > Viridiplantae > Streptophyta > Magnoliopsida > Asterales > Asteraceae > Helianthus > Helianthus tuberosus. The sequence goes on from CM060420.1 coordinate 47,721,095, forward strand.
CCGTCATTTACTTACTTGGGTTTAAGTTGGAAAGGACCGGGAATGTATCGTCATGGCAAGTTCTAGAGTCGTAAGAAACCAAGCGGCTATTCACACAAGAAACGAAAGATGAGCATGTAGTTTAAAGATGTGTATTTATATGCTCAATAAAGGCTGAAAACTCACTTTTTGTGGGAATGAGTTTTTAATGTGATCAAGTATATATAATCAAATTTTAACTAGATTTGTCATGTCATTTCATAATTTTCTTATATTGGTTCTTTTTATCACGAAGCTATCGGTTGTAAATTCGTAAAAATATAACCTTTCTAGAACTTGTTATTCCCATTTTAAACCAAGACAAGTAAAAAAAAAAGTTTTTTGAAAAAATTTGGGGTGTTTAGCGGTTCCAATAGAGTTTTGTGTAAGGCTTGTAATTAGGACTTGCAAAATTCAAAGTTTTAGCATCCCCCACACTTAAATTACACATTGTCCTCAATGTGTACCAAAAATAAGTTTTTAGGTTGATTGAATGTGTGAAATGTGTGTTAAAAACAATTTTATTATGTTACTGGGCATCTGGACACGGGTCGTGGTGTCGGGGCACGGCCCCGTGTTCAGGTTTCCAGTAACAGAAAGTAACAGAAGGCTGGACACGGGGGGGTGTTCAGTGAACACGCCCCGTGTCCAGTTACCTGAACTGGGCGTTTTTCTGCAGATCCTTGAGCATGGGCCGTGTTGGCTGGGCAGGGCCCCGTGTTGAACTTGTTGTAATGAAGAAAAATTGTCGGGAGGCTCTGTTTTTGTGCATGGGGTGGTGGCTCAAGTTTCCCTTAGTATCCTTCACCATCCCGAGTGTGTTTTACCCATTACAACATCATCCAAACACCAAATAATTTTGAAAACCACAATTAATTAAATAGAGAGAATTACAATACGTTCCTAATAAAAGCATAAACTAAAAGTTAGATAAGTAGGTCAAGCAACACAAGAAATTTAAAACCGCAAAGAAGTCCTTGCCTATAGTTTATTTTAAGAGCAAAATTTCCAACAAAGATAATTTTTTCGGTTGAATGAGGCTTGAAGAACTTCTCCTCCGGGTATGGACCCTCACACATCGTTGAGCCATTCTTCTATCTCCCTAGGGAGAAGAAAAGCGGGTTCATTGGCATCATCATTTTGAGGGGGTGTAACTTCCATCATCATTTTGAGGGGGTGTAACTTCCACCGGAACTTCTTGCAAGTTGTCAAGAGGAGGTTCCGCGGGGATGTCATCCCACCCGGTGGGGTTATTGATTCCAAGTGCTAAGTTCCAATGCTCTTGGGGAAGGATTGGTTCCATAGGAGGTGTTACAAGAATGTTCAACCTCTGGTGCAAGAGGTTGATTCTTGGAAACTATTTTCCATCCCCACCGTCAGATAAATTATACGGTTAATCAAGACCTCTTCTACGGATGTCATTTCGTCGAGAGCTTCTCGTAGTGCCATCACATAGCATTCAAGAGTTGCTTCGATTGAAGGCCTTCGTTCCCTTTGACTGTTTCTGGAATGTGCTGAAGAGGTTCCACTGTTTTGGCTTGACATTCTATGAAAATAAACCAAAAAGAGTTCATTTTAGTGAAACAGTACCTCTGACACGGCCCGGTGCTCACTAAGCACACGGCCCCGTGTTCAACTTTCTGCAGATTTTTGGAACAAGGAATCTTGGAGCTTTAAATTATTTTTCTGACTTTTGAAGCATTTTTAAGCAGAAATAACTTAAAACAGTGTTGTGAAACTTATTTTTAACAAGATTCCTTGAATAAAAATCTAACAAACATCACAATAAAGCTTGAAAACATGGAGGTTTTAAGCTTTAATGGAGGTGTTGAGGAGAAATGAAGAAGAAGGCAATGAACAAAAGTAGAAAAGACAAGATGGTTGTTGAGAACCTTCTTTAGAATATACCTAGTATGGTATGTGTGAAGATCCCACGAAATCTCTGTCTTTGGAATGGTCCAAATGTGCAGGAATCTTGCTGTATTTATAGAAAACGATAGCACGCTGGACACGGCCCTGTGTCGGCGGGACACGGCCCCGTGTTGGCGGGACACGGCCCGTGTGCAGACAAGATTCTGACACTTTTTGTCCGTATTTTGACCAAAAGTCAGACGAGAATCTTTTGGTGGACATGGGGGTGTGCTGACCTGGACACGGCCCCGTGTCTAGAAGCTGTTTATGAAGTTTCGTCTATTTTTAAGGAATTTATCCTGATCGGGTGGTTCCTTACTGGACGGAACAACACTGAAGTGCCTGAGATACCTTAATCGCCCTAGTTTAAGACGAGAACGCAAGAGGTTATCGGAAAGGGTGATTCCTATGCTAAATGTAGGTGGATAAGTCCAACCCTTATCCGGTCTCTCGTTAAAGAAGGTGTATGTTGAATCGCTCAGGTCTCTGTATGCATCGAACGAAGTCGATGGGGAGTCCTTCACAGCACAATCGACACAGGGACGACTATCGCTCAAGTCTTCGCAGGAGTTAGAGGTGATTTCGGGAACAACGAGGTTGTTTTTATACGAATGCGATCTCACTAATTCTTCTTGATCGTCGTCTTGAGGTGAGTTAATGATATCCATCTCAAGTTCTTTTATCCAGTTAAGAATTAGATCTTCCATTTGAAATAATTCATCAAGAAGCATTTCATCTAGAAGGGGCGATTGAGAGCATTCGAGGGAGAGATAGGGATTAGTTTTACTCTCGCCCCTCTTAAGGCTACAGGAAAACAATGGGTCTATATAGTGGGGAGTGTAATTTAAAAAAAAAGCATTTTAAATCTTCGTGAGTTTCACCACATAATTGACACCACGTACCATAAGAGGAGCGGTAGTAAAAAAAATCAGTATCGCTCATGTTTGTGTCAGAAATTACCAACCGTCGGGATCTTACGGTTCTGTTTTCAGTATCTGATACATGGGCACGGGGTGTGTTGATTGGGCATGGCCCCATGTTCAGCTACTGTCTGACTTAAAACAGGATTGCTAGTACCAAAGATTGGGCACGGGGAGTGTTCAGCGGGCACGACCCGTGCTGAGCTCTGCAAAAGCTGAAAACTTAAGAAAAATCCTAAAAAAATAGAAAAATAAGAAAAACGATTAGGCCGTTGATTTCTAACTTTATTAAAATCCTTGTGTCCCCGGCAACGGCGCCAAAAACTTGATGTGTGCGGTGTGTTATAAGTTTTTATGTATATTTTTAGCCCTTTTTAACACTTTAGTCAAGTTTTAAATTTATAAAACACGATATTTTACTAACACTAAACACACATATCGGCAAGTGCACCCATCGTGAGCGTAGTATAGCGTTGGTAAGATACCGAGGTCGTCCAAGGACATAAGAGCTTTTAGTACCGGTTTATCCTCAACGTCTAATTAAATCAAAAATTTAGAAAAATGTTTAAACATGAAAAATAAAAACTAAAAATGCTGAAAAAAAAAACAGATAGACAAGATGAATCACTTGGATCCGACTCGCCTTTATTGTAACCTTTGATGTTTTCCGCACTTTTGCACTTTTTAAGAGATTACCTTAGTTATAGTAGTAGGCCCCTCTTTTGAAGGTGACGTTACCCTCAACCCAGTAGTTTGAGTCAACAAAGATACAATCCTAAAGGGTTGGATTATTGGAAGATAATTAATTAAGTTATTAATGCGTAATGTGGTAGGCCCCTCTTTTGAAGGTGACGTTACCCTCGGCTAAGTGGTTTGAGTCAGCAGGGATACAATCCCAAGTAGCCGGGTTAATGTATTAATAGTAGTTTACATATGAGGGGATCAAGCCATTCGCACCCCCGCCATCCAATACCAGTGGGTGTTGAAGGAGGTCCTAGTAAGCTTGACCCAGGTCCTTGCAGGATCTATACACTGAACAAGGCAAGAACCTTACCAAACCATTCCCTTAACCCCCGACCAGGTAGCCAACATATCTCTATATAGACCGTAGAGATATGAATGGTGTAAATCTTTTATTTTATATAGACAGTAAAATAACGCCAAGACACCACGGACAAATGATAAGGAAGTTTCACCTTCAACATAAGAAACTAGTTATTAAAGTTATTAATACAAAACCAAATAAAAAGTGCGAAAAGATTATAAAAACACAAAAGTATTACACTAAATGCTTGTCTTCACCAAATGATGTAAGAGACTTAGGCAAACATGGCCTTTGATTGTTAAGAACTCTTACTATCAATCTTGGATCCCGAGACTACTACACACACTCTATGATGGATGATGGATGATGGTGATGGATGTGGGTTGTGATGGTGGTGGAGGGTGGGTGAAGTGGGAGAGAGGTGGTTTGTCAAGGGATGCCTTTGAAATGAACCAAGCACCTCTATTTATAGCCTGCACAGAAGCCCGGACACGGCTCCGTGTCCATTAGGCATGGCCCCGTGTCCATCCACTTTCTCTTTCTTCATTTATTGAAGTTTGTCTGCATTAGTTGACCACGCCCCCTTGTGCAGAAGCGTATCTGTACTATCAAGATTTGCTTGGATTATGCGAATCTTAGCGTTGACCACGGCCGTGTGGAGCTGGGCACGCCCCCGTGTTGGGAAATAGAAGCTTCTACAACTTTGTCTTTTCTGCAGATACATGGGCACGCCCCTGTGTCCGCTAGGCACGGGGCGTGTTCAGCCTTCTGATGTCTTGTTTTTGCTTGGGAAGATGTTGTCGAGGGGTCGGGCATGCCACGTTTATTCCTTTTCTTGTATTTGTGTTAGATTTAGCTGTATTTTTGCTTCTTTTATTCATTTGAGCTCATTTAATCCTGAAAATACAAAAGGATGACAAAAGCACACTATTTCCAACATTAGTACTAAAAAGGGTTAGTTTTATGCCTCATTTTATGTAATTTATATGTTGCATTTTACACACATCAAAGCGTATGATGTGTGACTTGCTCAATATCATTGCATTCAATTATAATAAACAACTATATGATTAAAATGATGTTCATCCATTCATAAGTTTAAAACGTTACAAACACAAGTCATTTAAGTTCCAACCAACATGACCTCTGGTTTAGTTACAGACCAACAAAAGTGGATGACATCAAGACTTGAAATTTACGTCTTGAAAACAACACCAACGCCCAAGATCCATCTCATTTCCTGAAATACATGAAATTTTGAAAACATCAACAAAAGTTGAGCGAGTTCATGTGTTTATGTATAAGTTCGAATAATCTTGTAAACAATTGTATGTATGCCTTTGTAATCCGGTATGAAAGCGTCTATGAACAGATCATTAATGTGCAGCTAAGACATTAATATGTGTGGTATGTAGGAAGTGCTCAAACCTAGAGAATTTCCTCCGGGCCATCCGGCGGGAACAATATAGTCATCACATGCGGCCACACAAGGACCCATGGGTGGGGCTCGCTACACCCAGATAGATCTACCACTTATGCCCATCAGTCTATACTAGATTAATGGCACTTAGGAGAGATACTACATCAACCACGTGATCTAACAGTTCATTCCTTGGCTATATCATACCATTGAAACATTTGAAACCTTTGAAACAGTTAAAAGAAATGGGGGACATGAACTCACTGGTTTGCGTCCGTTATCTTGTGTACCCAAAGTATGTATCCTTAAGCCGTACTACCACCTACACACGTGCTAAGTTTTATTAGACGTTTAGGTCATGTAACGACTCTTAGTCTTAGTTGTTTATTAGGACTTATTTTGGAAGTTCTTGGTATACCTTGAGTTACATCTTTGATGTACATTATATAGTTTCAAAGTATATAATTACTAGTTAAAATAATAATATTTTAACTTAAATTATATTTATTCCATTGTTTGAAATATTGTCAAAAGAGTATATTTTAACTTGGTTTATTATGTATTTCCACATATGTATTTTCCCAAGTATGGGTATACTTGTACTTGTGTATTTTCATACTTGTGTGTAACATTTGTACATGGGTATTTTGCCAAGTATTGGTGGTGTATTCCGGTGTGTATTTATACGTATGAGGATACATATTTCCTTGTATTTATTAAGTATTTCATACTTAAATTTGTATTAAATTTTCCGGAATATTATTTTTAGACAACTAAAAATCACCAAACTAATATTCTCAAAATATATATATTTTAAGAGAATTTTTATAGAAGAATATCTATAAATCTTTCGTGGCAAAAATAATATACCTTCATATATATCTCAAAAATAATATATATTTTTTTAATTTTTACTATATATATATATATTTCTATCTTTCACCCAAAATAATATATTTTTAACTTGTTTAAGAAAATATATTATTTTCTATTTGTCAACATATGATATATTTAGTAATACTTGTAAAAATCCATATTTTCCGTTTCTTTGATTTCCAAAATACCGTTTGTCATACTTGTCGAGTTACGAATTTATTTCCGGAATACATATATATTTATAGTCCATATGTCTGTTTGTCCGATTGTCCATTATTGGGTATAAATTATATATTTATTTTCTTGGAATTTTGGTAGTATTTTGTATTCCAAATTTTAGTATTTTGGTGTGTTATATTATTTTCAAGTTACTAAAATAATATAACTAATACACATTATATACAAGTAGCACATAATTTGTGACATCTAAATATATATTTTCCTAAATATATACTTAGTCATTTTTATTATCAAAAATCAACCTCCAGTATTTGTAATTTTTGTAATAATAATTATGGCAAATTTTTATATGAAAACCATGATCAAAATTTACTTGTAAACACATGTTTAAAAATATTTTTCTAAGTGTTTAATTTCTACAAAAAAATTGCCATAGTTTCCCCTTAAAAATGGAGGTTTCCATGCTTAAAAGCATATCATTTTCTTTTTAAAATTCATCACCAATCATCAACAATTTAAGCAAGACTTACCATTAGCCAAAAATACGCATTTTATACTATGACATGAACTTGAAAATTTGTAAAAATTTGTAGTAACTTCACATGTTGTTTAGTAAGTTTTGTTGCCTCTAAAAACATGGTTTTTAATTTATAAAACTCACCCTTGTGAATTTTAGTTCTTTACAACTTCTATGAAGATTTTCTAAAAATAATTCTTCTTGTATTTTTCTTGTTACCAACACCTTTCTATCTTTGATTTAGTACTTAAAACATGTTTACTTTCTTTAAAAACCAAGTTCATGTTAATCTTGTAATAAACTTTGTTTTCTTGAAAATGTTATTTTTGAAACCTTTTATTTCCAAGACTAATATCTTGTAGAAGTGTTCATCATACACTAAAACAATTTCATTTTCAAATTCATGATTAACATAAAGGATGATCATTATGATTTCTTAAGATCCATCCTTATACTTGCTAGATCATGTGTTTAATCATCATCTAGCAAGCTTCTTATGATGATCAACATCATAATCACAAGAAATCAACAAACAAGTTTCATACATACACTAAAACAACTTAGATTTTCATGTTATTAAGCTTTATGTTAAAAATCATCTTTATGTTTCTTTGAGATTCTTAAGATTAACAAGTTACATTACACTTTAACCACTAAAATGATAAGTAAAAACAAGTTGTGAGGAGCTTACTACTAGCCCTAAGGCTAGGGAAGAAACAAAGATGAAGATGATGATGAATGAGGTGGATAAAAGCTCTAGGAGAAGGTCCTTCGACTTCAATGCTTCCAAACTTCCTAGATATGCTTCTTACACCTTAGAGAACCCTTAGAAAGCTTGAGATTGAATTGAAAATGGAGATGTGTGGGAGAGTAGTGTGAGCCGAAAGTTTAGAGGGAGGAGAAGGAGAGTATGTTGTGATGAAGATGGTAAATGGTTATTTGTTATGTTATTGTGGTTTAAAAAGAAAATCTCTAAGCATAAAATTATACAATGTGTATTATGTCCCAAATCCATTCTAGAAATCAAATAAAATAATTAAAAGAAATCTCTTGTATGGGGCCCATGTTGAATCCGCCAATGGGGGGGTGTATGGTTGGATTTCAAACATTAGTTAGGGATTTAGTTAAATGTTAAGTATATCAGTTAGTGTTTTAGGTGTTATAGTGTTTAAGGATGTGTTATGATGTTTGGTGGCCATAACTAGCTTTATAACACTAAAACTATGCTTCTAGTGAAAATTTGGTGTTTCGGGTAGTGTCCGGTTGTTCGGTTGGTTACCGGTTTGTTAAGGTGCTAAATTGCGCAATTTAGTGTGCTTTATGTAGGATTTAATGACAGTTTTGATTCCCGACACTTAGGAAGGTATTCTGGACCATTAAACCATAATTCTGCATTATATTTTGGAGTTAAAAAGCTGATTTTTGCTGAATTGTGCAGAATTCTACAGTTTTTGTGTATTTCGGGCACTTTTCGGCACTTAAATCATCACTAGGAAGGTAGTTTTGTAATCCCTACTTTCCTACTCACTATTCTAGTGTAACTCTTGGTTCCGGGCTCATTCTGTGTCTTATCATCATGTCAATATGAGTACTGAACTCCTGTCAGTACTTCTAGTTTGTCTGATAACGGTGCTAACTTTGTTCTGTGCACTAATTGAATCTCATTGTGTTGCATGTAATAATGATAAGCAATCATGCAACATGTAATGCATTTCTATGTACATAACAGTAATCAGAAGTTCATTCATGTCATTAATTAAATCAGGCACAGTCATTAAAGCACAAATTACTGTTTAATATTGTACGGATACATGGAAAATGCCAGTTGTCACACAAGTAATGTCTGCAGATGTGGGAGTATGATGGCGCACCGTGATTGGTTACACGCCATCTGCCAAATGTACTTCTTATCACGCTTGTTATTAGCCTTTAGTGGAGATCATGGAGCAGTCAGTGGCGCACATTGATTGGTTACACAACACGACACTGTCCTTTTGTACTTTTTCTCCCATGCACGATTGATCATCGTGGGGATCGGCTGAGACGGAGCTTGGAGCATGCTGATTGGCTGTAGACTACTGTCACTTGTACTAGTGGTGCTTTTGTGAGTTGTCATGGTTGCAAGCTCGTAGACCTGCGCGGAAACATTGGAACCAACTTAGTGTTTTGGGGATTTAAGTGTGGGTACGGTAATGCGCGCACATGGGTTATGCGGAATTTGGGACCATACCTCTTCAAGTTCCCCCAGTCTAGTATTGCTTCCACGTGTAGTGGTAAGTAGGTGCAATTCTGCACTAGATGAGTGTTGGCCTCTGCCACGTGTGGTATTTACGGGTACGGCCACGCCTTAGTGGCTCACATTTGGGAAATGTGGTTTTAGAAAAGTGCACACTTGGGGAGCGTGGCTTTAAAAGAATGCATACATGTGGGTGTGGTTAAAAAGCATACACACATGAATGGATGCGAATTTGTTGAAGGACATTAAACACTAGCCGCATGCAAGTGTGTTCTTAGAGATCAAGTCATCAAGTTCCTCAAGCCTTCTGTGCGAACGGAACTAGAAAAATGGTTGTCAACCCAAAATTCCTAGAGGAGAAAATAACTTTGGGACCCTCTATATTCGAGAACATTCGTTCCCACCTCAAACAACTCCTTATAAAAAACATGGTGGTTTTCACGTGGCAACACTCCGACATGGATGAGGTCCCATACGACATGACGGAGCACAAACAAACTACCTTCAAATTCGTCGAACTAATTGTCCAAAAGAAACAAAGCATGGGAGCAAAAAAGTCCAACACCATGAATGAATAGGTTACCAACCTCCTCAACGTCGGCATCATCTGCGAGGTTTGATACCTGTCATGGTCGCAAAGAATAATGGGTCATGGCGGATGTGTGTCGACTACAAAGACCTCAACAAAGCATGACCCAAAAACTGTTACCCGCTCCCCAAAATTGACTTGAAGGCAGACCCCTAGTGTCGTTCCGCATTAAATTTTTCTTTGACACACATAAAGGTTATCACTAGGTCTAAATGGCCATCGACAACGAGAATGAAACCGCTTTCCGCATAGACATGGTATCTTTTGTTACACAAAGATGCCTTTTGGACTAAGGAATGTGGGTGCCACCTACCAGCGCCTCATGGACAAGACGTTCAAGGAAAAAATCAATGTGAACATGAAGATTGATGTGTGCTTATACTGTATACATCCATATTTTTACAATGAATTTTACACAGGAACTTGATTTTAATATTTATAAAAATGATTTATACCTAAACATTAAAACACACACAAAATGGCAAGTGTACCCTATCGTATATGTAGCAAAGTAGGGGTAAGAACCAGATATCGATCCACGGACGCGGGCGGACATAAAAGTACTAAATCTTTGTCATTTATTTACTGGTAAAAAGATAGGTGAATTGATTTTAACTAAATTTATCTAAAACTATAATTAAGACAAAATAGACTCCATATATGAAAATATATAATAACTTGTTTTGCAAGCAACCTAAGCATGTTATCTACATCGGACATGTCACAAAAGCACTTGATCAATTTTCCAATTATAAAAACAATTAGTATCCCTTTCGGGAATCCTAACATGATAATCCTTCGGAAAGTTAACACGATGAACACACTTTGTAGGATCGTTTTACCGACCAAATGAGTCAATCAGAGGCAATACACAACTGTTTGAGAGGCGGAAACAAACAAACACTCTAGAATCAGTGAAGAATTGAGTAGAAACAGAGTATTTCACTTTAAAACAAGCTTCTCATTCAAAATAGACTTGATTACACGGTGGAATTTCAGCAGCACTTCGTGACACCCTAGCTAATTTCGTATGAAATGAGAAGCCAACACACCTATATATAGGCATGTTGATTTCGCTTGAAATGACCATGTGTCATTTCAAGCGGAATGAACACAACTAATTTCGCTTGAAATGACCATGTGTCATTTCAAGCGGAATTACAACAAAAAATTATAAATTTACATTTTAGACCCTGTACAATCTACAAACATAACCTAGACTGATAGACGTAGGCTATAGACATTATGCACCAACAAACTCCCCCTTGGATATTGCCGGAGTCTTCAGTCAGGTCTTCAGCTCTTCACAGCGACTTAAACTTTTCTTCTCTTGGCTTAGTCTTTTTCATCAACATTCCTAAGCTTCTCGTTATCTTTAACAGCTTTCTGTCTTTCTTCTTCTTGTTCTCTCATGAACTTGCCACATAGCTCTCTATCTCTTTCCACACGTTCCTTCTTTACTTTCTCGGCTTTAAGAGCTTCCTTTTTCTCAATCTCTCTCCATTTCGTTGACCATTTACTTTCAGCATTTATACCCTTCTGGAAGCAGATAGAAACAACCTTTTGAAATTGCATTGCTTGCTCTCTATCTTCAGCTTTAAATCCAATCTTGTTAACAATCAAGCATTCAATATCTTTTGCCGAGTAATTGACCAACCACAAAGGATCAAACACATGAATTTCTCTGACTCCATTCTCAACTTTATAAGTAATCACAGCTTCAGTAGACAAACAGCTGTACACCGAATACATAAAGCCTTTGTAAATTTCTTGCTCCATTTGTGGCACAGGAATGTTCTTGATCACTCTTGGCCTTTTGATTTTCAGTATAGTCTCTTCAACACCAGTAACTGGATTCACCCTCCTTACTTTCTTTGGTCGGTGTGGCTTCCAGTGCTGAAAATCTCTAAATGCTTCAAACTTTATCAACCCCCACATAGGTATGTCATTTTTTCTAATCGGATAATCCAAAGTTCTTAGTTTAGCAAGCTCTTCCACATCCCACCAAGGTAATGACATAATATCATGAATTAATGCAAAATACTGAACACCATATTCTCTACGAATGGCATAAGCATTAACATGTGGTAGAAAGCCCCAACTGATGATGTCACCCAGTGATACATCCCTATCTCTTTTATAAAACTTCAGTGGCCTTTTAAACTTTCGTTCATTACTCTTTCGGAACCATTTCTTCCTCTCTTCTGTCTGGGCATCTTTCACTGTACCATCAAAGTCTCTATCTTTCAAACATTCTTCAACCTTCCATCTCAATTCATGACTGAAAAACTCAACAAGAGTTGGAAAGTTTGATGTATCTTCATTCACATTCTCTTCGTCGCTGCAATCTTCAACTTCAACATGATCATAATTGTCAGCTTCATCAACATACTTGTACTGATACTCTTGCTGCTGATTCATATCAAACGCATTCAACTCTTCTTCAAAATCAAACTTGAAGTTAGGATCATCAATACGCGTCATTTCAATAATATCAACCATGTTGTAAGTATGTCTGATCTCTCCTTCTTCAACTTCAGGTTTAAGACGTAGAATTAACTTTTCTCTTTTATTAACATTTTGATCTTCAACATTCTCCCCCTCACCTTCAGCACCCTCAGGTTCTTCATTTGCATCATCATGCATATAATCATCGACATTCTGTTCATTCAACGCTTCTGTAACCTTAATACCTGTGCCACCTTGACCATCGTCATCATTATCATCATCACTATGACTACTAGCAGAATATACAACATCTACTTTTTCTTCATCATCATCCTCCTCGACCTCTTCTTCATTATTAAAAACATCATCAAGTAACGTGTCCTCTTCAAATACAATAGATATTGCAGATATCGGACGAGGATTCTCAATAGGTATATCTGATGGAATGATTGATCTTTCTATGACTTCAGAAGTACCTTCAAGACCTTTGCCTTTGTTCATCATCTGAGCATCAATTTCAGCTTGACGTTGAGTTCTAACTTCCTCAATCTTTATTTCATCGAATTTCTGTTCAACAGTTTTTCCAAGCATACTCTCTAACACTTTGTTCAACATGTACATCTCGTGTTCTTTCTGTGCCTTCACAGCTTCAAGCTCTTTGTTCTTCAATTCGAAATACTTGTTTTGTTCATCTCTGCGAGCTTTTTCTTCTAGCAATTCTACAATTTGATCTTTCATTGCATCAATTTCAGCTTCATCAGCTTCAATCTTTTTCAATAATGAAGAATTTTCAGCTTCAACTGTTTTAACACGTTTTTCAAGCTTCTTTTCTCGATCCAACAACTTCTTATTATCAACCAACACTTCTTCTACTTTCTGTTGCAACTTCTTTACCAGCTCATCATTCACGAAACTGAAGTCACCAATCTCTTCTAGAGCAATATTTTCAGGAACACGTGGGAAATATTTGAATCCAGAAGAACCCAGAGTGGTTTGTATCGACGGTTGTATGGATGGTGGTGTTTGAAGAATATGAGGTGAAGTGATAATTGGTTGTTCATGTTGTGGTGATAGATGTGGTGGTGGTGATGATGGCTGTGGTGGTGATTGATGTGGTGTAGATTCAGGTGGTGGTGATGATGGTTTATTGGGTTCTTGTATAGGTTTCTTGTTTAGCAAAATCTTCAATGTCTTTGCCTTCTTTGGAGTAACCACACGTTTCCTTACAGTTGCTTTTTTTTGCCTCCAGAAGTAGGTGTCTGAACATCTTCAACATTTTCTTGAGAAGGAGTATACTCATCATCATCTTTTTATTTTCTCTTTCTTCTCCTTAACTGTTTCTCCTTTTCTATTTCAGCTATAATTCTTGCTGCACGTTCATTTTCGTCAATCTCTGAATCAGATGAACTTGTTGTACTTTTGTTTACATCATCACCTTCTTCATCACCAGCTGCTTTCTCTTTTTCCAACTCATAATCAATATTTTCCAACACCTGTTCGATTGTAGGAGTTTCTGCATCTTGTTCTTTTTCAACATTAACTTCAGTTTCAGCTTCCTCCTCTGATTCATCAATAAGTAATGTCTTAACAGCTTTCTTTTGACGCTTTTTGGGTTGAGAAGACGAACCCTCTTCTGTTTGAACTTTCGGAGTTGCTTTCCTGCTTCTCTTCTTTTTCTCCTTCAAGAACCACTCGTTTCGAGTTACTTTGAAGCCTTCAAGAATTTTCAATTCATCTGCATAACTCTTCTCTTTCATTTCTTCCTCATTTCTCCAATTCTGATGATTGACTGGATCTGGATCTTGATAATTCTTATCTTTAATGAAACCAAAGAATTCAGCTTTCTTTGATGGCTCTGGATGGTTAGGATGGTATCTGGCCAATTGCTTCACAGACTCGTTATCCATGTGAGATAACACCAACAGATCATTGTTATCATCTCTTTCAAGATCAGGATATGCATGATCCAACATCATTTGAACAAATCGTGGATACACCCAAGTCTTGTTCTTTGAAGTAATATTTTCTATCAGGTAATGAAACACAATCTTCGAAAAATTATACTTCTTGTTAATACAAGAGCTGTCACCATATTCATTTGATAATCTCTCAGTTCATCGTAACCTCCCTTTCGGTGGCTTAGAGCAAGCAACACTGAGTGAATAAGAAACTTGTAAGGCTTGGTGAACTTTGATTTCAAATAATTAGCACTGTTCAGTGCACCATTATAACCCATCCACAGCATACAGCCTTTGACCATCCTCTCTGGATATTATGTTGGAGAATTTACATCATCAGGAAAATTCAACACTTCACGTACAAGTGCCTCTGAGATAATAATTGGTTTTTCTTCACCATTGTGCTTAACAACTGAATTAATCACTTTGCTCTCTTTGTCATAAGTAGCCTTCTCCCAAAAACATTTGATATGAGATTTAAACACCAGATGTTGATTCGTCAAGGCTTTTTGTATAGGCAATCTTCTCATAAATTCCAAAATACTTTTGAATTCGGACAGCTTTGGAATCTTCTCCTCATCGAAATCACAACAAGTGTTGTGTAGTGCATTAAACAACACATTCGAAGGCTGAAAACAACATCAAACAATCAAGTTAACACTTAGAATAATTTTCAGCAACAAAGCATCATTCAAACGAAATCACTTCAACCTAAATCACACATTCAAATGGAATAACTTTTCATGCGGAATCATCAAGTCAAACGAAATCACATATGACAGTTTGGAGCGGAATCACAGTTTGAAACGGAATAGCAGTTTGAAACAAAATGTCATTTACAAACGGAATTACACATTCATACGGAATCACATTTTCACACGGAATAAATGTTTGAAGCGAAATCACAGATGAACATTCAACATGATCAGATGATGAAATTTATTTAATGGTTTTCTTCTATGATCAATTCCGAGCATGTGGATATATTTTAATTTCATTTTAGTCCATAGAAATACTCTAGATCTAAGCCCTAAGACAGATCTACAACCTATTCCGACTACACATGTATGATTATTGTTGATTTTATTTAACACACAAACCCTAGATCTATGTACTTTGTCCTGTTCAACGCCGACAAACAAAAACAGACAAAACTGGGTCAAATCAACCATCAAACTCACCTTTCCCATGATTATAGTTGTCTAAACCAACTAAAATCAGTTTATGAGTAACAAATCGGGCAGAGTAACGGCTAGAAATCGATGATATGGGATTTCGCTTGAAATCGCCGGAGAGGATCTTTGAAACGGAATAACAGAAATGAACCATTCAAGCGAAATCCCCTCACTATTTATAGACAGCCTAATTTCGCTTGAAATAGGCACTGAGGCAAGCTCAAGCGGAATCACTGGTTCAAGCGGAATTATGTTTTCAAACAGAATCACGTTTTTCAAGCGAAATTACCTTTTAAATTTTTTATTTTTTAACTTTTTCAGATTTTACCGACACACCCAGTTAACCAAGTCCAAGTTAATGACCCTGGTCAACTGTCTAGCCTGCCAAATCCAAGTTAATGACCTTGGCTGACCAAATTATGAAGATGCTGATTTTCTGAAACTGATTTTAAATTCAAGTTAATGAACTTTTAAACTTTCAAGCAATTACCAATCACTTTTTTCTCAATCTTCTGCTTACCCAACCCTCATGATCCAGACATGTTCAGCACATAAGACTTTAATCATCTGTTCCCCAACGTTCGTTGTCGAAAATAAGATGAAAAGCAAATCTTTTTGGATTTTTGAGAATGATAAGCAATAAACTGTACACATAATATTTTTGTGAGTGTGTTAGGGGATCATATCAGCTGCCGATGAGATACAAGTACCGTTAAGCTTAGATTACATTTTCAGTATTAAACAGTTCACATTGATTGCCGATATACTGATCCTCTTAAATTTTCACACAAAGTTCAATCTGTTCAGGATACGGATTAAGTGTTTTAAGGCTTAACTTTTACGCGTGTACCACTTCAGAATATACTCCCGTATCCAGATCCCAATATTCAGTCTTACAGGTGAGTATACCTAGATGATATCTGTAAGGGGTTAAATGCGAAGGCCGTGAGAGCTCAGGTCAGAACTTCCGTTCAGCAGAGAGATGACGGCTTCGACTTTTGGTGGGTTCCCTTTAGTGAATCTTTTTTACAACAGCACATGATTAGCGTTTTGCAATGTTTCATCATTTTTTTATGCTGAAGGGAGGCTTTTATTTCAAGCAGCGTAAAGTATTCTCCGGGGACTAGGCCATTGCTTCCACAAAATCAGAAGTCTCGGGATAATACCCCAGATATCACTAAGAATAAAGACCTAGTATCTCAGAAAAATGGACCTTTCAAACAAGATTTCGGGGGTTACCCATATATCCGAGAGATGTTCCCCACATAAAAGCTAGAAATTTTATGTTTATATCCCGAACAAACCTACTAAATGTGTAAAAACCTATCGGCATATCATCTGCAAGACTGCTTAACACATTTTAAACATTACATTTCTTTAGCGTACTGCACTGTCTAGCTGATGTACTATCATCTCCCCTTTTTACACAAACTCTTTTTTTACTTTTTCAAATGATTTTGGATTTTGAAGTTTTATCATGTTTTTGTATTTTTCTGCAAATTTTCTCCCTCTAAAAACAAAGACATATTTTTGTGTTTTTGGTTTTATCAAAAGCAGAAAATAAACTATACAAAAACTTGACAACATAACGTAGATCACATCAGATCGCCGCCCTCCTCGGCTTCACACTCAATTACCCTCCCAGAAAACAGATTTTTCATCCCGTTTAATTTCAAAAGATAGTTAAATCTCTTTCTATCAAAATGTTTTGTATAAAAATCAGCCTTCTGTTCATCGGTGTGTATATATTCTATTCGGATCAACTTCTTCTCGTAGCAATCACGGATGAAGTGATGCTGAATTTCAATATGTTTAGTTTTGGAGTGGTGAACCGGGTTTTTCGTTATGTTAATAGCCGCTTCATTGTCCACAAAAATCGGTGTGTTCAAGAACTGCAAACCAAAGTCTCGCATCTACTGTTGGATCCAAAGGATCTGAGAGCAACAGCTCGAGGCCGAAACGTATTCTGCCTCGCAGGTAGAGAGCGCGACTGAAGTTTGTTTCTTGCACTGCCAGGTGACCAGTCGAGTTCCAAAGAACTGACAGCCTGCAGTGGTGGACTTAGCATTTTGCTTGCAACTACCAAAATCAGAATCAGCAAAACCTGTGAGAGAAAAATCATCAGTCTTAGGATACCACAAGCCGGTGCTTGGGCAGCCTTTCAAATACCATAGAATGTGTTTCACGATCGTCAAGTGTGACTGGCGTAGGCTGGACTGATATCGGGCACACAAACACGTCGGATACATGATGTCCGGGCGGGAAGCAGTTAGATACATCAAGGATCCAATTATTAATCTGTACAATGTCTCATCCACTTTCTCTCCACTTTCATCAGGACAGAGCCCGTGATTCTGAGCTAGGGGGTTGATGTTGGATTTGATTCAGACATGTTGAATTTTTCCAGAACATCGTTCACATATTTGGTTTGATGAATGAAGATTCCTTCGGGCATTTGCTCGACCTGTAGCCCTAGGAAGAACTTCATCTCCCCCATTGAACTCATCTCAAATTTCTTCTTCATAACATTCTCAAAATCTTTACACAACTCGTCATTTGTCGAACCAAAAATGATATCATCAACGTAGATCTGCACGATCAATAGATGCCCTGCAACCTCTTTGGTAAACAACGTACTATCAACCGCCCCTCTGGTGAACCCGTTGGCCAACAGATGTTGGGAAAGCGTCTCTCGGGGCCTGGTGAAGTCCGTAAAGCGTTTTATCCAGAAGATAGACTTTATTTTTGTGTAGTGGATCAGTGAACCCCGGCGTTTGTCCAACATACTCTTCTTCTTTGATTTTCCCATAAAGGAATGCAGACTTGACATCTAGCTGATAGACTTTGAATCTTTTCCATGACGCGAATGCCAGGAAGATTCTTATCGCCTCAAGTCTAGCAACAGGGGCATACACTTCAGTAAAATCGATCCCCTCCTGCTGACTGAAACCCTGTACTACCAGTCGTGCTTTATTCCTCACAATCACACCTCTATCATCCCTTTTGCACTTAAAGACCCATTTTGTCTTTATCAACTTCTGGTTTTCAGGAAGGTCAACCAATCTCCATACTCCTAACTTCTCAAACTGCTGCAACTCTTCTTGCATAGCGTTCACCCAGCTTTCCTCTGTTAAAGCTTCTTTATACATTCTTGGTTCAACCTGCGAGATGAAACACTTAAGTGAGAACTCTTCCTATAAAGGAGCAACATATGTATAAAAACATGTAAGAGCTCTTTTGATCTGATCTCGCATTTTAACTCTGCGTTGAAGATCACCAATTATCTGCTCTGAAGGATGATAAGACATAGTTCTTGGCATGGCAGTGTCAGGCACGCTCACTTCCGATTGCAAGTTCGTAATATCTAGATCACCGGTGTGATCCTCAGCTTCAGTTGTAGCAATATTTGGTTCCTCGTCAAAAGTCGGACCGGATTTCAAATCTGAGTCGTCAGAATTATCAAACGTTGGAGCTGGTTCCTCTGGTGGTTCATGAGCAGTTCCACTTGGACCGGCCTCGTGATCGTTTGTACCATTTGTAGGAATGTTTGTACCCACATCAGGCTGAGAAACTACCAGCGGTCTTGGCACCTGTTCTTGAACCATAGATTGCTGCTGTTGGTATAAGTAAGCTAGTTCCTCTTCACTTGGCTCAGTTGGCAGTTGGAAAGACTCCCAGAGTTTGTCATAATCGAACAGGAATCTTTGTCCAGGAAGTTGTGGTGGAGCTGTATGCTTCTGACAATCCACATGCTGAACTTGAATTACCTTTCCCAGGCATGGAACGAATACCCTCTTCAGCGGACTCGAATATCCAACAAAGAAACCCTCATTACTTTTCGCACCAAACTTACCATCTTGATCAATGAAAGTACACGGTGATCCAAACGGTTCTAAAAACTTCAAATTTGGCTTGTAACGATGAAGAAGTTCAAAACATGTTTTCTTGTATTTCTTCACTGTTAGGACTCGATTCAGTGTATAGCATGCTGCTGCAACAACTTCACTCCAGAAGAATATCGGTAGTTTGGAATCAGCAAGCATAGTTCGAGCTGTTTCAATTAAGGTACGATTCTTTCTTTCAGCTACACCATTTTGTTGTGGAGTGTATGGTGCACTAAATTCATGAAGAATGCCTTTCTCGTTGCAAAACTCGAGCATGCGATTGTTTTTAAACTCCGTTCCATTGTCACTCCGAATTCTTCTGATCGGCACTTTGTAGAGCGTTTCCATCTTCCTGAATAGAACCATCAGTGACTCAAATGTTTGATCCTTCCTCTCCAGACACATCACCCATGAAAACATTGTGAAGTCATCAGTGACCACAAGACAATATAAATCTCCACTAATGCTCTGCACATTAACTGGTCCAAAGAGATCCATATGGAGTCTCTCGAGAGGTACCCTGATTGAGTTTAGGAGCTTCTGTGGGTGTGTCTTCTTTGTCTGTTTTCCTTTCTTGCACTCTACATAATCATCATTCAAATGAAAGTTTTTCAAATTTACACCTTCAACTAAATCATTGTGTACAAGAAAGTTCATTTTTCTGACATGAATGTGGCCCATCTTTCGATGCCACATTCTCGACACTTTTTCAGTCGCTTTGGTTTTTGACACAAAACATTGTTTCTGATGATCTGTTGTTGTTGCGACACTCATATCAAGAATATATAAATCATTTTCTCGTGAAGCTCGCAACAACACCATCTCCTCAGGAATTTTGAAACCAGGTTTTATGACTAAACAGTCATTTTTAGTGAAATGTACTGTAAAAGACTTGTCACAGATCTGTGAGATACTCCGCAGATTGTTTTCAAGTTCGATTATATAGTTCACTTTATCAAACATAACGACTCCATTCGTTAGATTCCCTTGACCAACTATCCTGCCACCCTGATTCCCAGCAAATCCCACATATCCTCCGTTGATAAATTTAACATCGTAGAGTAGAGCCAACATTCCCGTCATATACCTTGAAGCTCCGCTGTCCATAATCCACTTTGAGATAAATGACCTCGGAAGCCCCTGCATATATCACAGAAATTCATTCAAACAATGAAGCCCATGATTTCTTTACCTTTGGAACACTACCAAACACTATATCACATGACACATCAACTTTCGGAATGTTAAAAATGACGTTTGGAACATCAGGTTCAGCTTTTAGTTTTAAATCTTTCTCTTTAATTGGAGGAAATTCCTCAAGCAACTTGTCTAGTTCAAATTCAAGTTTCTTAACATCATTTGCACACATATGTGATTCAGATTTTAGCTCATTTTCCATTTTCTTGATCTCAACTGATTGTTTCGGTTTTGCCACCCATGATTGGTTTTCCAAAATTTTTGTCTTTGGATAAATCTTTGAAGTCTTTTGAGTTTTCGAAGATTCACCAATCTCAAATGTTGATTTCAGCTTTTCTTCAGACTTCAAAGATTCACCCCTTTTCAAAATTCGAACGGGAGAAATCATTGGTGTTTTGCCCTTATCATCAGTTGAAATTTTAGGTTTCGGCTTTTGTAAAACAGGTTTCTTGAAAATGGGTTTTTCAATCTTTTTGGTGCATTGTTTCGCCATATGACTAATCTCATTGCAGCAGTAACAAACTCTTTTGTCATACTCAACAAAAGTTGATTTGTAGGTCTCTTCTCTCAACTTTTTCGCTGCATTGAAATCGTCAATGGCTTTTTGACTGAAGATATAGTCCTTTTCAGCATCAACACTAGGACCAGCGACAAAAACATCACTCATTTTTTCTTTTTGCTTGACATTCTTAGCCATTCTCTTTTCAAAACCAATACCTTTGTTTTTGAAATTGTTTCCATTTCTCTTGTTATTACCACCATTGCCCACCCACTCTTTCTTTCCCGAGTTGTTTGATAGTGGTTTCACAAAAGACTTTTTAGGCTTTGAAAGAAACTCGTTGCTGTTAACCTCAAAAATGTCAATTTCAACAAGCTTAAACACCTTCTCAACATTTTGCATGTCCGCATTCTGGATTGGATACTCAAAATCAGAATAAAGTTTGTCAGTTCCGGTCATTGTGTAAACCACAATGATCGAATCATCATTCACAACTGTATCTGATTTTGGTATGAACTTGTCTAAGAAGTTACCATCTTCTTCAGAATCAGAAATGGAGTTTTCAAATTGAGTTTTCACACTATCAAACTCCGAGTTATCACTTTCTTCATCTAACACTTGGTCAACAACGGTTTTGATCACCTGTGACTCATTATCAGTGTCGGATGGAGAAAATGTAACATCAATATTCTCAGGCAACTCATTCTCAATGGTTCTCAACTTGAGATTCAAAGCAGCTTCCACCCCATCTGGATACTTCTGAGTGTAATGATTCCACATTGGGGGTGGAACACTGTTAAAGACAAGTGTTGCATCTGGTTGTTTCGGGACAATCTGATCAATCACATATGAAGATGCAACATAACTCATCAATTTCTTATCAATTCTTTCATTCTCAATTTTTGTTAACTCTAATTCCTTTTTCAATGAAGCAATCATGTCCAAATGAAAGTTGATTTCCTTTTGTTTATAAAAAACTGTTGATTTTAACAATCTTGTGGCTTTGTCGTTTTCAAGACTCTCTTTTTGAATCATTTTGATAGATCTAGCCAACGTGTCATAAGCTTCTTTTTCTTCACTTAGATCAAATTTAATCTCATCAGTGTATTGTTTCAATTCCTGAAACTTTTTGTCTTTTTCAAGACATTCCATGCATGGTTTTGAACAGTTTTTGCATGAAGTTTCAGATATTGAAACAAAATTTTCAACAATCTTTTCCTCTTGATCAATTTTAACATCCTGTTTACCGACACCATCAGACTCTGACTCAGACACTCCTTCTGATTTGATCTCCTCCTTTTCGGATTTCCCGTCAGACTCCTTTTGACCTAACTCTGTTTTGACCGACACGTTTTCAACTGACTCAGTATTAACAGACTTTGGTTTTACAGATTCTGTGTCTACCTCTTTCAGTTTTCCCATTAAGGCTTTGTCAGCAATCTCTTTCAGTGTTTCTTCAGTCATTTCTTTTGAGACATCAATTATCTCTTCAACTGGAGCTTTCTCAACATCATACTGTGGGCAAAATCCGGTTGTTGGCTCACTGAAATAACCTGCAAAAGAATCAAACACATTAGGAGGCATAATTGATTTTAAAGAACTAGCTAAAACCTCCTGTTCGGATTGATAATAGTAGACTTCTGCAGCAACTTCTTCGAGATCAACCAAACTTTCTTCAGACACATCTTCACTAACAACTTCTGTTTCAACAACACTCTCCGGTTCCTCCACAATCTCAGCCATCATTGCTCTACCCTCACTGCCAGGGATATACTTATCGCAACTGAAACCTTCAGCTACCTTTTCATCATCTTGATTGACTATGAGAGCTTTTTCCGGCTTATTTTCGATCTGAGGTCTTTGAACGACAGGTTGTTGATTTGTCTTGTGATAGATCGCATGTCTGTAGTAATCATTAGTAAATGGATTTTGGTGGTTGTTGACCTCTCTATTCGGACACTCCCGCTTAAAATGCCCCTTCTCTTTACACTTAAAACACGTCACTTTGGACTTATCAAAACCTAGCTTTTGATCCAGTCCTGTCAAACTATTCCGACCCGTAATTTCCATAAACCTTTGGGCTCTTCTTACCAAACTAGCCATTCCCCATTTAATGTCAATCAGCTCTAGCTCCTCTGGATCGATTTGATCGTAATCTTCATTTGTCATGTCTGGATTACCGATCCGCCCAGCTACCAAACTCTCATATGATTCAAGAACGGAACCTAACAGTGCGATGTGTTGATTTGCTGCTGCTTCTATAAATTCTTGTCCATTTTTGATGTTTACAGCAATGTTACACTGTATCCCAGAAACATAACCCTGATTATTCGAGCTTGATGAGCTTTGTGGAGACATTTGTTCTGAAGTCTTGGGATTTGGCTCATAACTTGCAAACGGTGAAGGCTTGTTGTTGCTTGATGTACTAGACGAAACACCAGATGTTGAATCTTCACTGAACGTTGTCTGAATCTTCGGGCTCAGATTCATGGTTGCCGAAGAACTGCCTTTGTAATATAGTGAAACATCCTATTGAACATTTGCAGAATTCATCTTTCTGATCTTCATCAGTTCAAGTTCATGTGCTTCAATCTTTTCAATGAATGAACTGAGGTTAAATCCAACATACTCTAAGTTGTTTTTCAACACCAAAAGATAAGTACCCCATTCATCATATGGCAAGGCATCCGCCAGTTTATTAACCCACTCTTCGTTAGTTTTCTCAATACCCAAACGCTTCATTTCAACAACTAGGTGACAATATCTCTCGATCAATTGTTTTGTTGTTTCACCTTTAATTCCCCTGAAGATGTCAAATTCTTTCTTCATCAAAGC
This sequence comes from Helianthus tuberosus, assembly GCA_030545235.1. NCBI lineage: Eukaryota > Viridiplantae > Streptophyta > Magnoliopsida > Asterales > Asteraceae > Helianthus > Helianthus tuberosus. Next base: position 47,744,803 of record CM060420.1, read on the forward strand.
AGTCTTGCTTTTTATCATCGATACGCTTCCCAAAAACTTCACTTTCAAAGCATGCCACACTGATTGTGAATTATCTTGATGTTGCAGTAACACTAAGATATCTTCTTTAATTGCTTGTTGTAGAATACTCATCATCTTCTTTTCTGCCTTGAAATCTTCTTGTTCAGTTTGTGTCAAACTGCCAATCGACTTCTCAAGACCCAAACCATCTTTAGGAGGAACATATTTCGATTCGATCTTCATCCAGCACTCGAAGTGGTTTGCTTGAACCCATGTCTTAAACCTTCCAGACCAACCTGCATACTCGTCAATATTCATCAACTTAGGAGGTTTCTGCATCGTCCCAAGTTCATTCTCCATATTCACATTTTGCACGATACTGCCTGATGTTTGTGCTGCCGTCATTCCCCCATCGGCAAAGAAGTTATAAAATTCTTGATTGTCCATTTTACGAAATCAGATTACGGAAAAAATTTTCAAGTTTTGAAAACAGATTACTTTCAAGCGAAATTAGCTTCTTCACACGAAATCAGACTTTTAAACGGAATTACGAACAAGATGGACTTTCAAACGGAATCAGATCATTTCACACGAAATTAGGCTTTCAAACGAGATAAATCTTTCAAGCGAAATTACATTTCAAACGAGATTACACTTTCAAGCGAAATTAGATGTTATCTCAAATGGAATTAGTTATTTGAAGCGAAATTAGCCAAACGGAATTACAGTTCGAACGGAATTAGTAATTTCGTTTGAAATTACTTCAACTTTTCAAATGGAATTAGTAATTCCGTGTGAAAATACCTCAGACTTTTCAAACGAAATTAACTGTTCATTCAAACGGAATTACTGTTTGGCCCATTTTTTGTCACTTTTACTTTGAATTTTGATCTGATTCTCCCAAGGGTTTGTTAAAATAGTGTTTTACACACAATATCAGAAAATCAGTCCATTTTGTCTGTTAGATTGTCCAGAAGTCCAAGAAAGTGTAGAAAAAGGCACCGATTCAAGTGTATTGACTCATAACTGGCTCTGATACCACTTGTAGGATCGTTTTACCGACCAAATGAGTCAATCAGAGGCAATACACAGCTGTTTGAGAGGCGGAAACAAACAATCTAGAATCAGTGAAGAATTGAGTAGAAACAGAGTATTTCACTTTAAAACAAGCTTTTCATTCAAAATAGACTTGATTAGACGGTGGAATTTTAGCAGCACTTCGTGACACCCTAGCTAATTCCGTATCAAATGAGAAGCCAACACACCTATATATAAGCATGCTGATATCGCTTGAAATGACCATGTGTCATTTCAAGCGGAATTAACACAACTAATTTCGCTTGAAATGACCATGTGTCATTTCAAGCGGAATTACAACAAAACATCATAAATTTACATTTTAGACCCTGTACAATCTACAGACATAACCTAGACTGATAGACGTAGGCTATAGACATTATGCACCAACACACTTTAACCCCCTAAAATCATTCATTAATGAGCAATTGATATACTTTCATGCGGATCTTTTAAAGATAAGTTAGTCATTCATTAAGAGTTTTCTAACCTCACTTATTAAGGAAAGCAATACCGAATCACAATATAATCACCAAAATAAGCATAAAGTAGATCATATCAGGAACTATTCCATTTTGCAAGTCTTGAACATATTTTCTTTGGGGTAAAGGTTACCCTGGTAAATTTCATTTCACAACAAAGAAAAACAAAACAAGTGGCAAGGCTTAAATGTCTGCAGTTCATAATCACGACATGTCGTGAAAATATTCAACCAAAGCTAATAGCTAAACTAACTAGACATAAGCAATACAAATTAGAAACTAAACGTAACTAATCTGCCTCTCTAGATCGGTTCGCTCCATCACCCGATCCCCTCGTACAGAAAAAGCCCTTTAGGCAACTTCCAATCCTTCATGATCTGCTCCACTTGTCTAGTGTTCTTGAACTTGAAAGAGACCAACTTCAACCGAACCGCATATGAGATATCATCGACGATTTGATTTATCGACCTTTTTTATCAGAGAACAATCTCCTATTCCTCTCTAGCCAAATATGGTATACTGTAGCAGCCACTATAATTCTATCAATAACAATCTTCGCCGACTTGGACTTTGACGTTGAAACTAAAAAACCAAGAACATTATCCCACCTATCCGTAAGATGGTGCATAGCTCCTAACCTGTTAGCGATTGCCCAGACTTGAGAAGAGAAGGAACATTAAAAAATGTAAGACTCGTCTCAATTTAACACAATTATAATCCTTAAAATACACCTTTTATACTAAAAATGGGATTTTACAAAAACTGTCTAACCAACATACATACATGTTTCATAACATTCAAAATATAGTACTAAGTGTTTGCAAGTTCACTTTAACAAAACATAATAAGATCATTGCGGAAGCTTCAATTTGACATGTGTTCGGTCCTTTATCGTCGCTTGATCTTCATCCGGGTCATCTTGGTATTCACCTATGATCAAAACCAACTTAAAAATTAGTTTTGATAACTTAAATATAAGATTAAACAGGTTCTATGCATCAAATAACAAATAAAAACAAATTTGGCAGATTATGTGTCTCTCACAGGCCGCGAGAGGCTAAGCAACATGTGTTACGGGTCGCGACTCGCGTCGCGTGTCGCACCCGGGTTCAGGTTGTTCCTTGCGTGATGCGGGGGAAGATCTTTTCCAGCAGGTCCGTATCTAGACCTGCATTTCTTGCCCAACTCTAGTTTTAATCAAAATCCAAACTTTAAAGTGCCATAACTTTCATTCTACTTATCCGTTTTGCATGATTCCTTTTCCGACGCGTCCATAATTAAATTACGGATCCGTTTATCATCTTTGTTCACATCAAAAACCGGTTCATAAGCAAATGGCTTATAAATCCCTTTTTTATTACAATTATTCGACCCGTTTCATCTATCAACATAATAGACGTTTATTAGAAATGATTGTATCTAGTCCTCTTTTCCCATTCATGGGCTTGTCAAATATTAGCATTTTCGCTCCCATCACATGCTTTGCGCACGTGATATTATTGTGCTTATTGTCTACAATTTTAAACATGCATAATTTACCAAAACTAACAAATCCATATTTCTAAGTTTTTGACCCAATCCAAGGGTTTACTAAATCAATTTTAGCATATCCAAAACTTGGCTTACTCGTCAATATTCCGGTTTCTATAGTGACGTTCAGGTCCCTTAAAACCATCAATTTGTCAGCATTTTTATTTTGACCCATTTGGTTATCGTGTGAGTTTCATCACTTCATTGATATTCCAAACACGACTATTTTCACTATATCATCATCTAACATATCTAATTACTATTTTGACCCGTTTGGTTGTCAAGTGAGTTATATCACTTCTTTGGCATTCCAAACACGACCATGAAAATGTTTATGTAAATGAAAACCTTTGTTTGTGTTTAAATGGTTTTCGTGAGAGATCCATAGTGATTGTAGACTTAGACTCGAGAAAGAATCCTAGTTCACTACAATCGATGCTCTGATACCAACTTGTCACACCCGCTCGATGTACATGAACATACTATATGAATAAAACATACTCCATTGCCATTACATAATTTTTTCAAAAGATCACGACATAAGTTTAGTGTGTCGGTTATAAACCATTAACATGAAAGTAAAGTGTTATTGTTTCATACATCAAAATGAATGTTAACTACTAAGGTTTTGACCACTATATTGCCACAAATAGGCGGTATATAATAGGCAAACCCTCCAAAAGATGGCATGGAGTTCTGGTACTTGTTATCTTGACTGTGATTCCCGACATGGTCCATTAATTCCCTGAAATACATGTTAAGTTTGGAAAACATCAACAAAAGTTGGCGAATTCATGCAGTTTAGTTGTAAAAGATGTATTTAAAATGTAAGTTGTAGTATGTAAAGCGTCAATGAAATCGTTGATCATTAATGTTTTGCAAGGACATTAATATATGTGACGAAAAAGGAAGAAGTCCAAACCTAGACGATTTTGTGTCGACTACTATCGACTGGGACACAAAAGCACTCTTCTGTATGGGTCCACGACCAAGAGTGGGGCTCGCCAAAACCCATTAGATCTAACCCCTGTACCTAGGTCCAAACTGGATTAATTGTGCTTAGATGTATAACCCTATTCGCACATGATCTAAGGTGTTTCATTCCATGACTTTAACATACGATTGAACATGTATTTTCCCTGATAGTTGTAAAGTTGTAAAACATTCAAATGAATAGGGGACATGAACTCACATAATTGCGTCCGTGAATAGTAGATAAATGTGATCTCATGTGCGGTCGTCCTGAATAGTGTCACGACCTACAAACGTTCTATATTTGTTAGACACTTTGATCTTGTAATGAATTGAGTACATGTAGGTCCCCTAATTTGTGCGGGTCATAACAGAATCGTCGATCTAACCTAGAGTGCGGAATCCCCTAGATCAGATTTCACAGAAAACGTGTAGAAACAGAAGAACACAAACACAATCACTTTCAATCCGGTCTTCTATTGATTATCCAACACAAAGTTACAATCAATTCAAGACCCACAAGAAATCTCTCAGCCACACTCTGTAGATTTCTCCAACTCTCTCTCAAACTCTATTCACTTGCCAACCTAAACCCTTATGCCAAGCCTTGTTTATATAGGACAAGGTTTACACATGGGCTTTGGTTTGGGCTAGGCCATTCTCCAAGCCCATTACACTAATTAACTCTCTAACCAATAATGCTAAGCCCAATACAAAATATCCAAAGACTAAATAATAAAACTATTAAGCTGTTGTCACAGAATATGCACCAATAAACTCCCCCTTGACAATAGCTTCATAGTGTAACTTTGTCTTCAAACATCTTGCAGTCTTTTGGTCTTTGGATAGCGTCAGCTACACAGGTTCTGACATCAACAAACTCCCCCTTAGCTGATGCTTCCAATCTCCAAAACTTTCATTCGATGTAGATCAGTGAACTAGAAATCTTAGGTTAAGCAAGTAAGCTCCAACTCTTCTATATCTCTTTCGCCCTGATACCAATGGTAGGTCCCCTAAACCGTGCGGATCGTAACATAATCGTCGATCTAACCTAGAGTGCGGAATCCCCTAGATCAGATTTCACAGAAAACGAGTAGAAACAGAATCAAGAACCCGATGCACTTTCAATCCGGTCTTCTATTGATTACCCAACACGAAGTTTACAATCAATTCAAGACCCACAAGAAATCTCTCAGCCACTCTCTGTAGATTTCTCTAACTCTCTCTCAAACTCTATTCACTTGCCAACCTAAACCCTTATGCCAAGCCTTGTTTATATAGGACAAGGTTTGCACATGGGCTTTGGTTTGGGCTAGGCCATTCTCCAAGCCCATTACACTAATTAGCTCTCTAACCAATAATGCTAAGCCTAATACAAAATATCCAAAGACTAAATAATCAAACTATTAAGCTGTTGTCACAGAATATGCACCAACAATCACCCCAAAAACAATCGAAAACAGTAAAATATGGGAACTATGTACTCACATGAAGTGCAAAGTATCCTCAATCAAAAGAACTCAACAAAGCTCAAACAAGGAAATCAAGCAGCACCTAGAAATCGGATCACTAGATAAATAATCGACACCTAAATCGAAAGATTGGATAGAATGAAGTCTTGTAAACCAAATGAGTATTAGGACTCATGTGATATGGTTTAACAAAGCCTACATCCTAAATCGGAACCTAACCTAAGTGCTTTTGACACATTGCGACCTATTAAGGTAGCTTACGCTACTTTAACGCGTCGTTCGCGCAAAGCGCGTTCGAGACGTCTAACTAGTCCTATGACAAGTATTATATGCCTAAACAAGTTGCATAATCAATTAAGTGACAAAAGTTTATGTTACATATGCTTAATTACCAATTATCCATGAAAAGGTCATTTTGGTCATTTACCTAAGGCATATAAACTACCTATCATACAACTAATTAAACCTAAGTGACCATAAGGTATAACCTCGGAAGGTTATTCCCTATTCAACTATGGTCGCTAAACATGTTTGGTCGGATCCTAATGATCGACCAAACGGGTCGAGTTCGAAAGTCTAAGCGGTGGTTTAGACCACTTGACTTACGACTCTACACAAGCACTAAACTAAAAGTGACGAGCTAAACATGTTAAAACATGTTTAGTTAAGTTAGAAAACAGGTTTTGGTATCAAAACAAACGGTTTTGATACCCAAGAATAGTTTGGTTACAAAATATGCATAAATACGCATTTTGGCTGAAACTACGACTCGTCACTATGCCTAGTCAACGTGGTAATAAGTAGGTTTAGTTACACGGGACTATAACCATCGTGATTACGCTCACGTTGCAAAGTTCAAACGAACTTTGTGTTGACCATAACCTGGTCAAAGCAGAAAGTCAAACACAGTTTGACTTTCGTGCTTAAAACGCATAAAAGAATGAAAGAATGCTTACAAAGGATCCAAGCTAGGAAGATCTTGATCCAAAACACTCAGGTATGAAGTTTTAGAACTTCAACTTAGAGTTATTCAGATCAAGGTGTGCAGAAATGAATGAAGGGAATGGGTATTTATAGAATTCAGTAAAGCGTTAGGATCGTTTCTCGAAGTTTGAGCTTCAATCTAGGCCTTACACTTGGGCACATAATTTAGAATACCATGGGTACTCAAATACCGGTCCATAGAATAAAAAATCAGTGGTTAAAAACCATTGGAACAAGTGGAAAAGACCAGGTTCAATGTTTCTGCAAACTGCTGAGCTGGGCACTTCATACGGACCGCATCCATATGACCATACGGTCCGCATGGACCTTGCAGACCAGCAACTTTCAAAGAATGGCAGATTTAGTCGCTAAAGCCCCAAACTTGATTTTCGATGCATTTTTGACATGTTTAAGCCCCGTTAACCCCATTTCAAAGCACTAAAATGACGTTAAAGTGTAGGGAACTCAAAACATGCTCAAAAACATCTCGGATGTTGGTTCGTTTGGTCGTACGGTTGCGTTATTCGGTTAATTACGGCGGAAGTCGTAACGAACGCAAAAAATGATCCAAATTAAGCGACGAATGGAATTTTATCATGCCAATCACTAAAATAAAATATTTTAATGATTACATAAATTTTTGGGTGTCCGGATATGTTCAGAACGTAAGTTATGCACGAAAAGGCAAACTTATGCACTTTTTGACGCTTTTAGTCCCTATTGATCAAATAAGTTTATTTTCGCATACCAAACCTCTCAAAGCCTATTTCTAAGATATGTTAAGGATATTTAAGGTATGTTTAGCTTATGATCAAGTTCCGAAATGTTCCTTTCTATACGAATCGGCATAGTTTCGCAGTTTGACACAAATAGTCCCTACGATCGAACAAACTTGTTTTCAACACACCAAACCATCCAAAACTTATTTCTAAGTTATGTGGCGGTTATTTAAGGTATGTTAAGCCTCTGTCGCTATTCCGGAGTGTTTGTTGCATTAAACTGACTACGTTTACACACCAGTTTGCGTATAACCTTCTAGAAAGCGATTTAAAGCTTGAAATCGGAATCGAATCAAATCGTAAATTCATCAAACATAAATACACACATAATAACACCAAAGCACATTGTTTTATTGATAATTGAGATTGTTTTACATTGAACATTGATTACAGAACACAGTTGTCACACTTTATTTGTCTTTGAGAACTATTTGTATGTAATAACTATGTTTACTTGATATGTTACGGTATGGGACGTAATGCTTAAATATTTGGTAATTTATAGTTGTTATGGAATCTCTTGGACAATTTGTTTCGATCAGTGCCTCACCCCGATGTTTCCGCCATCGGTTGGGGTGTGACAGATTGGTATCAGAGCCATAACTATAGGGAATTAGGCAAGACTCGACCTAGTCCGGATCGATGTCTTAGAAACGACCTAGTCTATAGTCTAAGTACCAACAGACCGCCTTGTGCGAACCCAGTAGGGGTTTCCGCACAAGCCTACTTCTATTATTCGATCGACCCGCGAACACACTACACTCCATCGACCTTTCCTAAGGTCGAGCACTATCACTCTGCCTTCTTAAGGCAGGCACATCACACGCTATTTTCGAAAAAGAACGAGTGATTAGATCGAGACTAGGTGTGAAAACTGTAAACTCTCGGTTGGATCACTTGTTCGACACGTATTTTACTATAAACACGAGAATTTGCGTTGAATCAGGAGTGAAATCCATACTCTGACGCAAAATCTCCCTCTCTATCTCGTGATTCTATCACACAAATAGGAATATAGCCATCAAGTTAGGGGTGAAACGCGAACCTCGATGACTCGTTCCGTCCCTTATTTTGGTTTTACAAAACTCTCACCAAAGTCTCGATGGATTCCAATGACTCGATTTGCGTAAATAGCCAAAAGGATGCGTGTCATTCACCGCATGTCGGTGATAGAGCACAGTCTATTAGGCCAAAGTGTGTACTCGAAGACCTTGAGAATAGTTGAATCACTTGGGGTAGTCGACATCTATCAGCCGAGACAATCTATTTTCAATTTTGAAGCTCACGATCGCTGATTTTATGTGTGTCGATTCTGACCCCGCAACCGCTGACTCTGTGGTTTATCACTTTTATGTGGAAATTTTATGTGTTTTATGTGGTTTTACATGTTTATTTGTTTCAATTTTGGTGGTTTATATGCTTTTCGCTTCTCGCTTTGATCAACACGCACAACTCGCACTGCATATTTACCCCAAAATGCTAACAAATCGCATGCTATGCTACTCGTTTATACTATACTACTCGCTATGCTACTCGCTGTGTTACTCGCTACTCGCAATCGCTACTCTCGAACGCGCCTCATGAACCCTGAATGATAGGTGAATACGTGCAATATATGTAGGTGAATACATGCAAAATATAGTGTTTAGCATGATTTATGTGGGCTATGTGTTCTATATGTTTACATGCTTATTTGCTTACATGGCTATGTGCCTACGTGATTGTGTGACTATGTGTTATATGTTGATGTGTTCCTAAGCTTATTTAGTAGTAGTGCGTGTGAGGTGAGATTCGATTTTATAGTGTTTCAGTCCTATGGCGATGTCTGTTGCAGACAATGTCGTCATTTGGATCACATCACTCCAGCGTTGCACGCCGAAATCATGCTGACAAGCGAATCGCTTTTCGAGTCGCAAAGCAGATGGCAAGGTCATTCCGCAAATTGTCTGTGAGCTTAATGAGAACGCCAGCAAGTCCTCCGAGGAATTAAGGACTGACTCTCCAAAGGGTACTTTCAGCTTTAAGCAGTTTAAGGCCTGTGGCCCAAAAGACTTCACGGGCGAAGACGGACCAAGAGCTATGTTTCAATTGTTCGACTCAATCGAAGTCACGCTATGCCAGAGCGGATGTCCCGATCACCTACGAACTGTCAACGCAACGTTTTCCAATCCAGGGCTTTGGATTGGCGGACAGCCGAAAGGAACAGACATGGGAACAACGCAGCCTATGGGCTCACTTGGGATGAGTTGAAAGAACTCATGACGAAGGAATTCTGCCCACCCCACGAGCTCCAGAAGCTGGAGAACGAGTTCTGGAACATCAAGCAGGATGGTGGCGATAACGCCGGTATAACTGCCAGCTTCAAACAGCTGAGTATCATTTGTCCAAGCCAGGTGGCAACACCTGATATGACGATCAAGAAATACATTTGTGGTTTACCGGATTGTGTAGCTGACTTCGTTCAAGCCGCCAAGACAACAACCATCGAAGAGACATACCTACTCGCTGCTGAGATTAACGACAAGCGAGTGTTGGCTGGATATTTCAAGAATACCACCAAGAGTCTCCACCAAGCTACCACTTCTCCCACCGCTGAAACCGCCGCCTCCAAGTCCTCATGTCGTAAGAGAAATAACAACAACAAGAACTGTGTTGTCACAGCCGCTCCATTCTAAGCAGTCCTTGCTCAACCGCAAACTCAGAACCGCCAAGTAGCGGCACCGGTGACCAATGCACCGTCGGCCAAGCGTGCATATACTGGTCCACACCCACTCTGCCCTACCTGTACCTATCATCATCCTGTTGGGATTGCATGCAGATTCTGTGTTCACTGCAACCTGTACGACCACTTTACTGCTAATTGTCGTACTAGTCCTCGCCAAGCTCAAACCCCAGCTCAAGTTCCTTCACCACCAGCTCTCCTTCCTGCTCCCCAGGGCCAACAAGTAGCTGTTGCACCCGTTGCCCACGCAAGAGCCTACTTTGCATGTGGTGATCCCAACCACTTTGCAAATGCCTGCCCCAACAGAGTGGTGAAGCAAGAGCCACAGCAACAACCACAACAACATCAACAACAGCAGCCTCAGCAGCAGCAGTAGCCAGCAGCCTGCGGACGTGCATTCAACATCAATGCCCGCTAGGCTCAAGCAGATAACAACAAGTTTAATGGTGCGTTCCTTGTGAATGGTATATATCCTTCGTGTTTATTTGATACTGGTGCCGATAACTATTTTGTGTCGTTAGAATTCGAAAAGCTCCTTAATCGTAAGCGCGCCCATCTCCCTACGACGTTCGACGTTGATGTTACCACTAGAAGAACCGTCACTGTTCGTTCTGTTCTTCGTGATTGCACACTTGAACTCAACAATCACGTCTTCCCTATCGATCTTATTCCGATGCAGCTCGGTAGTTTTGATATCATAGTAGGCATGGATTTTCTTCGTGAGAATCATGCCGAAGTCATTTGCTTTGATAAAATGATTCGTTTCTCGCTCGCTAATGATGATCAACTATGTGTCTATGGTGAAGTCGCATTGAGGAAGCTCAAACTTATGTCGTGTATCCAAGTGAGCAAGTATCTCCGCAAGGAATACAAAGCTTTCTTGGCACACATCGTAGTAGCGGAGGAGGAAAAGAAAGAGAAGGCAATAGATAAGGTGTAACAACCTGCTTTTTGAAAGTCAAAGTACAAGTCAAGGTCAAAGGAAGAAAAGATTGCTAATTGCGATCTGTCACTCCTTGCTTAACTACTGGCTATGATTTTTTACTTGTAATCGAATCCTTTTATTTATTTGTTTTAGTTGTATTATGTGTAGTATCTATTAATAATCGCTATTTAATCGCATGTTTAATCGCTAATCAACTTATCGCTAATAAACTTATCGCTAATCGCATCCCTATCGCATTCGCAACTCGAATTATGTGTTCTGGATCTTGTTTTACGTGTGTGTGCCATTATATGTTACTTGTGCATGTTATGTTTATGTTAAGGTGTTTAATCGCAATCGCAATTCTATCGCATCGCAATCTAATCGCAAATGCTAAACGCAAGTTATTTATAGTGATTGTATGTTAGATATAGTAGCTAGGTTATTTGTGTAACTAATGGTTAATACTATCGCATCGCTCACTCGAAATCGCATCGCAACGCTCAACACGCAAAATGAAACGCCGAAACTCATCTCGTCGGACCACTTCAATCGAATGGCCAATCGATCGAATGGTCGTCCGATCGGATTGCCTTCCGATAGGATTGCCATCCGATCGGTGGGCTATCCGACACTTGCACCCACTTTCCCTTTTTGGCAACCTATAAATACCCCCTGTCACATCACTTGTGATGTGACAGCTCTCCCTCATTTGACCAGGACACTCAAGGCCTTCTTTCTCTCGATTTCTCGCGATTCTTGTAAGTTTCCAACTCAAATCATGTACTTCTATGACCTACACGCACTTCTTCATCTTTTTCACCTTTGAATCTTAACTTTTAATCGTGAAATCAACGGATTTGAGGTGTTTTAGGATGATGTCATCATGGAGTTCTTATGAACTTCAAGGTTTGGCTTCATTCAACCAAGAACAACTCAGATCTGAAGGATTTCCACATGATTTCACAACAATTTCTCATAGATCTAAACATTTTCAGAGTTAAAAGGATTGAAAGATGGTTTCTAACCTTCTTTCAACTCTTTTACACTCAATGCACTCAAAACCGATAGAATCGGAGCTTATTCTGGTCTTCAACTCATTTCTTAGTGAAGTGTCGACTGAGATCTGATTTCTATCAAAGAGACAATAGATTTCGGATTGAACATGAACAACCATCACGAACCAGTAAACTGGTCGGATTAGGGTGATTCCTGTTCGATCGGGCGACCTGGGACTTGACGAGGTTTCGTTGTTTAGTGCGTTATCATACCGTCTCGAACAAACCGTAAAACTTAGCAAAATAATCAAGTTCAAGACCATCAGATTCGTTAGGACGGATTGCCGTCCAATCAGATTGCCATCCGATCGAACTGCAATCTGATCGGATTGCACTTGAGTTTCAACGCTTAACCAATTTCATAATTTCAAAGACCATCAGTTCCAATGGATTGCCAACCGATCGGATTGCTATCCGATCGAGTGACCATCCTGCTGTGAACTTTTTCTCACTAAGTGTCTTGCCAATCAGATCGCTATCCGATCGAACGAGCGTTCGATCGATCGACCTGAAGGGTAGAGATACTTCTCTATTTCCAAATGCTACAACGAAAACTTCAAAGCCATCATACACAAACACATCCTTCTTAAACAAATGTCAATCTGACCGAATGGCAATCCGATCGGATGACCATCTGAACGGATTGACATCCGATCAAATGACCATCCGATCGGATTGCCATCCGATCGGGTTACCATTCAACACTTGCTTACCTTGCACCGTTTTACGCGCTGTGCATTCGCTTATGCTACCGTTAACTATTCAGGCTAATCACTTTAGCGCTCCCTTCAATCCATTAACTTTCACCACTGTGAGTATACTCGATCCCTTTTTGCTTTATGCACTTTTGGGTGTTGCATACGTTACTTATTCTAAATCACATCGATCACACAACACTAACACTATTTATACGCTGACCGTTATTGCATGATACGTGTTACTCGATGAATGCTTATACGTTATGTTAACACAGTGATTGTTGCCTGACGCCTTAGCAACGATAGTACTATTTGTTTGGACTCAACACCTGTCGTGGATAGGGTTGTTAAGGTTACCTCTTCACGTGTCATGGTGGTGATATGTGTTGCGCGTTCTACAACTCGCAGTCTAGTGTGTGCATATTTTATTGTCGATAACCTACTAACTTCACATTATACATGTTACATGCTGGTTATGCGTAAACGCTTTCGAACTCTATTATTACTATTAAACTTGTATGCTCACCTTTACACTATGTGTATTGACCTCTATTTTAACGTATGTGACAGATGCTTAGGATGATGTGCTTTACCTGCTTTGTGGAATCAAGTAGGAATGAGAGTCTAGAAATAAACAAACAATTTATTTATTTATGAGTTGTCGGAACAGCCTTTATTTGTCTTTGAGATAACTATGTCTGTTATAACTGATATACTTGATGGGTTATGGTATGGGACATAATGTTAACTATCCGGTAATTTAGTTGTTATGGAATTTCTCTTGGACAGTCTGTTTCGCTCAGTGTCGTGCCCCGAAGTTTCCGTCATCGGTTGGGGTGTGACAGATTGGTATCAGAGCCATAACTATAGGGAATTAGGCAAGACTCGACCTAGTCCGGGTCAGTGTCTTGGAAACAGCCTAGTCTATAGTCTAGGTACCAACAGACCGACTTGTGCATACCCGGTATGGGTTTTGTACGAGCTTACTCGCTATTTCTCGCTCGAACTTGCTATGAACTACACTCTTGCGCGAACATCGAATACTACAGTTCCGCGTAAGGCCAGCCTTTCCTAAGGCTGGATACACACACAAACGGATGATCTGGTTGAGATTAGGTGTGAAAACCGCAAACTCTCGACCAAATCACTTGTTCGACTCGCTATTTTCACTATAAAAAAGAGAATTTGCGTTGAACCAGGAGTGAAATCAATACCTCGACGCAAATCTCCTTATCTATCTCATGATTTTATCGTGCAAACATGGACGTAGTCGTTAAGTAAGGGTGAAACCAGAACCTTGATGATCCGTTTCGCTCTATGCTTCTGATTTTGCAAAACTCTCACCAAAGTCTCGACGGACTCCAACGACTTGGGTCGCGCTGTAACTGGAAGGATGCGTGTCGATCGCTCAAATTAAAGTGAGAGCATAGTCCAGAAGGCCAAAGTGTGCACTTAAAGTCCTTGTGAATAGTCGAATCACTTTGGATAGTCAATGTCTACACACACCCAGGACAATCTCCCTTCGATTTTATGTGTTTCGATTCTGGATTTTCTGCTGCTAACTCTGTGATTTATCGCTTTTCTGATCGATTTTATGTGAAATCTATGCGTTTTATGTGCTATTTGTAAGAGTTTTGAGGTAAACAGTACGGTGGTACTGATGGTTTCGATTCCACGTTTCTCGCTCCGCCAAAAACACACACAAATCACACCACGTTAACAAATCGCTGGTCTCTATTCGCAATCGCTATACTTAATCGCTATACGCTACTATGAAGGATAGGTAAATACGTGCAAAATATGTGCTTAGGGGAGCTATGTGCTTATGTGCTACTGTGCTTACGTGCAATACGTGCCTATGTGCTACTGTGTTTATGTGCCTATGTGAATTTTATGAATGGTTGTGTTCCTGAGCTTTAGGGTGAATCGTTAGACTATACTAGGGTTAATCGAAATTGTGTTTGAGTCCTATGGCGATGTCTGTTGCAGACAATGTCGTCGTTTGGATCATTCCACTCTCGCGCTGCTCGCCGAAACCATGATGACAAACGAATCGCCGCTCTTGTCTCTAAGCAAATGGCGAAAGTCATCCCACAAATTGTGTGTGAGCTGAATGAGAATGCTAGCAAGTCCTCGGAGGAGTCCAGGACTGATACTCCTAAGGCCGCTTTTACCTTCAAGCAGTTCAAAGCCTGCGGTCCAAAAGAATTTACCGGCGAAGATGGGCCTACGGCCATGTTCCAATGGTTTGATTATATCAAAGTCACCCTGCGCCAGAGTGGTTATCCAGAAAACCTACGCACCATCAATGCTACCGGCGTCTTCCAATCCCGCACTCTTGATTGGTGGACGGCCGAGAGGAACAAACGAGGAAACGATGCAGCTTTCGGATTGTCATGGGGCAAGTTGAAGAACATCATGATGCAAGATTTCTGCCCTCCACATGAACTCCAAAAGCTTGAGGATGAATTCTGGCACATTAAGCAAGATGGCGGAGATAACGTTGGTTTAACTGCTTGCTTCAAGCAGTTGAGTATTATCTGCCCTGGTCAGGTTACTACCACTGATATTACAATCAAGAAGTATATCCGTGCTCTTCCGGATTGCGTTGCAGACTTTGTTCAGGCTTTAAAGACGACAACAATTAAGGAAACCTACCTGCTCGCCGCTGAGATCAACGATAAGCGAGTCAGGGCTGGTTATTTCTATAAAGCCTCCAAGAATTTGCATCAAGTCACCGCTGCTCCCACCGCTGAAGCTACCACCACACCGCAATCTTCGAAGATCTCACGTCACAAGAGGAAGAACAACAGCAGCTCTAGCAACAAGAACTGTGCAGTTACTGTTGCCCCGCTCCAAACAGTTGTGACACCTGTGTCACTACGACCATCAAACAAATACCAAACCAATTAAATATTGTGTTTCATACTTGGGATTTGTACAAATATGTGTATCATTTGCACATATCAATTCTTGTTCGATTTCGAGCTCTAAATCGCTTTCTAGAAAGTTATACGCGAACTGATGCGTAAACGTAATCAGTTTAACGCGACAAACACTCCAGAATAGTGACATAGGCTTAACATACCTTAAACAACCCTTACATAACTTAGAAATAAGTTTTGGATGGTTTGGTGTGTCTAAATCAAGTTTGTTCGATCGTAGGGACTATTTGCGTCAAACTGCGAAACTATACTGATTTGTATAGTAACGAACATTTAGGAACTTGATCATAAGTTAAACATGCCCTAAATATCCTTTACATAGCTTAGAAATAGGTTTTGAGGTGTTTGGTGCGCAAAACTAAACTTCTTTGATCAACAGGGACTAAAAGCGTCAAAAAGTGCATAAGTTTGCATTTTCGCGCATATCTTACGTTCTGAATATATCCGGACATCCAAAAATTTATATAATCATTAAAATATTTTATTTTAGTGATTGGCATGATAAAATTCCATTCGTCGCGTAATTTGGATCGTTCTTCACGTTCGTTCGTGTTTCGTCGTAATTAACCGAACAACGCGATCGTACGACCAAACGAACCGACATCCGAGTTGTTTTTGAGCATATTTTAAGTTCCTTATACTTTAACTTCATTTTAGAGCCTTGAAATGAGGTTAACGGGGCTTAAAAGTGCCGAAAATCAACTTTATAACATGCAGGGACCTATTCTGCCAAAAATGAAACTTTTGCAAAAACATGCTCCCTCATGCCACGCGCCAGACCCAAATGCTCTTGGCACGTAGTGTGAGAGTGCCCTTTTTCAGCACAACAATGTTCAGCTATTTGGTCGAATTTCAGGGGCTTTTATGTAAAATTCTCAATACCTTGGGCTGGTATTAGAAAACCTTGTGCCCACTTGGAGGGCCAAGATCGAAGCTCGTTTATCGATGAACGATTATAACGGTTCTATGAAATCTATATAAACCCAACTCATTTTCATTCTTTCCTCACACTTGATCTGAATTTTCTCTAAGTTGAAGCTCAAAGCTTCATACCTGAGAATTTTTAGATCAAAATCTCCTAGCTTGGACCTTTTGTAAGTATTCTTTCTTGCTTTTATGTGTTTTTAAGCGTAAAAGTCAAACTGTGTTTGACTTTCTGCTTTGACCAGGTTATGGTCAACAAGAAGTTCGTTTGAACTTCGCAACGTGAGCGTAATCACGATGGTTATAGTCCCTAGTGACTATACCTACTGATTACCACGTTGAATAGGTGTAGTGACGAGTCATGTTTTTGGTCAAAATGCGCGTTTAGGCGTACTTTGCAACCAAACTATTCTTGGGTATCAAAACCATTTGTTTTGATATCAAAACCTGTTTTCTAACTTAGATAAACATGTTTTAACATGTTTAGCTCGTTACTTTTAGTCTAGTGCTTGTATAGAGTCGTAAGTCAAGCGGTCTAAACCACCGCTTAGACTTTCGAACCCGACCCATTTGGTCGATCTTTAGGATCCGACCAAGCATATTATGTGACCATAGCTGCATAGGGAATAAACTTCAGAGATTATACCTTATGGTCACTTCGTTTAAGTAGTTGTATGATAGGTAGTTTATATGCCTTAGGTAAATGACCAAAATGCCCTTTTTACGCATAAATTCATTTTAAGTATATGTAACCTAAATTTTTACATCTAAACTGATTAGGCAACATTATTATACATGTTAAGGAATATAATACTTGTCATAGGACTAGTTAGGCGGTCCGAACGCGTTTTACGCGAACGACGCGTTAAAGTAGCGTAAGCTACCTAAACGGGTCGTAATGGGTCATAAGCACTTAGGATATGTTTCAATTTAGGATGTAGGCTTTGTTAAACCATATTAAATGAGTTCCCATACTCATTTGGTTTAGGAAACCTCATTCTATCCCATCTTCCGATTTAGGTCCGTTTTATTTACATAGTTACCTATATTAGGTGCCTTTTGATTCCGTGATCCCTCTAGCTTTACTTGGTTGTTATTCAAGACTTCTAAGCAATCTCAAGTGAGTACATAGTCCCCTCTTTTACTGTTTTCAAATGTTTTGGGGTGAAACATGTGTGCTTAATTGTTATTTTCTTGAGTTCAAAGTATAAATTGATTATACATGCTAGTACTTATCTTTTGACAAACTGAATGATTATCTATGGTTTAAACACTAATTTTTCAAAGATTATTAAATAAATTGTTGGGTTGTACTTATTTTATACATTCACCAGACCGATTGGTAGTACGATATAGCGTTATAGGATTAGACACCCCGTTCCTGTTGTATGGAATGTCAGAAACCAATTTTTATCCAAATAGAGATTGCCTTTGTGGTATTTCTATAGTCTCCAAGGTGTAGCTTGATACACTAAGGTTTGAATGAATTCTAAATTACTTTTTTTTATATTTTGTTATACTCCCAAAAGTATAGTTTGATATGCTCCCATATGTGATATTGTTTACCAAGGTATATTTGGATATACTATGTATAAAACCAACATATATTTTGTTAATTACTCAAACATAGTTAATATGTTATTTACAAAACCAAAAGCATAGTTGGATATGTTACTTACAAAACCAAAAGCATAGTTTGATATGTTATTTACCAAACCAAAGCATAGCTTAATACGTTATTTATAAAACCAAAGTATACTTATGATATACTACTGAAAACTATTATTTTGACAACTAAAGTATATTTGATATACTATCTATTTAATTATTTTGGAACTAAAATATATTTTAATATATTACTCATTCGACTTTCTTAAAACCAAGGTATATACTACAAACTTTTTTATCAAAACATTGTTTTACAAACAACATATTTTATACAAACTCATTTTACTTGGGTTTTTAATTATCTATGCATTATTCTTTTATATCATCAAAATTCTTATAAATTTTCGCATGATTTATAAAGAAAACATTTTTAAGTTCATGACTACTTTTTGTTAAACATTCTTTTAAACTTACAAGTCATAAATCCTGCATTAATAAAACCTATGTATCTCACAGGCATTTTTATGTTGACGTACCTATTTTTACACATGTTTCAGGTGCTGCTATGTGATGATTGTTGATGCATGATATACATAGGATGGACTCGTGCCTTAGCAACTTAAAACTTGAAAGACATATTTGTATTTATCTGATTTGTAATAAAACAATGAATTCAATAATGCAATAAAACAAAATTATTTAATCCATGGTTGTGAAACAATGATTCTGTTACAACACTCCCCGACGTTTCTGCCCCGATTTGTTGTTTTACGTGGTCGGGATGTGACAACAGTACATGCCCAACCGCAACCTCAACACCGCCAAGTAGCGGTACCTATGGTTAATGCACCGCCTGCCAAGTGTGCATACACTGGACCACACCCGCTTTGCCCTACTTATACCTATCATCACCGGGTTGGAATCGCATGTCGGTTCTGTGTTCATTGCAACATGTACGGCCACTTCACCACAAACTGCCGTACAGGTACTCGCCAAGCTCTAGCTCCAGCTCAAGGTCAAGCTCCTACACCACAAGCTCTACTTCCTGCTCCCCAGGGCCAACAAGCGGCTACTGCACCCATGATCCATGCTAGAACTTACTTTGTGTGTGGTGATCCCAACCACTGCGCAAACATGTGCCCCAATCGAGTGGTGAAGCAAGAGCCACAACAGCAGCAGCCCCAGCAACAGCCTCAGCAACAGTATAAGCTAGCAGCCCGCATATGTGTTTTCAACATCAACGCCCGCCATGCTCAAGCAGACAACAATGTGGTCAATGGTACGTTCCTTGTGAATGGTATATATGCTTCGTGTTTGTTTGATACTGGAGCAGATAATTGTTTTGTATCGTTTGAATTCGAAAAGCTCCTTAATCGGAAGCGCGCCCATCTCCCCTCGATGTTCGATGTTGAAGTTGCCACCGGAATAACCGTCGCTGTCAATTCTGTTCTACGTGATTGTACGCTTGAACTCAACAATCATGTCTTCCCTATCGACCTTATTCCGATGCAGCTCGGTAGTTTTGACATCATAGTAGGCATGGATTTTCTTCGCGAGAATCGTGCTGAAGTTGTTTGCTTCGATAAGATGATTCGTTTCTCGCTCGCTAATGGTGATCAACTTTGTGTGTATGGCAAAACTCCTTCGAAATGTCTCAAACTCATGTCATGTGTCCAAGCAAGCAAGTATCTCCGCAAGGAATACAGAGCTTTCTTGGCTAACATTGTAGTAGCGGAGAAGGAAAGGAAAGGAAACCCAGAAGTAAAAGGCGTTCACGTTGTTTGTGAATTCCTTAACGTATTCCCTGATGATTTACCTGGTTTACCTCCCACTCGTGATATCGACTTCCGAATCGACCTCATTCCTGGAGTAAATCCTGTTGCAAAAGCGCCCTATCGCCTCGCTCCTTCTGAAATGCGCGAACTCTCGAGTCAGCTCCAAGAACTACTTGATAAAGGCTTTATTCTCCCTAGCAACTCTCCTTGGGGCGCACCTGTCCTTTTCGTCAAAAAGAAGGATGGTTCGTTCCGGATGTGCATCGACTACAGGGAATTGAATAAGCTGACTATTAAGAATCGCTATCCCTTGCCTCCAATCGATGATTTGTTTGATCAGTTACAAGGTGCTGCGTGTTTCTCGAAGATCGATCTACGTTTAGGCTATCACCAATTACGCATTCAAGAGGAGGATATACCTAAAACCGCTTTTCAAACCCACTATGGTCATTACGAGTTTGTTGTTATGCCTTTTGGTTTGACCAACGCTCCCGCAGTCTTCATGGATCTAATGAATCGCGTGTGCAAACCCTTTCTTGACCACTTCGTCATCGTGTTCATCGACGATATCCTATTCTATTCCAAGTTAAAAGCCGAACACTCACAACATCTACGTTTGGTTCTTGAGTTGCTCCAGGGAAACCGTCTTTATGCCAAGTTCTCCAAGTGCGAATTCTGGCTTGAGGAGGTTCAGTTTTGGGTCACATCGTCAATAGTCAAGGTATTCACGTCGACCCCGTGAAGATCGAAGCTATTAAGAGTTGGGTTACACCCAATAACCCGTCTGAAGTTCGTTCTTTTCTCGGATTAGCGGGCTATTATCGCCGATTTATCGAAGGTTTCTCTAAAATTGTTGTGCCGCTTACCTCGCTTACGCATAAGGACAAACCTTTTGTTTGGGGAACTAAACAAGAGGAGACCTTTCAAACTCTCAAGGTTATGCTTTGCAATGCTCCCGTGCTCTCACTGCCTAACGGAAACGACGATTTCGTAGTCTACTGCGATGCCTCAAACCTTGGTATTGGTTGTGTTCTCATGCAATGAGACAAGGTTATCGCGTACGCCTCTCGACAGCTCAAGATTCACGAGAAGAATTATACAACCCACAACCTCGAGCTAGGTGCAGTTATTTTTGCGTTAAAGATTTGGCGACACTACCTTTACAGTACCAAGTGTACGGTCTTCACCGACCATAGGAACCTACAACACATCTTTGACCAGAAAGAACTGAATATGCGCCAACGCCGATGGGTTGAACTCCTCAATGATTACGACTGTGAGATTCGCTACCATCCAGGAAAAGCAAACGTCGTTGCCGATGCACTCAGTCGACGAAGCTATTTGCATAGCGTTTGTAATTCTCAAGCCCAGTTTAATCTCGAAGCTCTCATTCGCGACGCTCAGCATGCTTGCTTTACCGAACGTACCATAAAGAAGGAAAGGATTATCAATGATGGCGCTCAACTGGTGAATAAATCGAATGGGATTTTCCATTATCTAGACCGAATTTGGATTCCCAAGAGTACGAATTTGTGACAAATTCTGATGGACGAAGCCCACAAATCTCGGTATTCTATTCATCCCGGTGCTGACAAGATGTACCAGGACATGCGCTACAAGTACTGGTGGCCGAGCATGAAGAAGGATATCGCTCTCAAACTTATGTCGTGTATCCAAGTGAGCAAGTATCTCCGCAAGTAATACAAAGCTTTCTTGGCACACATCGTAGTAGCGGAGGAGGAAAAGAAAGAGAAGGCAATAGATAAGGTATAACAACCCGCTTTTTGAAAGTCAAAGTACAAGTCAAGGTCAAAGTCAAAGGAAGAAAATATTGTTAATTGCGATCTGTCACTCCTTGCTTGACTACTGGCTATGATTTTTGACTTGTAATCGAATCCTTTTATTTATTTGTTTTAGTTGTATTATGTGGAGTATCTATTAATAATCGCTATTTAATCGCATGCTTAATCGCTAATCGACTTATCGCTAATCGCATCGCTATCGCATTCGCAACTAGAATTATGTGTTCTGGATATTGTTTTACGTGTGTGTGCCATTATGTGTTACTTGTGTATGTTATGTTTATGTTAAGGTGTTTAATCGCAATCGCAATCGCAATCGCAATCGCAATCGCAATCGCAATTCTATCGCATCGCAATCTAATCGCAAACGCTAAACGCAAGTTATTTATAGTGATTGTTTGTTAGATATAGTAGCTAGGTTATTTGTGTAACTAATGGTTAATACTATCGCATCGCAACGCTCAACACGCAAAATGAAACGCCGAAACTCAACTCGTCAAACCACTTCGATCGAATGGCCAATCGATCGAATGGTCGTCCGAACGAATTGCCATCCGATCGGTGGGCTATCCGACACTTGCACCCACTTTCCCATTTTGGCAACCTATAAATACCCCCTGTCACATCACTTGTGATGTGACAGCTCTCCCTCATTCGACCAGCATGCTCAAGGCCTTATTTCTCTCGATTTCTCGCGATTCTTGTAAGTTTTCAACTCAAATCTTGTAATTCTATGATCTACACGAACTTCTTCATCTTTTTCACCTTTGAATCTTAACTTTTAACCGTGAAATCAACGGATTTGAGGTGTTTTAGGATGATGTCATCATGGAGTTCTTATAATCTTCAAGGTATGGCTTCATTCCACCAAGAACAACTCAGATCTGAAGGATTTCCACGTGATTTCACAACAATTTCGCATAGATCTAAACATTTTCAAAGTTAAAAGGATTCAAAGATGGTTTCTAACATTCTTTCAACTCTTTTACACTCAATGCACTCAAAACCAATAGAATCGGAGCTTATTCTGGTCTTCAACTCATTTCTTAGTGAAGTGTCGGTTGAGATCTAGTTTCTATCAATGAGACAATCGATTTCGGATTGAACATGAACAACCGTCACGAACCAGTAAACTTGTCGGATTAAGGTGATTCCTGTTCGATCGGGCGACCTGGGACTTGACGAGGTTCCATTGTTTAGTACGTTATCATACCGTCTCGAACAAACCGCAAAACTTAGCAAAATAATCAAGTTCAAGACGATCAGATTCGTTGGGACGGATTGTCGTCCGATCGGATTGCCATCCGATTGGATTGTGTGACACCTGTGTCTGTAATCATTGTAAACAGTTCAGTTATCATTAAAATAACGTTATTTGATCCCAATGTTTGTTTGTTTATGTTTGACATTTTTCATGTTTTGGTTTTTGTTCAATTTCAAACTCTATATCGCTTTCTGGAGAGTTATACACAAACTGGTGCGTAAACGTAATCAGTTTAATGCGAAAAACACTCCGGAACATCAATATATTCTTAACATACCTTAAATAACCTTTAAATATCTTAGAAATAAGTTTTGAAGGCTTTGGTATGGCAAAATCAAGTTTATTCGCTAACAGGGACTAATTTTGACAAACTGCGAAAGTATGCCGATTCGTACTGTAACAGATGTTCTGGAACTTGATCATAAGTTAAACATACCCTAAATATCCTTTACATAGCTTAGATATAGGCTTTGAGGGGTTCGGTGTGCTAAAATAAACTTTATGCTCATTCAGGGACTAAAAGCGTCAAAAAGTGCATAAGTTTGCATTTTCGCGCATATCTTACGTTCTGAATACATCCGGACATCCAAAAATTTATGTAAGTATTAAAATATTTTATTTTAGTGATTGGCATGACAAAATTCCATTCGTCGTATGATTTAGATCGTTTTTCGCGTCCGTTCGTATTTCGTCGTAATTAACCGAATAATGCAACTGTACGACCAAACGAACCAACATCCGACATATTTTTTAGCATGTTTCATGTCCCTCATGTTTAGGTATCATTGTAGAGCCTTAAAAATGGTTTAACGGGCTTTAAACGTGTCGAAAAAGGCCTTAAACACATGCAGGGACTGAAACTCCAACATTTGAAACTTGTTTGCTGATCAGAACTTCAGGCGGGGCGCGTAAGCCCTGAGCCTTCCCTTACACGGCCCGCGTAAGATCACCAGATCTGCAGAAAATCTTTTTCTAGCTGTTTCCAGCTTGTTCCAACTGATTTAGGCACTTGTAAATGGTATTTCAGCATCCTATGGGCCATTTTAAGGTGCCCATGGTCTTACAAAACCATGGGTGCATGTGTACGGTGGAGATCGACGCACGTTTTTCAAGAAACGATCTTAACTGTCTTTTTTTCCTATAAATACCCCCACCCTCTTGCTTCAAAACTCACACTTTGATCTGATTTGTCTCTCTAAGTTGAAGTATACACTTCATACCTGAGAGTAATCGGATCAAAACTCCATAGCTTGGACCCGTTGTAAGTCCTTTTTCATTCTTTTACGCGTTTTAAGCACGAAAGTCAAACTTTGTTTGACTTTCTGCATTGACCAATTTATGGTCAATATGAAGTTCGTTTGAACTTCATAACGTGAGCGTAATCACGATGGTTTTAGTCTCGTGACTATACCTACGGATTACCACGTTATTTAGGAATAGTGGCGAGTCGTAGTTTCGGCCAAAATGCGTATTCTTGCGTATTTTGTAACCAAATTACTTTTAGGTATCAAGACCCTTTGTTTTGATACCAAACCTGTTTTCAAACTTCGTTAAACATGTTTTAACATGTTTAGCTCGTCACTTTAGGTTTAGTGCTTATGTAGGGTCGTAAGGTAAGCGGTCTAAACACCCGCTTATACTTTCGAACCCGACTCGTTTGGTCAATCATTAGGATCCAACCAAACACATTAGGTGACCATAGTTATATAGGGAATAACCTCCCGAGGTTATACCTTATGTTCACGTCGTTTAGTTAGTTGTATGATAGGTAGTTTATATACCTTAGGAAAATTACCAAAATGCCCTTTTTACGCCAAAATTCATTTTAAGCATATGTAACATAACTTTTGACATCTACACTGATTTGGCAACATTATTAGACATGTTAAGGCATATTTTACTTATCATAGGACTAGTTAGGCGGTCCGAACGCGTTTTACACGAACGACGCGTTAAAGTAGCATAAGCTACCTAAACGGGTCGTAATGGGTCGTAAGCACTTAGGATAGGTTCCGTTTTAGAATGTAGGCTTTGTTAAACCATACTACATGAGTTCCCACACTCATTTGGTTTACGAAACCACATTTTATCCGATCCTCCGATTTAGGTCCGTTTATTAACATAGTTACCTATATTAGGTGCCGTTTGATTCCGTGATCTTTCTAGCATTGCTTGGTGGTTATCTAAAGACTATTGAGCAATCTCAAGTGAGTACATAGACCCCTATTTTACTGTTTTTCAAACGTTTTGTGGTGAAACACATGTGCCTACTTGTTACTTTCGTTTTTTCCATGTTTTCATATCATATGTTTGCTATGTTCATTAGTACACTTATAGTACATGATTTCATTATGTTTTTGCTATGTATGTCCCTTTAGTGCATACTTAGTACATTGTTTTACATTACATGCTATGTATGTCCATTGTTACATACTTAGTACATTGTTTTACATCACATGCTATGTATGTCCATTGTTGCATACTTAGTACATTGTTTTACATTTTATGCTATGTATGTCCATTGTTGCATACTTAGTACATTTGTTTTACATTACATGCTTACATTTTGGTATGACATTTGGTTTGTTTAAATGGGACAAAAATACATTCATTAACATTGGCCATGCCGTTCGTTAGTAGATAGTGGTACCATAGGAATTGACAACTCCCGTTTCTGACATCCTAGGTATGTTTGGATGGAAGGAATAACCAAATTCTATACACATAACTTAGAAAAACCTTTAATTTGTTTAAGGCTTTATCGCCACAGTCTCAAGGCTTGAATGTATCCATTTTTACAATACCGCATAGATGTTTGTATCAGTATAGCATGCATTTCCACAAAACAAAATTTTGATTTAAACTATGTTTTACTTCAATACCTTGTTTTTTGTACATTTTACATATGGTTTAGTTGATACGTTTCACTTACCATACATCACATTTGATTACACATTACATGATTTACATTTGATATAAGCATTTAACATTGGTTTACACAATAACATTTGACAATTGGTTTAAACATGAACAATTAACATTGGTGGTTTGTTTGGGTAAGTGATTTAAGTAACGAGGCGTGTGTAATATGATACAAGCATGGTGGATACGCCACTGGTACTTCCTATATATAAGTGCTTGTATGATATTACATATTGTAGCCTTATTTAAATCATTTCAATTTAGACATATAACATATTTCACAAATAACATATTTTTCACAAGACATTGTTTTACAAAACAATTTGTTTTATACAACTCAATTTACTTGGTTATTTAATTAACCATACACCTTTCTTTTATATAATCTGATTTTCTTATCACATTTTCATATGATTTATAAAAGTAAACACTTAACAAGATTCATGACCATTTTTTATTAAACATTTCTTTAAACCTAAGTCATGAATCCTATTTTCACAAAACCTATGTATCTCACAGGCATTTTTATGCTGACGTACTTATTTTCACATGTGTTTCAGGCGCTGGTGCATAGGTTTGATTTCAGGATACACTAGGGTGGACTCAGGCCTTAGTGACATAAAAGAAGCAAGATTAGCTTAAATAATGTTATGTACTCTTGTTTCTTTCGTTTAAAGACAATGTAATCCTCTTGTTTAATAAATAAAACATAAGTTTAATTACCATGGTTGTGAAACAATAATTCTGTTACAACACTCCCTGACGTTTCCGCCACGTTGTTGTTGTTTTACGTGGTCGGGGTGTGACAGAAGAGTTGGTATTAGAGCCAATGGTTATAGGGAATTAGGTTATTAGTAATGCTTTGACCTAGACTATAACCTTTCTAGGACCCCAACACAAGTTATCTTGTGTTTAGATCTTAAAACATGCACTTCACCTGTCCTTAGGTGATTGCCAAAACAAGAACCCAATTTTCCAAAACGATTTTTGAAAATCAACCATCTGTTTTTAAATAATCTATTATAAGGTTTTGAACCCTTCCAGTTTGACTCATATTTGGCCTTGTGCCTTCCAAGTTTTCAAAATCTCATCAAAGTTTTGGGTCCTCAATAGTGTGAACACGTGCAAACTGGAAGAGTGAATGCCTGTACCCTAGGTTTTCTGTCTAAGGCTAGAGTGTTCGTACAAATCCACATAATCAGACCAGTCACTCTTACCTGGGAACTCTTGGGGTGAGTGTTCACTTATAGGCGAGCATGTCTTCGCGATACATTATTTTTGACCCATTTACTTTGATTAGTCACTGTGTGTCGTTTGTTTGCTTTATGGTAACGAACGAATGACCACCATCTTTTTTTGATTTTTGTATATTCTTTTCATCTAATCATCTCACTCGTTTCCTCTCATGTTTCCTATTTTAGAATGCCTCCTCGACGCGAAAATCCGCTACCTAATGCCGAAATGGCACATATTATGGCACATCATATGGTTGCTGTACTCCCAGACATTATTGCTCAAGTGAACCAAGCCAACAATAACCAGAATGCTCCATGCAATTTCAAGAGTTTCAATTCGGCTAAACCACTCAAGTTTAGTGGTTCTGAAGGAGCAACTGGGCTCCTACATTGGTTCGAAAGCATTGAGAGTACGTTTCATCACGTTCAGTGTCCTGAAAATCGAAAAGTCGAGTTTTCTTCCAGTGTGTTTCAGAAGAGGGCTCTTATATGTTGGAATGGGGTTATGAAGGACAGTGGTGCGGAGGTTGCGTTAGCACAAACTTGGGCTGAGCTTAGGGCTCTCATGGTGAGGGAATTTTGTCCTCGTCATGAACTAAGGGCTTTAGAAAGGGAGTTTGATGATTTGAAGCAGGATAGTGGTGAGCACCGGGCTTACACTGATAGGTATGAAGACTTGAGCTTACTTTGCCCTACCATGGTTACCCCACTCGAGAAAGCTATCGAGAGGTATATTGATGGCTTACCTGACTCCGTACAAGACATCATCACTAGTAGTAACCCTACCACAGTTCGCCAGGCAATCGAGTTAGCTACGACATTGACTGAGTCGCAAGTCCGATAGGGGAAGCTACACAGGAAGGGTGACAAGCGTAAGAAACAGTTGTCTGACAAGGGTGCGAGCAAGAAGGGTAAGAGCAGAAAGGATAAGGAAACTGGTTCATCAAAGGGGTCTAGGAAGCGCAAGGCTTCCCAAAATTTTGCTGTCACTACCCAAGTCAATCAGGCAGCTCCCAATCAGCCTGCACAACCGCCAGTGAAGAAACGGTATGCGGGGAATGCACCGTTGTGCAACAGATGCAATAGCCACCATCAACCGCATGTTCCGTGTTGTTTTTGTACCAACTGTGGGAAGTCGGGTCATCTTTCTGATGTTTTTCGCTTTGCTCCCAATCAAGCAGCTCACAACCCAGCTCAGCAGGCTGCTCAACCATCTGCTCAACAGCAAGCACAAGCTGCACGACCTCATTTCCCTCCTGGTTCGTGCTATAACTGTGGGGATCTGACCCACTACCGTAATCAGTGTCCAAGGTTGGTAAATGCAAACCAAGCTCAGGCTCATGGACGAGTCTTTAACATGAATGCTCAGGAGGCGCAAGCAGACAACGAGGTGGTCAACAGTATGTTCTTTGTTAACAATCAGTCTGCATCTGTTCTTTTTTATTCGGGTGCCAATAAGAGTTTTGTGTCATTGTCTTTTGAGCCATTGCTTCGCATGTCTAGAACAAAACTAGGAAAGCCTTTGACAGTAGAAGTTGCTAGTGGTGAACCTATTGTTCTCGATTCTGTTCTTCGTAACTGCCAATTGAACCTTAACAACCATCTTTTTCTCATCGACCTCACGCCAATGCAACTTGGAAGTTTTGACGTTATAGTGGGTATGGATTGGTTAGCCAAGCATCATGCAGAGGTAGTTTGTTTCGAGAAGATTGTTCGTGTTCCGCTCTCGACAGGTGAGATCCTACAGGTTCGTGGTGAGAAACCTGCTAGTAGCCTCAAACTCATGTCTTGTACTCAGGCTCGGAAGTATCTACGAAAGAACTATGTGGCCTTTTTGTCACATGTTATGGCGGATAAAGGCAAAGGTAAGTCGATTGAAGATATCCCTGTTGTTCGGGATTATCCAGAAGTTTTTCCTGAAGAGTTACCTGGTTTACCCCCAGCACGCCAAGTCGAGTTCCGTATTGATCTTGTACCTGGTGCAAATCCTATTGCCAGATCTCCCTACATTCTTGCACCATCTGAGATGCAAGAGTTGTCTAAGCAGCTTCAGGAACTTTCTGATAAAGGTTTTATTCGTCCTAGCATTTCACCTTGGGGTGCTCCAGTTCTTTTTGTCAAGAAGAATGATGGATCTTTCAGAATGTGCATCGATTACCGTGATCTTAACAAGCTTACCATCAAGAATCGATATCCCCTACCTCGCATTGATGATCTCTTTGAACAATTACAAGGTGCTTCTTATTTTTCAAAGATTGATCTACGTTCTGGGTATCATCAACTCCGTGTGCATGAAGAAGATATTCCTAAGACAGCTTTTCGCACTCGTTATGGGCATTATGAGTTCACAGTTATGCCATTCGGTTTGACTAATGCTCCTGCTGTTTTCATGGACTTGATGAATAGGGTTTGCAAGCCTTATTTAGATAAGTTCATCATCGTTTTCATTGATGACATTTTGATATATTCTAAGACGCAAGTTGATCATGAGCAACATCTTCGTCTTACCCTAGAACTCCTTAAGAAAGAGCAACTTTTCGCTAAATTCTCCAAGTGTGAATTTTGGCTTAAGGAAGTTCAATTTTTGGGACATATCGTCAACGAACAAGGTATTCATGTAGATCCCTCCAAGATTAGTGTGATTAAGGATTGGGATACGCCTACTACTCCAACCGAAGTTCGTTCTTTTCTTGGTCTCGCGGGATATTACCGCCGCTTCATCGATAATTTCTCAAAGATTGCAGTTCCTCTAACTGCTCTAACTCAGAAGAACAAACCCTTTGAATGGGGAACCAAACAGGAAGAAGCGTTTCAGACCTTGAAGCAGAAGCTTTGTGATGCGCCCATTCTATCTTTGCCTGAGGGCAATGATGATTTTGTCGTGTATTGTGATGCCTCCAAATTGGGTCTTGGCTGTGTTCTCATGCAAAGGAACAAAGTCATAGCATATGCATCGAGGCAATTGAAGATACATGAGAAGAACTACACCACTCATGATCTTGAGTTAGGTGCATTTGTCTTCGCTCTCAAGATCTGGAGACATTATTTGTATGGTACAAAATGTATGGTTTTCACTAACCACAAAAGTCTTCAGCATATCTTCAATCAGAAAGAACTCAACATGAGGCAACGATGTTGGGTTGAACTTCTAAACGACTATGATTGCGAAATTCGCTACCATCCTGGTAAGGCGAATGTCGTGGCTGACGCTTTGAGTCATAAAGAACGTGTCAAGCTTCATTGTATTAATGTTCAATCTGATATTCAAGCTTGATCTGATATCCAAACCCGCATTTCTCAGGCTCAACACACTTGTGTTTCACAAGGATTGATGGGTAAGGAATTACCCTATCACATTGAGCCTGATCTTGAACTTAAGGACAATGGATCATATTATTTCATGGACCATTTGTGGGTCCCAAGTCAAGATAATCTTCGCACCTTACTTATGGATGAAGCTCATAAGTCTTGTTATTCTATTCATCCTGGTGCAGACAAAATGTACAAGGATCTTCGTACTCAGTACTGGTGGCCTGGTATGAAGAAATACGTTGCCTTATACGTGTCAAAATCACTTACTTGTCTTAAGGTTAAGGCTGAACATCAACATCCTTCTGGTTTATTGGAGCAACCAGAGATTCCAGTTTGGAAATGGGAAAACATCGCTATGGATCTTATTACCAAACTTCCGTGCACTAAGAGAGGTCATGATGCCATTTGGGTAGTTGTTGATCGCCTTACAAAGTCAGTACATTTCTTGCCAATCCGTGAGGATCTATCTGCTGACAAGCTTGCTAAAATCTATGTGGATGAAATTGTGTCTAGACATGGTGTTCCTTTGAACACTATTTCTGACAGAGATGCTCGATTCTCGTCTCGTTTTTGGAGAACCATGCAATCTGCTATGGGGACCCAACTTAATTTGAGCACAACTTATCATCCACAATCTGATGGCTAAACTGAAAGAACAATCCAGACTTTGGAGGATATGCTTAGAGCTTGTGTGATCGATTTTGGTGGTAGTTGGGATTCATATCTTCCATTGATTGAATTCTCCTACAACAATAGTTATCACTCCAGCATCAACATGGCTCCTTTTGAGGCTCTCTATGGTCGAAAATGTCGTTCACCAGTCTACTGGAATGAGATCGGTGAGGCTCGGCTTACTGGACCTGACCTCATTCTAGAGACAACAGATAAGGTTAAGAAAGTTCGCGATAACCTTCAGACAGCTCGAAGCCGTCAAAAGAGTTACGCGGACCAACGACGCAAGCCCTTGGAATTTCAAGTCGGTGATCGCATATTACTTAAGGTCTCACCTTGGAAAGGTGTGATCAGATTTGGAAAGACAGGAAAACTTGCACCTAGATACGTTGGACCATTCAAAATCATCGAAAGAATCGGTAAGGTAGCCTACAGACTTGAGTTACCTCCTGAACTTGGAAACGTTCATCCAACCTTTCACGTGTCCAATCTCAAGAAGTGTCTAGCTGATGAGAACCTCCACATACCACTTGATGAGATTTGTGTTGATAACACGATGCATTTTGTTGAGAAATCTGTGGAAATCATGGACCGTATAGTCAAATGGCTCAAGCGCAAGCGCATTCCACTTGTCAAAGTTCGCTGGGAATCGAAACGTGGACCAGAATTTACTTGGGAACGTGACGATCAAATGAAGGCGAAATATCCACATCTTTTCTCACAAGTTTCCTCTAAACAAATTTCGGGACGAAATTTCAAAAAGTAGGGGAGACTGTGACACCTGTGTCTGTAATCATTGTAAACAGTTCAGTTATCAATAAAATAATGTTATTTGATCCCAATGCTTGTTTGTTTATGTTTGACATTTTTCATGTTTTGGTTTTTGTTCAATTTCAAACTCTATATCGCTTTCTAGAGAGTTATACGCAAACTGGTGCGTAAACGTAATCAGTTTAACGCGAAAAACACTCCAGGACATCAATATATGCTTAACATACCTTAAATAATCTTTACATAACTTAGAAATAAGTTTTGAAGGCTTTGGTATGGCAAAATCAAGTTTATTCGCTTACAGGGACAAATTTCGACAAACTGCGAAAGTATGCCGATTCGTACTGTAACAGACGTTCCGAAACTTTATCATAAGTTAAACATACCCTAAATATCCGTTACATAGCTTAGAAATAGGCTTTGAGGGGTTCGGTGTGCTAAAATAAACTTTATGCTCATTCAAGGACTAAAAGCGTCAAAAGTGCATAAGTTTGCATTTTCGCGCATATCTTACGTTCTGAATACATCCGGACATCCAAAAATTTATGTAATCATTAAAATATTTTATTTTAGTTATTGGCATGAAAAAATTCAATTCATCGCGTGATTTGGATCGTTTTTCGCGTCCGTTCGTATTTCGTCGTAGTTAACCGAATAACCCAACTGTACGACCAAACGAACCAACATCCGACATATTTTTTAGCGTTTTTCATGTCCCTCATGTTTAGGCATCATTGTAGAGCCTTAAAAATGGTTTAACGGGCTTTAAACGTGTCGAAAAAGGCCTTAAACACATGCAGGGACTGAAACTGCAACATTTGAAACTTGTTTGCTGATCAGAACTTCAGGCGGGGCGCGTAAGCCCTGAGCCTTCCCTTACGCGGCCCACGTAAGATCACCAGATCTACAGAAAATCTTTTTCCAGCTGTTTCCGGCTTGTTCCAACTGATTTAGGCACTTGCAAATGGTATTTCAGCATCATATGGGCCATTTTAAGGTGCCCATGGTCTTACAAAACCATGGGTGCATGTGTACGGTGGAGATCGAAGCACGTTTTTCAAGAAATGATCTTAACGGTCTTGGTTTTCCTATAAATACCCCCACCCTCTTGCTTCAAAACTCACACTTTGATCTGATTTGGCTCTCTAAGTTGAAGTATACACTTCATACCTGAGAGTAATCGGATCAAAACTCCATAGCTTGGACCCGTTGTAAGTCCTCTTTCGTTTTTTTACGCGTTTTAAGCACGAAAGTCAAACTTTGTTAGACTTTATGCGTTGACCAATTTATGGTCAACATGAAGTTCGTTTGAACTTCATAACGTGAGCGTAATCACGATGGTTTTAGTCTCTCGTGACTATACCTACTGATTACCACGTTATTTAAGCGTAGTGGCGAGTCGTAGTTTCGGCGAAAATGCGAATTCTTGCGTATTTTGTAACCAAACTAATTTTAGGTATCAAGACCCTTTGTTTTGATACCAAACCTGTTTTCAAACTTCGTTAAACATGTTTTAACATGTTTAGCTCGTCACTTTAGGTTTAGTGCTTATGTAGGGTCGTAAGGTAAGCGGTCTAAACACCCGCTTATACTTTCGAACCCGACCCGTTTGGTCGATCATTAGGATCCAACCAAACACATTAGGTGACCATAGTTATATAGGGAATAACCTCCCGAGGTTATACCTTATGGTCACGTCGTTTAGTTAGTTATCTGATCGGTAGTTTATATGCCTTAGGAAAATTACCAAAATGCCCTTTTTACGCCAAAATTCATTTTAAGCATATGTAACATAACTTTTGACATCTAAACTGATTTGGCAATATTATTAGACCTGCTAAGGCAAATTTTACTTATCATAGGACTAGTTAGGCGGTCCGAACGCGTTTTACGCGAACGACGAGTTAAAGTAGCTTAAGCTACCTAAACGGGTCGTAATGGGTCGTAAGCACTTAGGATAGGTTCTGTTTTAGAATGTAGGCTTTGTTAAACCATACTACAAGAGTTCCCAGACTCATTTGGTTTACGAAACCACATTTTATCCGATCCTCCGATTTAGGTCCGTTTATTAACATAGTTACCTATATTAGGTGCCGTTTGATTCCGTGATCTTTCTAGCATTGCTTGGTGGTATCTAAAGACTATTGAGCAATCTCAAGTGAGTACATAGACCCATCTTTTATGGTTTTTCAAACGTTTTGGGGTGAAACACATGTGCCTACTTGTTACTTTCGTGCTTTCCTTGTTTTCATATCATATTCTTGTTATGTTCATTAGTACACTTATAGTACATGATTTCATTATGTTTGTGCTATGTATGTCCCTTTAGTGCATACTTAGTACATTGTTTTACATCACATGCTATGTATGTCCATTGTTGCATACTTAGTACATTGTTTTACATTTTATGCTATGTATGTCCATTTAGTGCATACTTAGTACATTGTTTTACATCACATGCTATGTATGTCCATTGTTGCATACTATTTGTTTTACATCACATGCTTACATTTTGGTATGACATTTGGTTTGTTTAAATGGGACAAAAATATGTTCATTAACATTGGTCATGCCGTTCGTTAGTAGGTAGTGGTACCATAGGAATTGACAACTCCCGTTTCTGACATCCTAGGTATGTTTGGATGGAAGGAATGACCGAATTCGATACAAATAACTTAGATAAACCTTTAATCTGTTTAAGGTTTTATCGCCACAGTCTCAAGGCTTGAATGTATGCATTTTTACAATACCGCATAGATGTTTGTATCAGTATAGCATGCATTTCCACAAAACAAAATTTTGATTTAAACTATGTTTTACTTCAATACCTTGTTTTTGTGCATTTTACCTATGGTTTAGTTGATACGTTTCACTTACCATACATCACATTTGATTACACATTACATGATTTACATTTGACATAAGTATTTAACATTGGTTTACACAATAACATTTGACAGTTGGTTTAAACATGAACAATTTACATTGGTGGTTTGTTTGGGTAAGTGATTTAAGTAACGAGGTGTGTGTAATATGATACAAGCATGGTGGATACGCCACTGGTACTTCCTATATATAAGTGCTTGTATGATATTACTTATTGTAGCGTTATTTAAATCATTTCAATTTAGACATATAACATTTTTCACAAATAACATATTTTTCACAAGACATTGTTTTACAAAACAGTTTGTTTTCTACAAATCATTTTACTTGGTTATTTAATTAACCATACACCTTTCTTTTATATAATCTGATTTTCTTATCACATTTTCATATGATTTATAAAAGTAAACACTTAACAAGATTCATGGCCATTTTTTATTAAACATTTCTTTAAACCTAAGTCATGAATCCTATTTTCACAAAACCTATGTATCTCACAGGCATTTTTATGCTGACGTACTTATTTTCACATGTGTTTTAGGCGCTGGTGCATAGGTTTGATTTCAGGATACACTAGGGTGGACTCAGGCCTTAGTGACATAAAAGAAGCAAGATTAGCTTAAATAATGTTATGTACTCTTGTTTCTTTCGTTTAAAGACAATGTAATCCTCTTGTTTAATAAATAAAACATAACTTTAATTACCATGGTTGTGAAACAATAATTCTGTTACAACACTCCCTGACGTTTCCGCCACGTTTTTGTTGTTTTACGTGGTCGGGGTGTGACAGAAGAGTTGGTATCAGAGCCAATGGTTATAGGGAATTAGGTTATTAGTAATGCTTTGACCTAGACTATAACCTTTCTAGGACCCCAACACAAGTTATCTTGTGTTTAGATCTTAAAACATGCACTTCACCTATCCATAGGTGATTGCCAAAACAACAACAACAACAACAACCATACCCAGTAAATCCCACAAATAGCAAAGCCACTTATAGGGTCTGGGGAGGGTGGGATGTAGACAGACCTTGCCTCTATCCATAGGGATAGAGAGGCTGCTTCCAGAAGAGACCCTCGGCTCGAAGACGAAGACGAACAACATACCAACACATCAAGTCAAAGAATATAGACAAATAGAATATTGAAAAAAAGAAGTCACCTATACCAAGAAAGTGAATCAGAGTGACACAGTATAATATAAATCATGTATAATAGCATATAACCTCATTCCGGCATAAACACAAGAAAACAATCACTGGTAAAGTCACTTAAAGAATAAGAAAAACCTACGTCCCTAAAATACCCCTAAGACCTTACAGCAATATCCTCTAGGAATCCTTAACCCTAATCCTACGCCTCCACGAAGTCCTATCTTGGACCATGTCCTCGGAAAGATGCAACTCTAGTAAATCATGCCTAATCTGCTCTTCCCATGTCAGTTTGGGTCTGCCTCTTCCTCTCCTCCCCTCCACAGTAAGAGTTTCCACCACTCTAACTGGTGCCGTTGTTTGCCTCCGCTTCACATGCCCAAACCATCTCAATCTCCCCTCCCTAATCTTATCCGATATACTAGTCACTCCTAATCTTTCCCTAAAAACCTCATTTCTTAATCGATCCAACCTCGTGTGTCCACACATCCACCTCAACATCCTCATCTCTGCTACCTCCATCTTGCGCGTTTGTGTCTTCTTGATAGCCCAACAGTCTGTTCCATATAGCATAGCTGGCCTAACTGCTACCCTGTAAAACTTCCCCTTTAGTTTAGTTGGGAATCTCCTATCGCACAATACTCCACTGGCTGCCCTCCATCTACGCCAGCCAGCCTGTATGCGATGGGTTACATCACTATCTATGTCACCATCCCTTTGTACAAACGACCCCAAATACTTAAATTTAGTTGCCTGCTGGACCAATTGATCCTCAATGGTGATTTGGGAGTCATCGTCATCGGCTACACCACTGAAATCACAGTGTAGATACTCAGTCTTAGATCGACTAATCCTTAGGCCCTTGCCTTCTAGAGCGACTCGTGTTGATGCACAAGAATGTCTGTTGACTTCATCTTCATCAAGTCTTAAATCAAGAAAGTCATTATTGGAGCTTAAATGTCAAATTAGGGTTTAATTAGTGTTTTAGGAAGTGATTATTAGGGTTCCGTTTGAAATGAAAGTTTGAATGAGGGTTCCGTTTGAACTCATTGTTTGAAATGAGGGTTCCGTTTGAATCATTATGTTAAGTTCAAACGGAAGGGTAAGTTCAAACGGAAGGGTCTAGGTCTATATATAGGAGTGTGTGTGTCACATTTCAAACGGAACGGTTGGAACAGTAGAGAGGTGCTGCCGGATTTTCATCAGAAAACTTTGTATAAGCACGTTTATTAATCAGAAAAGAAAAGTTAAAAGGATTAGAGCTGTTTTGGACGTTATGTGCATTGATTCCGCCTTTACACATGATGTTGAACTACCTTAACTGACTTTCAGGGTCACGTACACGATCCAACAAGTGGTATCAGAGCTCAGGACGAGGAGTTCATACCGAATACAGCTGAAAATCATCGGATTATCTTACTTCTACCTTTCTTTTCTGATTTTAACGAGTTCTCATGGTTAAAATGACTTGAAACGATCACATAACAAACGAAATCAACTAATAACTAATTCGTGAAAGTTTGAAATTAAAATTCGACCTAAAACCGATCAAAATCATGTGTACCGTTTGAAAATTTTTGCGATTAATGACGTCATCGTTTGAAAAATTGTTCTATCGTTTGAAATCAGATCCATCGTTTGAAAACTGCTCAATCGTTTGAAAATACAAGCTGTCGTTTGAAAATAAGATCTGTCGTTTGAACATTTATCGTTTGAAACTATAGATTCAAACGGAACAGTCATCGTTTGATTCTTTGTCGTTTGAAAACAGTTTATCGTTTGAAGTTACCGTTTGAACCTGACCTGACAGTTTGAAAATAATGATTACCGTTTGAAAGTGTGTATATCGAGTTGTATATAACATTTATCAAGGTTGTCAGTGGGTTGGAAATAGATATCATATGTATTGTGTCAGTAGAAGGGATTTTAGTGTGCATGCGTGATATTAAATGTTGTAAGCTTTGTGGGATTATTGGTCCTATCATACTTGAGTAATCACGTGAATCATATTAATTCAAATACATTGGTCCACTAAATTCAATGATTTGTGTGTAGGCATCATTAGTTTGCATGTGAACAATCATAGTGTATTCTGGATTTAAAAGAATTGAATTGTTAGCATGTGATATAACTTTTGTGATAAGGACACGTGAACATTAAGAAGTGTCAGACACATTTAAAGTGAAGATCCAATTTGATTTATTTGACATCATTTTGAATTGTCAAATAAGTGTTATATGATAAACAACAAAAATATTTGTCGACAATTGGTTTATAAAGCGGTCCAATTATTTGTGTCCTAGGTCCAATCAAAAATTAATTGGTCATAGTCACGTGATTGTGAATTGATAAAGGTCAAAACTGATTCAGAGTTTAATTGATAAGGCCCAGTTCTCGAACAACATTGTGTGCGGCCAAAGTTCAAAATATTTGATTTTGATTAATTCATTAAACTCATGATCTAAACAGATACATTCGACCCATCATTTTGTGAGGCCCAATCATCTTTGAGTATTAATAAGCCCAACTTTGTTCATTGATTAATTGGCTTATTCGTTTAGTGATTTTACTTGAACAACTTTGGATTGAATCCGCAAATTCTTCGACAACGAGTCTTAGATTGATTTCATCAACAAACACACTGTTACGTATTCAGTTTGTTTGAACTGATAGTTTGTTTGTTTGTTTGTTTGTTTGCAGGAACGTACAAGATGGCAAATTCCGATCCTATTCCATGGAAAGATGATCGTACTGAGGAACAGAAGTATCAATATCGGAAGATGATTGCTGAAACCAAGATTATCAGACTTTCTCGTATCTTTTTGGAAGCGAGGAGAGCAAATAGATGGGATCCAAACAGAGAGTGTTATCTTGATGAATATGGAAATATTGCGATCGATGATAGTACGCTTGATATCGAGGCCATAATCCAGCAGTACAAAGAAGAGGATGATTATTGGCAAAAGAAATGGTGGGGAGATGAAGAAGAGAAAAAGAAAAAGAAAGAGTTACTAGATGAAATTGAAAGAAAATCAGAAAATATGAGTTTGGATGAGTTTAGTGAATTAATCAATAAGATTAGAGAAGGAATGACAAAGAATGAAGAATCAAAGATGGATGAAACTTCGAAAAGTGAAGTTGTATGCTCAAAATGCGAAAAATCCGAAGCAGAAAATTTCAATCTCTTGAAAGATGTGGAGAATTTGACAGGGGAAATCAAAAGCTTGAAGGATGAGAAAGAATCTGATAATAAACAGTTTCTTGAAATGAGAGAAAATTGTGAAAAATTGACGTCAGAAAATGACAAACTGTTGAGTAGTTTGAACAGTTTGACATTGGAAATTAATGACTTGAGAGAAAAAGAAAAAGATTTTGGAAAAATCAAAATTGAAAATGAAAACGTTTTTTGGATAAAATTGGAAAATGAAACGTTAAAAGAAAAAGAAAAAGATTTTCAAAATCAAATTATGATTTTAGAAGATGAGAGAGATATTTTTGGTAAAGATAATTTTCAAAAACAAATTGAAATCAATTCTCATCTTGATAAAATCATTCAGCTTGAAAAAGAAGCTGAAAAAGCTCGGATGAAAATCAAAGAGCTTGAAGTTAAATTGAAAGGTTTTGTGACTTCGGCACCATATTTGTGTCCAAAACCGATCAATTCTGTACCAATAAGTGACAATGTCACAAATTTTGACAAAGTCAAAATTGAAGATTGTGATGAAATATCTGATGATGAAAAAGAAAAGAAAAGAAAAATATTTTTAGATTTACAAGAAAAATTTAAAAATACTGTTTTGCAATCTACTGAAATAGGTGAATGCTCTAAGCAAAAACCTGTTAAGAAGAGTGTAAAACAGAAACAAAAAGATAAAAATTTGAAAAATCCTAAAATTGAAAATAAAAGCTCATCAGTTAAGTCATCCAATCATTTTGAAAAATCACAAAAATCTAAAAATGAAAACTTACAAAATGTTGGTAATAAGTGGTGCAGGTTTGACCACAGTGCTCAAAAGCCAAATCCAGCTTACAAGAGAATATGGGATGAAGATTATTCAAGGACAAATCATTACAATGATAGAAAACAAAGAAATGGTGATTACCACAAGGCAAATCAATGCTTTGATCTAAGTGTGTGGTATGAAGATGGTGTGTGGTCTGAAAGTAGTGAGAGGTATGATAACAGAGTGTGTTACACTTGTGGCTATCAAGGGCACATTGCTGTTAACTGCCAAAGTCAGAGATTCGAAACGAGAAGATGCTATGAATGCCACATCAGAGGACACATTGCCAGAGATTGCCCAATGAGATCAAAAGGAAGATCGAGGGCTGAATCTCAGAAAATGGGAAAGAAATCAGTCAGTGTCAAGCCCAAAGAACAAAAAGTTCAAGAACCAAAAGTTCAAGAAAAGAAAGTGAAGCTTTCTCAAGGGCAGAAAGACAGACTGAGGAAGAAGAGGAAGAAGGCAAGAGAGTATCTTGAGAAAATTTTGTCCTCGGATAAAACTGGTAATCCGAGAAAAAGTTCTGATGAATTACTTTCCCCAACTACAGAGGCAAGCAAAACGAATTCATCAGATACAAATTTGAGGACAAACGGGAAAGCAAAAAGGGAGTTAAAGAAAGAAAAATTAATTAATCAAAATGATAACCAATCAAAGAAAGTTAATTTTTCTGATAATATTTTGATCAAGGTTTTCGAATATAAAAGAGACCATGAAAGTTTATTCATTTCACAAGCTAATGAATATGGAAAACCTAGATCTGATAAGAATTGGGTACAAATGAAGGTTGGCGATGAATTTGACTTGTCAAAATCAAAAGAGTCACCATTAGGCAATGAATCTGACTTTTCAAAGTCAGACAAGCCACATTCAGGCAATGATTCTGGTTCATCAAAACCAGAAGAGCCATCTGTTGAGGTAAAAACTGTCAAACCCAAGGCTGGTCAGGCTTGGGTGAATCTTTTCAAATAAAAAAAAAACCTGACTTGCCGGAGCTTCCAGGTTGGTAAGTGTGAAGCAGGTATCGGCATCATTCTTGAGAAATTCACAGGATGGTAACTGTGATATTTCGATTTACAAGTGGTAAATCAGGGACATTAAGTTGTACTTGATTTTCTACTAGTGTTTGTTGTTGACAAGGGTCTTAATTGTTAATTTTTTAAAAATGGTTGGAAAAGAACAATGTGATGAAACCCCGAGTTTGTGAAAAGACAAACAAAACTAATTTTCCGGAAAAACCATTTGATTAAAATAAACTTAAGTGTTTTGAAATCTAAATGGGAAAATAGTTTGTTGTCAGGGGGAGTTCTGATTGTTAAGCCAAGAGAATGGCGAATTGAAGCGATTTGATATCAGTTTGTCACGTTTCTTGTATAGTTTGTTTTCAAATTTTCCTTGAAAATCAAAATTGAAACATATTTTGATTTTAGGGGGAGAAAAATTTTTAAAAAATTAGAAAATTTGAAAATGTCAAAAACATTGAAAAATCAAAAATGAGTTTTGTGTTAAACAAGAGGAAATGATAGAAAATCAGTGAACTATCACAGCATGCTAAAGAATTGTAATGTCAAATGTGATAAGCGGTCTCACTAAAGATGTGACGGTAGGCTCAGCTAGACTAGTAGATTTGCGATAACGATACAAACATAAATGAAAAAGCCTAGTTCTAGTGGGAAACATGGTCAAAAGCATAGTACTTGGTTTTGTCCTTCTTGACTGTGTACCTACTCAGTAATCGCTGATTGTCGAAAGACATAAAACTGGTTAAGTTTGTGAACTTTCACAACTTTGCTGAAAAGTCGCTGTGATTGTGCATTTTATTTTGCAAAGATTTAAACTTGTTTTATTTCTTTATTTTGTTTAAGCATCGGACATCCTCTGCGTATACGTGAGTATCGACCTGGATGTTGTTGCCTAAACGTTCTGCTTTATTTTCTTTGGTGTTTCGTTTAAGCTTTGGACCACCTCTGCGTATACGGGAGTATCGACCTGGTGGTTAAAGCCTAAACAACTTCAACTTGTTTTATTTTTCTTATTTTGTTTAAACATTGGACTTTCTCTGCGTATACGGAAGTATCGACCTGATTGTTAATGTTTAAACATTCTGCTTTGTTTTTGCACAAATCACAGTTGATAAAAGTTTAAAGGCATTACTTGAGTCAGTGTATTGCATGATGAGGGGATATGCTGAGATTGTGGGGTCCATAAGAACTTAGTGCTATCTTAATATACCTTAAAGTATCGGTAAGCAGATTGAAAGTTTTTAGTTTGAGTTTATGTGGACAACAATATCGTCAATCTATGTGAATCGTTTAGAACTTAAAATGATTAAAGCTTAACGGTGCTTGTGATGTGTCTCAAAAACTGATATGATCCTCTTACACAAACTCACAAAAATATTGTTTGTATATATTTCTTTACTGCATTTCTTTAAACTCAAAAATCCAAAAAGATTTTCGGAGTGTTTTAGCATAAAATTTTGAAAATTCAAAAAGATTTTCGACAACTGATGTTAAGGAGCTAATATTCAAAATTCCAAGTGCTAAACATGATGAATTGGTTTGGGGGAATATGTTGAAAACTTTGAATGTTATATACAAATGTTTTTTAAAATTTGAGGTTTTAGTTAATCAAGGTCATTTATTTGAACTTGATGTAACTTTACAGATATATGGATGAATGTATTCTACCAGTAAGTTTTTAAATCTAAGTGTTATAAATTTGTGAAACTTATGTTGTGGTAGAGAATATGCAGGTTTTAGGAATTCCCACGGAAGCTAAATGTCAAAGCTTGAACCAGACATCTCAAATTCTAGCATATCGAGAGGGGGAGTATGTGAAAGAGGAAGTCTGGATCAACAGTATATGGGAATGTGAAGATAGAGTGCTTATGATGAAAAGACAGAGTTGGAGAAAAGACTAAGACTGAAGACTCAGGAGCTGAAGACTACGTCAACATCCAAGGGGGAGTCTGTTGATGCACAAGAATGTCTGTTGACTTCATCTTCATCAAGTCTTAAATCAAGAAAGTCATTATTGGAGCTTAAATGTCAAATTAGGGTTTAATTAGTGTTTTAGGAAGTGATTATTAGGGTTCCGTTTGAAATGAAAGTTTGAATGAGGGTTCCGTTTGAACTCATTGTTTGAAATGAGGGTTCCGTTTGAATCATTATGTTAAGTTCAAACGGAAGGGTAAGTTCAAACGGAAGGGTCTAGGTCTATATATAGGAGTGTGTGTGTCACATTTCAAACGGAACGGTTGGAACAGTAGAGAGGTGCTGCCGGATTTTCATCAGAAAACTTTGTATAAGCACGTTTATTAATTAGAAAAGAAAAGTTAAAAGGATTAGAGCTGTTTTGGACGTTATGTGCATTGATTCCGCCTTTACACATGATGTTGAACTACCTTAACTGACTTTCAGGGTCACGTACACGATCCAACAACTCGCCACTCCTCTACCCTCGCGTTCAGGCCCTGTTTAGTTTCTGCCATCAATACAATATCGTCTGCAAAAAGCATGCACCACGGAACTGGCTCCTGGATCAACTTGGACAACTCATCCAAGACCACCGCAAAGAGAAAAGGGCTCAACGCAGACCCTTGGTGGAGTCCTACCTCCACAGGAAAGAAGTTTGTATCCCCTACAGGCGTGCGGACACTAGTTTCCGTTCTATCGTATGTATCCTTAATTATGTCGATATACTTCCCAGGTAGCCCTCGACCCTCCAAACTATCCCAAATTAGTTGCCTTGGGACAGTGTCATATGCCTTTTCAAGGTCGATAAACACCATATGTAAATCTCGCTTCTTGGCTCTATATTTTTCCATCAATCTCCTTAGAATATGTATCGCTTCTGTAGTTGACCTTCCTTTCATGAAACCAAATTGGTTTACTGAAACATGCGTTTCTCTTCTAATTCTAGTTTCAATTACCCTCTCCCAGAGCTTCATAGTGTGACTTAGCAATTTGATACCCCTGTAGTTCCCACAACATTGAGCGTCTCCTTTATTCTTGTATAAAGGAACCACGACACTACTCCTCCACTGATCTGGCATTTTTCCAGCCCTGAAAATACTATTGAACAAAAGTGTTAACCATCGGACTCCCTCTTCCCCCAAACACTTCCACACCTCAATCGGTATGTTGTCTAAACCTACTGCCTTACCTCTTCCCATCTTCCTAAGTGCCAACCTCACCTCTTCATATGTGATCCTCCTGCAGTAGCAATTATTCTGTTGTCGCCTTTGGGTTCTGGGATTGCTTCTATCTTGTTGGTATGCCCTATCGTCGTTGAAAAGATTATGGAAGTAGGTTTGCCATCTCAACTTAATGTCATGTGCCTTGACTAACACACTTTCATCCTCTCCTTTGATAAACTTTACCACTCCTAGATCTTGTCTTCTTCGCTCTCTAGCTTTTGAAATCTTGAACATATCATGCTCCCCCTCTTTTGTTTCCAAACGTTCATACATTTGTTTATAGGCTGTGTTTTTTGCCTCGGTCACCGCCTTTTTCGCTTCCCTTTTTGCCTTCTTGTATATCTCCCTCACCCTTAGCCGCTCCTCCTCAAATGTGCACCTCAAAAGATCTCTAAAAGTATGTTGCTTATCCTTTATTTTGACATGCACGTCTTCGTTCCACCACCAGGACTCCTTATGCCCGCTAGTCTTTCCTTTTGTTACCCCTAGCGTCTCATTCGCCACCGTAGTAATTGTAGTCACCATATCCTCCCACATCCGGTTTGTGTCGTCACCTAGTTGCATCGATGTCATCGAGTTAACTTTATCTCTAAACATCGTATTTTTTTCTCCCTTCAGGTCTCCCCAACGGATCCTAGGTCGGGTTTTCCTCTCCCCCTCAGATAGCCTTAC
Organism: Helianthus tuberosus; assembly: GCA_030545235.1. Lineage (NCBI taxonomy): Eukaryota > Viridiplantae > Streptophyta > Magnoliopsida > Asterales > Asteraceae > Helianthus > Helianthus tuberosus. The sequence continues at coordinate 47,789,645 of CM060420.1, forward strand.
TTTTATGGCTATATCTGCTACCAGCAAATGGTGTTGAGCCGCTGCAGTCTCCCTTGGTATAACCTTGCAGTCCATCCACATCCGTCGATCTTCCTGCCTCATCAAAAGATAGTCGATTTGCGTGTTACGTCCTCCGCTGCTAAAAGTGATCAAATGAGATTCCCTCTTCCTAAAGAACGAATTTATAATACCTAGGCCGTGAGCTGTCGCGAAGTCTAGAAGATCCCTACCAGGGTCATTCCTATCGCCAAAACCAAAACCCCCATGTATCAACTCAAAGCCATCACTATCCTTACCAATGTGCCCGTTAAAATCTCCTCCTATAAAAAGTTTCTCCTCCATAGGTATGGCCCTTACTACTACATCTAGACAATCCCAGAACTCTCTTTTCTCTTGTTCTCCTAGTCCCACTTGCGGTGCATAAGCGCATACCACTGTCACTACTTGCTCACCTAATACTAACCTTAGCACCATAATTCTATCGTTGTGTCGTATCACCTCAATTACATTCTTATGCAATTCTATAGACACCAAAAATCCTACTCCGTTCTTGGCCCCATCAGACCCGGAATACAACAACTTATACCCATTCCGCTCTTCTGCTCTATGTCCTTTCCACCTAGTCTCCTGAAGGCACGCTATCTGTACCCTACGTCTTTTAAGTGCGTCTATCACTTCCAACAATTTACTACTAAGTGTTCCTACGTTCCAAGATGCCACCCGTAAACTACACCCTCTAACTTTACCCTTACCTGCACCTCTCGTCCTTGGACATGATCTCAAGTAAAAGTCATGGTTTCTATTGTTTATGATTAAAGGTAACAAATAACGGCAACACAAAGTATACAAAGGGCAAGATTATACAATCCGAAACAGCAAGCACACAATGATACTAAATAGCGTAGAGGCACACAAAATGTCTGCTATTATTATTAGACTTTATAATCAGGTTTTTATTTTTTATTTATTTATTTATTTTTTAAACGAAAGCACCTAGAACGAGATTATTATATCGCAAAAAAACAAAAACGCCTAATTTCGATGATTCAATGCAAAAGCTAAACAACTAATCTTCTAAAACAATATTATTATATCGCAGCGTACAAAAACGCCTAATTTCGAAGCCCTAGAACGAGAAATTACGTCAAAACTTTTCCTCAAATTAACTGGATCAAAACCCTAGGGATGCTGTTGAAATTGAAGGTGTTGTGTGAATTGTGTGTGTATGAGACGGTGGGTAGGTGATTTGTATAGTTATGTATAATTACTTAATTAGTATGTATGTTATAGGAATATGTATAGTTATGTTGAGGGTCGATTGCACCTGGGTGTTGGAGGTTGATTAAAAGGTTCTGTCCCAGCCCAAGGTCTTCTTCTCTCCGTTTCCCGCACAAATCAAGACAGGCCTACGTCTTGAATATCTCCGACGAGTTCAAGGTTCGACTTGAGTTAATCTATACGACCTCCCTCCAGACATCTCAGTGCGTTTTTGGTGCGAATTTCAAGGTGATTGCCAAAAAAAGAACCCAATTTTCCAAAATGATTTTTGAAAATCAACCATCTATTTTTAAATAATCTATTATAAGGTTTTGAACCCTTCCAGTTTGACTCATATTTGGCCTTGTGCCTTCCAAGTTTTCAAAATCTCATCAAAGTTTTGGGTCCTAAATAGTGTGAACACGTGCAAACTGGAAGAGTGAATGCCTGTACCCTGGGTTTTCTGTCTAAGGCTAGAGTGTTCGTACAAATCCACATAATCAGACCAGTCACTCTTACCTGGGAACTCTTGGGGTGAGTGTTCACTTATAGGCGAGCATATCTTCGCGATACATTATTTTTGACCCATTGATGTATTGCAAAATACATACTTTTATCGTGTATAGTTTGTACGTTCTTTCGTTATTCTTAGTTTAGTTTTATTTAGAATTACGTACTATTGATGAAAGTTCGTTTTTCCAGGTCTTGATACGATAATTGGTTGGAAATTGAGTGGAAACGAGCTTGACGCTGAAATCGTATGCATTGGAATGAGTCACAAAGAGTTAGAATTATTTTTGAGGAGTTTTGGGGTGTTAAAGCTGAATTTCGGAGCAAACCTTCTGTGGAAAAAGAGTCAGTCGCGTAGCGCTAGGGTGAAAGGTCATATCAGTCGCGCTACGCTACCCATAAACATGGATTTGCGGAATTTGGACTCACTAGCGTAGCGCGAGAGTAAGATCAAGACCAGTCGCGCTACGCGACTGGTAGTAAAGTTACGTATGATCAGTTGGCAGCTAGGGTTTGATATAAAAAGCCAAGAAAAATCAATTAAAACCCTAGTTACGAATTAGAGAACAGAGGAGGCCATTGTTGAACAATCTTGGAGCTTAATTGGAGTTCTCGAAGCATTGGAATCATCGGTACAAGTCAGAGACGAAGAATCAAAAGATCAATCGGGTTTTCCAATCCCTTGTTTGTCGATTACTTGTTTGATACTTGTCATGATGAATTCTTTGTTAGATATCTTTGCGTTGTTTTCACAATTTAAGATGCTTGGCTAAACTTTTATAACTACCTAGACGAGATGAATGTTTGATTAAAGTTTGGATTTTTAATGGTTTTTATTGTTTGTGTATGGATTGATTTCTGAAAGTAAAGTGTTTTAGGATTTCTGATTTGGTGTACATGCATGCTTGACGATTGTTTTACTACTGTTTATTGCTTCGCTTGAATCTTGGTGACGGTCTTTATCACGGAATAGAATCGAGCTAGGGTTTTAGGTTTTGGTGAGTGTCTATATCACATAATAAACCTTTGATCCTTTAGGGTGAAAATCATGTAAGTAACCTTAGAAGTAACATTCGGTAGTTTAATAAAATCAAGTGTTCTGCTTAACTTGTCGCTGAGAGGCTCGAGTTAGTTATTAGGTCGCTGTGCAATATATATCTAAGATAGGTTTTGAGAGAAGTCGATCTTAGTTCTCTAATTGCATCCGTGTCTAGTAAACCAAGTTAGAACCTAGAATTGCCTTAGATTATCACGCTGAGAGGTAGATAGTCATATTAGGGCACTTTTAGAATCGTTAGAGGACTGAGAGGAAGTCTAACAGTCGGTAATCACAACAGCCTTGTAGGGTTTCCTAGGTTTCTTCCTGAGAAGGGTCGGGAAGTCTTAGCATTGAAATACCTTAAGGTTTAGTATCTTACGATCCCGGCTCCATACAACTTTAATACCATTAGAAATCCATTCCCATTCAAACTGGATTCGAGTCTAGGTAGTCATTAATCTCATCTGAATACAAACCTCAGTTTTCGTTCGTGTCTTAGTTTTAATTTAGTTAATTAATTAGTTAATATAGATTTCCTAGTTTTTCAGTAACCCCCCCCCCCCCTAAATCAATTAAACAAGTTTAAGTCGCGTCTGTCAGTGTCTATTAGAGTCTAGTACGTAATACATAGAGTCTTTGGGTTCGATACTCGGACTTGCTAGGTTATACTACATTGACCGGTACACTTGCCGGTTGTGTGGTTTAGGTTAGAGAGTCTTAGTTTATAAATTTAAAGCTTATAGTGTCTAGTTTAGAGAGTCTAATTTAGGTTGTTTTTATAGTCAGTTTAGCACACATCAAGTTTTTGGCGCCGTTGCCGGGGACTCTTGGTAATTGCGTTCATTAGCTTTGATAGATTTACTTGACAAATACGTGCTACGTGTTTACTTTGTTTTGTGTCTTTTGTTTTTGTCTTGTGTCTCGGTAACTAGTGTTTGCTTTTCTTGTGTTCAGGTTTTTGCTAGTAGTGGATGCCACATCTGCGCTCGCACGGGACCGCCACCACCAGTCAAGCAATCGTCATCTCAATTGGGCGAAGGCCCACAGGTTACTTCTACTTCTTCATCTTGTCTTCCCCATTTCGATTCCACCCCGTTAACCACCCCTCCGCCCACACCACCACCTTCGCCTAACCATTCACCTAAGGTTACCCCACCCAATAGTCCTACTTCTAGTACTTCTAGTAACCTAGAAAACTTAGAACACATGGCTAACCCTAGGCAAACCGTCCATCAGCAGGCCACTCAGAATTTCACCGGCCTAGCTTCACCCATCACCGTCCCACCCATAGTTAATGAAAATTCATGGCAAATCCCATCGTATGCCATGCAGGCCATCACTAATAGTATCCAATTCCATGGCCGAGACGATGAGGACGCCCCGGCCCACATTAACCGTTTCTCTAGGATGTTAGCTACTTTTAGCCTTAGCGGTGCACCCAACGATGCTACATACCTACAGCTTTTCCCATTTTCTTTAGCCGGCCGTGCGGCTACTTGGTTGGACTCACAACCGACCGGTACTTTTACCACCTGGGCGGGGCTTCGTCAAGCCTTTCTGAACAAGTATTTCCCGCCCGCCAAGGCTTCACGGCTTAGAGACGAGATTCACTCCTTCCGCATGGGGCCCGACGAGCCTTACTACCTTGCTTGGGAAAGGTTCCAAAACCTTTGTGCTCGTTGCTCCCAACACGGTCTTTCCGATTGGGCCTTATGTGAGAAGTTCTACAATGGACTCACCCAAGAAACTAGGGATAGGTTTGATACGAATGCGGGGGGGCATATGATGGGTATACTTACAGTTCCTGAGTGTCTAGAGCGTTTTGAGGCATTTGCTCAGTCTCAATCCCAATCAAGATCCGAACAGAGGTATCAAAGTGGTAATTCTAATACCACTACTAGTGCACCCGCCCATGGGGTGAACCATGTCACTATGGACCCTAGTTTGGCCTCTGTTTTGGAAAATATAGATAGGCAACTTAAGGAGATTAGAGCTAAGATTGATAAGTGTGAGTTGTGTCGAGGTGGTCATGACACGAGTGCGTGCCCTTTACTAGTTGGTGAGGAGAAGTGTGATTACTTAGGAGGAGGGTTCGGTAGAGGTCAACCTAGCAGTTTTGGGGGTAATAATAATGTAGGTTCGGGTTGGCGGTCTAATAATAATAATAATAATTTTAATAATAATAGCAATTTTCGCTCAAGTGGACCTCCTAGTTTGCAAATAGCTCAAAATCCAAATAGGGGTCTAGGTTCACTTTTTAATGGAAGTTCGAATGGGCAGGTTCAGAATGGGGGGTCGAGTAGCCAAGGTCAAATAGGTCAAAGTTCAAGTTTCGATGTAGGGGGTAGCATGGAAAGAATGGAGGCTATGATGAGCCAGCTAGTTGCTAGAGATCAAAGTACCCAACAGAAACTTAGTGAACATGATCTCATGCTTAGGAATCACCAAGCTGCGGTCCAGGACCTTGCTAGGGTTGTAGGTGATATTGCTAAGAAGTTAGAGGAGAGATTACCCGGTAAATTTGCGGGTAACACCCAACAAAACCCTAATGCCCAAGTAAATGCCATTACTACTCGTAGTGGTAAGACCGTAGGAGACCCGAGAGTTGTGGAGGAAAGAGAGGTTGATGAGGATGGTGATGTGATAGATGAAGTGATAGAGATGGAGGCTCCTGGCAAAGTGCAAAAGATGCTAGGCCCAGCAAGTACCGCACAGCCAGGTGAGTCTCAAGTTGAGAAGAAAGTTGAGAAAGAGCCCGTAGTTGTTAGGCCGTCACCTTATGTAAACCATGCGTATGCTCCGTTTCCTTCACGTCTTAAGAATCAAAAATATTCAAAGGAATACGGACAGTTCTTAGATATCTTCAAGCAATTGAAGATTAATCTTCCGTTTATAGAGGCACTCCAGTCCATGCCTAAGTATGCAAAATTCTTGAAGGACCTTCTTAGGAATAAGGAGAAATTAGGGGAGTTGTCGAATGTGCCATTGCATGGAGGGTGTTCGGCCGTTGTTTCAAATCAGCTTCCCGAAAAGCTTACCGATCCCGGTGTTTTCACTATTCCTTGTCTTTTTGGTAGTAACACAAACACTAGAGCTTTAGCCGACCTAGGTGCTAGTATTAATTTGATGCCCTTTTCTCTTTATGAGAAGCTAGACCTAGGAGAGCTTGCACCTACCCGAATGACACTATCTTTAGCCGATCGGTCTGTTAAGTACCCTAGGGGTATAGTTGAGAATTTGCTAGTTAAAGTAGACAAGTTTGTTTTTCTGGTAGACTTTGTCGTACTCGACATGGAAGCCGATGAAAACATACCGCTAATTTTAGGTCGCCCATTTTTAAACACCGCTAAAGCTTTAATAGATGTCTCTTTAGGCACTATCACACTTAGAGCGAGCGAGGAAGCGGTAGTGTTTAATGTTATGGATTCGAGAGGGCCTAGAGATAGAGTGCATTCGGTTTCGTTGGTGGGAGAGTGTGAGAAGGAAGAGAAAGATGAGGGGAAGGATGGGAGTGATACGAGTCTAGAGAAGGTGCTAGGACTCAAGTGTGGGGATCTACCGGGTAGGAAGTTGGTAGAATTAGAAGAGAGGGTGGTGAGTTTAGAGTCTAGGTTTGAGACATTGAGCAAGGCTCAGTGTGGGGATAAGTATGGAGATGATACTTTTAGATTCAAACCACCAGATGATGAGTTGAGAGAATATGAAAAAGTTGGGAGTGATTCGGGTAGTGGTAGGAAGGATAGTGCTATAGCCCGTAAAGTGAGGGCGATGTTGGAGGGTGAGTTGCGCTTCCATGATCCTCCGTAAGTTTGTGAGAAGTTGATAATAATTTGTAGAGTTTGTATTTTTGAGTCTTTTATTTTGTACCATGAGTCTAAGTAGTAGTTTTTGAGAGTTTTCGTTTTTAGAGTCGGTACTGCGTTGGGTTTTGTTTTGTTTTGATTATGCAGGTTTGGATTGTACCACCCGTACTTAATTGCCATTCGGGTGATTTCGGACTTGCTATATTGATAAACCCAAGCAGACTAGTCAACGATCGCGAATGAAATGCTATACGGTCGTTCGGGGGATTCAAGATTCGTACGGCTGGCACTGACTTTTGTCCTAACCAGCTAAGTCGTTTCCCTTTTTGTTGTTGTTGTATATTTTTTATTTATTTCGTTTGCAGTTTCTTTTCGTAGGTAGTTGTTGAGTCGTATTTTCGTTCTTGCATTAGGGACAATGCAATCTCTAAGTGTGGGGATGGGATACTTGTAAATATTTGAGTCTTAAATATGAAAAACACAAAAAAAAAAAAAATTAAAAAATTTGAAAAATCCAAAAAAATTGAAAAATCAGAAAATGTCTTTCGAATAAAAAAGAAGTTTGCAAATTAAAACGGAAAATGATAGAAAAGGTGATTTGTTGCTTGGTTTGAATAATAATAATATGAGATGATAATAAATCGAGCTTGCGTCTAGTTAGGGATATGTGGATAGGCCCGGGTTTGGTTTTAAGTCCCTTTGATCTAATATACCTTAAATTGTCGGTCTGCTAGTGGGTTTTCGCCTGGGAAATATGGGAAATCAAAACTGCCGATAATAGTATAAGGGGCACCGTTATAAGTTAAAACTGTTAGAGTTTGTGATCATGCGAGAAAAAAAAATGAAAAAAAAATAGAATAAAAGTGAGCTAGAAACTAAATGAAAGTAACACAGGCCTACGTATTCCGAGTTGGGGATAGCGACTCTACAGCCGGTTTGCCTCTGGGATGTGTGAAATCGATTTGCCGAATAAAAGTACCGAGACCTATGTAATCTGTGATTGGGGATAGCGACTCTACAGTCGGAATACCGCTGGGTTAAGGGAAAGCATCGTCTAGTCTCACGAATGAATGAGAAAAAAAAAAGAAAAAAAAAACAAGAAAAAATATAAGAAAAAAAAATGGAAAAGAAAAAAAATGATTGTTTACTCTCTTGGTTTTGATATAAAACGGTTAGGAATTGATCCATTGATCGTTCTTTTAGTCCTATAAGCTTGAGGTGGGAGTAGATGGACCGTAGATTCTAGTGTGAGACCCTAGGTGGATTGACCGCACTTAAATTAAATTCACATGATAAGGGCTTAGGATTGGATTCGGGTTTAAGAGGATCAATATATTCGCAATCGCAGCTAACGCAAGCTTTGGTTTTAACAAGATATAAATAATTTTTGATCCAAGTAATGATTTGTCTCTGATTCCGTTGCACAATTCTTTTTCGGGGACGAAAAAAGTGTAAGTGTGGGGATATTTGATGTATTGCAAAATACATACTTTTATCGTGTATAGTTTGTACGTTCTTTCGTTATTCTTAGTTTAGTTTTATTTAGAATTACGTACTATTGATGAAAGTTCATTTTTCCAGGTCTTGATACGATAATTGGTTGGAAATTGAGTGGAAACGAGCTTGACGCTGAAATCGTATGCATTGGAATGAGTCACAAAGAGTTAGAATTATTTTTGAGGAGTTTTGGGGTGTTAAAGCTGAATTTCGGAGCAAACCTTCTGTGGAAAAAGAGTCAGTCGCGTAGCGCTAGGGTGAAAGGTCATATCAGTCGCGCTACGCTACCCATAAACATGGATTTGCGGAATTTGGACTCACTAGCGTAGCGCGAGAGTAAGATCAAGACCAGTCGCGCTACGCGACTGGTAGTAAAGTTACGTATGATCAGTTGGCAGCTAGGGTTTGATATAAAAAGCCAAGAAAAATCAATTAAAACCCTAGTTACGAATTAGAGAACAGAGGAGGCCATTGTTGAACAATCTTGGAGCTTAATTGGAGTTCTCGAAGCATTGGAATCATCGGTACAAGTCAGAGACGAAGAATCAAAAGATCAATCGGGTTTTCCAATCCCTTGTTTGTCGATTACTTGTTTGATACTTGTCATGATGAATTCTTTGTTAGATATCTTTGCGTTGTTTTCACAATTTAAGATGCTTGGCTAAACTTTTATAACTACCTAGACGAGATGAATGTTTGATTAAAGTTTGGATTTTTAATGGTTTTTATTGTTTGTGTATGGATTGATTTCTGAAAGTAAAGTGTTTTAGGATTTCTGATTTGGTGTACATGCATGCTTGACGATTGTTTTACTACTGTTTATTGCTTCGCTTGAATCTTGGTGACGGTCTTTATCACGGAATAGAATCGAGCTAGGGTTTTAGGTTTTGGTGAGTGTCTATATCACATAATAAACCTTTGATCCTTTAGGGTGAAAATCATGTAAGTAACCTTAGAAGTAACATTCGGTAGTTTAATAAAATCAAGTGTTCTGCTTAACTTGTCGCTGAGAGGCTCGAGTTAGTTATTAGGTCGCTGTGCAATATATATCTAAGATAGGTTTTGAGAGAAGTCGATCTTAGTTCTCTAATTGTATCCGTGTCTAGTAAACCAAGTTAGAACCTAGAATTGCCTTAGATTATCGCGCTGAGAGGTAGATAGTCATATTAGGGCACTTTTAGAATCGTTAGAGGACTGAGAGGAAGTCTAACAGTCGGTAATCACAACAGCCTTGTAGGGTTTCCTAGGTTTCTTCCTGAGAAGGGTCGGGAAGTCTTAGCATTGAAATACCTTAAGGTTTAGTATCTTACGATCCCGGCTCCATACAACTTTAATACCATTAGAAATCCATTCCCATTCAAACTGGATTCGAGTCTAGGTAGTCATTAATCTCATCTGAATACAAACCTCAGTTTTCGTTCGTGTCTTAGTTTTAATTTAGTTAATTAATTAGTTAATATAGATTTCCTAGTTTTTCAGTAACCCCCCCCCCCCCAAATCAATTAAACAAGTTTAAGTCGCGTATGTCAGTGTCTATTAGAGTCTAGTACGTAATACATAGAGTCTTTGGGTTCGATACTCGGACTTGCTAGGTTATACTACATTGATCGGTACACTTGCCGGTTGTGTGGTTTAGGTTAGAGAGTCTTAGTTTATAAATTTAAAGCTTATAGTGTCTAGTTTAGAGAGTCTAATTTAGGTTGTTTTTATAGTCAGTTTAGCACACATCACCCATTTACTTTGATTAGTCACTGTGTGTCATTTGTTTGCTTTGTGGTAACGAACAAATGACCACCATCTTTTGTCGATTTTTGTATCATCTCATTCTTTTCATCTAATCATCTCACTCGTTTCCTCTCATGTTTCCTCTTTTAGAATGCCTCCTCGATGCGAAAATCCGCTACCTAATGCCGAAATGGCACATATTATGGCACAGCATATGGCTGCTGTAATCCTAGACATTATTGCTCAAGTGAACCAAGCCAACAATAACCAGAATGCTCCATGCAATTTCAAGAGTTTCAATTCAGCTAAACCACTCAAGTTTAGTGGTTCTGAAGGAGCAACTGGGCTCCTACAGTGGTTCGAAAGCATTGAGAGTACATTTCGTCACGTTCAGTGTCCTGAAAATCGGAAAGTCGAGTTTGCTTCCAGTGTGTTTCAGAAGAGGGCTCTTACATGGTGGAACGGGGTTATGAGGGACCGTGGTGCGGAGGTTACGTTAGCACAAACTTGGGCTGAGCTTAGGGCTCTCATGGTGAGGGAATTCTGTCCTCGTCATGAACTAAGGGCTTTAGAAGGGGAGTTTGATGATTTGAAGCAGGATAGTGGTGAGCACCTGGCTTACACTGATAGGTATGAAGAGTTGAGCTTACTTTGCGCTACCATGGTTACCCCACTCGAGAAAGCTATCGAGAGGTATATTGATGGCTTACCTAACTCCGTACAAGACATCGTCACTAGTAGTAACCCTACCACAGTTTGTCAGGCAATCGAGTTAGCTGCGACATTGACTGAGTCGCAAGTCCGAAAGGGGAAGCTACACAGGAAGGGTGACAAGGGTAAGAAACAGTTGTCTGACAATGGTGCGAGCAAGAAGGGTAAGAGCAGAAAGGATAAGGAAACTGGCTCATCAAGTGTAATCCTGTTGCTAAATCTCCTTATCGCCTCGCTTTGTCCGAAATGCGCGAACTCTCGAGTCAACTCCAAGAATTACTTGAAAAAGGCTTCATTCGCCCTAGCACCTCTCCTTGGGGCGCACCTGTTCTTTTCGTCAAAAAGAAGGACGGATCATTCCGAATGTGCATCGACTATAAGGAGTTGAATAAGCTGACTATCAAGAATCACTATCCCCTGCCCCGAATCGATGATTTGTTTGATCAATTGCAAGGTGCTACGTGTTTATCGAAGATTGACTTGCGCTCAGGCTATCACCAGTTACGAATCCAGGAGGAAGATATACCCAAATCCGCTTTCCGAACCCGATGCCGCCATTATGAATTCGTCGTAATGCCCTTTGGTTTAACCAATGCACCCGCGGTTTTCATGGATTTGATGAATCGGGTATGTAAACCATTTCTTGACCGTTTCATCATCATGTTTATCGATGATATCCTGATCTATTCGAAATCGAAAACCGAACATGCGCAGTATCTACGTTTGGTTCTTGAATTACTCCAAGGGAATCGACTCTATGCCAAGTTCCCCAAGTGTGAATTTTAGCTAGAGGAGGTTCAATTCCTCGGTCATATCATCAATAGTCAAGGTATACACGTCGACCCCGCGAAGATCGAGGCTGTTAAGAGTTGGGTTACTCCAAAATCACCATCCGAAGTTCGTTCATTCCTTGGATTGGCAGGCTATTACCGTCGATTCATCGCTGACTTTTCTAAAATCGCCGTTCCGCTTACTTCCTTGACGCATAAAGACAAGTCTTTTGTTTAGGGAACCGAACAAGAGCAAGCCTTTCAAACTCTAAAGCATATGCTCTGCAATGCTCCTATTCTCGCATTACCCGACGGAAACGATGACTTCGTAGTCTATTGTGATGCCTCGAACCTTGGTCTCGGTTGTGTTCTCATGCAACGGGACAAGGTTATCGTGTATGCCTCTCGGCAGCTCAAGATCCACGAGAAGAACTATACAACCCACAACACTACCTTTATGGTACCAAATGTACGGTCTTCATCGACCATAAGAGTCTACAACACATCCTCAACCAAAAGGAACTAAATATGCGCCAACGCCGATGGGTTGAACTTCTCAACGGTTACGACTGTGAGATTCGTTATCACCCTTGCAAAGCAAATGTCGTTGCCGATTCTCTAAGTCGACGAAGCTATTTGCATAGCGCTCGTAATACTTGCGCCCAGCACGACCTCGACGCCTTGATTCGTGACGCTCAGCACACCTGCTTCATTGAGGATACCTTGCGAGGGGAAATGAAAAAGCGTGGTGCTGAATCGCAATTTGTCACACTACTACTATCTAGATCGCATCTGGATTCCAAGTTGCAATAACCTTCGAGATATATTGTAGTCACACCCCAACCGATGGCGGAAACATCGGGGTATGGCACTGAGCGACATAAATTGTCCAGAAGTTTCCATAACAATTATCATTACCAATTAATTTAACATAACATGTCCCATACCATGTCTCAAAAGGTAAACAAATTATTATAGACAGAATCTAGGAAAATAGTTCTATTCCGACAACTCAGATTTCCAAATAGAGCAATTGATTATCTGCTTCTAGAGACCCTTGATTTAATTTGTACATACAACTATTTGTTGGCCCCTAGAGCCTTATTCTAGCCTCGATTTCCTGGCAGATGTGCATCCTAAGCACCTGTCACATACGTTAAAATAAAGTCAATACATATAATGTAAAGGTGAGCATACAAGTTTGATAATAGCATAAACAGTTCGAATTTCGTTTACGCATAACCAGCACGTACACATAGAGAAATGAAGCACGTTAGTTATCGAAATAGATCCATCGATACCAATGATTGCGGGTTGACTGCCAGGGGCAGTTCGCAATACATGATTACCACCGTAATCCATGCAAGTAATTGTCCTTAACAACCCCTGCGAACATGTGCTGAGTCCAAACTATAGTACAATAGTTGCTAAGGCAAGTAGACAGCATTCCATGTGTAAACATAACAAACAAGCATTCATAAGCCACGTATAACATGCATTAACGGTTAGCGTTCAAATAGTATTGAGTAGTGTGTTTGTTGTGGTTTGAATATTCGTAACGTATGTAACACCCAAAAGTGTGTAAAGCAAAAAGGGATCGAGTATACTCACAACGATGATGGATTGAAGGGAGCGCTTAGAGCGGAATTAGCCTGATCAGAATGATAGCATAACGATAAGTGACGCGTAAAACGATGCAAGGTGTAAGTGGCTCGGATAGTAGCTCGGTCGGATTGGTAATCCGATCGGACAGGTTGTCCGGTCGGATGACTATTCGAGTGGATTGTTTCTTCCTTTGATGTGTTTGTGTATGATGGCTTGTCCTTCGAAGTTTTCGTTGTAGCATTTTGAAAACATTGAAGTATCTCTACCTTTCAGGTCGGTCGGACGACTTATCCGGTCGGACGGCGACTCAAGTGGCAAGGTTACTTAGTGAGAACAAATCCACAACAGGTTGTCACTCGATCGGACAGGTTTTCCGGTCGGGTGGCATCCTTAGGGCATTGAACATGTTGAAAATTGTTTAAGTCCAAGTATCTCATGATACGAAGAGTAATCCGGTCGGGTAGGTAGTCCGATCGGATAGTAATTCATTCAATACTCAAACTTAGATAAAGTTGATTAAGTGTGGGACCCAAGGTGTAATCCGTTCGGATGACGTGGTTGCTCGGGTGGCTTATCCGTTCGGACAGTAGTCCGGTCGGATAGCACCTCATGCTGGTCGTTCCGTTCGTCTTTCACTTGGCTGTTTTGATTTTTTGTTGCTTTTATCAAGGCGTTTTTTCAACGTGCTAACCAACGGAACCCCATCTTAACCCAAGTGACCCGATCAAACAGGAATCACCCTAGTTCGACCAGTTAACCGGTTCAAGACAGTTGTTCTTGGCTAACTCGAAATCGGTGGTCTCGTGAGTAGAATCCAGATCCTGAACTAGTACAACACCGCGAAGGAATAGAAGACTAGGACAAGGTCCGAATCTATCGGTTTTGAGTGCGTTGAGTGTAAAAGAGTTAAAAGAAAGTTAGAAATCATCTTTTAATCCTTTTCCACCATGAAAGTGTTTAGATCTTTGCAAGATCTTTGTTTATTTGTGTGGAAATCAGTTGGATCCAAGTTGTTCTTGATGGATTGAAGCCAAAACATGAAGTTCATAAGAACACCATGATGACGTCATCCTAGAACACCTCAAATATAGTGATTTCACGGTTAAAAGTTAAGATTCAAAAGATAGAAAGGTGTAGGAGTGCGTGTAGATTAAAAAAGTACAAGATTTAGGGCGAGATCTTACCGGGATCGAGAGAAATCGAAGAAAAGGTGAAGAGCACGAGCTGGTCGGTTAGAGAGTTTCCAAAAGTAGAAAGTTTGAGAGTGACAAGGGTATTTATAGAGTTACCCAAAGAGGAAAGTGTAGGTGGGTCGGATGGTACCTTGCCCGGATGACCTGTCTGGTCGGATAGTCATCTCGGTCGGATGGCACCAGATCAAGTGGCAGCCCGGTCGGATTGGCAATCCGGCCGGATGGCACTTGGTTCGGGTGTTCGGCGTGATGATTTTTGAGGTTTTGATTTCGATTGCGAGCGATGCGAATGCGATAGATTTTCCTAGTCAAATTACTTTTAATCCCAACCATTCATATCTTGCACTGTCCCTTCTCCACTAATTATCATAGTTCGATTTCGATTAAGTTCGATTACATTTCGATTGCGTTTCGAGTTCGATTGCGTTTCGATTGATTACTACAACACATCATAAATAAACATGCACAAGTAACACGTAAGGCACACACACAAGTATATTAGTAACCAAAATGCGTAGTTCGAGTTGCGATTCGATTCGATGTCGATTAGATTAGCATAGTTTGATTATCGTTTAGTTAACTTTATCGCATTGTTACTTCCTATAGTTCACAGTCGTAAATCGATTAAATGGCGATTAATATACGTCGATTACTGTAATTATTGACACTTACTCCACATAATACAACTAAAATAAACATATAAAAGAAATTCACTACTAGTCAAGTCGCGCGAAATCGGTCGTTGACTTTGACCTTGACTTTGACTTTGATTTCAAAAACACGGGGTGTTACAATTGTTGACTGAAGCGCACAAGTCTCGATATTCCATTCATCTCGGTGCCGACAAAATGTACCATGACCTTCGTCTACGGTATTGGTGGCCTGGAATGAAGAAGGATATCGCAATCTATGTTTCGAAGTGCCTGACTTGTTCGAAAGTCAAGGCCGAGCAACAAAGACCCTCTGGCTTACTCATGCAACCCGATATCCCTATGTGGAAGTGGGAAAGTATAGCCATGGATTTTATAATGAAACTTCCGCGTACACCCTCAGGTCACGATAGCATCTAGGTTATCATGGATTGTCTTACTAAATCTGCTCATTTTCTGCCGATACAAGAGGACTACAAGGTAGAACGGTTAGCACAGATCTACACTGTCGAAATCATCTGTCGACACGGGACGCCTCGTGATATCATTTCTGACCGCGATGGTCGGTTTACCTCGCGCCTTTGGGAAACTTTTCAATCTGCTCTCGGTACTACTTTCAATCTAAGTACCGCTTTCCATCCCCAAACCGACGGTCAGACCGAAAGAACGATTCGTACCCTTGAAGACATGCTTCGCTCTTGTGTCATAGATTTCGGTGGTAATTGGGACACGCACTTACCTTTGGTTGAATTCTCGTACAATAACAATTATCATTCTAGCATCCAAATGGCACCATTTTAGGCACTATACGGAAGAAAATGTCGATCGCCTATTGTATAGCACGAGATCGGTGAGGCTCAAATAACCGGTCCTGAGCTGTTGCAAGAAATGACTGACAAAATCCTCCAAATTCGAGACAATCAGCTGAAAGCTCGGAGTTGTCAGAAAAGTTACGCCGATAGACGCCGCAAGCCCCTTAAATTTGACGTTGGCGATCACGTACTCCTAAAGGTTTCACCTTGGAAGGGGGTGATCAGATTCGGTAAGAAAGGGAAACTCGCTCCTCGATATGTTGGACCCTTTAAAATTCTGGAAAGGAATGGAAAAGTGGCATACAGACTCGAACTACCGGAGGAACTTAGCAACGTCCACCCGACTTTCCATGTATCGAACCTCAGAAAGTGCCTAGCCAAGCAGAATTTACAAGTACCACTTGAGGATCTACAAGTGGACGAAACATTACACTTCGCGGAAAAGCCTGTCGAGATCATGGATCGAGAAACCAAGAAGCTCAGACGCTCACGCATTCCCATTGTGAAGGTTCGCTGGGAAGGCAAACGCGGCGCAGAGTTCACCTGGGAACTCGAAAGTGACATGAAGGCTAAGTATCAACAGTTATTTGTTACGCCTGCGACCTAACTTCGGGACGAAATTCCCTAAAGTAGGGGAGGCTGTAACAACCCGCGTTTTGAAGTCAAAGTCAAAGGAAGAAAAGATTGCTAAATGCGATCTGTCACTCCTTGCTTAATTATTGATTGTACTCATTGACTTGTTAATCGATATTCTAGTTTTGTGTACCTTAGTTGTATTATGTGGAGTAAATGCTAATTAATCACAGTTTATCACTAATCTATTTATCGCAAATCTCATCGCAACCTGAATCGTATGTTCTGGATATTGTTTTATGTGTGTGTGCTATTATGTGTTACTTGTGCATGTTTACTTATATGTTTGTGGTAATTAATCGAAAACGCAATCGCAACTCTACCACAACGCAATCTCATCGCGAACTGGAAACGCAAGGTTATTTATGTTGTTGTATGTGAGTTATGTTATTTGTGTAACTACTATTCAAACCTATCGCATCGCTTAATCGACACTCGCTTAAACGCATCATAACGCTCAACGCACGAAAACAAAAGTCGAAAACCAACGCGCACCAGCCATCCGATCGAAGGACCATTCGATCGAATGGTCATCCGTCCGGATGACCATCCGATCAGATGGCCATCCGATCGCACACCTACACCGCCTTTCTCACCCTTTCACCTATAAATAGCACCTGTCACATCACTGTTCATGTGATGTGACAGCTCTCGTTCGACCAGCACTCTTTTGGCATATTTTCTCTCGATTCCTCACGATTCTTGTAAGTTTCTACCTCAAATCTTGTACTTTCTCAATTAGCACACACTTTCTCATCATTTTCACCATCAAATCTTGACTTTTCACCATGAAATCGGCTGATTTGGGCTGTTCTAGGATGATGTCATCATGGGCTCTCAAGAACTTCAAAGTGTGACCTCATTCCACCAAGAACAACTCAGATCTAAGAGATTTCAACATGTTTAAACACTGATTTCGTCATAATCTAAACATTTTCCAACTGATTTCCACTTTTCTTCAATGTTCTTAACTTTTCATTCAAAAACCGATGGAATTGGACATCGTTTAGGCCTTCTACTTATTCTCTAGTGAAGTGCCGGGTTGAGAACTGATTTCCATCAAAAAGACGACCGACTCAACGGGTTGAACATGATTAACCATCAAGAACAGTTAACTGATCGGATGAGGTGATTCCCATCCGATCAGATGACTTGGACTTGGTGGAGTTCCGTTGTTTAACACGTTGTCATACCGTATCGGTTCAAACACAAAACCTTCAAAACTTAACAAATTTTACAAATTACAAAACAAACAGGTTACCAAACGGATTGTCGTCCGATCGGATAGCCATCCGATCGAACGACAATCCTATCGAATGACTTGCGGTCTCCAACACTTAAACTTATTACAAGTTTTCAAAGATTATCAGTCTTCAACGAATAGTCATCCGATCGGATGACCATCCGATCGAATGACTATTCTAACCAAGGGACTTGAACTTTAAAAACATCTTACTTGATCCAATCGCCATCCGATCGAATGACCATCCATCCGGATGACCTTTCGATCGGACGACCTGGAAAGGTAGAGATACTTCTCATTTTATAAAATGCTACAACAAAAACTTCAAAGCAACATCATACACAAACACATCAATCCCAAACGAATGACCGTCCGACCGAATGGTCATCCGACTAGATGACCATCCGTCTGTATTGTCATCCGATCGGATGACCCTTCGTCACTCAGTACACTCAACACCGTTTAACGCATTGTTCATCGCTTATGCTATCGTTCTGTAATCAGGCTAACTTTCCAGCACTCCTTCAATCCAAGATTGTGTTATTCATTTAACACGATCTGTGAGTATCCTCGAACCCTTTTTGCTTTACGCACTTTTGGATGTTACATTTAATCGAACCCTACTACTCTGTTTGAAGCCTAAAGCAATATTTTCTTTTTTTAAAACGGTTGATCTTATCATATCCGTTTGGTGCGAAAACCAAGGCGGGGTCTCCCATTATTTAAACCAATAGAAGAATTTGGGAAACGGAAGAGCAGGTGATTGATTGGAGTTGTTGCTTGATGGGTCGCCATGATGAGGAAAGGTTGCTTTTAGAAGGTAAACTTGTACAGGTAATATCAATTAGGGTTTAAACGATTTAACTCAATTGGATCAGGAAAATGAATCGATTAAATGATGAATTGTTTACTCTTTTCATTTGAATATTATTAATGGTTTCGTTGTTATTTCCACTGTGTTCGTGAATTGAATCAGACAGAAAGAGGCTTTTTCTTTTAAATAAAAAGCAGTTTTCTTTATGATTAGTAGTAGTAGTAGTAGTAGGTAGGATATGGGTGGATGGATTATAACACATAAAACGTGGAGAGGAACCGTGGAAGCGTTTTAATCTTCTTCATAGAGCGCAGGCAGGCAGGCAGGCAGGGTAGTGGTTTCATCTTTACATCGATGATCCTTTTTTTTTGGGAAAATAAATGCTTTGTGCGCCAGTTGTAGTGATTATTATTAAGTATACAAGTACGAACCCACTGATGTTTTAAGAAGTGATGAAGCGAAACATGATTTGTGTGTGTAGACTGAGGACAGCCTGTACACCGGAGATGGTTCGGTGGATGTTAAGGGAAGGCGTGTTTTAAAAAGCAATACTGGAAACTGGAGAGCATGCCCCTTTATCCTTGGTGAGCCTGCCTGCCTGATTTTTCATTCATTCATTCATTCATTCATTCATTCATCATCTGATGGATGCTGCATTATTATTATTATTATTATTAACATTGTTTGTTTGAGTTGAGACAGGGAACGAGTGTTGTGAGAGACTTGCTTATTATGGAATATCCACTAACCTTGTCAGTTACCTCACCAAAAAGTTGCATCAAGGAAACGCTACTGCTGCCAGAAATGTAACCACATGGCAGGGCACTTGCTACCTCACTCCCCTTATCGGTGCTGTTTTGGCAGATGCCTACTTTGGAAGATATTGGACCATTGCCGTCTTCTCCATTATATACTTCATTGTAAACACTTTCCTATTCCTATTATTAGTAATTAATCATCATCATTCCTTTGATTTCTAACTCCTCTGCTGATGCCTGGGTTTTCAAAGGGAATGTGCACATTGACTCTATCTGCATCTCTTCCGTCTTTGAAGCCTGTTGAGTCATTTTTCTTCACGGGGCTATATCTTATTGCACTTGGGACTGGGGGGATCAAACCATGTGTTTCCTCTTTTGGGGCTGATCAATTTGATGACACGGATCCCAAGGAGAGGGTTTCAAAAGGATCCTTCTTCAATTGGTTTTATTTCTCCATCAATATCGGTGCATTGATTTCAAGCTCCTTAATAGTTTGGATTCAAGACAATAAGGGGTGGGGCCTCGGGTTTGGAATCCCTGCCTTATTCATGGGCGTCGCTATTATTAGCTTCTTTCTTGGAACTCCTCTTTATAGGTTTCAGAAACCAGGTGGGAGCCCTATTACCCGAATGTGTCAGGTTTTGGTTGCATCATTCCGTAAGTGGAATCTGCCACTTCCCATCGATGCCTCCCTTCTGTACGAAACTCCTGACAAACTCTCTGCGATCAAGGGAAGCCGCAAACTCGTTCATACTGATGAACTCAAGTAATTCGTTTTCCAACTTGAGCAATCAGTTTATAAATAGAACAAATTAATATTGTGGATTGTGTGTTGTAGGTTCCTGGATAAGGCTGCTGTGCCCTCACCTACTGAAAACAGCATCGGGGACCGTTGGAGGCTATGCACGGTGACACAAGTAGAAGAACTCAAGATCTTGATCCGAATGTTTCCAATCTGGGCAACAGGGATTGTTTTTTCAGCCGTTTATGCCCAAATGTCAACCATGTTTGTAGAACAAGGGATGATGATGGACACAACAATCGGGTCGTTCACCATTCCCGCTGCTTCTCTGTCATCTTTTGATGTCATCAGTGTCATCTTTTGGGTACCTGTTTATGACCGCATCCTTGTTCCCATCGCAAGAAAATTCACAAATCAAGGAAGAGGCTTCACCGAACTTCAACGAATGGGCATCGGCCTCTTTCTGTCCATTCTTTGCATGTCGGCTGCAGCTTTGGTGGAAATAAAACGTCTTGATATTGCAGCATCGCTGGGTTATAATAATACCCCCGTTCCACTGAGTATCTTTTGGCAGATACCACAGTACTTTTTGCTGGGTGCTGCTGAAGTGTTTACCTTTGTTGGGCAGCTTGAATTCTTCTATGATCAGTCCCCCGATGCTATGCGTAGCTTATGTAGCGCACTTTCTTTACTAACGAATTCGTTAGGGAACTACTTGAGTTCGTTTATATTGACGGCGGTGACATCTATCACAACTAGTGGTGGGCAGCCTGGGTGGATACCTGATAACTTGAATGAGGGCCACCTCGATCGCTTTTTCTGGCTTTTGGCTGGGCTTAGTTTCTTGAATATGGTGATCTACATATTCTGTGCTAAGTTATACAAGTCAAAAGCACCTTCTTAGCTTTTATTCTTCACCCTTTTATCACAACAGTGTTGTTTCTGTATCATTACTCATGAGTTACTTTTTTTTATTTTTATGGAAACAAGCTTATATCGATCAGCTGAGTTAAACAAAACACATCGTATACAATTAAGTGATATAAGTTATTAGGACTGTTTTGTAATTAGGACTGGTAATAATTTATTGTGTATGGTGGTGTATACGATATTTGTGTGTATTATTGACGTTCCTTTAGTATATTGTGAATATGTTACCGGTGGAGATTTGTGTAACTCTCTTTTATTCATTGATGAATACACAACTTATGGGTATCTATGAAGTTTTAGTGTATTCGTTGGTAAATACAGTGACACTACTCATAGGTATTTATGGGTATTTGTTTAAGAATATACTACTTGTGGGTATTTATCAAAGTTTAATGTACTCGAATGTAAATACACTAGTTGTGGAATAAGCATGTTATTTGTTGATTTTAAGCATACGTGTATTTTCTGACACGTGACACGTGAGTCCTATGTTAACTTAGTTCTTTTCTATGTTTTACATTTCGGTCTAATTTTTCCGTGTTAACACAGCATGAGAGTACATGGTTCAACGTTTTTACGTCTAGTTTTCATTCAGGTTAAATATAGATGCGTCTTGCAAAGTGTGCAGTGATCAACATCAATAATCCGTGACTCACACTTCCAACCCCATACCATCACTAGTATAAGTTAAGGCATATTTCTTTACAAAATGGTACATTGCGTTTGAAACAATATTCATCGCCAATCTTATCATGTTTAACAATACTCACAAGCATATCGTCAAAAAAGATTTACAAAATACATATTCGTATCAAGTGGGAGTTATAAGTAGAATGAATAATAATAATAATACAACACAACCGGCATATCTACAATGACATTGTGATATGAGAGGCGGAACATAATATGAAGATGTAAGGGTAGACCAATGAGCATAGTTGCTCGATGTGACATTGATGACCGACCATGCCCTCCCATCAACTATTGAACAGCATCACCCTTGCCCTTGTCTCAACCAAATAGGACAACTGCTTACCTAATAAAAAACAAGAAACAGAAGCTAAGAAATATATGATGTTTCAAAGGTAAAATAATGCAAGGGATAATGGATATTCGGGATTTTGCTGTCACCATTTGAAGGTAATAATGCAGCCGGTGCGGTAATAGGTTCTAACGAGCCCCAGGTTTTGAGGAACCCGTCTAATAATAAACCAATTGAATTGTCAGTTAGTTGAAAAGCTTCTCCTGCTATATATGTGCTCATAGTTGAACTCTCTGCCACAAAAGTCCTTGCTTCTTGCATGCTCATTTTCTCAAATATTTGAGGAATCAAAAGTTTTGAGAGTATGACTGAGCTTTCCTGTGATGAAAACATTCTTTCAACACCGACCCGAACAAAACATACACTCAAATTCTCATTTTGAACTTACCTGCCACAAAACTGCATGATCGGTTCCAAGCGCCGACAGCATCTTTTCAGCTTCAATGAAGAAACAATGTACAACAGAATCAGCAATAATGTCACATATGTATGGCTTTCCAATCAGCACCTCATACAAGCCCAAAGTACTTCCATTTGCAAATGTTGGCTTGAAAGAGAGCTTCCTCTTGCTATTCCTCCACTGTTGAAAGAATAAATATTTTCTTGAAACTGCTTCTTCACAAAACCTTAATATATAGAGCAAATATTACCTTGACCACACCTTTAGAAATCAGCCAAATGCCATTTGGTTTCGATCCCTCCAAATAAAGTGGCACGCCATGTAGTTTCATCGCCTCCTTGGTATGGCCCACATTTGCAAATATAGAAGGTAAAACACTTACGCTCCAAGAGACGTAGTAGCTAAGAACTTGAATACTGTCCCCCAGCTGAAGCTTGAGCCGGTTACCATCCGGAAGAAAAGCATATAGATGACAATTGACACCCTGAATGTGCACAATGCGGCTTTAGTGACGAAGAACATACATGTAATGGATGATTAAGAGCAGTAAAAACTTGATGCCCGTCATTCATTAATGATTCTCCTTCAATAAGAGTAGTTAGTTTTTTGCTTGCACCAAGCTCTTTTAGAAAAGCAATTACTGCAACAGGATCAGTAGCGCCTAGAAGTCCTCCAAGAAGCAATGAGGTCTTCCAGCTCCAGCCATACGAAAAAAAAAGCTGCATTTTTTTGGGATGCAATTAAATAATGGAAAATGATATCCTAAGGAAGAAAAGCAAACCTTCAAAGCTGAGCCAAGAAAGAAAGTGGAAATTAGAACCCCGGGCCCAGCAAGAAGAACCATTTGTGCCATGCATTTCTGCAAAGAGATATAGTCAGTCTATATCAAGTCAAAATTCTTACATTAGGCAGAGAGGGATGAACCTTGATGTGATGCACATCCATTGAAAAAGTACTTTCAAAAAGAAGAGGAGGAAGAAAAACAGCTAATAGAAGATCAGGATCAATATTTGCCCCTGCATCACATCAGCCAGCCAGAATTATTATTATTATTATTATTACTAACATAATTTAATTAAATTAAGGGCATGTTTGGATTGGCTTCTCAAACCAGCTTATTAGCTTATTGACTTATGAATAAGTCAATAAGCTGTTTTTATGTTTGGATAACCAAGAATTCCTTTTCAAAATAGCTTATTGCAAAGAAGGAAACATGAGGTTTTGAAAAGCCAAGATTTCGTGACTTTTGGATCCAGAAATGACTTTTCAAAAATGAAATTACTAAATTACCCCTTATATTTGGCTTTTCCCACCCCATAAGCTAATCCAAACACTTTTTTTAAAAACTCCTTTTCAAAAAGTCTTTTTTCCCAAAAGTCTTTTTCCCAAAAGTCTTTTTTAACTCTAAAAAGCTTAGCCAAACATGCCCTAAATTAGCTTACAGATCCGAATTCCATCACCAACTTTTCCTAACCGGTGGCCAGTTCCGTATTCTGCTGCACATGTGATTGTTTAACTGACATTAGGTGTTGTTTTTGTTTCCAAATTGAATGAATAATAAAGAAAGAAAGAAAGAAAGAAAGAAGTGAGTAAACCTAATGAGCCCATGGCGATGCCAATAACGAGGAGAGCGGCGGTGTAAGGGACCCTGGTTCCTCTAAGTAAATGCCTGGAAGCCACTCCCAACACCAGTGACATCCCCACGAACAACACTGCGTTTACTGGATCATCCATCGGACCACCAAAACAAACACCACTTGATACAATTCAATCCACTAATTTTGTGGTACACCCTGCCTGAACCAAGATACCTTCTTCAGCAGTTTACCCCTTCGACCAAATAAAAAAAAAAAACTTTGTTTTTCAGTTTGATGCATTCGGATCCCTTTGAGCAAATATTAGGATACCCCTAAATATAAGACTGCGGGGTATGGTGGGGTTTGGGTTGGGCGTGGGTTGGGGCGGGTGCTGACACGTGGAATGGGAGGCCCCCCCCCCACTGCCTGGTACGTGTCCGCGGGGTATGGTGGGGCGTGGGTTGGGCTTGGGTTGGGTGCACCGCGTGGCAGGGTAGTTTAAAAAAAAATACAATGGCGGATGAGCCAATGATATTCAGCCAACTAGGATGGCCAAACCGCCCCACGCCCGGCTTGAAACCCATGCCCCAAGGGCCACGCCGAAACCCATGCCCACCCGGGGTGGTGACTTGGGCGTTATCCCCCTACCCACGCCCAAACTCCAGCCCCATACCCCGCAGTCTAAGATGGAGAAGAAATATGAAATATTTTTGAGGAAAAATGAGATCTCCGGCGTTGCAGAGCTAGAGCTTGACGAAGAAGACGACCTTTGTGTTTTAAAAACAAAAGATATTTTATTATTATTTAGATTTATTTTCTTCATTGAAATATGGAAAGCTGTAATCCACGTGGCCACCAGCCTATCTTTCTTTTCTATTTTATTATTTACAACTAGTGTTTAACTGCGCTTCGTGGCGGGTCCCATGGGCTTTGTAAAAGCAAGGCATACATTATTACTATATTGTTCGCCACTATGTAACTGCCAATTTAGAGTGATCCTGACCGTATTAATTGTTTCAGTTACTTTTGATAATTGATCTCAGCCGTTCAAATTCAATTGGCAGTTTCCCAAAATGGCAGTTTGCCAGTTTCCTTATTTTTCTGGCCACTTTCTCTGTTCAGCGGTTGTCTCTTTCTCTCTCTCATACGCTCCCCTAACTTCTCTTCTTGCCGGTTACCTATTTTTGGCCAGCTGTTTAGAGAGGTTATATGTTTCTCTCTCTTACGCTCATGTTTTCTCCCTTATAAAACCTATCACCATAGCATCCTCTCCATTACACACAATCGTCTTCTTGATTTTCTCTGGTCATCCCTAATTTCCCTTTTCTCCACTGCGAATGATGTTGCCGGAATCTTCACACCACCGTTTAAATCTGTCAAGCATTTAAATCACTTGCTTCTTGATGGCCGATGTGTTTAACTCTTGAATCATGGATGTTCTGGATTTTCATCATCAGGGATTCTACCATCATTTTGCCAACGACCGCTGTCTTCTCATAATCACCATGTCTCCTATCTTCGGGTAATCTTCATCTCTCTCTCTCTCTCTCTCTCTCTCTATTTGTGTAACACCTGTGCCTCCACGGCCATCAAACAAATACCAAACCAATGAAATATTATATTTCATACTTGGGATTTGTAAAAAATATGTGTATCATTTGCACATATCAATTCTCGTTCAATTCCAAACTCTAAATCACTTTCTGGAAGGTTATACGCGCACCGATGCGTAGATATAACCAGTTTAATGCAACAAACACTCCGGAATAGTGAAATAGGCTTAACATACCTTAAATAACCTTTGCATAACTTAGAAATAAGTTTTGAAGGCTTGGGTATGGCAAAATCAAGTTAAATCGCTTACAGGGACTAAAGTTGACAAACTGCGAAAGTATGCCAATTTGAGATGTAACAGACATTCCGGAACATGGACATAAGTTAAACATACCATAAATATCCTTTATATAGCTTAGAAATAGGCTTTGAGGTGTTCGGTGTGCTAAAATAAACTTTTGGGTCATTCAGGGACTAAAAGTGTCAAAACGTGCACAAGTTTGCATTTTCGCGCATAACTTACGTTCTGAATACATCCGGACATCCAAAAATTTATGTAAGCACTAAAATATTTTATTTTAGTGTTCGCCATAATAAAAATCCATTCGTCGCGTCATTTGGATCGTTTTTCGCGCTTATGCGCATTCCGTCGTAATTAAGCGAACATCGCGATCATACGGCCAAACGAACCGACATCCGAGATATTTTTGAGCATATTTTAAGTCCCCTATACTTTAACTTCATTTTAGAGCTTTGAAATGGGGTTAACGGGCCTTAAACGTGTCGAAAATGGGCTGAACGCAGGACAGGGACCAAAAGTGTAAATCTGCCAAACTATGGCCTAGCGGTGCGCTACACTTTTAACGTAGCGGTGCGCTAGCCTGTCTGCAGACCAGATTCAATGTTTTTCACAGCAGGTTGCAGCTGTTTGATTCTCACCCACATGTTTCCAATTATCTAGTCATGAAGATAAGGATCATTTTTAGTCACCATAAGGTTCCGACAAGTGTACGCCTTGGATCATGGCACGTTTTACATGAAACGATCCTAACGGTTCGGGTATTCCTATAAATACCCAACCCATTCCATAGCTAAAATCACTAGAATCCTGATTTGAGAGCTCTAAGTTGAAACCATTGTTTCATACCTGAGTTCTTGGATCGGGATTAGCATTCGGGGACCCTTCGTAAGTATTCTTTCGTTCTTTTCCTTATTTTATTGCTTTTCGAGTCAGAAAGTCAAACTTTGTTTGACTTTCAGCGTTGACCAGTAATGGTCAATGCAAAGTTCGTTTGAACTTCGCAACGTGAGTGTAATCACGTTGGTTATAGTCCCTTGGGACTATGCCTACTGATTACCACGTTGTCTAGGGTCGTAGGATAAGCGATCTAATAAATCGCTTATACCTTCGAACCCGACCCATTTGGTCGATCATTAGGATCCGACCAAACACATTAGGTGACCATAGTAGGTAGGGAATAACCTTCCGAGGTTATACCCTATGGTCACATCGTTTGAGTAGTTGTATGATAGGTAGTTTATATGCCTTAGGTAAATTACCAGAATACCCTTTTCATGTATAATTGGTAATTAAGCATATGTAACCTAAACTTTTGTCACATAACTGATTATGTAACATGTTTAGGCATATAACACTTGTCATAGGACTAGTTAGACGGTCCGAACGTGTTTCACGCGCACGACGCGTTAAAGTAGCATAAGCTACCTTAATGGGTCGCGATAGGTCGAAAGCATTTAGGTTTGGTTTCATTGTAGTATGTAGGCCTTGTTAAACCATATCATATGAGTTCCAACACTCATTTGGTTTACCAAGCCTCATCCTATCCGATCTCCCGATTTAAGTCCGGTTTATTTATATAGTTTTAGATTGCTGACTGATTCCGTGCTCCCTCTAGCTTTGTTTGGTTGTTGTTCAAGACCTCCAAGCATTATCAGGCGAGTACATTATTCCCCTATTTTACTGCTTTCAATTTTTTTGGGGTGACTCATATGTGCTAAATGTTTTCGATGTTATAACGATGGTTTCAAAAACAATTAAAACGATTTATACAAAACTAATAACGATTTCAATAAAGTGAACAAACTTGTTGGTTGTAGTTACATAACAAATGACATTCATTAGCAATGATCAAGCCGACCAGTATTAGGTTATGGTACCATAGGATCTGACAAGTCCCGTTATTTACTACACCCGTAGTTATGTGTGGGTGTTGTGGGTAGCGACTGAATCTGTAATTATTAATTTACTCTTTGGTAAGGGTTTATTAATGCGAGATGTTAATCTATCCTTTGGTAAGGGTTTATTAATGCGAATTATTAATCTATCCTTTGGTAAGGGTTTATTAATGCGAGTCAAGAAGGTTTGAATGTTATTAGCGAGACGACCATTTAAGTAGTTTCACGACCTAAAACGAATTAAACGATTGGGTAAACGATAGGTTTTCACACGATGTTTTAACGATTGGGTAAACGATTGGCTTCAAAGCGATATACGATATTATTTTGGTTACATATTACATGGTTTACATTTGACACAAAAACACTTTTGACATTGGTTATACATATTACATGATTTACATTTGGGCATGAACATTACTTTGGTGGTTTGGTTTGGATTAAGTGATTAAGTAACAATGCGTGTGGAATATGATACAAGCATGGTGGATACGCTGCTGGTACTTCCTATATATAAGTGTTTGTATGGTATTACATATTGTAGCGTTATTTGAATCATTTCAGTTTGAGACATAGAACATTTTATACAAATAACATACTTTTCACAAGACATTTATTTACAAACAACTTATCTTATACAAACTCATTTTACATGGTTATTCATTTAATCATGCATTATTCTCTTATTAATACATATCACCTAAACTTATTATTTTTCAAATGATTTACAAAGACAAAGCAAATTACAAGGTTCATGACTAAACATTTTCTTAAACAGAAGTCATGAATCTTATTTTCACAAAACCTATGTACTCGCCAGCATTTCTTTGCTGACCTCGTTTTCACATATGTTTCAGGTATTGTTGGATGATATCGATTGATAAGATGCATGCTCACATAGGACTGGACAAGGCCTTAGTGACTCAATAATAATGATAGACTATGTCTAATTTGTGTATTTAGATTTCCAGACGATGTAATTATTCAATGTTTAATAAAACGAAACACTTTTGGTATCCCTGGTTATGAAACATTAATTCTGTTGCAACACGCCCCGATGTTTCCGCCGCGATTTGTTGTTTTACGCGGTCGGGGTGTGACAGAAAAGATGGTATCAGAGCCAATGGTTATAGGGAATTAGGTTATTAGTAATTAGTAATGCTTTGACCTAGTCTATAACCTTCTTAGGACCCTAACGCGAGTTTACTTGCGTTTAGTCATAAAACAATACTGTCACCTATCCTTAGGCGACGACCACAACAAGAACATAAATTTCAAAACCGCTTTGAAAACTAATCATCTGTTCTAGGATGATTGATTACTAGGTTTTGAACCCTCTATTGTAAGGTTTTGAACTCTCTATTATATGGTTTTGAACCTCTTTGAGTTTTCAAAACTTCGTCAAGGTTTTGGGTTTTAAATAATGTGAACACGTGCAAACTGGAAGGGTGAATGCCTGTATTCTGGGTTTTCTGTCTAGGCAAGCACTTCGTATACATCTCATCAGACGCGACCAGTTGTGCTTACCTGGGAATTCTTGGGGTGAGTGTTCACTTATAGGCGAGCATGTCTTCGCGATACATTATTTTTGACCCATTTACTTTGATTAGTCACCGTCTCATTTGTTTGCCTTAGGTAACAAACAAATGATTGCAATTTTCATGCGTTATCATTCCGTTTTGATTGTCCAATAATCTTTCACCTGTTTCTCCCTATGCCTTTCTTTTTCTTCAAGAATGTCTCTTCATCACGATGACGCCCAGATATCTGAGCAAGCAGCCAAATTCACTCAGCGAATAGGCGAAGTAGTCCTGAAGACTGTTGAATTAGCTACTGCCATGTATCATCTCCAGGATGAAGCCACTCGAGAGTCACCAAGACAGGCAGGACCTAGTCAGGTGACAGCACCATCAGCCAAGAAACCAATCGAGGAATCAAAGACCATGGATGAACGATCCCCTAAGAAGTCAAAGAAGCGAAAGGCTTCTCAGAACTTCGCCATGGTCGCTCACAATGGTAAAGCAGTCCCCAACCAACCAGCTCAACCCCCTGCTAGGTGTGTATGGCTTTTCCTATGATACCTACATCAAGGAACTATGTACCTTACAAACTACTCTTGTTATTTCTCTCTTTCAAATGATCGCTCATGATTCCCTCGAAAATTTTAAAGTACTCGTTTCACTCTAAGAAACAAAGTACAAAAAATAAAGTGACATTATGAGTAATCATGCTTCTGCACGTCTGTGCCATTAAATCCTTGGTTAGATAACTAAGGGTATTTTCAAATCTCATACCCATTACGTTTTGATTTTTCAACATACACAGTACAAGTATTTCAAAACAATCTTCATGATCTCAAAACATTTCATATAGTTTGAAAACAATTTTTCTAGATGCATTGTCTATGTTATTTCAAAAACATTGGCCATGTTATCAAAACCAACCTTCCTAATTTCAAAATATTTCATATAGTCTGAAGACAATATTAACACAATACATTTTCTTATCAAGTGCATGATTTCGAAAAGCATCATTCATGTCTTTCAAAAAAAACCTTATACATAATTTCAAAATTCATCTCGCATGATTTTAAAACATTTTTGTAAATATATCTATCTAATACACCTACTTTATGATTTCAAAAGTATTGTATATAAGGTTTCAAAAACGTTAAACACATTTTTCTTAAAAGAACCCCATGCATAGTTTTCAAAAATATTTTCCTCATACATTGACTTAACCTTCAAAATTCTGCTTCATATGTCGCCTTGACATATCAAGCATCTCAACTTCATAAGCATTTTACATCATGTTTTGACCTAAGCACATCGAGTGCAAGGTTTCAAAACATCTTCAACTTCTAAAATTCATATGGGATCTTTTTATCTTTACAATTAGATCCCTGTGGATGATTATCATTCAAATCAGAGTCCTTAATTGGATTCCTTATGTACCTTAATTCGAACACTTCGGTTCCAAATAATCGAAGTCGAATTTTCTTTTTGAATCTTTCTATCTTTATAGTTGGATTCTTGGTAACGTTTAAAGTACCAAATGAAATCCACGGAATGGATTCCTAGTGTGCTTTAAATGCATGTACGCAATTTACAAGACAAATTAACGAACAATTTTGTGGTTATATGATATGTGTTTATGTGTTCTCCTCTATGTTTTTGTGTGTTACGATTTTTCAAATCCTCATAGAATCTTTCATATCTTCATATGAGGGATTCATAGTAGGATATTCAAAATGTACTACCTTAAATCCTTATGGGCTTCTACGTAGTAGTTAAGACCCTTGGGTTATATAGTACCATTCCATGATTCGATGAGAGACCCTTGAGTGGTCTAGTCTAAAAGGTTGATTCACAATTTGGTTAAAGAACGACATCTAGTGATGTAGCTGAACAGACTCCTTGATAGTCTATTTAGATCATTTATTGATTTAATTAAAAGGACTCTATGGCGGTCTAGTTACACTCATCACAGGTTTGTTCATTTGGTTTTACCCTACACATTATAAAATAGACTGTGTGAACTGTGCAAGGAATTGTCTAATTATGGACGCGTACATAATTATGAAATTTAGTGCATAGGAACCCAGTAAGATTTATTATGTGTAAGAACCGATAGTGACAAAAATAACGAAATGAGAACGATGTAATGGAGGTACGGTGGACGCACCAATGACGCTTCATATACTTGTATATAAGTGTCCCTCTTACATTGCAAACATAATGTTATTAAGGTTACTAGAAGTTCAAGAACCCTAACCAAGGTTGTTCGATCTTTTCAACTTCATATTTCCAAGCTCTCAAAAGTTTCCTCTAAATAAATTTCGGGACGAAATTTCCTAAAGTAGGGGAGACTGTAACACCTGTGCCTCCACGGCCATCAAACAAATACCAAACCAATGAAATATTATATTTCATACTTGGGATTTGTAAAAAATATGTGTATCATTTGCACATATCAATTCTCGTTCAATTCCAAACTCTAAATCACTTTCTGGAAGGTTATACGCGCACCGATGCGTAGATATAACCAGTTTAATGCAACAAACACTCCGGAAAAGTGAAATAGGCTTAACATACCTTAAATAACCTTTACATAACTTAGAAATAAGTTTTGAAGGCTTGGGTATGGCAAAATCAAGTTAAATCGCTTACAGGGACTAAAGTTGACAAACTGCGAAAGTATGCCAATTTGAGCTGTAACAGACATTCCGGAACATGGACATAAGTTAAACATACCATAAATATCCTTTATATAGCTTAGAAATAGGCTTTGAGGTGTTCGGTGTGCTAAAATAAACTTTTGGGTCATTCAGGGACTAAAAGTGTCAAAACGTGCACAAGTTTGCATTTTCGCGCATAACTTACGTTCTGAATACATCCGGACATCCAAAAATTTAT
This sequence comes from Helianthus tuberosus, assembly GCA_030545235.1. Taxonomy (NCBI): domain Eukaryota; kingdom Viridiplantae; phylum Streptophyta; class Magnoliopsida; order Asterales; family Asteraceae; genus Helianthus; species Helianthus tuberosus. Next base: position 47,821,521 of record CM060420.1, read on the forward strand.
GTAAGCACTAAAATATTTTATTTTAGTGTTCGCCATAATAAAAATCCATTCGTCGCGTCATTTGGATCGTTTTTCGCGCTTATGCGCATTCCGTCGTAATTAAGCGAACATCGCGATCATACGGCCAAACGAACCGACATCCGAGATATTTTTGAGCATATTTTAAGTCCCCTATACTTTAACTTTATTTTAGAGCTTTGAAATGGGGTTAACGGGCCTTAAACGTGTCGAAAATGGGCTGAACGCAGGACAGGGACCAAAAGTGTAAATCTGCCAAACTATGGCCTAGCGGTGCGCTACACTTTTAACGTAGCGGTGCGCTAGCCTGTCTGCAGACCAGATTCAATGTTTTTCACAGCAGGTTGCAGCTGTTTGATTCTCACCCACATGTTTCCAATTATCTAGTCATGAAGATAAGGATCATTTTTAGTCACCATAAGGTTCCGACAAGTGTACGCCTTGGATCATGGCACGTTTTACATGAAACAATCCTAACGGTTCGGGTATTCCTATAAATACCCAACCCATTCCATAGCTAAAATCACTAGAATCCTGATTTGAGAGCTCTAAGTTGAAACCATTGTTTCATACCTGAGTTCTTGGATCGGGATTAGCATTCGGGGACCCTTCGTAAGTATTCTTTCGTTCTTTTCCTTATTTTATTGCTTTTCGAGTCAGAAAGTCAAACTTTGTTTGACTTTCAGCGTTGACCGGTAATGGTCAATGCGAAGTTCGTTTGAACTTCGCAACGTGAGTGTAATCACGTTGGTTATAGTCCCTTGGGACTATGCCTACTGATTACCACGTTGTCTAGGGTCGTAGGATAAGCGATCTAATAAATCGCTTATACCTTCGAACCCGACCCATTTGGTCGATCATTAGGATCCGACCAAACACATTAGGTGACCATAGTAGGTAGGGAATAACCTTCCGAGGTTATACCCTATGGTCACATCGTTTGAGTAGTTGTATGATAGGTAGTTTATATGCCTTAGGTAAATTACCAGAATACCCTTTTCATGTATAATTGGTAATTAAGCATATGTAACCTAAACTTTTGTCACATAACTGATTATGTAACATGTTTAGGCATATAACACTTGTCATAGGACTAGTTAGACGGTCCGAACGCGTTTCACGCGCACGACGCGTTAAATTAGCATAAGCTACCTTAATGGGTCGCGATGGGTCGAAAGCATTTAGGTTTGGTTTCATTGTAGTATGTAGGCCTTGTTAAACCATATCATATGAGTTCCAACACTCATTTGGTTTACCAAGCCTCATCCTATCCGATCTCCCGATTTAAGTCCGGTTTATTTATATAGTTTTAGATTGCTGACTGATTCCGTGCTCCCTCTAGCTTTGTTTGGTTGTTGTTCAAGACCTCCAAGCATTATCAGGCGAGTACATTATTCCCCTATTTTACTGCTTTCAATTGTTTTGGGGTGACTCATATGTGCTAAATGTTTTCGATGTTATAACGATGGTTTCAAAAACAATTAAAACGATTTATACAAAACTAATAACGATTTCAATAAAGTGAACAAACTTGTTGGTTGTAGTTACATAACAAATGACATTCATTAGCAATGATCAAGCCGACCAGTATTAGGTTATGGTACCATAGGATCTGACAAGTCCCGTTATTTACTACACCCGTAGTTATGTGTAGGTGTTGTGGGTAGCGACTGAATCTGTAATTATTAATTTACTCTTTGGTAAGGGTTTATTAATGCGAGATGTTAATCTATCCTTTGGTAAGGGTTTATTAATGCGAATTATTAATCTATCCTTTGGTAAGGGTTTATTAATGCGAGTCAAGAAGGTTTGAATGTTATTAGCGAGACGACCATTTAAGTAGTTTCACGACCTAAAACGAATTAAACGATTGGGTAAACGATAGGTTTTCACACGATGTTTTAACGATTGGGTAAACGATTGGCTTCAAAGCGATATACGATATTATTTTGGTTACATATTACATGGTTTACATTTGACACAAAAACACTTTTGACATTGGTTATACATATTACATGATTTACATTTGGGCATGAACATTACTGTTGATGCACTTTGTGTGGACGCGACTCGGCTCGGTTCGACTCGGCCTTGAAGACTTGAAGACACGAAGATCGAGACAAAGCTACAGCCAAGGGGGAGTTTGTTGGTGCACTTGTGTCTGTACTTTGTCTGTATTTCGTCATGATACAAAACGATGTCTTATGTTAGTCTGGGTTACGTCTTAGTTTGTTACAATGTGCGTTCAATGTAAGTTTGACCAAGTCAACCATCCTCCTGGTTTGACTTGGCCAAACAGTTAGCACATTGGTTGAAAGATGGCTGAGTCGAAGGATGGTCATCGAAGGATTACTTATATCCTTCGATGATGATGAGCTCGAAAGATGACCACGAAGGATAGACCTCGAAGGATATCATCCTTCGAGGTGAATGTGATCTTTCGATGGGCTTTCTGGTCGACAGATGATCTGTCGATCAATCTGTCTGATCCTTCGACCAGACCTGCTGTGTCGGGTATATATATACCCATGTGTTGTGTTCAGTTCAGCAGTTAGAGATAAGTGAGTTCGAAAGAGAGATAAGGCAGAGTGAGAGCATTCTGTTGAAGGCACACACACACTTTGAGAGTTTATAGAACATATCTGTAAACATTGAGCTTGTAACCGGACCCTTCATTCGTATTAATACATGTGGTGTTAATCGGTGAATCTTGTGTGTTGTGTTTGTGCTTGTTCTCGTATACATTCTCGGTTGCATGCTAGCTTGGATTCCGCACTCGCTAGTGTGTTTGATATAACAAGGAAAAGGTTTTATCTCATCCTCGAGAGAGGGACCTACAAGTGGTATCAGAGCTTTGGCTCTTCTCCTTGTTAAAACCGAGAGTTTTTCGAACTGTTTTTCGGGTTTTTATAGTTTATATTTTCTGAAAAACTTGTTAAAATCGGGTTTCGGAGTGTTGTCGGTTTGCAGAAATATTCATATTTCTGGGATTGTTCTTCTTATCTTCAACCGATATTCATAGTGTTCTTGGTATTTTACACTTTTGATCTTAAAAAGTTTAAATTACAAGTGTTTGTGTGTTGGAAATTGTTAACTGATTAAAATATTCGGACCTTACCTGTTTTGGTGAAAGACCTGCATATTCAGACCTGCAAGATATGGTCTGAACATACTTTCTCACCAACCCGTCAACTTTTTCACCAACTTGTCACCGATTGTCAACTGTGTCAGAACCGTTCGAAAGATATCCTTCGAACTCGAAAGACCATCTTTCGATCAGTGGAGGTTCGATAGATCATCATCCTTCGAACCAAGGAATCTTTTCGAAACATTCATCTTTCGGTCTACTGTTCATTTTCGAAAGACAAGGATCCTTCGACTGGGGAGTCTTTCGAAGTCATCTTTCGATATCATCTTTCGGTGTACAGTACTTTTTCGAAAGATAAGGATCCTTCGTTGGAGAATCTTTCGAAAACATTGTTCGAAAATCAACAGTGATCTTTCGAACACTGTTGATCTGTCGAACAAGTGTTGATCTTTCGATCCCAGTTTGTTTAAGGTTAACAAGTTTGTGTGTTTCAGGTCTTTCGATCAAGATCTTTCGGCTGGTGTTATCATTTGAAATTAACATAGTTTGTGAAAATTTCTTTTTAAACAGAAAACTTGTTTTCTTTTTTAAATCAACTTTCACTTAATATATTAATTTTCATAAAATGGGAACAAACGGTCAGTGGGACCCATCCGCGTAGACTCTAACTCCACAATCATCAGCTACGCAATCATCCGCTACGCAATCTGCGTCAGATTTCAGCAAAGCATGGATGCAGGCTATTGTCCCACCTCAAGCTGCAATGATAACTGCAAATCAATGGGCATTGGTCACAAATCAAAGCAACAGCATTCAATCTATGATGCAGAACGATAGTGAGACTGGTACAAGCACAAAGCCGCCAAAACTAAATCATATTAATGATTGGGGATGGTGGAAAGAAAGGCTGAGAACTTATGTTCAGGGGCAAGGTCAAGATCTATGGATGTGCTTCTTCACCGCATTTGACCATGATTTGGAAGTTGCAGGATCTAATCCAGAAACTTACAGCACTATGTCTGATGATGATAAGAAGAAATTTGAGTTAGAAAAGAAGGCATTCATGATTCTCACACAAGCTCTTCACAAAGACATTTACCACCAGTTTGTTTACTGCACTACTACTAAAAGCTTGTGGGATATGCTCACGTTACGGTGTGAAGGAAATGCTCAATCTAGAAAGATCAAGCAAGAATTACTGAAGAAAGAGTTTGAAGGTTTCACGTGTATGGAAAATGAGACTTTGGCAGAGTTATCTACAAGGTTCCATCACTTGTTGAGCGAGATGTTTGGTTTTAGAGTCACTGCCACTCCACAAGAAATGGTGAAGAGATTCGCTGATAGTCTACCAGCAAAGTGGAGCAGTTATCTTGAAATTCTCAAAGAGAATGGTGTTCTAGACACAATCAACGTTTATGAGTTGATTCAAAAATTGGAGAATAAGGATGTAGAAGAAAAGCTGAAGGCAAAAAGAACACAAACTCCTCAAAATCCAGAAATGTACTTTGGGATTGCAGGAGGTATCAGTGGAGAAAGACCAGCCTCTCAACACGCGAAGCTTCAAACAGCCTTCGTCTCTAACACCGGACCTTCAACAACAGATCAGTTTGATCCTTCAGCTTACATGATGTCTTCAAGACCGAATGTGCAACCGACAGCTCAGCAGCAAAAACCGCAACAGCAAGGGTTTTATGGAAGCTCGTCAAACTTTCAAGCCACTTCCAATCCGAACACTGTCAGATTAGATACTTCCAACTTTTCCAAAGTCAGTGTCGAAGTAGCCAAGGAGCATATGGAGATGTTGAATACCTTGGTTAGTGCTTATAGTGGATTAGTTGCAGGTCAGATTGGGAATATCAATCTAACCAATGAAGATTATCAGCAAGTGGATAAAGAAGAGTTTGAAATGATGGATATCAAATGGGCTCTTGCTAGTGCAATTCGAAGAGCTAAGGAGTTTATGGAAAGGACGGGGAGAACCAACTTGGAAAGCAAGAAAGACACCAAGTATGGGTTCGACAAGCAAGCTGTAACGTGCTTTAACTGTGGTGAACGGGGTCATTTCAAAAGGGAATGCACAAGACCAGCTCAGCATGGAAACCAAAACCCCTTCAGAAATCAAGGCAACCAGCAGAACCAGAACAGGAACAATGTTCGTACGTTGATACCTGTCAACAACCAAGGCCAAGCAGGGTCATCAAATACCAACCGGGGACTGTTGGTTCAAATAGATGAGGGTTGTGATTGGTCGCTTCAGCTTGGAGAAGGAGGAAATGGTGGAACAGCATGTTTTGCTGAAGTTGTAAAGGATTTAAAGCACGCCAGTGGTGGAGAATCTTCCACCAATGGTGTTGCATCTTCTGGAGATGAAGACAGTTCTGGTTATAGTGGAAGCTCAGATGAAGAATCCTCCACTTCAGGAAATGATCATGTGGATGTGACATCAAGTGCGTCAGTCGATGCAGATATTGATGAGCTTTTGAAAGAAGCTGCAGCAGGAACTGAAAGAAGATCTAAATTGATGGATCAAGCTGCTTACTCTTCGTCTTCTCTCCATTCAGCCTTTATGGCTAATGTCGACAGTTCATCAGGTCAGGTATGTGTCGATGAACCCACTGTAGTTAGCTGTGAAAATTGTGATAGTTTAAATGTTAAATATGCTGAACAGGAAGGTCAGATTGAAATCCTATCCAAACACAATCAAGAATTGATTGTAAACCTTTCTAAAGCAGCTGAAGCTAACGTGTTTTTAACCAGAAATGAAAAGGAATTTAAAACCACAATTGCGTCATTAAGACATGATGTTACAGAATTACAAAAAGCTGTTTTGCGAAAACAACATGCTAACAATGATCTTATAGACACAATTGAAAAGCAGATGGTAGAATTGGCCACCGCTCGATGTGAATGTGAAACAATCAAGCAGAAATTGGAAAGTTATTCCAATTCCCGCTATGTATTGGATCACATTATTGATGTTCAAAAGAAAAAGGGGGATAAGAAGTGTATGGGATTCAAATCATGTCCTCCCCCAATGAATCACAATTACTCCAAATTGCCTGATGACGAGGATATGCCCCGTTTTGAACCTACTGTGCCACTCGGTCTAGATGACTTTGCAGCAGGCCTCGGGTTCACAACTGGTACATCATCCTCAGGTCAATCTGAATCTGAATCTGAGAATGTGACAGATTCATCATGTGTTAAGGAACAGAGTCCTCCCACTGTTGAGGATGCTGATTCTTCGGATGATGAATCTGATGTAATTGTGAACCAACAGTCTAACTCGGTTACACCAGATATTCCAATCGAGAATCACATCCTGTGTGATCCACCAGTGAAACCGAGTGAGACTGAAATGTCAAAAGAAATGGAGTCGAGTGTATCAAGTGTTGAAGGGAGTAACTTGTTGTACACGCTCAAAGGAGATGACAAAATTTACTCTAACAAAGATTTTCCAATTAAAAATGTAAATCAAGATTTAATTGAGCAAATTTTTGAAGGATGTACTGACAAGTTTTTGGAAAACAAAAGTGGCAAAGTTACCGTCACTCAATGTGATCCAATTCCGTGTGAACAAATTAGAAAACAATACGGAAACCAAAAACCAACAGTTGAGCGAAAACAACAAGTCAACTCCGGAAAGGGTAAGGGACAGGGAAAGAAGGCTCAGAACAAGAATGTTCAAGCACCTAAGGTTCAACAACAATGGGTGCAAAACAAAAGAGCTCCTGTTAAGAAAAGAGAACCGAAAGTGAACTTTGTTGGATCCACGGGTTCAGACAAACTTGAAACATTTCAGGATAAATCTAACCTTGATTTTATAAAACAAGTTAGAATTTTGAAACGAAATGAACAGAATAATTACACCCAACACACCAACGGATGTGATTTAGGTCCAAGCACGTCTAGATCACAAAGTTCATGGTCTGGTTCTTCGTCTGGTCATCAACATGTTTCTCCGAGGTTTGTAGAGCGGAGAATGTGTTTTGAGTGTGGCACCATTGGGCATATTGTAAGATACTGCCCATACCTGCAAAAGTTGAAGCCAAAAACAAGTGCTCCCCAAGAAGCCAATTACCAAAAACGTTCATTTTCCCCGAAACAAGACCCACGTGTCTTGAAAGAAAGGGAAAAGAAGTTAAAACAAAAGAATCAAAAGGTAATTGAAAAGGCCTTAAAATCAGAGGTCAAAGAAGAAAAACCTGTTCAAGCAAAACCTAAAACTGTAAAACCAGTAAATGCTAAAACAATTAATGAAAATACTGGTAAAGAACAAACAGCTTGGAAACAAAAACAGGTAATTCAGTCAGGGGGAGCACCACAGGTTCTTTTTCCTAATCATCGAGTGATTGAAATCACTTACCTTGATGATCAAGGACGACCCAAGTCCACAAAGGCTTGGGTCCCTCTCTCCAACTAATTTTTGAGTGAGTGTGTAGGATATTCCAGGAGGAACTTTCGATAGTCGTAAGATTGTTGATAGTGGAGCATCCTTGCACAAAATAGGCAACAGAAGAAATTGCTGCCTTTGATGGAGAGGAAGAGAAAAGGGAAAAAGAAATGTCTGATGAAAGAAATTGGAAGCTTCGACAAAATGAAAATCATTTCAAAAAATGTGAATGTTCAAAGCTTTGATCGGGTCCCTGGGATAGATTCAAATCAAAATGTACGCACCTGCAGCACGTTTGAAGTTCAACAATCAACAAGATGAACGTGCAGTGTACATTTCTTGGAGGTGTGATTGAAGAAAATGTGTTTGTTGAACAAACCATCCAGGTGTGCGGACGCCTTAGCATGGGTTGAACAACCGCACACTACTTCTGAAAGAGAAAGACAAAGACCTTCGCTGGTGCAATGTGGAAGACCAGCCGGACCCAAAGGTTTCTGATCTTGTTGCTGTCAAGAGATGTCTAAGTAGCTACAAAGAATCGACTTTGAAATCCACACCGGGTGGATATCCAGTTTGGGAGATCACTCAGTTTCCTGTCAATGCATGAAGCAGTTGAAGGATACGGTTTTAAATTTCTAATCTCTCTTTTTTACTTGTCGATATTTAAGCTGCTTTGTGAATTATTATCTCGTTCAGCACTCCTTGGCCAGACAATGCTGTCATGGTCCGCACCGCTTACCGACATGCCAACTGATTTTTTTTCCAAAATTCGCTAAATCATTTCTGATTAAAACTTAATTTTGGTAAACGACATTGAGGTAAAACATGAGTTAACCAACATCGGGAAATCGTTTTTGTAAATACCTTTGTGTTTTTAAATTTTATCTTAGTTTGTTGATTTTAGGGGGAGTAGATCCAACTTTGAAAAATCCAAAAACATTGAAAAATTTCAAAAACACAAAAACAATAGAAAAGCAAAAATGAGTTTCCTGGCGAGCAAAAGAGAAAATGATAGTACATCAGTGGTCTGTCTAAACCTCTTTAAACCTTAAATGAAAAGCGATAAGCAGCTCTATATAAGATGTATCGGTAGGCTCACAATCATTTTAAAGTGTGCAGGGTGATATAAACTTAAATCGACTGAAGCTTGGGTGGGAACCATTCATTGGCATATGGTCTTAGTACCGAAATTTCGTTTGAGAGATTGCCGAGGTTCTGAAATATTCGGTCTTTATGCTGCTTATCATCTGGGTATCATGGTTGTATCTTTTACCGAAAAATAACGGGGACGCAAGTCTAGATCTTCCATGATACTATACATACGTGTACATACTGCATACGACCTCAATAAGTGATCAACAATCACATGTCCATACAAATAAGTGATAAAATATCACATTTATCCGGGAGTCAAGTTCGTCTCTCTGCTGTACGAAAGTACTGACCTGTTCACGGACTTGCTCCTGTGCCCTCATGCATCGAAAATCAAGTTCCTCATCAATAAGTGATTATATCACATAGGGCTTGTTTTCATTCAAAATAAGTGAGTATCTCACATCATATACGGTCAAACAGATGATAATCGGTATACTCACCGGTAAGATGAATCCTCGTGCATACCTTGATACGGGAATGTGTCGTGATGTGGATGAACACCGGTCGGTAAGTATAAATCATACCTTTAACGTATCCCCTCGCCATGATTACAAATGATAAGTTGAGCTTATGTGGACAACAATACCGATAATTGTTATAGGATGCTTATTTTAATGTTAACTAATTGAACAACAAGAGCGTTTTGGACATGACCGTACACTGATATGATTCTCCTACCCTCGAAACTCGCAAAAAGAATGTCTGTAAATATTTATTTAATGTTTCCTGTTTATGCTTCTTTGTATATATTTATTTATTGTTTTCCGTCTTTACATTTGAAAAATGAAAATTTCAAAAAGATTTTAGGTGTGTTTTAATTTAAACTTTATAAAATCCAAAAAGATTTTTCTTCTAGTTTATTTTTGATTGACCGATGTTGGAACTCGAGTCTATCCTACCCAAAATCCTGATCGTAAGCTGGAAAACAATTGCATCTTCATAAACAGTCGAAGTTAACGAGTTTTGAAAGTTAAAGAATTAAAATGAATATTTTTCTAAACTTTCAAACTGCTGTCGGTTGGTGTTTGATTGAGATTTGATCTCATATGTGTCGTTAGTTTAAATGTTAACTATATTCCAAGCGGTTGTTCTCATTATGCGTTTAGCTTTCTTGCATGTGCAGATGCTAAAGGCGAGGAGAACATGTTCGATGATGAAAAAGCTTTGGAATGAAGACACGAAGTGGAGGCACTCAAAGGATAAAATGATCGAGTTGCCGCTGTCCCTTCATCAACACCACAGGGATCTGAAGAATTGACAAGTCAAAAGATTCACGAGCATGACTCAATGGAGAGTTCAATCTAAGGGGGAGTTTATTGACACACTGCCTAAGTTAAATGGGAGTTTGTTGATACATTTTCTACTTACGACGCGTGAAGACTTTGAAGATCCTCCGACATGAAAGTCACAGAAGACGAACCATCGCGAGTAGCGTCCAAGGGGGAGTTTGTTGATGCACTTTGTGTGGACGCGACTCGGCTCGGTTCGACTCGGCCTTGAAGACTTGAAGACACGAAGATCGAGACAAAGCTACAGCCAAGGGGGAGTTTGTTGGTGCACTTGTGTCTGTACTTTGTCTGTATTTCGTCATGATACAAAACGATGTCTTATGTTAGTCTGGGTTACGTCTTAGTTTGTTACAATGTGCGTTCAATGTAAGTTTGACCAAGTCAACCATCCTCCTGGTTTGACTTGGCCAAACAGTTAGCACATTGGTTGAAAGATGGCTGAGTCGAAGGATGGTCATCGAAGGATTACTTATATCCTTCGATGATGATGAGCTCGAAAGATGACCACGAAGGATAGACCTCGAAGGATATCATCCTTCGAGGTGAATGTGATCTTTCGATGGGCTTTCTGGTCGACAGATGATCTGTCGATCAATCTGTCTGATCCTTCGACCAGACCTGCTGTGTCGGGTATATATATACCCATGTGTTGTGTTCAGTTCAGCAGTTAGAGATAAGTGAGTTCGAAAGAGAGATAAGGCAGAGTGAGAGCATTCTGTTGAAGGCACACACACACTTTGAGAGTTTATAGAACATATCTGTAAACATTGAGCTTGTAACCGGACCCTTCATTCGTATTAATACATGTGGTGTTAATCGGTGAATCTTGTGTGTTGTGTTTGTGCTTGTTCTCGTATACATTCTCGGTTGCATGCTAGCTTGGATTCCGCACTCGCTAGTGTGTTTGATATAACAAGGAAAAGGTTTTATCTCATCCTCGAGAGAGGGACCTACAATTACTTTGGTGGTTTGGTTTGGATTAAGTGATTAAGTAACAATGCGTGTGGAATATGATACAAGCATGGTGGATACGCCGCTGGTACTTCCTATATATAAGTGTTTGTATGGTATTACATATTGTAGCGTTATTTGAATCATTTCAGTTTGAGACATAGAACATTTTATACAAATAACATACTTTTCACAAGACATTTATTTACAAACAACTTATCTTATACAAACTCATTTTACATGGTTATTCATTTAATCATGCATTATTCTCTTATTAATACATATCACCTAAACTTATTATTTTTCAAATGATTTACAAAGACAAAGCAAATTACAAGGTTCATGACTAAACATTTTCTTAAACAGAAGTCATGAATCTTATTTTCACAAAACCTATGTACTCGCCAGCATTTCTTTGCTGACCTCGTTTTCACATATGTTTCAGGTATTGTTGGATGATATCGATTGATAAGATGCATGCTCACATAGGACTGCACAAGGCCTTAGTGACTCAATAATAATGATAGACTATGTCTAATTTGTGTATTTAGATTTCCAGACGATGTAATTATTCAATGTTTAATAAAACGAAACACTTTTGGTATCCCTGGTTATGAAACATTAATTCTGTTGCAACACGCCCCGATGTTTCCGCCGCGATTTGTTGTTTTACGCGGTCGGGGTGTGACAATTTGTTAGCCTACAGCCGGTGGCTTAGTTTTGTTCTAATTGGAAGTAATGTTTATGTGATAACAAATCAAACCGCAGGTTGTCGGCTTATGGAATTTCGCTCAAGGTTTTGTTGCTTTGGAGGATTCAATCGGTTCGTTTCACTCGGATTAATGTTTATTTGATAAAATAAAGTTGTAGCTTACACTCTGAATTTGTTATTTTCTAATAGAATTTCTCTCTATGAAATTGATTTTCGGTTTCATTAACGTTTACTTGACCTTATTATACTCGTAAACTGCTTGAATTCCATGTCTGAGTGTTTTCAACTGCATCTTAGGGTGTTTTGTTTTTGTTGCAGACCAGTTGTTCGAGGAATTGCCTGATACTCTGATTCCTTTGATGGTTGGGTAACAAAGGGAGATCAATCGCAAGTAAAAACAATATGTTGAGGTATGTTTGGTGAACAAAGAAGTCGTGATGGTTGGGTGATAAAGGGAAAGTCTACAGAAGAGAAGATTGTTGAATTTGGGAGAGCTCAAGATCCCCTCTTTTGCAAGACAAATCTGAAGATCATATATAAGGGTGTAAGGGGCACTCCCCTAAGAGGGGAGTCCCCTCTCTTACGCATAACCAATCCTCGTGTGCCACGTCAACTCCCCTCTTAAACTCCCCTAACACCCTAAATTGATGGCGCCACTCCCCTCTTAACTCCCCTTGTTTTTTTATTAAAAAAAAAGTTTTGATTGGTCCACTCATCCTCTCTCCTCCCTCTCTCCTCCCCCTCTCTTCGGTGAAGCCCCACCGCTTTCCTCCCTCTCTCTACCTCACCGCCTTGATGGCGATGTCTCCCCTAATCGGCAAGAGGGGTCCCCGAAGGCGCCCCCCCACACCCTAACAAACTGTAATCTCAAACCTTCCACTTCATTTATTTATTTATTTATTTTGGGTAAAGCCTTCCACTTCATTTATTGATTGCGGTTTTTTTTAAATTTTGAGTTTAAATGTGAATTCGATCATGGAACGAGTAAGTAATAGGTTTCTAATTCAATTTTTAGGGCACAAACATGATGATAAAGTGTATTTTCTATTCGTTTTCCTGAATCAGAAGAAAAGACTGTAGCTCTAGCCAAATGTAGAAGATATGAAGACAGATTGGTTTTTATGAGAGCAAACACAGTTTCATCAAGCCTGTTTCAGGCCTCCTGTTCAACAGAATCAGCTGGTACAGGCAACTTTTTATCGAGAGACAATAATAACCCCATCGTCTTCAATATTGCTATGATTTGGTGCCTTTATACCAAATGATTATTCATATTGTTCAGAATTCAGATTTATATAAAAGTTAATTGTAGAAGCTTCAAACTTCCGGGTCCGCTTTTTTTCAGTGACAGAGCAAAAACTTCCTTTGCCTTGAGCTCAGCCATGTAGACACTCCAGTTTTCAAGCAGCTGCAAGTACTTACACACACACACATGCATGTGACAGGATACACAGTAGACACAATATGCATGGATGATGCAGACTTTTCTATGTCAAAGCTGGCCTTCTTTTCAATGTATTGATTCTATTACTTTTCACACCCTCATAGTGTTTTGTTTATTCGTCAGGTATGATTACTACTCATTCTCAGTCATTCCAGTTCTAGGAGAGCTTGTTGCAGGAGATCATGATTCTTATCAGTATTTGGTGGAGAGCGTTCGGCGTTTTCCTCCTCAGGTATGTATTTAGTTGAACTGCGAACGATGTTTGTCCTTTTTTTTATAAAAGTTAATGTGTTGTTAAGTTGCTAATTATGATTACAAAATTATTATTATTACATTAGTAATCTGAAACTGTGAATAAAACAATTTATAATGTTGCATCCATTGTAGGATCGTGATACGACCTAACGAGTCGATCAGAAGAGTGCTCAGACCGAATCAGAGGCGGAATTCATTGATTCGGTCTTCGTTTAGCTTGTATTCACTATTAATTGTCTCGTTTATTAATCTCTGAACGTTTACAGAACTGGAGACACTTCGACAACACCTCGGCGTCGGAATCTAGAATCTTTACAAATGAACTCGTTTGAAGGCTATTTATAGGAAACACCCTTCCGTTTGAAAATAACACAACATTTTCAAACGGAACCCTTTCAAACGTGACCTCTCAAACGTAACCTATTTCAAACGGTCAATACATTCTCAAACGGTCAACACATTTAACTTTCAAATTGAACTTTCCGTTTTGTCTTCTTGTGTGATGCAATTGATGATGTCACATATATGATGTCATCATCATATATGATGACATCACTCTTGTTCAGCAACGCAACGAACCCGAGACTCGACCTAAGACGAAGACGACAGATGAATGCACCAACAGACTCCCCCTCAGATGTTGACGAGTCTTAAGTGTCGAGTCTTTGCATCTTCAGTCCTTATCAGTCTCTTTTCTTTCTTCGCATATACCAGGATCTTCTCTTTGGCTCTAACCTCGTCAGACTCCCCCTCTCATCATGATGGGATCGCTGTCTGGAATTAGCTATCACCTTGAGATCAATCCCTGGCTTTATCTCTGTTTAAGCTCATCTCCTGCACAATCTTCTCACAAACACATAAGTTTTTACTTAAATCAATAAGAAAAACTTACTAAAAATAGTTACATCAAGTTCAAATTAATGACCTTGATTAACTAATCAAACTACTCTTTCTCAAAATCAGTTTCTTCTTTTAAACGCATACTCCCAAACCAGTTTATCATGTTCAGCACTTGAAATTTTGAAAATCAGCTCTCCAACATCAGTTGTCGAAAATCTTTTTGGATTTTTCAAAATTAACAAAGGAATGCAGTAAAGAAATATATACAAACAATATTTTTGTGAGTTTGTGTAAGAGGATCATATCAGTTTATGTGACCAATCACTAGCACCGTTAAGCTTTAAACATTTTAAGTTCCAAACGATTCACGTAGATTGACGATATTGTTGTCCACTTAAACTCAATCTAAAAACTTTCAATCTGCTTACCGATACTTTAAAGTATATTAAGATAGCACTAAGTTCTTATGGACCCCACAATCTCAGCATATCCCCTCATCATGCAATACACTGACTCAAGTAATGCCTTTAAACTTTATCAACTGTGAATTGTGCGAAAACAAAGCAGAATGTTTAAACATTAACAATCAGGTCGATACTTCCGTATACGCAGAGAAAGTCCAATGTTTAAACAAAATAAGAAAAAAAATAAGTTGAAGTTGTTTAGGCTTTAACCACCAGGTCGATACTCCCGTATACGCAGAGGAGGTCCAAAGCTTAAACGAAACACCAAAGAAAATAAAGCAGAACGTTTAGGCAACAACATCCAGGTCGATACTCACGTATACGCAGAGGATGTCCGATGCTTAAACAAAATAAAGAAATAAGACAAGTTTAAATCTTTGCAAAATAAAATGCACAATCACAGCGACATTTTAGCAAAGTTGTGAAAATTCACAAACTTAACCAGTTTTATGTCTTTCGACAATCAGCGATTACTGAGTAGGCACACAATCAAGAAGGACAAAACTAAGTACTATGCTTTCGACCATGTTTCCCACTAGAACTAGGCTTTTTCATTTAAGTTTGTATCGTTATCGCAAATCTACTAGTCTAGCTGAGCCTACCGTCACATCTTTAGTGAGATCGTTTATCACATTTTGACTTTACATTTCTTTAGCATGCTGTGACAGTCCAACTGATCTACTATCATTTCCTCTTTTTGACAACAAAACTCATTTTTGCATTTTTTAATGTTTTTGACATTTTCAAATTTTCTAATTTTTTTAAAATTTTTACTCCCCCTAAAATCAAAATATGTCTCAATTTTGATTTTCTGGGAAAATTTGAAAAACAAACTGTACAAACTTGACAACTTGATGAGAATCACTTCAATTCTCCATCCACCTAGCATAAACAATCAGAACTCCCCCCTCACAACAAAACATTTTCCCATAGTGATTTCAAAACACTTAAGTTTGTTTTAATCAAAATGGTTTTTCCGGAAAATAAGTTTTGTGTGTCTTTTCACAAATTCGGGGATCTTTCATCATTATTGTTCTTTTCAACCACTTGTAAAGATTTAACATTTCCAAGATCAATCCACAAACATCACTTTGTAGAAAATCAAGTACAACTTAATGTCCCTGATTTACCACTTAAAGGTCGAAATCACTTTCGTGAATTTCTCAAGAAATGTGCCGATTCCTGTTCCACGCTTACCAACCTGGGAACTCCGGCAAGTCAGGTTTTTCATTTAAACAAATTCACCCAAGCCTGACTGTCCTTGGGTGATTTTGAATTCTTGTTCAACAATGGTGGAAAGTTTGCCTCATCCATTGTTAGACTAGAACTCTCAGTTTTTACCTCAACAACTGGCTCTTCTGGCTTTACCACACCAGATTCATTGCCTGAATGTGGCTTGTCTGACTTTGATGAGCCAGATTCATCGCCAACAACTTTCTTCTTCTTCTTTCTCTCTTCTTTCGTCCTCAGATTTGTATCTGATGAATGCGTTTTGCTTGATTTGTCATTCTTTGGAGAGCAAGACGATTTATCAGAACTCTTATTCGATCTATCCGGTGAACCCGAGGACAAAATCTTTTCCAGATACTCTCTGGCCTTCTTCCTCTTCTTCCTCAGTCTGTCTTTTTGCCCCTGTGAAAGCTTCACTTTCGTTTCTTGAACTTTAGGTTCTTGAACCTTCTGTTCTTTGGGCATGACAGAGACTGGTTTCTTCACCTGCTTCTGAGATTCAGCCCTCGATCTTCTCATTGATCTCATTGAGCAATCTCTAGCAATGTGGCCAATGATGTTGCAATTAAAACATCTCCTTGAATCAAACCTCCAACTCTGGCAGTTAACAGCAATGTGTCCTTGATAACCGCATTGGTAACACACTCTGTTATCGTACCAATCACCATTTTCAGTCCAAACATTCAAATCATAGCACTGTTTGGCTTGGTGATATCCATCTCTCCTCTTGTATGCTGGATTTGGCTTTTGAGCACTGTGGTCCGACCTGCACCACTTATTGCCAACAATTTTTGAGTTTTCATTTTTTACTTTTTGTGGCTTTTGATTGCGATTGGATGATCGATCTGATGAGCTGTTATTATCTTTTTGAACATTTTTCAAATTTTTCACATTAAGTATAAAGTGACTCTCAACCCTTTTGACCGGTTCCACTTGTAGGATAGAGATAAGATATAGATTTAGCCATTGTCTAATGCAGGTTTTACTCAACACGTCATTAAGTTTTACTTTCTTCTTGGTGGTTTTTCAGGAGGTATTTGCTTCGATGATCGCGGATGCTGGGTTTCAAAAGGTCGAGTATGACAATCTTGTGGGTGGAGTGGTCGCGATTCATTCCGGGTTGATAATTTAAACTATTCACGTGTCGGGTTTACAAGAGAAGTTCATAAATGGAGTCTAGGATGATACCAACTACAGGATGCATGGTTATTTTATTTTGTTTTTGTGTTCTTTTGGTGTTTCTAACCTGTCTTCAGTTTTAATTTGGATTCTATTTTTGTAATTCAATCTCTGTACAACAAAATTGAAGAATCTGAATCTGAGAACATAATTCAACACTATTCGTAATCGCAAACCCTAGGTTAACGATTCTCTCCGTTTATTTGTTGTTTATTGCTTCCAGATCTTACAACAATTGCTACACATCTTTAATCGCCTACCTTTTTTGTCAATTTATCAGTTATTCTTTCACACGTGTATGTATTATCGATCGTTGTTAGCTTAGAGAGAGGTACGGTTTCAATTTGTGTTCAATTTTGTTCTGTGTATTTAGTTTTTTTGTGTGAATCTAGGTCTAGAAGGTAGAAAATTAGGTTACATATGGAGGTTTTTGAACGAATTTGATGTTAGGTTATGGTTGAATACTTGAATTAATGAAATTGATGTTAGGTTATGATTAAATGAATTTGATGTTAGGCTTTTGATTCATGATAATTTGGTTGATTTGAGTTTGACCTGCTATGTTTAATAAGCTTTATTGTAACATATAGCAAATAAGTAGTTTAATTGCGTATTTCATGTTGGTGTTTGTTGAAGAGACGTTTATGAGGGGTAGTTGTTGGAAAGGGAGGTAGGTTGTCTGGTAATCCATAATTATGATAGGTAGGTTTAACACGCCCGATTACGGGTGGTTTTTTAAGAACTTTTGACTTTGTTAACGATGTGTAAAGTCGGTTTGAATTTTTTCAAATATATATAGTTATTGATATTGTGGTTTTAGGGTTTGTTTTTATTTAGCCCAAAAACGCTAAACTTTTTATATAAACAAGAGATGGGAAAAAAATACGTAAGAAAACAAAACCACAAAAAATTAATGCAAGGGGTAAAAACGTAAAGTTAAAAATTTGATAAAAACTGTAAATTGCAAATGAAGTTGGTATTTAAGAAACAACACACAAAGTATAAGGACCGAAAACGTAAATTAAAAAAAGAGTAAACTTCCGTTTTGCTCCCTGTGGTTTGGTCACTTTAACGATTTTGCCCCAAACCTTTAAAAATAGTCATTTTCCTCCAATAGTTTGCTATGGTTTTTCCATTTTGCTCACTGCGGGGAGCAAAATGGAAAAACAGACAATTTGGATGGAGTTAGATGCGGGGAGCAAAATGAAAAAACTATAGCAAACTATTGGAGGAAAATAGCTATTTTTAAAGGTTTGGGGCAAAACCGTTAAAGTGATAAAACCACAGGGAGCAAAACGAAAGTTTACTCTTAAAAAAAAACCTCAAAAGTTGCGAGGAAAAGAAAAAAAAACTCAGAAGTTGCTAGGAAAAGACAAAAAAAGAAAAAAAAAACCAAAAACCCACGGACATAGCCTTTTGATAGTTAGTATAATACCACCTTTTTATCCTTTTTTTTTACCCACATCTCTCTCTCAACTTTTTATAAAACATTCTTCTTTTTTATAAAACATTCTTCTACTCTTTACAATGGATCCATACAACCCGAATCCAAACCCGATGGTTTTTTCGGTGCCCGGGTACTATCCTACGATGGAACCGAACCCTTTCTCGCAATTTTTCGCCAACGCTTTTACGGGTTTCCAACATTCTCCGACCGTTTTTTTCGAGTACGCAACAAACTCAAGCGTTACAACACTTGATGAAAAGGGTGGCGTACGGGAGGAGGAACGTCCCCCGGGTCGGGACAAATAAAAAAGGGAGGCGGCTTCAAAGAAAAAAAACGAAAAAGGGTGGCGATTCGAAGATGGAGGCGTTTATGGCCCAATTCAAAGCTTACACGGAGGTCACGGTCCAAAAGGCGAAGGCGAAGGAACGGGCAGTCGAAGAAAGGGTACGCGTGGCGAGAGAAAAGGCACGAGTGGCGGGAGAAAAGGTACGCGTGGCCGAAGAAAAGGTTCGGGTCGACAAAGAAAAAAACGAACTCAAAGAATGGGACATATTGACAATCGATGTTGATAGTTATCCCGAACCAAAACGCTCTACTTTAAAGAAAATGCAAAAGAAAATCATGAAAAAGTATGAAAGTTAGGAATTTTTTTAAGTTATGTAATGTTTTGTTTTTTAATATTAGTGAATTTATTTTTCTATCTTATTTAATAAATGTTAAAAAAAAGTAGATAAATTAAAAAAAGTAAACTTGGTGGGGTAGGATCATCCTCCCATTTCCACTGTTTTAACATGGCGGATCATTCTCTATAGAACTATGATGTGGCGCCATACCGCATAGCCTAAGTAATTTAGTTAAATTAACCCCTGCTTCCAATGAAGTTAATTTCTCTAACCCATGTGTGCATTTTCTACGCTTTAATGCTGAATATTTTGTGACATGAAGAACCCTAGATCCAGTTTATGAGACCAACTCGGATCAGGGTCCAAAGCTTCACCAAGAGGACGATGAGGCTGGTTCAAGTAGATTAAAGCGTTGAGGGTCCCATGAGTTTTTTTATGTATAGTTCAATTTCAGTTTATGACTCTTCACGTATTGCGCCACACTCTACCGATCATCATCAATGGAACATGAGGATACACTGTTACCATGTTCACGGTAACATGAAACGTTGCTCAACCAGTTCTTTTTTTTTTGCTATATATTTTTCAATTTATTAATTTTTTATGCAGTTTATCATGTTAAGAAGCGTTGGTGTGCTGCTGTCAATGTATATCATGGTTAGAGCTTTTGCTTCGGTTCGACTCCACCAGCAAGTGCAGGTTAACAATTTAATTTGAAATGTGTAGATTTGAATTTTTTTATTTTTTTTATAAAGTGGAAGTCTGTTTAGTTCTAAATATGAGATTTAATAAGGTAGGGTCATGATCTGTCAGACGAAGAGAACAATCTCCCAAAAGCAGATACTCATTTGCACATTGTTCATAACCATTGACTTCTTCATATATGACGACGGATCATAGAGCATTGTAAAGTTAATTCTACGTTCTTTTAAATTGTTAATTATGAATCTTTTAGGATGATGTTTGACGGATCATGGAGCATGTATAAGAGCAATGAAGTTCCAAGATCATCAATAAATGATGATTATATTCCCTTTGTTTCGTTATTCTATAAGTAAAAGGGGGCAAGTGTTTGTTAATGATACATTCTATTAACATACAAAAATACGTTTATTAAATAATCATTTTTAAATAGATAATCAACATAGACAACCGATCATCTATTGGCCGAGTGCCTTTTTGCAAAAAGGTGAGGTGGTTGGTTTACGTCTAGACAAAGGTTCTGGTGCGGTGGTGCCGGTTCCTTTGACTCTGTAGCCGAAATGCTTTATCATTGCCATGACTGATATGTGGCCCAAGAGACACAAGGTGATCCAAGCCATTTTTATGAAGACTATATGGAGGCTCTGGTCTAATCGGAATGATAAGGTCTTCAACTGGAAGCACAAGTCCGCTAATATGGTCCCGGAAGAAATACAAGTTGGGTCATATTGGTGGATGGAGAAGAGATGTCGCATCAATGGTCTTAGCATGGAAAATTGGACCGCCTTTGAAGGGTTAGACTTTGGCTTGGGTGTGGTTGTAGTTGTGTTGTGTTTTGCTTTGTTCTGGTGTATGCAGTACGCTCTACTCTCTGATGCCTTAGTTTCTTGCTAAGGGAATGGTTGTATGCAGTACGTTCTCCTTTGCTGGCAGTGTTTTGATTGTTTAATAAGGTTCTCCTTTGCTGGCAAAAAAAATTATCTTGCATTTTTATGCTCAGAAAATGAAAGGACAAGACCTGTGAATTTGTTCCTGAGGGAATTAAGACAAACATATTGCCTCATCTGATATTATTAGCACACAAGTGTCTTAACTTATATTTATATGCCCAAGATATGCCCAAGATGATATCAACATGTGTTTTACACTATACCAATCAAGGCTGTTAAATTGCACCAACTAAATTATAAAATTTGAGTGAACATTGTGTTATTGGTTTTGATTATTGTGTTTTCAACTGGGTAGGTTTTCTGTACATTTTTATGATAGGTTCTGGTCATTGTGTTTTGTTTGTTATCCATTGTGTTTTAGTCTGTTGTCTATTGTGTTTTTGTTCTGTTGTCCATTATGTATTAATCTGATGTTCGTTGTTTTTTTAGTCTGTTGACTATTGTATTTTAGTCTGTTATTCATTGTCTTTTTATATGTCCACTGCGTTTTTATCGGAACCTATAACACAACGTATGACCAACCAGTACCGAAAATATCGATACCGAAAATCCCAAAAATGGGTACTGCTACCGATACCGAAAGTACCCGGTACGAACCGGTATTTGAAGGTAAATACTGGTACCAAACACGCTAAATGTCGGTACCGAATCAGTACTGAAAATTGAGTCGGTTCGAGAAATTCAACTGGGTGATATATTTGGGTTTTCTATACATTGTGTTATTGGTTCTAATTGTTGTGTTTTTCATCTGGGTGAGTTTTTTTTATGCATTACGTTATCGTAGGGGTGTGCAAAAAACCGAATTAAGCGAACCATAACCGAATTAACTGACAAAACCGAACCAAAAAAACCGAATCAAATAAAAAACCAGTGGGTCGGTTAATGGTTTTTTGAAAACCGAAAGTAGAAGGTCGGTTATGGTTATCATTTTTTCCATACCCACTATAACCGAACCGAACCGACATGTAATAAATGTTTGTAGGATTTATGACTTTTCACCATATTTTTAATATTTGATGTTTTTGACTGAAGATTTTTAGTACTTATGGGTTTTTCATATCATTTTGTGGTTTTTGTTGAATGTTTATTTGAATTTATGAAATGTATCATATCACTTTATTTGAATATTCGATAATAATTGGTATTAATATTTTAGATTATATGTATCTTTTAATACTATGGATATAATAATATATATAAAAATGCGATAACAATTTATTCCATGTTAAAAAAATTAAGTTATTTTTAGCTAAGCTAAATACACGATTAACCACCCATAACCGACCTGCTATAACCATCAAAACTGAATAACCATAACCGACTGATTATGGTTATGGTTATCCAATAACCGGCATCGCGGTTATGGTTATGGTTTTTGGTCAAAACCGACCCAAACCGACCCATGCACACCCCTATGTTATAGGTTGTGGTCATTGTGTTTAGTTTGCTATCTATTGTGTAACGACCTGATCTTTAACGACATACCCAAACAATTACATAAAGTTGTTGGGGAAATTACGGCACTATCCTTCCTTTGGATTAATTCAAGAGCAAAAACTTAGAAGCTGGATTGGAAAAACTGGAGCGAATTCAAGGTGGCCTGGTAAAATGGCTATGCAGTTATAGTGTTTGGCAGCAATTGGAAAAACTTAAATTCTTATTACTTTAGTTCATAGATGACCTTTTTTTACTAACATTTACTAATGAGTTGATGATTGTGTTACTCTATGTTCCTGTTTGGATAGATTTACAAATCGAGGTTAGTAAAGTTTCTATTTTCTCTTGATTATTATTATTATTATTATTATTAGTATTATTATTATTATTATTATTATTATTTAAAGATGGAAAAATGGGTGGGTCGAAGGATTAGGTACGGGTCAAACACTTCACATCGGCAAAAGTTGTTTAATTCTTGATTTAAGAAAGGGCGCCTAGGTGCAAGGCGTAACACATGTATAAGATGTGGGGTGTTATATTTTATTATTTTTTAAATATAACTAACAGTAATATTTATTTGATTGTGTAATATTTAAATACAAACGTAGTGTATATTAAATTAAATAATACACAACAATTACATGACATGAAAGCAACCATTTAGAAGTCGACTAACTAAAGTACTAAACCCACTTTAGTGTCACCAATTTTATGTTAACTAAATTTAAATGCTTCAATTAAATAATTAATACATTAGAAATGAAGTGTATAAAAAAATAAAATATATTAATCTTACAGTCCGGTTCAATCCAATTTTATATGGTTGGATTTAGAGGGCTGAGATTAATTTTATGTAAAAATATTAGTAGAAGGCATAAAAAAGAATATCCTACGTTAATTGACTTTCACTCTCCACATGCAAAACACATGTCAATGCCCCCCCCCCCCCCCCAATCATTTTAATATTTCCATAATTTTTTCTTTTTTCATATGATATTTAAAAAAATACCATAATAACGAACGTTTTTTTTATCTTTGATACGAGTATTATATTGCTATATAAAAAAATCATTATTTAGTGGGTTTTCTTTGTACTGTATTAAAGGTCTGGTTATTGTGTTTTTCAACTGGGTTTTGGTCATTGCGTTTTTTACAATCGTTTCTATACATTGTTTATTATCAAAACCTATAACACAATGTTAATTTGATTTCTGCCTGTTGTGTTTTTATATATTTATAATTAGAGTACAAATAACATTGTGTTTTTGAAGACATTGTGTTTTTGAATAAGTAACAGTTATTTCTTAATTGAAGCAATTTTCTCCTAAAGAGAGTTCAGTTTGACACTTTGACCTGTTCAACCTAATAAATAGGACACAACATTCCACGATCTAACAAAATAATTAAAAAATTAATTAAAAAACTGCTAATTAGTTAGTCCCCCCCCTATGATTTTCTGCCCACATTCTCCACCTAAGACACTTCCGACAGAAAAGGAAGCAATTTGAGAAAAAAAATGTAGTTTCGTGGGTAGTGGGAGTTTCTTTATATTCCTATATAAAGGTGTGCGATTGATCTTGGCCATACAAATTAGACGGTTAATTGGGAGGTTTAATCCTAACCAGAATAACCTGGTGGTTATGGCCAGTATTTGAAGGTTTTTTAGGTGTAGCAGTTTCGTGAGGTGAAGTTTTATCGCCACATTGTGTTAATGTCATTGTGTTTTTATTAGACAATGAGCTTTTGTAGATGTTTCTGTTTTATATATGTAACATTGTACTATACTATAGCATTGTGTTTTTGTATAAACATTGTGTTTTTTATATGACATGATATACTTTTTATTTGTATTTTTTTACAACATACAATGTTGTCGACTCCCTCCATTATAATTTTAATTAGGAAATGTATTAGTAGTTTATTATTCAGGTTAAACCATTTTTGTAGTTGTCGACCATGTTCTCCTACAAAACTAATAACATCAACTGTTGTATTAATGGTTAATAAAATTTTTCTTTCTTGATAAATAAATAACCTCCCTCAACCCCCACTAACTCCCATTTTTCCAGAATGTAGTTAACTTGAGCGGTTATTATTTACATGGGTTATTTAGATAAATATAGGCTAGGAGTTGTCTACAAAGTCCAAGTTTCCTAACACAATATTATACAAAAAACTTGTAAAAACAAATTCCGTTGTAAAAACACAATACGAGATGAACTCCGTATGTTAGTATCAGAATGTTTAGCGTGGATGTTGAATCGTGGAAACTGCAAAATGAAACCTGGTCAAAAGTGATTTCTTTTATGCCCGGTGTGTCTATGTCATTGATGATTAGGTCATCTGTGCACTATATCAATGGATATAACAAGTTCATTATAGTTCAAGAATGGGGTGAGATTGCTAAGATAAACGTAAGGACAAAGGAGATGCATTACATTAAACGTATAATGAAATACTATATGTACACTGTTATCATTGACATGTAATATGTATATATATCTTTTTTGTTTGTTAATTTTACGGTGATAGCAACACCTACGTTAATCTGGGTCGTCCGATCATGGAGGTTATTTATGAGATTAAATCTCATCCATAATAACCCCAAAGATTGACAGTTTCTTAGAGTGCAGCAGTTAGAAAGTAACCTAAAATTACTCTCCACGTTGCCCACTCTCCCATTTAATTAATTACACATCCACAATAAAATATAGGCAACATAAAATTCGCTAATAAATACAATTATTCATTTTTTTAATGTATCATCTGGCAAGAAAAAAAAGTTAAGCTAATTTACCTCTAAAAATCATTTATTTTAATTAAACATGTAACAAATTAATATATAATATTTATTTTAAAGGTGTATTAATATTTGTGTCATGATGAATTTGAGTTGCAGCACGCAACACCTGAAAGAAAAAACTTAAATTATATATTAAGAAACAACTATTAATTCGATCTCTTAATAAATATTACCTTTTAAACAAATAAAACTCGGTATATATCAATTTTGTTTAACCATTGTTTATGCATTAAAATGTGTTCGAATGTTATCCCATGAGCTATAAGCTGCAGTATTATAAATCATTGTGTTAGAAAAGTCATAAGTCAATATTGATGTAATTTAGTTACACATAATATACATACAATTTAACATTGTGTTTTTGAAGACATTGTGTTTTTAATACGTCCAATCTTGATGGTTATTTATGTATTATAGTAACACATAATTAAATACATACAATTTAACATTGTGTTTTTAAAGAAATTGTGTTTTTGAATACGTAACAGTTAGTTCTTAATTGAAGCAATTTTCTCCTAAATACAGTTAAGGTTGACACTTTGACATGGTCAGCCTAATAAATAGGAGATAACATTCCACGATCTAACAAAATAACTATAAAATTAATTAAAAAACTACTAATTAGTTACTTCCCCCCATGATTTTCTGCCCACATTCTTCACCTAAGACACTTCCGACAAAAAAGGAAGCAATTTGAAAAAAAAACAAAAAAACAAATGCAGTTCCGTGGGTAGTGGGAGTTTCTTTATGTTCCTATATAAAGGTGTGCGATTGATCTTGGCCGTACAAATTAGACGGTTAATTTTGAGGTTTAATCCTGACCAGAATAACCACCAGGTGGTTATGGCCAGAATTTGAATGTTTTTTAGGTGTAGCAGTTTCACGAGGTGAAGTTTTATCGCCACATTATGTTATGTCATTGTGTTTTTATTAGACAACAAGGTTTTGTAGTTTTTTCTGTTTTACATATGCAACATTGTACTATACTATAGCATTGTGTTTTTGTATAAACATTGTGTTTTTTATATGACATGCTATACTTCTTATTTAAATTTTTTTACAACATACAATGTCGTCGACTTTCAGTTTTTTATGTATATTTCCCTCCATTATAATTTTAACTAGGATATGTATTAGCAATTTATTATTCAGGTTAAACCGTTTTTATAGGTGTCGACCATGTTCTCCTACAAAACCGATAACATCAACTGTCGTATTAATGGTTAAAAAAACTTTTCTTTCTTGATAAATAAATAATCTCCCTCAACCCCCACTAACTCCCATTTTTCTAGAAGGTAGTTAACTTGAGCGGTTATTATTTACAAGAGGTATTTAGGTAAATATAGGCCAAGAGTTGGCTACAAATCCAAATTTCCTAACACAATATTATACAAAAAACCAAGAGTAAATTGCCATTTTAGTCCCTGAGATTTGGTCCAAATTGTCATTTTAGTCCAAATAGTTTTTTTTCTCCTCTGGGTCCCTGACTTTTCCATTTTTTGCTATTTTGATCACATTGCCTAACTCAGTATAAAAATATGGTTATAACCAGGGGTATTTTTGGCATAACTGTTGTGTAGTGATAACCAGGGCTGGTTTACAACATAATTTATAAACCTCATAATAATTTAATACCAAAAATACCCCTAATTATAACCTGGTTTTTAGACTAAGTTTGGCAATGTGATCAAAATGGCAAGAAAAAAGAAAAGTCAGGGACCCAGAGGAGAAAAAAAACTATTTAGACTAAAATGAAAATTTGGACAAAAACTCGGGGACTAAAATGGCAATTTACTCAAAAACCAAAGGATTTGAAAAAATAAAATTCGTTGTAAAAAACACAATACGAGATGAACTCCATATGTTGGTTAGTATCAGAATGTTTAGCGTGGATGTTGAATCGTGGAAACTGCAAAATGAAACCTGGTCAAAAGTGATTTCTTTTCTGCCCGGTGTGTCTATGCCATTGATGATTAGGTCATCTCTGCAATATATCAATGGATATAACAAGTTCATTATAGTTCCAGAATGGAGTAAGATTGCTAAGTTAAACGTAACGACAAAGGGGATGCATTACATTAAACGTATAATGAAATACTATATGTTCACTGTTATCATTGACATGTAATATGTATATATCTTTTTGTTTGTTAATTTTAAGGTGATAACAACACCTACGTTAATCTGCGTCGTCCGATCATGGCGGTTATTTGTGAGATTAAATTTCATTCGTAATAACCCCCACAAAATTGACAGTTTTTTAGAGTGCAACAGTTAGAAACTTACCTAAAATTACTCCCCACGTTCTCCACTCTCCCATTTAATTAATTACACATCTGTAATAAAATATAGGCAACATAAAATTAGTTAGTAAATCCAATTATTCATTTTTAATGTATCATCTGGCAACAAAAAAAAGTTAAATTAATTTTAATTAAACATGTAAGAAAGTAATATACAATATTTATTTTAAAGGTGTGTTAATATTTGTGTCAGGATGAATTTTGAGTTGTAGCACGCAGAGTATCAATTTTAGTTGTAGCACGCAACACCTGAAAGAAAAACTTAAATTATATATTAAGAAACAACTATTAATTCGTTCTCTTAACAGATATTACCTTTTTAACATATAAAACTCGGGATGTATCAATTTTGTTTAACCATTATTAATGCATTAAAATGTGTTCGAATGTAATACCATGAGCTATAAGCTGCATTATTATAAATCATTGTGTTAGAAAAGTCATAAGCCAATATTTATGTAATTTAGTTACAAATAATATACATACAATTTAATATTGTGTTTTTGAAGACATTGTGTTTCTAATACATCCAATCTTGACAGTTATTTATGTATTTTAGTAACACATAATTAAATACATACAATTTAACATTGTATTTTTGAAGACATTGTGTTTTTTAATACGTACAAATTAGACGGTTAATTTTGAGGTTTAATCCTGACCAGAATAACCACCAGGTGGTTATGGCCATAACTTGAATGTTTTTTAGGTGTAGCAGTTTCACGAGGTGAAGTTTTATTGCCACATTGTGTTATGTCATTGTGTTTTTATTAGACAATGAGGTTTTGTAGTTTTTTCTGTTTTATATATGTAACATTGTACTATACTATAGCATTGTGTTTTTGTATAAACATTGTGTTTTTTATATGACATGATAAACTTTTTATTTGTATTTTTTTACAGCATACAATGTCGTCGACTTTCAGTTTTTTATGTATATTTCCCTCCATTATAATTTTAATTAGGATATGTATTAGCAGTTTATTATTCAGGTTAAACCATTTTTGTAGTTGTAGACCATATTCTCCTACAAAACGGATAACATCAATTGTTGTATTAATGGTTAATAAAAATTTTCTTTCTTGATAAATAAATAACCTCCCCCATTTTTTTAGAAGATAGTTAACTTGAGCGGTTATTATTTACATCGGGTATTTAGCTAAATATAGGCTAGGAGTTGGCTACAAAGTCCAAATTTCCTAACACATTATTATACAAAAAACCAAAGCATTTGTAAAAACAAAATTTGTTGTAAAAAACACAATACGAGATGAACTCCATATGTTGGTTAGTATCAGAATGTTTAGCGTGGATGTTGAATCGTGGAAACTGCAAAATGAAACCTGGTCAAAAGTGATTTCTTTTCTGTCCGTTGTGTCTATGCCATTGATGATTAGGTCATCTGTGCACTATATCAATGGATATAACAAGTTGATTATAGTTCAAGAATGGGGTGAGATTGCTGAGATAAAAGTAAGGACAAAGGAGATGCATTACATTAAATGTATAATGTAATACTATATGTACACTGTTATCATTGACATGTAATATGTATATATATCTTTTTTGTTTGTTTATTTTATGGTGATTGCAACACCTACGTTAATCTGGGTCGTCCGATTATGGCGGTTATTTGTGAGATTAAATTTCATCCGTAATAACCCCAAAAAATTGGCAGTTTTTTAGGGTGCAGCAGTTAGGAAGTTATCTAAAATTACTACCCACGTTCTCCACTCCCCCATTTAATTAATTACACATCTGCAATAAAATATAGGCAACATAAAATTTGTTACTAAATCCAATTATTCCTTTATTAATGTACCATCTGGCAACAATAAAAAAAAAGTAAAACTAACTTACCTCTAAAAATCATTAATTTTAATTAAACATGTAACAAAGTAATATATAATATTTATTTTAAAGGTGTTTTAATATTTGTGTCCGGACGAATTTGAGTTGTAGCACGCAGGGGATCATTTTAGTTGCAGCACGCATCACCTGAAAGAAAACCTTAAATTTTATATTAAGAAACAACCATTAATTCGATCTCTTAATAGATATTACCTTTTTAACAAATAAAACTCGGGATGTATCAGTTTTGTTTAACCATTATTAATGCATTAAAATGTTATCACATGAGCTATAAGCTGCAGTATTATAAATCATTGTGTTAGAAAAGTCATAAGTCAATATTTATGTAATTTAGTTACACATAATATACATACAATTTAACATTGTGTTTTTAATACGTCCAATCTTGACGGTTATTTATGTATTTTAGTTCATGTGGCCTAATTTCTACTTTTTAATCTAATTGTCATATTATGTGTTTTATAGGAAGATGACAATTTAAAGATAACTGGAGAAGAGAAAAACTTATGAAAACAAAAGATCAACCAACAACGATAAATTTCTTTATTCATTTCTCTTTACCAAGTTGACACTTTCAGCTTTATACATGTAATCAACATTTTTTTTTCTCATGAAAGATGGATCAGAATCGGATAACAATGACAAACACAAAGTAAGCCTAAATTCATGTACTGCCTCTTCCATACTATTATGTTTGTGGTTGTTTTTGTGGTTGGTATATTTTTGTATATGAAGAATCAATTTTCGAAATTAATGTGTTATTTTAATTGGTCTATTATGTTTAGAATATGTTTGATGTGTAATATTTTACGCCAATAAATATAATCTACGTTTGATTGTCATTGGTAGTTTTTTTAACACTTTCGTAAACATCTAACTTTCATAGATCTCATCTACCTTCAATTAATGGTGTTATTAATTGCTACGTTAATCAATTTACAAATAATTACTTCAATATTTTAAATTGTGCGAATTAGATGTAAGATTTTAAGTTAGTATGTATGACAATTCGATGTACGACAATACAAGAACAGTTGTAGTTATTAATCGCAATCGAATAAAAAGTCATCGTTATCTTAAATATAGACACAGTTATTGATGTTCTTAATAGTTGGATAAGAAGTCATTGTGATATTAAAATATGTAGTGAGTTTGGATGGACGGGTTTAACCCGACCTGAACATGAAAATTTTAGACGAACCCTGATGGCGATGCCTTCGACTTCCCTTCGTGACCTTTGTGTTGTCAGTAATATAGAGTGCGGTGATAGAGACGTGGAGTTAATAGCGATGCTCAAGGATATACATCGAGAGGTGCAACACTCAATGGGGTTGAAGCAAAAATTTCTTAATTCTTGCTGTTAGATTTTAAATTTCTGACTGTTATTGTTAGATTTGAAAGTTTCTTAGTTCAGTACTCAATGTAGTTACTCTTTTAATGTGATAAACTTTAATCGTATTAATCTTTCTTGTCGCATTTTACGTTTACTTATTTTAGCAAGCATAAGTATTGTTATATAGTATAGATATAGAATCTGAAAATTGCAGATCGATATTGATGTTGATGTTAAATTGTGTCTGAATTTGATTTAGTTTATGTTGATGTTAAATTGTGCCTGAATATAGAATTGCAAACATGAAAAAAACACTATGTATACCATACACATCTAACTTTGATAGATCTCATCTATCTTCATTTAATGGTGTTAGCAATTGCTACGTTAATCAATTTACAAATAATTATTTAAATATTTTAAATTGTGTGAATTAGATGTAAGATTTTACGTTAGTATGTATGACAATTCGATGTATGACAATACAAGAACAGTTGTAGTTACTAATCGCAATCGAATAAAAAGTCATCATTATCTTAAATATAGACACAGTTATTGATATTCTTAATAGTTGGATAAGAAGTCATTGTGATATTAAAATACGTAGTGAGTTTGGATGGTGTTAATCATATATACCCGGACCGCGGACGGGTAAACTACTAGTTTAAATTGCCATCATCCCAACAATTTAAACTTGCACAAAAGATCCATACTACCTGTTGTAATTCCTAGCTTAAAAAGACCATAAACTTGTATGAAAAATACATTCAAGCTACTATTTATATTCATATTCAACATGCTATCAGTACTCTAGCCTGGTTTAATTAATAAGCCATTAACTTGTAACATGCTATTTATATCTGTGTTTCTCGAGTGACCTGCAATAATGTCAAAAACAACATATTATAAGACTTCCTTTAAATTCTTCAGTAAACCACCGTATAACTCAATTTGATTAATTACTACACAAAATAGAAGATATATATTTTATAAAGTAATATTTCTAAGTATAAAATACAAATACCCCCAACTATCCTTATTAGGTATTATTATGTTAGCTATTATTTTTCATCACTATGAAAAGTAAAAAATGCACCCAGCAAAGCCATATATGACATTCGGCATGCTTCCAAATTTAAAGCATGGTACAATCATATAACAATTTAAAAACACTTTACTGAAAAGAAAAGAGACAAAAGAAGTTAACCTGTGTTAACTTTGGAAAAAACTTTACACCAGAGTTGGTGCAGAACCTGCAAGCAGATCAATGAATTAAAGAAGCCAAAAAATTATGTGAACTCTCGATAAGAACCTCTTTCTAGGCCAATTGCATAAGCATGAAGACGTATACAATCAATTGTGGTCCTAATTCCCCAAAAGTTGTAACACCCCAAATTTCGTATGTCATATTATAATGTTATAGTCGCTATGTTTTGACGAAAAAAAATGGTAAATAAAAATGGTTACCGTTTGAAAATGATGGTAAGTTTAAAATATATAAATATAACCTAAGTTAACCTAAGGAAAGATGACCAAGTTAGAATGTGAAGTAGGATGTGTTATGTTTTAAAAGAGAAGGGGGCAAAATGTAAATGTGAAATAAAACACCCTTAACTCAAAAAAAAAATCTGGTATGTGGGTGGGGCGTACGAACGAGAGAGGAAGAGAGCCAGGAGAAATCAAAACCCTAACTTCCTAAAATCCATCAAATTGAAAGAGAAAATGAAGGTTGATCGAATGCATGAGCCAGGAACTTTGATTATCTAAGTGTTCTTGACATTAAGTAAGTCTTATTTCATGATTTGGTAATGTTTGATGAAGTGGTTTATGTGAAATTTGTGATATCTATGGAATCAAACATGAATGCAAGATGATATGAATATGTAGGAGTTTAAATTATGCTTGAATTTATCTATGATGATGAATTAGGGTAAAACCCACTTGTATGTCAAAAGATGAATAAAAATGGGTGAAATTCTACATGTTAATTAGATTGATGTTGATGATATTTTGATGAATAGATGATTTAGAACAATATGTATATGGTTAGGGTGGCAAATTGTGAAGTTGGGAATGTTTATGTTAATCAATGGATGAACTATGAAAAAATATGCTTTAAGAACTTGTACTTTATGCTTTGTAATTAGTATGCACGCCATGTGTTCGATGAAATGCTTGAGTTGAATTAGTTATGTATGAACATGAGAAATTGAAGTATTGATGATCTAATGATTGTATGAAAAATAAATGTGAGTAATGAACGTTATGGTAAATGATGTAAATGTGCGTAAGTGATGTATAAGGCGAAAGCTAAACGCGTATGTAATGCACATTATAGGGTCGAAGAAAGGAGGGGAATCAAACCAAGCAAAGGCAATAGGAGCGCACGACTCCGGTAAGTTCATATGAACTTCACTCATGTAGAATGTAGATTTTGTGTTAGTTCTCATGTAAATAATTGTTCGATGTTTTATGCGGAAATTTATAGTAAAATGTCTTAATGCGATTTGTTAGTAGAAAAAGGGAAAAGTCTATTGGCGACCCGTATAAATGGGTCTAAAGTATGAGGATGAGGTGTTCTTGGTTATGTAATGACCCGTAGTTAAACGGGTCAAGTAAGATGAATTTTGTTATGAAGTTAAGATAACTAGCGATGACTTTTTATAAGTCGAACTAGTGAAGTATAGAAAATTGAAAAGTAAGAATAAGTATGATCCGTGAGAATGGGTCGGATAAAATAGGATGATTGATGATGATGGAAACTAAGATGGTGCTATATCCATTAAACGCAATTGTCATATGAGAAATTCGAATGAAAAGATGTAAAAATATAATGACCCGGTAACGGGTCAAATAATGATGAAAAGAAAATTGTATTAGTAATATGTTTTTAACCGAACTAACCTGTAAGTTTGTGTTATGGATGTAGGTGAATCTCACTCTTGATAATGGCGAGCTTGGATCGAACACACCACATCGCACTTTATGCGCTTCCGGTTTAAGTCTTCTTTGTAAATGGGTCAAAACACTTTCATAATGTAAATGTTAAGTTTATGTCTAGGATGTTTCGTAAGTAAGTTAGGATTTTAAATCTTATTTTGGTAGTTCAGACAAAACACTTTTTATGGAATCTTGTATGGTTACAACTTATATGTCTTTTGAAACGTGTCGTAGAATTTAGTTTGAATGGTGATTGTTAAAAGCAGGGAATTGCTTATAGTACGAACGGGTCATGCCCAATTTTTGTTAAAAATTAGTATGTGGTTACTATTATTTTCGAATGTGAAAAAGTGGGCGTTACAAGTTGGTATCAGAGCCGAGGTTTGAGGGATTCAAGCATTAGGGTTAAAATGATTGAACTCAAACTGAAAGTTCGTATGAAGGTGTGTTCGTTCCGAAGCGCTATGCAAGTAAGTAAATTGTAAATTTTGATTATGCTTATAGTTAGAAATGGAAAGGGAATTATAGTTAACTCACTAGAATAACCTGGGTTGTAATATTACGGGTTGTTACGGGAGGTTTTGGAACGTCACGGAACCTTTTCGGGTCATAACGGGACTCGGGAACGAAGCATGTGGGTAAAATAAAAAAAATAAGAAAAATCAGCGTTTGCAGGTTAGAAGACCCGTTAGCGACGACTCCCTATGGCATCGCGACGCACCTGGGTGTCCTGACGGTCTAACCTCCCGCCTACGCACAAGCCCAGCGATGCAACAATCTGGGGTGCGTCGGCGACGCGGCCCAGTGCCGACGACGACGCCCCACCCTAATCCACTTTGCTGAATTGATTTATTTGTTAATCCATGGCCTCTACTTCAGTTCCGGACCTTCGTTAAACTTAGAAAAAGCCCCAAAATGTTAATGAAACCATGAATATAAGTTGACTAACACGAAGGATATTAGCTAAAGAACGAAGGAATAAGAAGTAAGTGTAAGAATGAATGTATGTTTTGATTAATATATCTAGAATGTTTGTAATTAAGGATAATATGGTTTTATGGCCTACGGAAATGAATTATTGAAAGCAAATAATGCATGAATGATAAAGAAATGAATGATACAGTATCTAATAAAAGTATGTAATTGTAAATGGCGGACGCAGTGAATGTAAATGATGATGATAATGATATTACCAATAAGGATGGTAAAGATGATGCCCTATGATGAATGGTATGCGGTGTGGTCACGAAGTGACTGTTAACACCGAGAATGATGAATGGTATACGGTGTGGTCACGAAGTGACCGTTAACACCGAGGATGATGAATGGTATGCGGTGTGGGCACGAAGTAGTCGTTAACACCGAGGATGATGAAAGGAATGCGGTATGGTCACTAAGTGGCTATTAACATCCAGAATTATGAAATAAAAGCATGATAACCATAATTAAAAGGGCAAAGGTCAATAAGACGTAAACATGATGGCATGAAGTAACATATAACGAAGTGAAAAGTATATAAAATTAACGAATGTGTAATAAGTAAGAGAATGAAAGTCATTGAAATATGTTAGGCATATTAACATATTTCCTAAACTATATTGTAGAGTATTTCTTAAGGCAAATCCAATAGTTTCGTTAGGTTTCCGAAAATGCAACCTATGATAATTAGGATTCTCTAAATGTCAACCGAGTCATGTCGAAATGTTTCGAAGTAAGAACGTATATGATTGGAAGGTTGTGGGTGAAGTTCTAGTTGGGTTTATCAACCCTATGATGAGAGATATGTGGTGTGGTCATAAAGGACCGTGAACACCTAGCATGAAAGAAAAGAAAGTATAAAAAAATATATATTTTAAATGTTAGAATGAAGTGAATATGACCAAAGAATAAACTTTAATAATGATCTCGAATGATATAGTAGATGGCTTATGAAAACGAAGAAATTGTTAACAAAATATGTTTCGAGTAGCGGATAGTGCGAGAAAATAAGTAAGAAGGATGAGGGATTCTATTCCCCTATGAACGAAAGGCATGCATGATGTGGCCTATCGTGACTGATGTTGATGATGATGTACAAGTGAAATGAAAGATATTGAAACATGATTATGAATGCATGAATGTAACTTGAATTGACATGGAAAGTATATGAAGTAATGAATGTAGAGAATGCTTAATGTAGATTGTTGGTGCACTGAATGTCTGCTGACTACGTCTTAATCGAGTCTTAGGTCTAGATAGGTTAGATTGGAGTTTAGAATTGAAAAAGTGATTTAATGTTGTGATTCCGCTCGAAACTATCTTGGTGATTTCGCTCGAACGGACAGCATAGGGGTTCCGCTTGAACCATTTGGAGCGGAATCAGACCGCCTATAAATAGGTGATGGCGGTTGTCATTTGTAAGTAGTTGGAGCGAAATCAGGTCTTGTGATTAGAGTCGAGGTGCTGTCAAAATTCACTCAGAATTCATTGTAAAGACTCGCAATCAGTAATATAAAGAAAGTTAAAAGGATACAAGTTGTTTTGACGTTGTTTACTTTGATTCCGCCTCTGTAAACGATGATGAACTGCCTTAACTGACTATTTAGGGTCATGCATACGGTCCAACAAATGGTATCAGAGCTCAGGACGAGGAGTTCATACCATTACAGCTTGATACTACCGGATTTTCTCATTTCTACTCTCTTCTTCTCATATTTTTCTGATTGGAACTAGTTCTAGCGGTTGAAATGATCTGATTTTTACGTATGTTTTATAAAACATAGTATTAACAAACCCTACAAAGAATCAGATTAAAACTCGAATTAAAACTGGTAAAAATGACCAATAAACCCGATTCCGCTCGAAATGTTCTTCGCAGATTTCACTTTAAAAAGTTGATTCAGCTCGAGATTGTAACCTGATTCCACTCGAAAGATAAAATTCTGATTCCGCTCGAAAGATAATATCTGATTCCGCTCGAAATCAGATTAGTTCAGATTTCGCTTGGAAAGATAATATCTGATTCCGCTCAAAATCAGATTAGTTCAGATTTCGCTTGGAAAGATAATATCTGATTCTGCTCGAAACTGGAATAGTTCTTATTCAGCTCGAAAGTGAAATCTGATTTCGCTTAAATCAGATTCCGCTTGAAATTCACTGTGCTGATTTCGCTTGATGCTGATTCCACTTCAAGTGATTTCGCTTGAAATTTCTGATTTTTCAAAACTTAAAAATTTTCTAAGTGTTTGCTGATTTTTCAGGTACATACAAGATGGATGATCTATTCATGAATCCGTTTAGCGACATGCATGCTTTTGCTGGAAACGGTGGAAATGATAATTCGAACGACAGGACAAACAACACCAATGAGAATATGCCGAATACGAAGAAAAGTTTATCGGATGCCTTGGGTGTGGAGAGTACTTTCGGAATGTATAACAAACCCCCGAAGTTGATGGCTATCGAAGAGTACAGTCGGTGGGCCAAGAAGTTTGACGATTGGTTGAGAGCCTTTGCGTATACTAGTTGGAAAAGTCTAAAGAACGGATACAATGATGGAGGCAAAAATGG
Organism: Helianthus tuberosus; assembly: GCA_030545235.1. Lineage (NCBI taxonomy): Eukaryota > Viridiplantae > Streptophyta > Magnoliopsida > Asterales > Asteraceae > Helianthus > Helianthus tuberosus. The sequence goes on from CM060420.1 coordinate 47,858,501, forward strand.
TGAAACTTTAACATCTCCTGGTGAAATAGAATCGTTTGTTGCTGAGCAAAAATGTTTCGCGTTGTTGTTTCAATCTGTTCGAGAGGATATAATATCCTTGATCGAGTATGACAGTTCTAAAGATCTTTGGGAAAAGTTGAAAAATAAATGTTTAGGAAGTGCTGAAATAGTGAAAAACAAAAAGAAGTTGCTTAGAAAAGAATTTGATTTGTTTGGTTGTTTAAAGAATGAATCAGTTTGTAAAATGATTGAGAGGTTTGGGCACCTGAAGCTGGAACTGGCGAGACATGAAATTTTCTATTCTCAGGAAGAGCTAGTCGATAAATTGTTTGACTCGTTGCCAGATGAGATGGATTAGCAATATTATGCTTTGATGTTGAAGAATACGTTCAAGCCTGAAGAGCTTACGGTGGATCTGTTGATTGAAAGACTAGAGAGTCACGAGCTGGAGATAAAGAAAACTCACAAAGTCAATCACTCGACTTATCAACAGAATTTGGATTTGTATTATCCAAAAAGCATGATGCCAAAGAATAATTTCTCCCAAGACAGCGTTTTCTGCTGAGAATTCCAACACTTCAAGCAAAGAGAGTCAAAGCAGTGGATTTCACAGTGGTTCTTCGTCACATTCATGTCAATCTGATGTAAAGAATCTATTTCAATGCAACATCGCTGTAGACTTAAAGAACGCTCAAAATTTCAGCGAGGAGTCGGCAAAGCAACATATGGTTTTCTTAGCTTATGTGCTAGAATCATATGAAAGCCTTGTAGCAGGGAAGATAGGCAACACCAACCTGACGAAGGAAGATTACGATCAGATTGATCCTGAGGAGATGGAACTGATCGACATAAGGTGGTGTATGGCCAGTGCAGTTCGTCGGGCACAGCGTTTCATGGAGATAACCGGAAGAAAGTCTATTGGTGGACCATCTACCAAGTTGGGCTTTGATAAGTCTAAAGTGACATGCTTCAAGTGTAAACAGAAAGGTCACTTTAAGCGTGAATGCCGGAATGCTTATGCTGATGCGTCTGAGAACCTGATGTGTGTAAAATGCAACATATAAATTACATCAAATAAGGCATAAAACTAACCCTTTTTTTAGTACTAATATTGGAAAAAAGTGTGTTTTTGTCTTCCTTTTGAATTTACAGGGTCAAATGAGCTTAAACGAACAAAAGGAACAAAAATACAGCCAAAACCAACATAAATACAAAGAAAAGGAAGAAACGTGGCATGCCCGACCCCTCGACAACAACTCCCAAAGCAAAAACAAGAAGAAAGCTGAGCATGGGGCTGTGCCCAGCTGAGCATGGGGCTGTGCCCAGCCCGACACGGGGCGTGCCCAGCTCAGCACGGGGCAGTGCTCAGGATGGACAGCTCTGGCACTAAAGGCAAACCTGTAGAAGCTTCTATTGCCCACCACGGGGCCGTGCCCAGCGGACACGGGGGTGTGGCGAAAGTACAGCAGGCGCATTAATTGTAATTGCGAATTGCAATTAATGAAGAGAGAGAGTGTCAGACGGACACGGGGGCGTGCCCAGCGGACACGGGGGCGTGTGGAGCTAATAAAGACAAACTGTATTAATGAAGAAAGAGAAAAGGGTGGACACGGGGCCATGTCCAGCGGACACGGGGCCGTGTCCAGGCTTCTGTACAGGCTATAAATAGGAGTGCTTGGCTCAAGCTTAAACTATCCCTTGGCACACCACCTCTCTCACACTTCATCCACCACCCACCACCATCACAACACCATCATCCACCACCATCATCCATTGTCCATCGTAGAGTGTGTGAGTCGTCTCGGGATCCAAGATTGATCGTAAGAGTTCTTGACAATCAAGGCCATGTTTGCCTAAGTCTCTTACATCACTTGGTGAAGACAAAGTGTCTAGTATAATACTTTTTATTTCTAATCTTTTGCACTTTTTATTTGGTTTTGTATTAATGACTTTAATAACTAGTTACTTATGTTGAAGGAGATCTTTCCTTATCGTTTGTCCGTGGTGTCTTGGCATTATTTTACTGTCTATATAAAATAAAGGATTTTCACCATTCATATCTCCACGGTCTATATGGAGGTATGTTGGCTACCTGGTCGGGGGTTAAGGGAACGGTTTGGTAAAGGTCTTGCCATTGTTCAGCGTTTAGAGGTCCTGCAATGGACCTGGGTCAAATTTAGTAGGACCTCCTTCAATGCTTCACGGTATTGGATGGCGGGGGTCCAAACTCTTTGATCCCCTCATAAGTTAACTACTATTAATACTATAACCCGGCTATTTAGGACTGTATCCCTGCTGACTCAGACTACTTAGCCGAGGGTAACGTCACCGCCAAAAGCGGGGCCTACCACAATACTGCATTAATAACTTAATTCATTATCTTCCAATAATCCACCCTTTTAGGATTGTATCCTTGCTGACTCAAACTACTGGGGTGAGGGTAACGTCACCTTCAAAAGAGGGGCCTACTACAATAACTAAGATAATCTCTTAATTATGTGCAAAAGTGCGGAAATAATCAAAGGTTATACTAAGATACGAGTCGGAACCAAGTGATTCATCTTGTCTATCTGTTTTTATTTTATTTTTATTTTCAGCATTTTAGTTAGTTTTTATTTTTCTTAGCTTAAAACATTTTTCTAAACTTTTATTTTTGATTAGACGTTGAGGATAAACCGGTACTAAAAGCTCTTGTGTCCTTGGACGACCTCGGTATCTTACCAACGCTATACTACACTCAACGATGGGTGCACTTGCCCATATGTGTGTTTAGTGTTAGTGAAATATCGTGTTTTATAAATTTAAAACTTGGCTAAAATAAGTGTTAAAAAGGGCTTAAAATATACACCTAATATATATAACACTTCGCACGCATCAGAACCCGTTCAGAGAAGACTATTCCAAGAAAGCGATTTATCATCAGAATAGATCGGAGCCTCCAAGAATGAAGCAGCTTGAAGATAACAAAGAGAAATCTAGAGCTCTTGCGGTGATTCACGACGATGAAGGTTTCGACTGGTGCGAGTTGTTACCTAAGGAGGATGCGGTTGGATATGCATTCATGGCAAAATCTGAACCTGTTCCTTGGAAAGACAACAGAACTGAAGAACAGAGGTATGGTTACAGGAAGTTGATAGCTCAAAACAAAATGATCAGATTATCTAGTATCTATCTTGAAGCAAAAAGAGCAGATAGATGGGATCCAGACAGAGAATGTTGTCTTGACCCCGATGGAAGCATTGCTATTGATCATAACACTCTTGATATGGAAACCATAATTAAAGAAATGAAAGAAGAAGATGATTACTGGAAAAGAAAATGGTGGGGAATAAGAAGAGAATGAAGAAAGAGAGAAAGAGAAAAAGAAAGAGAAAGAGAAGCCAAAGAAGGTTGATAATGGAATCATTGACACAACTCAAGATTTGAATGCTGAAAACATGGGAAAAATGGCTGACAAGGTGCTGGCAGCTAAGGCACTTGAGGTAGATTCTAAATCTGTCTCTGAGTCTAAAAGCCAAGTCAGTTCAAACGCGTCAACGACTGAGTCAGGTAAGAAAGTCAATGGTGATGTTGACTGCAAAAATTGCATCAAAGAATGCAAAGTTTGTAGTACAAACACTTATCTCAAAGGTAAGAAGATTGATGATCTGACTGCTAGAGTCAAAAGCGTTGAGGATCAAATCCTTGATCGTGACAAAATGGTGAAAGCTTCAACTGAACGATTAAAAGAATTAACTAACAAAATTGAAAATGATAAAATTGATCAAGAAAATGTTAGGAAAGAAAATGAGAGGTTAGTTCTTGAAAATCGTCAGATTACTGAAAAATTTCAGAAGCTTAAAAGCACGATTAAAGATAATGATGATAGAAACGGTAAAACATACAAAGAAAATTGTCATTTGCAAAGTGTTTTGAGGGTTAAAGAAGAACTAATCAACAAACAATTGGATGAGATTGCTAAATTGAAACTTCAGTTTGAAGAAGCTAAGATTGAGAATGAGCGTATCAATTTGAAATTGAACAGTTACAACTCTGCAAGCTTTGTTTTGCAACACATTGTTCCCAAACCCATCGGGAAAAACAAAGCAGGCGAAGATGTATACTGTGATGGAACTAGGGTCGGGTTTCATCAAGTTCCACCACCAGTTCTAGACAATTATTCGAAAAAGCAATCTGGGTTGGTTAATCTTGAAGATGAAACTGAAGTGAAACTTCCTGATTCAATTGATTTGACATTTTCTTCATCATCATCTGATGATAGTGTTCAAACTAAAATTGTTAAAGGCATGGATGAAAGTGTTTTGGATAGTGATTCAGCTGAGGATGAAGAGTGTTTTCTGGACAAATACATTCCGAAACAAAAGTCCAAAAACAACTAAATGAAGAACCTAATCTTGTCATGTAGAAGATGTCGGGATCGGATAAGTTGTATTCGGATTCTGAGTTTCCTCTGGAGAATGTAAATGTTTCAAAATTGACAAATGTGTTCAAAATGGTTGAAATTGATTTGTCTGAAGTAAAGAGTTTAAAACAAACAAAAAGGCAAATGAATTTTGAGAAAGATAAAGCTTACTACAAGAAACCTGTAGTTCCACTGCGTTTTTATAACAACAATCGAAAAAGATGGTCGGGTGGATATCAGGGTGGTAAGAACTATCAAAGAAAGAATTTTCAAAACAAGAAGTTTGCTGAGAAGAAAGTGTTTGTGAACAGTTCAACTTCACTTTCTGATGAAGAATCTGAGATTTTTTCAAAATCAAATGAAGAGTTCTTTGAGAAGAAAGCCTCACAACTTCAGTCTGAAGGCACAAGTCGGGTAGTTGATACTCGTACATGTTTTAGATGCAACAAAGTTGGTCACATTGCAATAAATTGCACCAAGTTCAAGCCTAAGACTGAAGTTGTTGAGAGTCAAAAGAAGAAGGTTGATGTAAAAGGAAAAGCTCCATTGGTTGTTGAGAAAAAGGTTTTGAAAAATGACAACACCAAAGTCAAAATGGAACCTGTTAAGAAGTTGGTAATTAAAAATGACAAGTTTTACAAACGGGTTGCTTCGTCTCAACAAACATGGAAACCAAAATCAGAGAAACAAATTTTAACTCCACAAGAGAAGAAGTTTGTTCCTAAAAAGATTCTTCAAAATGAAACCAGAAAAGAAAACGTTCCAATTTCTTATGAAAATTTTGTGAAAAAGAATGGTTCATTGGAAAATGAGGTTAAAATTGACATTAAAGAGGTTGTTGATAACAAATTGGAAATGAATGATAAAAATTTTCCACCTCTTAAGTCGGTCGTAAAGTGTGTAGATGAAGTTAAGTTACCCGAGTCTGATGAGGCTTGGGCAGCTTATTTTAGTTAATCAATTTCTGATTTGCCGGAGCTTCCTAGTTGGTAATTGTGAAGCATGAATCGGCATCTTTATTGAAATGTGTTTTTAAAATTAATTTGTGATATGTGCAGGAACTTCCGAGAGCTATTTCACGATGGATTATGGATAGTGGAGCGTCTCGACATATGACAGGGAAGACTGCATTGTTGTACGATGTTAGAAATTTCAATGGTGGTTATGTGGGATTCGCAGGAAACCAAGGTGGTAGAATTGTTGGTGAAGGAACGTTATCCAATGGGATTATAACGTTTGAAAGAGTTAACTACATTGCCGAGCTTGAAAACAATCTTCTATATATCTCTCAGATTTGTGATCATATGTATACCACGCACTTTACAGACAAAGAATGTTTGATATTGAAACCAGGATTTGTTGTTCTCGAAGAATGGGTGATCATGAGAGCACCTAGAGTGAATGACTTGTATGTGTTAGACATGAGTGTAGCAACTACTACTACAGGTCAGGCACACTGTTTCATGTCAAAAGCAACGGAAAAAGAGTCAAGATTATGGCATAGAAAGATGGGGCATATTCACTTGAGGAAAATGAATCACCTGGTGCATAATGATTTAGTTCTAGGTGTTCATGTGAAAGGTTTTCATCTGGAAGGGGAGTGCATTAGTTGCATCAAAGGCAAGCAGAAGAAAAAGTCACACCCTAAAAAGCAAGTTAATTCAGTTTCCAGACCTTTAGAGAGACTACATATGGATCTGTTTGGTCCAGTAAACGTTAAAAGTATTACAGGGGATCTCTACTGTCTTGTGGTTACTGATGATTATTCCAGATTTTCGTGGGTATCATTCTTGAAGTCGAAAGATGAAACGTTTGATAGTTTGATGGCGTTGTTCAGAAAGATTGAAAAATTGTACCAAAGGCGTATCAGAAGAATCAGAAGTGATAATGGTACTGAATTCAAGAACAACAAGATGGAAGAATTTTGTGATGAAAGAGGTATATTGCATGAGTTTAGTGCTCCGTACACTCCGCAGCAGAATGGAGTCGCAGAACGCAAAAACCGGACACTAATCGAGGCGGCTAGAACAATGCTTGCAGATTCAAAGCTACCGATAAATTTTTGGGCAGAAGCTGTTTCCGCCGCTTGCTATACGCTCAACAGAGTTCTCACTGTCAAAAAGTTCAACAAAACGTGCTTTGAGTTAATCAATAACCACAAACCTAATCTGAAGTATCTTGAACCGTTCGGGTCACCCTGTACTGTTCTAGTGCCTTTTGGAAAATTTGGTCCAAAGAGTATTGAAGGTATATTTGTGGGATACTCAAGTCCTCAAAGACATGTCTTTGTTCCAAGTTTGAAGCAGATTATTGAAGCACACAATGTTGAGTGTCAAGGTTATACAATGCCGCCACAGAATTCTGGAGATTCATGGCGTTTTAATTACGATAATTTGTGGGATTCGTTTGACATGGAAGAAGAAAAGGAAGATGAAGAAGATTTCTTTGACGAGTTGGATATTTTGCGAGAGTATGAAGAATCGCAGGAAAGGTTCCCAGCTGAGTATTCAAGTCGATCGAAACATACTTCAAATGATGATGAAGCAGGTCTGAGCAATGCTGGAGAACATGATGATATTTAACAAAATGAAGTTGCTCAAGATAATCAGTCGGCACATAATGATAATCAAGAATCTGAGAACATGCCAATATTTGATCATGGTGATTCAGACTCTGAGGGGGAGCAAATTCAGATTTCAAGTCAAACAAACCCAGTCAGTGAACAAGGTGCAAATCAGAATGTTACTAATCTGGAAGGCGATGTAGATGTTCCAGGCGAAGTGATGCCACGAACTCTTTCATACCATCCAGAGGAGTTGATCATTGGAGAATTGTAAACAGGCATCCGCACTCGAAGACAGCTTGATAAAGGGCTTACATGCTTTTATTCAAAAGTTGCTCCTTTACAAACTGAATTCTCATTGAATTGTTTTATCTCGCAGGTTGAACCAAGGACTTAGAAAGAGGTGCTTACTGAAGATTCTTGGGTCAATGCAATGCAGGAGGAACTGAGCTAATTCGAAAAGTTGGGAGTATGGAAGTTAGTGGATTTGCCTGATGGTCAAAGGAAGATAAACACCAAGTGGGTGTTCAAGTGTAAGAGAGACGATAGAGGAGTTGTGGTTCGCAACAAAGCTCGACTCGTAGTCCAGGGTTTCAGTCAGCAGGAGGGTATAGATTGTACTGAAGTATATGCTCCGGTTGCTAGACTAGAAGTGATCAGAATCTTCCTAGCATTTGCGTCTTGGAAAAATTTCAAAGTATATCAGTTAGATGTAAAATCGGCTTTTCTCTATGGGAAGGTAAAAGAGGAGGTATATGTCGGTCAGCCACCGGGCTTCTCCGATCCAATCCACAAAGACAAGGTCTACTTGCTGGACAAAGCGCTGCATGGTTTACACCAGGCCCCGAGAGCTTGGTATGAGACATTATCTCAACACCTACTAGCCAACAGCTTCATCCGAGGAAAAGTGGATGCCACTCTCTTCACCAAAGAGGTCGACGGTCATCTTTTGATAGTTCAAATTTACGTTGACGACATAATATTTGGGTCAACAAATGAAAATTTGTGCAAAGATTTTGAACAAGTTATGAAGCAAAAATTTGAAATGTCATCAAACGAAGTACGTTCAGGATATCTTGGAGAAATTCGGGATGTCAGGTTCTACTCCAGCTTCCACCCCATTAGCAACGAATCATGGGATAAACCCTGATCTCACCAGAGAGAAGGTAGATGAAACGATGTATCGTTCCATGATCGGATCGCTGATGTATTTGACAGCTTCAAGACTTGATATTATGTACCCAACCTGCCTCGTAGCAAGATTTCAATCTAACCCGATAGCCTCGCATATGGTGATTGTGAAAAGGATATTAGGCTACCTGAAAGGAACTCCATCATTGGGGTTGTGGTATCCAAGAGAAGGCGATTTCACGCTCGAAGGGTATTCCAATTCTGATTTCGGATGCTGCAAAGTTAATGCTAAATCAATAACAGCAGGGTGCCAGTTTTTCGGATCACGATTGGTCACCTGGCAATGCAAAAAGCAGACCTCTGTGGCTTTATCCACATGTGAAGCGGAGTATGTATCTGCTAGCAGTTGCTGCTCACAGATCTTATGGATCCAGCAACAGATGCGCGACTACGGTTTGCAATTTCTAAACACCCCTATCTTTGTTGATAATGAGGCAGCGATTAACATTACTAAAAATCCAGTTCATCACGCTAAAACGAAACACATTGAGATTCTCCATCACTTCATTCACGACTGTTTCTAGAAGAAGTTGATACGAATTGAGAAAATCCACACTGACGATTAAAAAGCTGATTTACATACCAAAGCATTTGACAAAACTCGTTTTCAATATTTGCTAAAATTGAACGGTATGAAGCTTTTATCGGTGTTGGAAGAGATTATTGGCGTTGATGAAGGAGACATTGTACATGATGTTGAGAAGCAATCTGCAATGGTTTGTCGATTTTTTACTTGTTTTGGTATTTAGGGGGATGTATAGGGTAATATTTCAGAAAATACAAAAACAATAAAAAATGACAAAAATACAAAAACATGAGATATTTTCAAAATCCAAAAACAATAGAAAACCAGAAAAGAGCTTGTGTAAAAAGGGAAAATGATATTACATCGGCTTGACAGTCAAGGTATGCTAAAGATATGGTAAGTATAAATGTATTAAACAGTCTCGCTGATGATGTGCCGATAGGTTTTTACACATTTAGTAGGTTTGTTCAAGATATAAACTTAAATCTTTACTTACTTATTTCGTGGGGAACACTACTTGGATATATAGGTAACCCCTGAAATCTTGTTTGAAAGATCCCTCTTTCTGAGATACTAGGTCTTTATACTCAGTGATATCTGGGGTATTATTCCGGGACTTATGCTGAATGGAAGTTCTGACCTAGTCCCCGAATAATACTTTCTGCATTGCTTGAAACATAGCATAGCCCTCAGCAAATTGATGAAACAATAAAATTGATAGTCATTGTTGTTGAAACAAAAGATCCTCTAAAGGGGACACACCGAAAAGTCAAAGCCGTCATCTCTCTGCTGAACGGAAGTTCTGACCTGAGCTCTCACGGTTCTTCGCAATTTAACCCTTTACAGATATCATCTGTGGTATACTCACCTGTAAGACTGAATATTGGGATCTGGATACGGGAGTATTTCAAGAGGTGGGACACACGTATAAGTTTAAGTCTCTAAAACACTAAATTCGTATCCTGGACAGATTGAAATTTGTGTGAAAATTTAAGTGGATCAATATATCGACAATCTAAGCGAATTGTTTAATTCTATGTATGAAATTGAAGCTTAACGGTACTTGTGACTTGTCGAATAGCTGATATGATTCCCTAACATGCTCAACAAAAATATGTTTGTAAATAGTTTACTTTCACTGCATTTTATTTCCGTAATTCATTTCTAGTTTAGAAGCTTTATTAAAAATACAAAAAGATTTTACATTTCTGCTTTATTTTTGACAAACCAAAGTGGAAAGCTGATCTTCAGATTCGAATTGAAGCAGATGCATGAAGTTTCTGGGCGGGAGGATGAGTTTGGAGCTAAATATGATAAGTTTGTGAAAGTTGAAAAGATTAAGCAAGTTCATTAACTTGAAACTTGTAAATTTTCAGAAAAACAAATTGAACTGAATGTCAGTGTGATTTATCTCTGATCAACCATGGTCATTAAGTTGGACTTGGTAGATAAATTGAGTAATCAGGGTCATTAATTTGGACCTGAATACTTAAGTGGATTTCTAACACTGAAAGTTGAATGGTAAGTTTAGATTGAAACTGTTCTTGTCATATATCTTATATTTGGGTAGAGTATATGCAGGTAACAGGAATCCCCATGGCAATGAAAATGACAAAAGTTTGAACCAGAATTTAAAACCCTAGCTGATCGAGAGGGGGAGTCTGCGAAAGGGGGAGTCAGAATTCTGGATCAACAATCAATGGGGAGATTGAAGATTAGAGTTTGAAGATATAGTTTAAAGAGAGTTTTTACAATGACAAGTTAAGATGGAAAGAGACCAAGACTGAAGACTCGACGCCGAAGACTTCGTCAACATCCAAGGGGGAGTCTGTTGGTGCACTGAATGTCTGCTGACTACGTCTTAATCGAGTCTTAGGTCTAGATAGGTTAGATTGGAGTTTAGAATTGAAAAAGTGATTTAATGTTGTGATAACGCTCGAAATGACATTTATGTCATTTCAAGCGAAATCAGGTTATTATGTGATTTCGCTCTTGATGTATCTTCGTGATTTCGCTCGAACAGACATCATAGGGGTTCCGCTTGAACCATTTGGAGCGGAATCAGACCGCCTATAAATAGGTGATGGCTGTTGTCATTTGTAACTAGTTGGAGCGAAATCAGGTCTTGTGATTAGAGTCGAGGTGCTGTCAAAATTCACTCAGAATTCATTGTAAAGACTAGCAGTCAGTAATATAAAGAAAGTTAAAAGGATACAAGTTGTTTTGACGTTGTTTACTTTGATTCCACCTCTGTAAATGATGATGAACTGCCTTAACTGACTATTTAGGGTCACACATACGGTCCAACATAGATGATGGATGGAGGAAATACAAATGATAACAAATGGCATGGTAGGAAGGAATAAAAGCAATGATTGCGGAAGAGGATGGTATGGACCTAGAATGTAATATAAGGAAGGAATGATAATTACGATTAAGCTTAGAAAGTATTGAACATGAAAGGATGATAGAATTTCGAGTGTAGTGTGGTTCAAAGGATGAAAATTTTGTCAAATAAAAAGTAAATGTTAGTAGAAAGAATAATGGGCTAAAACCTAGATGGATGATTTAAGCACCGACGAGGATAGATATTTTTGTAAGAAATGGTAAAATGATAACAAGTATGATTGAATTCGAACGTTCAAAAGATATGAACGAATTTCAAGAATGAAGGAGGTGGCTCAACATGTAAACATAATTACGTGATGGACTTACTAGTAGATGATTTAAAAGAAATGGGATGACAAGAACAACGTTTACATAAGTATGTCTAAAATCAATAAGGAAGTACAAATGTGCGAATTAGTCCATACTTTAGGAATGGATTAACAAGCAACTAATAGTAACAGAGTTACTAAATGTTCGAGGCAAGTATATGTATATGTATATATATACACACACATACATTAGTAGTCAAAGTTTTTACGTCACAAGAGGAGGTGCCCAGGAAGAATGATGATATTGATAATAGAGGAATTAAGTAGTAGGCTCATGATGAGCATTATTGTTTCTAACGACATAATGAAGGAACTAGTATGGTTAGTAACTTGGAAGGCAGAAGTAAATGACTTATAATGCTAGTAAATGAATTATAATCTTCATGTCAATACAGGAACATTATGGCGGCTCTAAATTCTTGTTTATTGTAAAGTACGGTTATTAGATGTCTTGAAATGTCATGATGGAAAGATGGTAAGAGTCGACCCGCATATCGGAAAATGGGTAGTAGAAAGGAAAGAAAAGTGAGGAACTGTTAAGAAAGTGGGGTACACACTTAGTATGCCAAATTTAGAATAATTAGAAAGAACTGTATGGAAGATGTGAAAGGTTAACGTCGAAGGAAGCTAGAATGAAAATATAAGAACGCGTAACTGTTAGAGGTGGAATGTACATAATTCCGCACGAACGGTTCACACGAGACTTAATTCCGTGCGGAATTAACTCACGCGGAATAACATTCAAGCGAGATTACCATTCCGTACGAAATTATAATTCCAAGCGGAATTATACTTTCACGCGGAATTACCTATAAACTTGTTTTCTCATTTTCCGTGCCCTGATCTATACAATACTATACAAGACTCTATAAAGACGAAGTTAACAGACATTAGTGCACCAACAGACTCCCCCTTGGATGTTGACAAAGTCTTTAACAAATTGTTTTGACATTGTAAAGCTCCCTCCAATCTTCTATCTTCCAACTTTAAACTTCAATCTCCCCTTTGATTGTTGATCCAAAATTCTGACTCCCCCTTTCACAGACTCCCCCTCTCGATAAGCTAGGGCTCGAATTCTGGTTCAATCTTTGACATTTTCTTTGCCATGGGGAACTTATCTCCTGTTTTCTGCACAATCTCTACCCAAATATAAGATATATGACAATAACAGTTTTAATCCAAACTTACCATTCAATCTCATTAGTTGATTTTGTCAGAATTAGAAATCCATTTAAGTATTCAGGTCCAAATTAATGACCCTGATTACTCAATTAGTCTACAAAGTCCAACTTAATGACCTTGGTTGATCTGAGACAATTCACACTGACATTTGTTCAACATTTTCAAACAATTTTCTGAAATTTACAAGTCTCAAACTAATGAACTTGCTTTAACTTTTCAACTTTCACAAACTTATTATGTTAAGCTCACAACTCATCCTCCATTTCAGAAACTTCCTGCATCTGCTTCAAATTTTGAATCTAAAGATCAGCTTTCCACTTTGGTTTGTCTGAAAATAAAGCAGAAGTGTAAAATCTTTTTGGATTTTTAATAAAGCTTCTAAACTAGAAATGAATTACAGAAATAAAATGCAGTAAAAGTAAACTATTTACAAACATATTTTTGGTAAGCGTGTTAGGGAATCATATCAGCTATTCGACAAGTCACAAGTACTGTTAAGCTTTAATTACATACTCAGAATTAAACAATTCGCTTAGATTGTCGAAATACTGATCCACTTAAATTTTCACACAATTTTCAATCTGTCCAGGATACGAATTAGGTGTATTAAGAACTTAAACTCATTCATGTGTCCCACCTCTTGAATATACTCCCGTATCCAAATCCCAATATTCAGTCTTACAGGTGAGTATACCACAGATGATATCTGTAAGGGGTTAAATTGCGAGACCGTGAGAGCTCAGGTCAGAACTTCCGTTTAGCAGAGAGATGACGGTTCGACTTTAGGTGTGTCCCCTTTAGAGGATCTTTTTTACAACAGCACATGATTAGCATTTTTCAATGTTTCATCATTTTTTATGCTGAGGGCGGCGCTATATTTCAAGCAATGCAGAAAGTATTATACGGGGACTAGGCCATTGCTTCCGCATTATCAGAAGTCCCGGGATAATACCCCCGATATGACTGAGTATAAAGACCTAGTATCTCAGAAAAAGGGATCCTTCAAACGAGATTTCAGGGTTACCTATATATCCAAGTAGTGTTCCCCACGAAATAAGCAAGTAAGGATTTTAGGTTTATATCCCGAATAAACCTACTAAATGTGTAAAAACCTATCGGCATATCATCAGCGAGACTGTTTAAAACTTTTTTAGACTTTACATATCTTTAGCATACTGTAACTGTCAAGCCGATGTACTATCATTTTCCCTTTTTACACAAGCTCTTTTTCAGATTTTCTATTGTTTTTGGATTTTGAAAATATCACATGTTTTTGGATTTTTGAAATTTTTTACTGTTTTTTGTATTTTTTGAAAAAATTACCCTAACTCCCCCTAAATACCAAAACAGGTAAAAAATCGACAAACCATTGTAGATTGCTTCTCAACATCTTCATCTACAGTGGTACCTTCATCAACGCCAAGAATCTCCTCCAACACCAATAAAAGCTTCATACCATTCAATTTTAGCAAATATTGAAAACGAGTTTTATCAAATGCTTTGGTATGTAAATCAGCTTTTTGTTCGTCAGTGTGGATTTTCTCAATTCGTATCAACTTCTTCTCGAAACAATCGCGAATGAAGTGATGACGAATTTCAATGTGTTTCGTTTTAGTGTGATGAACATGATTTTTCGTAATGTTAATCGCTGCCTCATTATCAACAAAGATAGGGGTGTTAAGAAATTGCAAACCGTAGTCACGCATCTGTTGCTGGATCCACAAGATCTGAGAGCAGCAACTGCTAGCAGATACATACTCTGCTTCACATGTGGATAAAGCCACAGAGGTCTGCTTCTTGCATTGCCAGGTAACCAATCTTGGTCCAAAGAACTGGCACCCCGCTGTTGTTGATTTAGCGTTAACTTTGCATCATCTGAAATATGAATCGGAATAACCTTCGAGCATGAATTCGCCATCTTTTGGATGCCACAACCCCAACGATGGAGTTCCTTTAAGGTAGCATAATATCCTTTTAACAATTACCAGGTGCGTCGCTCTCGGGTTAGATTGAAGTCTTGCTGCGAGGCAGGTTGGGTACATGATACCAGGTCTTGAAGCTGTCAAGTACATCAACGATCCGATCATGGAACAATACAATGTTTCATCTACCTTCTATCCGGTGAGATCAGGATTTATCCCATGGTTTGTCGCTAATGGGGTGGAAGCTGGAGTAGAAACTGACATCCCGAATTTCTCCAAGATATCATGAACGTACTTCGTCTGATGTATGAAAATTCCCTTAGGCAGTTGATCAACCTGAAGTCCCAAGAAGAATTTCATCTCACCCATCGATGACATTTCAAATTTCTGCTTCATAACTTGTTCAAAATCTTTGCACAGATTTTCATTTGTTGACCCAAATATGATGTCGTCCACGTATATCTGAATGATCAGAAGATGTCCGTCGACCTCTTTGGTGAAGAGAGTGGCATCCACTTTTCCACGAATGAAGCTGTTGGCTAGCAGGTGTTGAGACAATGTCTCGTACCAAGCTCTCGGGTCCTGGTGTAAACCATACAGTGCTTTATCAAGCAAATAAACCTTGTCTTTGTGGATTGGATCGGTGAAGCCCGGTGGTTGTCCGACATATACCTCTTCTTTTACCTTCCCATAGAGAAACGCTGATTTAACATCTAGCTGATAAACTTTGAAATTTTTCCAAGATGCAAATGCTAGGAAGATTCTGATTGCTTCTAGTCGAGCCACGGGAGCATACACTTCGGTGAAATCTATACCCTCCTGTTGACTGAAACCCTGGACTACGAGTCGAGCTTTGTTACGAATAATAACCCCTCGATCATCTCTCTTGCACTTGAACACCCACTTGGTGTTTATCTTCCTCTGACCATTAGGCAAGTCTACCAATTTCCACACTCCTAACTTCTCAAACTGACTCAGCTCCTCTTGCATCGCATTGACCCAAGAATCTTCAGTTAGCGCCTCTTTGTATGTTCGCGGTTCGATCTGCGAAATAAAACAACTTAGTGAAAACTCAGTTTGTAAAGGTGCTACTGTAGAATAAAAACAAGTAAGGCCTTGGTCAATTTGACATCTAGTGCGAACGCCTGATTGTAATTCTCCAATGATCAGTTCTTCTGGATAGTATGAAAGAGTTCTTGGCATCACCTCACCTGGAACATCTACCTCGCCTTCCAGATTAGTAACATTCTGATTTGCACCTTGTTCACTGACTGGATTTGTTTGACTTGAAATCTGAATTTGCTCCCCCTCAGAATCTGAATCACCACGATCAAATACTGGTCTGTTCTCAGATTCTTGATTATCATTCTGTGCCGTCTGATTATCATGAGCAACTTCATTTTGTTTGATATCATCATGTTCTCCAGCATTGCTTGGACCTGCTTCATTGTCATTTGAAGTTTGTCGTGATCGACTTGAATACTCAGCTGGGAACCTTTCTTGCGAAGACTCATAATCTCTCAGAATATCCAACTCGTCAAAGAAATCTTCTTCTTCTTCCTTTTCTTCTTCCATGTCAAACGAATCCCACAAAGTGTCATAATGAAAACGCCATGAATCTCCAGGATTCTACGGTGGCATTGTGTAACCTTGACACTCAACATTGTGTGCTTCAATAATCCGCTTTAAGCTTGGAACAAAGACTCGTTTCAATGGACTTGAGTAACCCACACAAATTCCTTCAATGCTCTTTGGACCAAATTTACCAAAAGGCTCTAGAACTGTGCAGGGAGGCCCAAACGGTTCTAAATACTTTAGGTTCGGCTTGCGGTTATTGATCAGCTCGAAACACGTCTTATTGAATTTCTTGACAGTGAGAACCCGGTTGAGTGTATAGCATGCGGCGGATACTGCTTCTTCCCAAAAGTTGACAGGTAGCTTTGAATCAGCAAGCATCGTCCTGGCCATTTCAATTTGCGTCCTGTTCTTTCTTTCAGCTACTCCATTCTGCTGCAGAGTGTAAGGCGCGCTAAATTCATGCAATATACCTCTTTCATTACAATATTCTTCCATCTTGTTGTTCTTGAACCCAGTACCATTATCACTTCTGATTCTTTTGATACGCCTTTGGTACAGGTTTTCAATTTTTCTGAACAACGCCATCAAACTATCAAACGTCTCATCTTTCGTCTTCAGAAATGAAACCCACGAAAACCTTGAAAAATCATCCGTGACAACCAAACAATAGTAATCACCAGTGATGCTTTTGACGTTCACTGGACCAAAAAGATCCATATGAATTCTCTCTAATGGTCTTGAGACTGAGTTGACTTTCTTTTGAGGATGTGATTTCTTTTTCTGCTTGCCTTTAACACAACTAATACATTCTCCCTCAAGATGAAAACCTTTGACATGAACACCAGTAACCAAGTCATTGTGCACCAAGTGATTCATTTTTCTAAGATGTATATGACCCATCTTCCGGTGCCACAATTGTGATTCCTTCTCAGTTGCTCTTGACACAAAACAATGAGCCTGACCTGTGGTTGTAGTTGCTACACTCATGTCCAACACGTACAGATCATTGACTCTTGGTGCTCTCATGATAATCCATTCTTCAGGGATAACAAATCCTGGTTTCAAGATCAAACATTCTTTGTCAGTAAAGTGAGTGGTATACATTCTATCACAAATCTGAGAAATACTTAGAAGATTATTTTCAAGCTCGGCGATGTAGTTCACTCTTTCAAACGTAACAATCCCATTGGATAACGTTCCTTCACAAACTATTCTACCACCTTGATTTCCTACAAAACCTACATAACCTCCATTGAAATTTCTAACATCGTACAGCAGGGCTGTTTTCTCCGTCATGTGCCGAGAAGCTCCACTATCCATAATCCATCGTGAAACGGATCTTGGAAGCTCCCGCACATATCACAAACACTTAGTGAGATTTTGATGTTACCCAAGCCTCTTTTGACTCAGGTAATTGAAATTTAAAGTGAGATTTTGTAGTGTAAATTGGTGGAAAGTTTTTATCATTCATCTTTAAGCTCTCTGCAGACCCAACCTTAACCTCTTTGTATAAGAAAAATTCGTCTTTTTGAGGTTGACCAGATGGTTGGTCTTTCTTTGGTACATTCTTCTTTTCAGAAGTAGTAGCCACTTTTGATTCAAGTTTCTCATAGTAATCCAAAGGAACATTCATCTTTACCGGTGTGGTAGAAGATGATTGTTTTTCAGTCTCAGAAACCTTTGGTTTTGGAACACTTGATTTCTTTTCAACTACTTTTGGCTTCCATGTTTGTTGAGACAATGCAACCCGTTTGTAAAACTTGTCATTTTTAGTTACCATATTCTTAAAAGGTTCGGTTTTGATCTTGGTGTTGTCATTTTTCAAAACCGTTTCCTCAACAACCAATGGAGTTTTTCCCTTCACATCATCTTTCTTTCTTGAATTCATCACAACTTCAGTCTTAGGCTTCAAGTTGGTACATTTTCGTGCAATATGACCAACTTGATTGCAATTGAAGCATCTTCGGGTGTCAACTACCCGACTTGTGCCTTCAGACTGAGACTGCGATGCTTTATTCTCAAAGAACTCTTTGTTTGATTTTGAAAAAATCTCAGATTCTTCATCAGAAAGTGAACTTGAACTGTTCACAAACACCTTTTTCTCTACAAACTTCTTGTTCTGAACATTCCTTCTTTGATAATTCTTACCACCCTGATATCCACCCGACCATCTATTTTGATAGTTGTTAAAAAAACGAGGAAGTACAACAGGTTTCTTGTAGTAAGGTTTATCTTTTTCAAAATTCATTTGCCTCTTCGTCTGTTTTAGACCTTCAATCTCAGACAGATCAATTTCAATCAATTTGAACACATTTGTCAATTTAGCAACATTAACATTCTCCAGTGGAAAATCAGAATCCGAATACAACTTATCCGATCCCGACATCTTGTACATGACAAGAGTAGGTTCTTCATTTAAGTTGTTTTTGGATTTTGGTTTCGGAATGTAATTGTTCAGAAAACACTCTTCATCCTCAACTGAATCACTATCAGACTTCAAAACACTTTCAGCCATGCCTTTCACAATATCAGTTTGAACACTATCATCAGATGAAGAAAATGTAACATCAATTGACTATGGAAGTTTTATTTCATTTGTTTCATCTTCATCATTAACCAACCCGGACTTTTTCTTTGAGAAATTGTTTAACACTGGCAGTGGAACCTGATGATACCCAACCCCAGTTCCATCCGAGTAAACATCTTCGCCTGCTTTGTTTTTCCCAATGGGTTTGGGAACAATGTGTTGTAAAACAAAGCTTGCGGAGTTGTAACTGGTTAATTTTAGATTGATACGCTCATTCTCAATCTTAGCTTCTTCAAACTGAAGCTTCAATTTAGCAATCTCATCCAATTGTTGGTTGATTTGCTCCTCTTTGTATCTAAGAACTACAGTTAAATGCTCATTTTCTTTATTGGTTTTACCGTTTCTTTCATCAGAATCTTTTACCGTTCGTTTTAGTTTGTCAAAAATTTCTGAAATTTTACGATTTTCAAGAACCAATTTTTCATTTTCTTTCTTAATTCTTTCTACTTCAATTTTATCATTTTCAATTTTCTCAGTTAAATTTTTAGCTCGATCATTTGAAGCTTTTAGCATTTTATCACGATCTAGAATCTGATCTTCAACCTTTCTGACTCTTGTTGTCAGTTCTTTAACCTTTGTATCACTAAGGTAAGTGAGTGTACTACAAAACTTGCAGTTTTTCATGCAACTTTTGCATTCACTATCACCTTTGACTTTCTTACCTGACTCACTTGTTGAAACGTTTGGAGTGACCTTGCTTTTAGACTCAGTTTCAGACTTAGAGTCTACCTCAAGTTCCTTTGCAGTAAGCACTTTTTCAGCCATCTTACCCAAGTTTTCAGCAGTGAATTCTTGTGAAGTATCAATAATCTCATCATCAATCTTCTTAGACTGCGACTCCTTCTCTTTCTCTTTCTTTTCTCCACCTCCCCACCATTCTCTCTGTAAAGCTTCTTCTTCTTCTTCAGCAAATTCCTCAATGAAAGCTTATAGACTAAGAGTTTTCGTATCAATAGCAATGTTTCCTTGAGGATCAAGGTAACATTCTCTATCAGCATCCCATCTCTTTGCTCTCTTGGCTTCACTGAACACCTTAGATAATCTGATCATCTTGAATTCTGCTCTCTGCTTTCTGCTTTTGTATTTTTCTTCTTCATTTCTTGTGTCTTTGTAAGGAATAATCTTTTCTGCTACGAAAGCATATCCAATCAAAACCTTCGTCATCATGAATAACAGCAAGAGCTCTTGATTTTTCTTTGGGGACATCCTCAAGCTGCTTCATTCTGGGCGGTTCTGATTTATTCTGATGATAGATCGCTCTTTTATAGTAATCCTCGCGGAATGGATTTGCAGTATCATCAGCAGGAGCATTACGACATTCACGTTTGAAATGTCCTTTTTGTTTACACCTGAAGCACGTGACTTTTGATTTGTCAAAGCCAAGTTTTGTGGACGGCCCTCCGATAGAGTGTCTCCCAGTAATCTCCATGAACCGTTGCGCTCTCCGGACAGCACTGGCCATACACCATCTGATATCGATCAGTTCCATCTCTTCAGGATCTATTTGATCATAGTCCTCCTTAGTCTGGTTGGTGTTTCCAATCTTGCCTGCCACGAGGCTCTCGTACGATTCTAACACCGATGCTAAGAACACCATCTGTTGTTTTGCTGATTCTTCACTGAAATTTTGTGCGTTCTTCCGATCCACAGCAATGTTACATTGGAACAGATTCTTTGATGCAGATTGGCTTGGAGTTGTTGAAGAAGATCCACTATGAAAACCACTGTGAGGAGTTTCTTGATTCACATTATTTGAACTCTCTGCAGAAAATGCTGTTCTTGGAGAACCAGTCTTTGATAGATTTCCTCTGTAGTACAACTCCACATTCTACTGATAAGATGAGTTGTTGACTTTGCTAGATTTCTTGATCTCCAACTCGTGACTCTCTAGTCTTTCGATAAGCAGATTCACTGTCAACTCTTCAGACTTGATTGTATTCTTCAGCATTAATGCAAAGTACTGCCAATCTTGTTCATTCGGCAGCGAGTCGAACAGTTTTTCAACCAACTCTTCTTGAGTATATACAATTTTGTGTCTTGCCAGCTCCAATTTCAGATGCCCGAATCTCTCAATCATCTTTGAAACAGACTCGTTCTTTAAACAACCAAATAAATCAAACTCTTTTCTTAACAGTTTCTTTTTGTTTTTGACTATCTCAGCACTACCTACACATTTTACCCTCAGTTTCTCCCAAAGATCTTTTGAATTTTCATATTCAATCAACGAAATTATATCATCTCTCACAGACTGATTAATCAACGCGATACACTTTTGTTCAGCAACATAACTTTCAATATCATCAGTATCTGTCAAACTTTCACCAAAACGTCCTCCTCTAACGTAACCATTTTTAAACTCTTCCAGCTTGGATATGCAAAAGCTTGAAGCCACTCGTCAAATCTTGTAGCCCACCTATTGTAATCTTCGATAGCCAACAACTTTGGAGGTTTGTTGTATGTCCCATAGGCACTCTCTACACTCAAAGCATCATTGAGAGTTTTCTTTGCACTTGATGTCGGTGTAGTTTCATTCGTGTTGCTTGATGTAGCATCTCCAGAACCACCGGTATAAGCAAATACATCACAGAACGGATTCATGAACAAATCATCCATCTTTCAAGTACCTGAAACGATCAACAAACACTTAGAAAAAATTTTGGAATTTTGAAAAGTGATTTTCAAACGGAATCAGTTCACACGAAATTGTGAACTTCAAACGAGATTACCCTTCAAACGGAATAACTTTCGAACGAAATTAGCTTGTTCACTTTTCAAACGAAATTACCAATCAGAATCTAATTCCATGCGGAATTAGATTGACTTCAAACGAAATTAGTAATTTCGTTTGTGAACTTCAAACGGAATTAGCATGTTTTAAACGAAACAAGTAATTCCGTGTGGAATTAATTCAGATTTTTCGAGCGAAATTAGATACTCGTTCAAACGGAATTAACTTGGAGGCCCATTTTTATCACTTTTACTTTGAATTTTGATTTGAAACTTTCAAGGGTTTGTTAAAAATGTATTTCGCTTATGATATGTGAAAATCAAGCCATTTTGTCCGTTAAATCTTGTTCAAATAAGAAAAGAAGGTGTAGAAGTGAAAGAACCCGGTAAAATCAAGCTGAATTGGTATGAACTCCTCGTCCTGAGCTCTGATACCACTTGTTGGATCGTCGTGTGACCCTAATGAGTCAATCCGAAAAGTTCAGCATCAAATACAAGGCGGAATCAATGTAAATGATGTCAACATAGCTTGTTCCTTTCTAATTATCTTCTCTTATTGATCTCCTGAGCTTTTCACAAACAATTTTGACAAAAATTCGGCAGCACCTCAGCTCTCACACACTAATTCCGTATGAAATGAATCAGAGACAACAATTATTTATAGGCTACATAATTCCGCACGAACGGTTCACGCAAGACTAAATTTCGTGCGGAATTAACTCACGCGGAATAACATTCAAGCGAGATTACCATTCCGTACGAAATTATAATTCCAAGCGGAATTATACTTTCACGCGGAATTACCTATAAACTTGTTTTCTCATTTTCCGTGCCCTGATCTATACAATACAATACAAGACTCTATAAAGACGAAGTTAACAGACATTAGTGCACCAACATTTCTTGCCACCAGACCTTTCTCCATCAATTAGGAATCTGATGCCGTCACTAAAAACATTCCTTAAATAGTAGCCACTTGTTGAGTGTTTTTTTTTGTGTCTAATCCGCATATATATCACCATTGCCCTTGATTTTCTTGATTGTATATCTCTTAAATGTCAACATATACACGTGTGATTTAGTTTACGAAGATTTTTCAATGCCGAGAACCTCGATCATAGAGTAAAAAAGGCGTAAGGTTCACAATGGTGTAAAATAAAAATGGGATATATCGGGCTAGGATTCGAGTTACAGGAACAAGGGCCAAACCAACCACCCAAAAACGGAATCGTCGAGCGAAAACACTTGACAACCTCCTAGAAGCAGCTTTTCTTGCCACCAGACCTTTTCTCTATCAATTAGGAATCCGATGCCATCACTAAACACATTCCATAAATTGTAGCCATTTGTTGAGTGTTTTTTTTGTTGTCTAATCCGCATATATATCACCATTGCCCTAGATTTTCTTGACTGTATATCTCATAAATGTCAACAAATACACGTTTGATTTAGTTTATGAAGATTTTTCAATGCCGAGAACCTCGATCAGAGAGTAAAAAGGGCGTAAGTTTCACAATGGTGTAAAGTTAAAATGAGATATACCGGGCTAGGATTCGAGTTACAGGAACAAGGGCCAAACCAACCACCCAAGAATGGAATCGTCGAGCGAAAAGACTTGACAAACTCCTAGAAGCAGTTTTTCTTGCCACCAGACCTTTCTCCATCAATTAGGAATCTGATGCCGTCACTAAACACATTCCTTAAATTGTAGCCATTTGTTTTGTGTTTTTTTTGGTGTCTAATCTGCATATATATCACCATTGCCCTAGATTTTCTTGATTGGATAACTCTTAAATGTCAACATATACACGTGTGATTTAGTGTACGGAGATTTTTCAATGCCGAGAACCTCGATCAGAGAGTAAAAAAGGCGTATGGTTCATAATGGTGTAAGATTAAAATGGGATATACCGGGCTAGGATTCGAGTAACAGGAACAAGGGCCAAACCAACCACCCAAGAATGGAATCGTCGAGCGAAAACACTTTACAACCTCCTAGAAGCAGCTTTTCTTACCACCAGACCTTTCTCCATCAATTAGGAATCTGATGCCGTCACTAAACACATTCCTTAAATTGTAGCCATTTGTTGAGTGTTTTTTTTGTGTCTAATCCGCATATATATCACCATTGCCCTTTATTTTCTTGACTGTATATCTCTTAAATATCAACATATACACGTGTGATTTAGTTTACAAAGATTTTTGAATGCCGAGAACCTTGTTCAGAGAGTAAAAAAGGCGTAAGGTTCACAATGGTGTAAGATTAAAATGAGATATACCGGGCTAGGATTCGACTTACAGGAACAAGGGCCAAACCAACCACCCAAGAATGGAATCGTCGAGCGAAAACACTTGACAACCTCCTAGAAGTAGTTTTTTTTGGCACCAGACCTTTCTCCATCAATTAGGAATATGATGCCGTCACTAAACACATTCCTTAAATTGAAGCCATTTGTTGAGTGTTTTTTTGGTGTCTAATCCGCATATATATATCACCATTGTCCTTGATTTTCTTGACTGTATATCTCTTAAATGTCAACATACACATGTGTGATTTAGTTTACGAAGATTTTTCAATGCCGAGAACCTCGATCAGAGAGTAAAAAAGGCGTAAGGTTCACAATGGTGTAAAATTAAAATGGGATATACCAGGCTAGGATTTGAGTTACAGGAACAAGGGCCAAACCAACCACCCAAGAATGGAATCATCGAGCGAAAACACTTGACAACCTCCTAGAAGCAGCTTTTCTTGCCACCAGACCTTTCTCCATCAATTAGGAATCTGATGCTGTCACTAAACACATTCCTTAAATTTTAGTCATTTGTTGAGTGTTTTTTTTTGGTGTCTAATCCGCATATATATCACCATTGCCATTGATTTCCTTGACTGTATATCTCTTAAATATCAACATATACACGTGTGATTTAGTTTACGAAGATTTTTCAATGCCAAGAACCTCGATCAGAGAGTAAAAAAGGCGTAAGGTTCACAATGGTGTAAAATTAAAATGGGATATACCGGGCTAAGATTCGAGATACAGGAACAAGGGCCATACCAACCACCCAAGAATGGAATCGTCGAGCGAAAACACTTGACAACCTGCTTGAAGCAGCTTTTCTTTCCACCAGACCTTTCTCCAACAATTAGGAATCTGATGCCGTCACTAAACACATTCCTTTAACTGTAGCCATTTGTTGAGTGTTTTTTTTTGGTGTCTAATCCGCATATATATCACCATTGCCCTTGATTTTCTTGACTCTATATCTCTTAAATGTCAACATATACACGTGTGATGTAGTTTACGAAGACTTTATAATGCTGACAACCTCGATCAGAGAGTAAAAAAGGCGTAAGGTTCACAATGGTGTAAATTTAAATCGGATATACCTGGCTAGGATTCGAGTTACATGAACAAGGGCCAAACCAACCACCCAAGAATGGAATCGTCGAGCAAAAACACTTGATAACCTCCTAGAAGCAGCTTTTCTTGCCACCAGACCTTTCTCCATCAATTAGGAATCTGATGCCGTCACTAAACACATTCCTTAAATTGTAGCCATTTGTTGAGAGTTTTTTTTGGTGTCTAATCCGCAAATATATCACCATTGCCCTTGATTTTCTTGACTGTATATCTCTTAAATGTCAACATATACATGTGTGATTTAGTTTACGAAGATTTTCAATGCCGAGAACCTCGATCCGAGAGTAAAAAAGGCGTAAGGTTCACAATGGTGTAAGATTAAAATGGGATATACCGGGCTAGGGTTCAAGTTACAGAACAAGGGCCAAACCAACCATCGAAGAATGGAATCGTTGAGCGAAGACACTTGACACCCTCCTTGAAGCAGCTTTTCTTACCACCAGACCTTTCTCCATCAATTAGGAATCTGATGCCGTCACTAAACACATTCCTTAAATTGTAGCCATTTGTTGAGTGTTTTTTGGGTGTCTAATCCGCATATATATCACCATTGCCCTTGATTTCCTTGACTGTATATCTCTTAAATATCAACATATACACGTGTGATTTAGTTTACAAAGATTTTTCAATGCCGAGAACCTCGATTAGAGAGTAAAAATGGCGTACGGTTCACAATGGTGTGAGATTAAAATGAGATATACTGGGCTAGGATTCGAGTTATAGGAACAAGGGCCAAACCAACTACCCAAGAATGGAATCCTCGAGCGAAAACACTTTACAACCTCCTAGAAGCAGCTTTTCTTACCACCAGACCTTTCTCCATCAAATAGGAATCTGATGCCGTCAATAAACACATTCCTTAAATTGTAGCCATTTGTTGAGTGTTTTTTTGGTGTCTAATCCGCATATATATCACCATTGCCCTTGATTTTCTTGACTGTATATCTCTTAAATATCAACATATACACGTGTGATTTAGTTTACGAAGATTTTTGAATGCCGAGAACCTTGATCAGAGAGTAAAAAAGGCGTAAGGTTCACAATGGTGTAAGATTAAAATGGGATATACCGGGCTAGGATTCGAGTTAAAGGAACAAGGGCCAAACCAATCACCCAAGAATGGAATCGTCGAGCGAAAACACTTGACAACGTTCTAGATGCAGCTTTTTTTGGCACCAGACCTTTCTCCATCAATTAGGAATATGATGCCGTCACTAAACACATTTCTTAAATTGTAGCCATTTGTTGAGTGTTTTTTTTGGTGTCTAATCCGCATATATATTACCATTGCCCTTGATTTTCTTGACTGTATATCTCTTAAATGTCAACATATACACGTGTGATTTAGTTTACGAAGATTTTTCAATGCCGAGAACCTCAATCCGAGAGTAAAAAAGGCGTAAGGTTCACAATGGTGTAAAATTAAAATGGGATATACCAGGCTAGGATTCGAGTTACAGGAACAAGGGCCAAACCAACCACCCAAGAATGGAATCATCGAGCGAAAACACTTGACAACCTCCTAGAAGCAACTTTTCTTGCCACCAGCCCTTTCTCCATCAATTAGGAATCTGATGCCGTCACTAAACACATTCCTTAAATTGTAGCCATTTGTTGAGTGTTTTTTTTGGTGTCTAATGCACATATATATCGCCATTGCCCTTGTTTTTCTTGACTGTATATCTCTTAAATGTCAACATATACACGTGTGATTTAGTTTACGAAGATTTTTCAATGCCGAGAGCCTCGATCAGAGAGTAAAAAAGGCGTAAGGTTCACAATAGTGTAAAATTAAAATGGGATATACCGGGCTAGGATTCGAGTTACAGGAACAAGGGCCAAACTTGTAACACCCGTCTAATTCTACTTGAATTTAATAGTAATTCATAGCATTTTAGATAAAAGATGTCTAGTTATAACATCGATTCCATAAGTAAAGTTCAAAAGTAGCAAAACCTTAGTCAACTAACGAGTATGTTAAAACATTTAAAAGTTGTTTAACAATTTGTTTACATCCCATAAATATAGTTTATTAAAGGTTAAAATATAGCGGAAGCTTCAAAAAGTCGTGTTCGGTTCTTCGACATTTGCTCGATCGCCATCCGTAAGTTCACCATAGTCACCTAAGGTTAAAACCACATCAAGTGTTAGTTTTGATAATACTAGAGTAGATATAAACAAGTTCCATGGGTCAACAAACAAGAAAATAAAATTTTCCCGGAAGGGGGGGGGGGGGGGCGCCGCGTGACGCCTAGGGGCCTCACATGACGCGTTGCCCTCATTTTCACAGAATGTTTGTTTATCTGTTGCTGTACATACCCAGCTCAATGTATATTCAAATCCCAACTTAGAATTGGCATAACTTTTGATTCGTAAGTCTGTTTTTAGTGATTCTTTTTCCTATACATCTGTAAATTCATTACCAACGTGCCTATTACAATTTTCATACCAAAAGTTTAACTTACGGACAGAAAGACTATATGCCATTATGCATTTATTCGACCCAACATCCGGGGCTCATTATCACTCGCATTTATTACTAGCTAAAGTGTCAATTATATCATATTTAGAACTCTTTTTAATCACATTTCGCATAATAGCCAAAACATCACAATTAGGTGTTTTAACTTCAAAATTCCAGTTTCGAGCCTTCTTTGAGGCATTTCAACAAACACTTTAAAGACAGAATTTTACATGATTATTTAGCAAATCCTTAGCTTATCATCTAGCCCGAATTTCACATCAATCAACCCATTTTACACAATTGTTAGCTTCTAAAATTCTGAAGTCACTTCAAAATTGTCAAATTACACTAGAACAACACCCAATTTCCTAGTGTTTATCAAGTTCTACTTAACCCACTAATCACCTACAATGGTGTTCATGGATTTTACTAAAATTTCACATGATTTCAACTTGTATTTGTCTAGGGTTTGTCCCTAGACACTATATTGTTCCTAATTCATCATAAAACAAACATGCAACCATAAATTTCAGATTTTCCCAATTTCATGAGAATTTCAAGCAGTGAATTAACACCAAATTTTACGTACCTTGTAACCCCCTTGTGATGAGGATCACTAATCTATGCTTGATTTTTGATTTTAACTTGGTTTGAGCCCTCAATTTTTGAGTTTTGTGATGAACTAGGTTCTGATGGAGCTTGGGGTTGCACCCCCTGTTCTGGTCGATCTCCAGGATACTCCAAATGGAGCGTTTATGTTTTAATAAAATAATTTTATTAAAACTAGTTTCAAGTTAAAAACTTTTGGCCCCTCTAGTTTCTCTTAGTTTATTTTTTTATATTTCTTTAACTACACACAATTCATTATCTAACTAGGTTAGTGTCATTCCTAGTTAGTTTATTTTACCAATTTATTTACAATTAAATTTGATAATTTAAAAATCCATGTTTTCGGGATGTTACAAGTCCACCCCCCTTAAAGGGGTTTCGTCCCCTGTTGGGATTGAACCCTACCAGAGGAACAGATAATTAAAGCCAAAACTAGATCAAAGCAGTGGATCCAGAATAAGCAGACGATTACAGATGTTACATACAAGTCTCTCCCCTCGAAAGTGGTTTCAACATCTGCTGATCGTGCAAACTGCTGACCTACAACTGCTGCTCAAGTAAAGACCTGATGAAAAACTAAAGCCCTGCTGCTCAATCTACTGTCTTGATTCAAGTACTGCTGATCCGGACAAGCACTGCTGGGTTCACAGCAATGGAAGGATGCAGCAGCTGTTTAAGTGTCTTTTATGTAATGAAATGTAATAGCAGTAGTTAGTATATCAGTGTTTGTATAGATCAGAGGTTAGAGTTTGTTAGGAGGTTAGATGTCACTTTCATGGTGACGTCAGCTAAGATGCTCAGTGGTTTGCTAGTGCCTATAAATAGAATAGTGCTCTATACTGTTCTATTAGCTCTTTGCAATACCGTCTTCTTTGCACGAACAAACACTGAGCTCTGGCTGAGGGGGAGTTTGTATTCAAGCATTACTTGTAATCGTTATTGAAATTTAATTCAATCATTCGGTTCCTTGTTGAAAATGTCTTGATCAAAGCAATACTCTTGTTTGATTGTATGCAAAGTTTGTTTCCATATTAATTCCGCTGCACAACTCTTTCATTTTCATCTTAATTTCAAACGTAAAATACAATCAGAAACAAACTCAGATCCAACAATTGGTATCAGAGCTTGGACAGTCAAATTTGATTTAACAATCATTTTGACGTAATAGTTCAACTCATAACAGTTGATACTGATCGTTTGTTCGTCGTTGAAAAACAGAGCAAGGATTAATCACCATTAAAGTTGATTTCTCAGTGTCTGTAAAACAACAAGAATGACGTCACAATCTCAGGATGATAAAAACAACATCGGCTCACTTTTTAAACCACCTATGCTAAAAAGAAATGAGTACAACATCTGGCAGAGGAGGATGGGTCACATCCTCGCTCAACAAAGCACAGGTTGTTGGAGGTCTGTTGTCTTTGGTCCCCACGTTCCCACAGTGCCAAGCGCTGAAGATGCTAAAAAGTTCGTTCCAAAACAAGTTGAAAATTATACCGAAACCGATTATCAAAAGTTCGAACTAGATGCTAAAGCTTTTAGCATCATAGCATCAGCGCTGCCCAATGAGATATATGCTGGACTGTTACACTGTAACAGTGCCAAAGAATTATGGGACGCGCTTAAGGAACAGTTTGGGGGGACCGAAGAAGTCATAGAAAACAATAGGGAAATTATGAACCAACAGTATGAAACATTTTGTCATGTTAGAGGTGAATCACTGACGCAACAATTTGAGCGTTTCAGTTGTCTCATCAGTGAACTGAGGCTTGTTAATACCACTTTTACAAACTCAACTCTAAATAGCAGGTTCCTCAGATCACTGCCAGAAAAATGGGACACCATAGCTTTTGTCACCCGAAACTCACCTGAGTTCAAGGATATGACCTTGACCCAACTCCATGGTCGACTCCTGACCTTTGAACGGGAGTTGAACCAGAAAAGGAAGTTACAAGAGTCAGGAAAAGCCGTTGATGATTATACATTCGGTAACACTGCTCTTCTGGGTCAAGAAGAATCTGGAAGTAGTGGTAAGGATCAGGGTTATGATCACTTAATTGACATAACTGCTGGGGCAAATTTTAACAACCCTGATCCTCACTCTGCAAGTTATGCATTCACTGCAAACGAAAACCAGATGTCAGACAATCTAAGCTTTGAACTCAATGATTTACAACATTTTGATCCCAGTGACTTGGAAGAGATGGATATTCTGCACCAGTTGGCTTTGCTCAGTGTTAGAACTAGCAAATTCTATAAAAGAACAGGGAGAAAATTCCCAGGACTTCATGGGAATTTGAGGGTTGGGTTGGATAAATCAAAAATCAAGTGTTACAAGTGCAATAGGTTAGGGCACTTTGCTAGGGAATGCAGAAGTCAAAACACTGGACCAATAGTTACTCACCTAGCTCAAACCCTAGACCACAAAGTCAAAACACTGTGCACTATACCCAATATACCCCTGCAGCTCAAGTGAACACTGCTCACTATGCTTCTGCCCCTGCCCCTGTGCATTATGTCCAAACTACTGTCCCACAAATTCAGTACGTTCAAACCCCTGCTCCACAGGTACAAGTGCAACCTGTTACACCTCAAACCACTGCTCCAGCAGCAGTACAACCAGATCAACAAAGCTTTTTCACTCAAGGGTTTGTTGACTGGAGCAGTATGCCTGATGACCTTAGTGATGAAAATTTTGCACTCTATGCTTTTAATGAACCTTCTAATAATGAATTTTGTTTGATGGCATTAGAGTCAATAACAGAGGGGGTTGAAACTGAAGGGGAACAGCTAAGTGATGAAACAGTGGGTGAGGTGACTGAAGCAGTGATTACTGCTATGGCTGGTGAACTACTGCTGGGAGAAAATTCAGAAACCCTGATTGAACCACTGACAGACCCATGGTCCGAAGAGAACAAGGAAGAAAAGAGAGAAGAAAAGGCAGGTGAGAAAAAAGAAAGAGCTGATGATGAAGAAAATCCTCAATGTGATTGTGCAATGATGGCTGCTGCCAAGGTATCACCTCAAGTTCTTGAAAAACTGTGTTCTGACAATTGCATTATTGCTTTTGCTAACATCAAAGAGGTAAATGAAAACCTTCGGGATAAAATCTTAACTGATGAAGTCAAATTTGAAAGATCTTTAAAAGAACTTAAAAACAAATTGACTGAAAAAGAAAAAGAGATCAGCAGTCTTAAAGAAGAACAAAGCATAATCAAAACTCAACTCCAAACTATGGTAGAAAAATACCAAGTTTGCAAAAAGGAGTTGGAGTCCACCCAGATCACCTGTGAAAGATGGGTGGAATCATGCAAAGGGTATGAGGTTATGCTTGAAAAACATATAAAAAGCAATGTGAAATTTGGTGTTGGTTATAGAAAACATGATGATAAAACCACTGCTTTTGGAAAATCTGTTCAAACCACTGATGTAACCACTGAGTTCATCCCCACAAACAAGAATGGCCAAGAAGTGAAAATCACTGACAAACTTGGTAACAAAATCACACTTGACAGACCAATGGGATCCTCTACTTTTGAGGAGCTTGAAGATTATCAGTTTAAACCAAAATGGTCTGATGAGTGTGACATTCTTGAAAATTTCAAGCCAATGGACTTTACATCAACTGATGGTGTTAAAGCTCCAAAAGCTAAAGTCATTCCTCTCAAGGACATCCCAACAGAGGTTAAAACCTCTGCTGCAAAGGAGTCTGAAAAGAGAAAGAAGAAAGAAAAAATTGATAACTTGTTTTGTGAATTCTGTGAGAAAAGGAATCATCTAACAAAAGACTGTTTCCACTTAAAAGCTTATGATTTAAACAGAACAAGTGTCATTGTTTCAGCTGAAAGTTGCATTGTTTGTGGTAAAACAAACCACAAGACTCAAGCATGTGTGTATCTCAAAAACTTTGATGTGAAAAAGAATGAGTACATTGCTAAAACATCCTTGAGTTCATCATCATCATCATCTGTCAAATTCACCAAGAAACAACCACTGTTTGTGCCAGTTCAAACAGCTGTCACAAAACAGCTGAACCAAACATCTGTCAAAAGAGATGTTCAGGTTACTGATGCACCCCCTGCCAATCAGTTCAGAAAAGGCAAAGAAAAACAGTCTTACCAAAGGATTCCACACGTTTATGAGGCCTACAAAAGGCCCTCTAAACCAAAAGTGAGCAGGCATCCTTTTGGTTACCAACAGGTGATTGGTCAAGACCCCCAACAGTGGTTAGCAAGAAAGAGTACTAAAACTGTCCAAACCCCTGACCTAACCACTGTCCATCAATCTGCATCCATCCCAGACACTGTTGAGACCCCATCCAAAGCCCTGTTGGCTTTGGAGACCCTAATGAACTAATCCTTTTACTTCATGTGCAGGGAGCTTCTGCATGCTTTGATAGTCTTTGGTATGTAGATAGTGGAGGCTCCAGGCACATGAAAGGATGTAAAGCCCTCCTCAAAGACTTTAAAATCCATGGAGGGGGTGATATATCCTTTGGGAATAATAGTAAAGGAAAAGTTCTGGGGTCTGGTACAGTGCAGTCTGGAAATGTAAAATTTGAAAATGTCAATCTGATAGACAATCTAAAATTCAACCTTCTGAGTGTATCACAAATGAGTGACAAAGGGTTTGGGTCATTCTTCACAAAAGATTGTTGTAGGATTGTTGGACCAGAAATGGTCAAGAAGATTGAAGCAATAATCAAAACTGGTCAAACTAAACTTGTTGCTCAAAGAAGTGGCAATGTTTATGTTGTTGATATGTCAAAAGAGTGTCCCAGAGCTGATGCCTGTCTGTTCTCAGCTGCCTCTAACAAAGAGACAAAACTTTGGCACAAAAGGCTGGGATACACAAATCTTAAGACAATCACTGAAATTTCAAAAAATGGTTTGGTGAGAGGCCTACCACAAAAAATGTTTTCATGTCCTGAACATTGCATTTCCTGTTTAAAAGGAAAACATCATAAAAGTTCTTATAAGTCCATTGAAGAGTCCAAAACAACCCAGTGTTTGCAAATGCTACACATGGATTTGTTTGGCCCAGTTCAAGTCATGAGCCTCAAGAAGAAAAGATTTTGTTTGGTTATTGTTGATGACTTTTCTAGGTTTACATGGACTTTCTTTTTACACTCAAAAGATGAGACTGCAGGCATTTTGCAAGACTTTGTGACACAGGTTGAAAAGAAATTTGACCTTCCAGTGAAAAGCTTCAGGAGTGACAATGGCACAGAATTTAAAAATAAGGAGTTGGATGCCTTCTGTGTGAAGAAAGGGATTGTAAGGCAGTACATCATCCCTAGAACACCAGAGCAAAATGGGGTTGTTGAAAGAAAGAACAGAACTTTGATTGAGGCTGCCAGAACTATGCTTGCAGATTCAGGTTTGCCATTAACTTTCTGGGCAGAGGCAGTAAACACTGCTTGCTATGTCCAGAACATAGTTTTAATAAAGCCCAGGCACAAAAAGACTGCTTATGAATTCTATATAAAATCAAACCACTGATCTCTTACTTCAAGGTGTTTGGCTGCCCATGCTTTATTTTGAACCTAAAAGATTCCATTTCAAAATTTGCAACCAAAATTGATTGTGGTTATCATCTGGGATACTCAACCACTGCCAAGGCCTACAAAGTGTTCAATACACGGACCAAAGCAGTAGAGGAGACTTTGAATGTAAAGTTCAATGAACTTTCAGCAATGAAAATCCCAGCAAATCCTGCAGATCTGTTTGATCTTGAAAAATTTACTTTTGAAAATACTGCTGTCAAGACTAACAGTGCAGGTCCATCAGAGGATACATCACCAGACTATGGGTATGAAATCATCATCCTTCAAAGGTCTGCCACAAAGGGAAAAGCATCAGCTGTTCAAAACAGTTGTCAAAGCTCAACCACTGCTACCTCAACAGTTGTTGACCAAAGTAGCCCATCAACCACTGCTTCCACATCCTCAAACACTGCTGACAAAAGTCCCTAAACTGTGGATAAAAGTCAGCAGGTGTCCACTTCATTACCTCCTATTCCACCACCTTTTGAAGCCACTGCTGGATCATCAAAGTCTCCAGCAGTGGTTAGCTCAGATGATACACATTTGCAGCCTTCACCAACAAATGCCATCATTCCATACCAAGGAGATTTAATCTACTTGAGATCTCATCCACCTGATCAAATCATTGGCAACATTAATGAAGGGGTGCTCACAAGAAGCCAAACCCAAAACATTTGTCTTTTTGCTGGTTTTCTATCACTCCATCAGCCAGTCAAGTACCAAGAGGCACTGAAAGACAACAGCTGGGTAGAAGACATGCAAGAGGAGCTCCAACAGTTCAAAAGACAACAAGTATGGGAGCTTGTACCACTACCAGAAGAGGTTAGTCCCATTGGCACAAAGTGGGTCTTCAAGAACAAAACTGATGAAAGGGGCATTGTTGTCAAGAATAAAGCCAGGCTTGTGGTTCAAGGTTACAGACAGGAAGAGGGGATTGATTATGATGAAACATTCGCCCCTGTTGCAAGATTGGAAGCCATTAGACTGTTCCTGGCCTTTGCTGTCAACCACAACATGAAGGTGTTTCAAATGGATATCAAAAGTGCTTTCCTCTATGGTACAATTCAAGAAGAGGTGTATGTTTGTCAACCTCCAGGTTTTGAGGATCCTTTTTATCCTGATCATGTCTACAGGCTAAACAAAGCCTTGTATGGCCTGAAACAAGCACCAAGGGCCTGGTATGAAACTCTTTCCAACTTTCTACTCTCAAATGGTTTCAAAAGAGGTACCAATGATAAAACACTGTTTCTAAAATGGAGAGGGAAGGATTTAATGATTGTCCAGATTTATGTGGATAACATTATTTTTGGAAGCACATGTAACTCAATGTGTGAAGAGTTTAGAGAACTCATGACAGCTGAGTTTGAAATGAGTGCAATGGGTGAGCTGCAATGCTTTCTTGGTCTCCAAGTACAGCAAATGCAAAATGGAACCTTCATTCATCAAAGCAAATATGCTAAAGAACTTTTGACCAAATTTGATATGAATGATTGTAAACCATGCAGCACACCCATGGCAACAAATAAGCTGGTCATGTCTGATGAAAAAGATGAGCTGATTGACCAAACACTTTATAGAAGCATGATTGGGTCTTTATTGTACCTAACTGCATCCAGACCAGACATCATGTTTGCAACATGTGTCTGTGCAAGAAGTCAATCAGCTCCTAGAAAATCAAACCTCATTGCTGTAAAAAGGATCTTCAGATACATAAAAGGTGCTCCCACACTTGGTATCTGGAATCCAGCTAATGGGAATATCAAGCTTTCAGGCTTTTCAGACAGTGACTTTGCTGGATGTAACACCACAAGGAAGTCCACATCAGGAGGGTGCCAGTTTCTAGGTGATTCCTTAGTCTCATGGCAAAGCAAAAAGCAAGCAGCTGTTTCAACATCCACTGCTGAAGCTGAATACATTGCTGCTGCAAGCTGTACAGCCCAACTCCTGTGGCTTCAAAATCAGTTGCTGGATTTTGGTATCACTGCCTTAAAGACACCACTCATGTTGGATAGCCAGGCAACAGAAAATATCATCAAAAATCCAGTTTCCCATTCAACCGCCAAACACATCGACATCAGACATCACTTTGTGAGGGATTTCTATGAAAAAGGTTTGATTTCTCTGCATCATGTCCCAACTAAAGACCAGCTGGCAGATGTGCTCACAAAAGCACTTGATACAGCCACTTTTGAAAGCTTGGTCTCTAGGATTGGGATGCTGAACATGGAATAACAAGCAACATCTTGTTTTTCTATGAATAAAAGCAACAAAATGTTTTCAGAAAATCAAAACTCCATCCTTAAAAATAGCCAAAAATGATTTTTCATTAAAATCCTTAGAAGTCTGCCATAACCACTGATTGTTCAAAAGTCTGCTCTACTTCAAAAAATCTGTCCACTGCTGAAAGTCAACCCCTGTCCACTCATTTCTTTGATAAACTCTGTTGTTCAAAAGCAGTGTCTTATCCACTGATATGCTATCCACTGATAGTGAAAATCATCCACTGCTTTAATACCACTGCCTTCATCAGTCATTTTCATAAAAGTACTGTCCTTCACTGTAACACCTGTGCCTCCACGGCCATCAAACAAATACCAAAATAATGAAATATTATATTTCATACTTGGGATTTGTAAAAAATATGTGTATCATTTGCACATATCAAATTTTGTTCAATTCCAAACTCTAAATCGCTTTCTGGAAGGTTATACGCGCACCGATGCGTAAATATAACCAGTTTAATGCAACAAACGCTCCGGAATAGTGACATAGGCTTAACATACCTTAAATAACCTTTACATAACTTAGAAATAAGTTTTGAAGGCTTTGGTATGGCAAAAACAAGTTAATTCACTTACAGGGACTAAACTTGACAAACTGCGAAAGTATGCCAATTTGAACTGTAACAGACATTCCGGAACATGGCCATAAGTTAAACATACCATAAATATCCTTTACATAGCTTAGAGATAGGCTTTGAGGGGTTCGGTGTGCTAAAATAAACTTTTGGGTCATTCAGGGACTAAAAGTGTCAAAAAGTGCACAAGTTTGCATTTTCGCGCATAACTTACGTTCTGAATACATCCGGACATCCAAAAATTTATGTAAGCATGACTACATTATATTTTAGTGTTCGCCATAAGAAAAATCCATTCGTCGCGTCATTTGGATCATTTTTCGCGCTTGTGCGCATTCCGTCGTAATTAAGCGAACATCGCGTTCGTACGACCAAACGAACCATCATCCGACATATTTTTGAACATGTTTCATGTCCACAAAGTTTAGGCAACATTTTAGGGCCTTAAAGTTGGCTTTACGGGCCTTAGAAGTGTCGGGAATGGCCTTAAACACGTGCAGGGGCTGAAACTGTCATTTCTGAAACATATATGCAGATCAGAAGCTTCAGGCGGCCCGCATTGTGTTTGGCTGATCCTGAAGCGGGCCGCTTTAGCCCTTCAGATCACCCAAAGGTCAAGTTTCAGCTGTTATAATCGTTTTTACCCCTTCCAAAGGTCAAATGACACTTGTTAAACTCCTATGGTGGCCAAAAATCAGTACCACAACATTGTGACAAGTGTACGCACGAGATTCGATCACGTTATTCAAGAAACGATCCTAACGGTTACCCGAATACTATAAATACCCATGCCATCCAACCTCATTACTTACTAGAATCTGATCAAAATGCTCTAAGTTGATGCCATTGCTTCATACCTGAGCTCTTTGATCTAGATTAGCATTCGTGGACCCTTCGTAAGTCTTCTTTCGTTCTTTTATTGCTTTTCGAGTCCGAAAGTCAAACTTTGTTTGACTTTCTGCATTGACCAGTTTATGGTTAATGCGAAGTTCGTTTGAACTTCATAACGTGAGCGTGATCACGATGGTTATAGTCCCTAGTGACTATACCTACTGATTACCACGTTATCTAGGCTCAGTGACGAGCCGTAGTTTCGGTCAGAATACGTATTCTTGCGTATTTTGTAACCAAACTACTTATGGGTATCAAAACCGTTTTTTTTGATACCAAACCTGTTTTCTAAACTTAGTTAAGCATGTTTTAACATGCTTAGCTCGTCACTTTTAGTTTAGTGCTTAGATAGGGTCGTAAGGTAAGCGATCTAAACAATCGCTTATACTTTCGAACCCGACCCGTTTGGTCGATCATTAGGATCCGACCAAGCACATTAGGTGACCATAGTATATAATAACCTTACGAGGTTATACCTTATGGTCGCTTCGTTTAAGTAGTTGTATGATAGGTAGTTTATATGCCTTAGGTAAATTACAAAAATACCCCTTTGATGCCAAAATTCATTTTAAACATATGTAACATAACTTTTGACATCTAAACTGATTTGACAACCATATTAGACATGTTAAGGCATATATTACTTGTCATAGGACTAGTTAGACGGTCCGAACGCGTTTCACGCGCACGACGCGTTAAAGTAACGTATGTTACCTTAATGGGTCGCGATGGGTCGAAAGCACTTAGGTTAAGTTTCATTTAGTATGTAGGCTTTGTTAAACCATATCATATGAGTTCCTACACTCATTTGGTTTACAAACCCTCCTGCTACCCAGTCTTCCGATTTAAGTCTGGTTTATTTATATAGTTTAGATTTGCCGACTGATTCCGTGCTCCCTCAAGCTTTGTTTGGTTGTTGTTCAAGACCTCCAAGCATTCTCAGGCGAGTACATTATTCCCCTCTTTTACTGTTTTCAACTGTTTTGGGGTGACTCATATGTGCTAAATGCTTTATCAATGATTTCAATAACAATTACAATGTGGTTTCAAGAACGATTACAATAATTTCAATAACAATTACAATGTAGTTTCAAGAACAATAACAAGGGTTTCAAGAACGATTTCAATGGTTCAAAAACTAATTACAAATTTCAATAAAGTGAACGAACTTGTTGGTTGTAGTTACATAATCAATGACATTCATTAGCAATGATCAAGCCGACCAGTATTAGGTTATGGTACCATAGTATCTGACAAATCCCGTTATTTTCTATACCCATGGTTATGTGTGGGTATTTTGGGTAACGACTGAATCTGTAATTATTAATTTACCCTTTGGTAAGGGTTTATTAAGAACGAGAACGAGAGCGAGTTGGAACGAGGAACGAGTCAAGAAGGTTTGAATGTTATTAGAGAATCGACCATAAAGTAGTTTCACAATTAAAATATTAACTTACCCTTTGGTAAGGGTTTGTTAAGAACAAGAACAAGTTTTAACATTTGGGTAAACATTTGTACATGATTGACATTTGATCATGTATTTCCCACAAAACATAACTTTGATTTAAACCAAGTTTTACTTCAATACTTTGTTGTTGTGCATATGGTTTAGTTGAGACATTTCACTTGCCATACATGGATATTTGACATAGACATTTGACATGGATATTTGACATAGACATTTGACATGGATATTTGACATAGACATTTTGACATGATTTACATCTTGACATGAATACTTTGACATATTAATCAATACATTTGACAATTGATTTAAACATAGACATTTTACATTGTTTGGTTTGGTTTGATTAAGTGATTAAGTAACGATGCGTGTATAATATGATACAAACATGGTGGATACGCCGCTGGTACTTCCTATATATAAGTGTTTGTATGGTATTACATATTGTAGCGTTATTTGAATCATTTCAGTTTGAGACATAGAACATTTTATACAAGTAACATACTTTTCACAAGACATTTATTTACAAACAACTTATCTTATAAAGACTCATTTTACATGGTTATTCATTTAATCATGCATTATTCTCTTATTTATACATATCATCTGAACTTATTGTTTTTCAAATGATTTACAAAGACAAAGCAAATTACAAGGTTCATGACTAAACATTTTCTTAAAACATAAGTCATGAATCTTATTTTCATAAAACCTATGTATCTCGCCAGCATTTCTTTGCTGACCTCGTTTTCACATATGTTTCAGGTATTGTTGGATGATATCGATTGATAAGATGCATGCTCACATAGGACTGGACAAGGCCTTAGTGACTCAATAACAATGATAGACTATGTTTAAATAGTGTATTTAGATTTCCAGACGATGTAATTACTCAATGTTTAATAAAACGAAATACTTTTGATATCCATGGTTATGAAACATTAATTCTGTTGCAACACGCCCCGATGTTTCCGCCGCGATTTGTTGTTTTACGCGGTCGGGGTGTGACAGAAAAGATGGTATCAGAGCCAATGGTTATAGGCAATTAGGTTATTAGTAATGCTTTGACCTAGTCTATAACCTTCTTAGGACCCTAACGCGAGTTTACTTGCGTTTAGTCATAAAACAATACCGTCACCTATCCTTAGGCGGCGACCACAACAAGAACATAAATTTCAAAACCGCTTTGAAAACTAATCATCTGTTCTAGGATGATTGATTACAAGGTTTTGAACCCTCTATTATATGGTTTTGAACCTCTTTGAGTTTTCAAAACTTCGTCAAGGTTTTGAGTCTTAAATAATGTGAACACGTGCAAACTGGAAGGGTGAATGCCTGTATTCTGGGTTTTCTGTCTAGGCAAGCACTTCGCATATATCTCATCAGACGCGAGACCAGTTGTGCTTACCTGGGAATTCTTGGGATGAGTGTTCACTTATAGGCGAGCATGTCTTCGCGATACATTATTTTTGACCCATTTACTTTGATCAGTCACTGTGTGTCGTTTGTTGCTTTGTAGTAACAAACAAATAACCACTATCCTTGCTTTCATCAGATTTGTTTCATCTCATTCTTTTCGTCTAAATTCTCTCACTCGTTTCCTTTCATGTTTCCTCTTTTAGACAATGCCTCCTCGACGCGAAAACCAGATAGAGACTGCCGAGCTGGCAGAAATCATTGCGCAGCAAATGGCTGCTCAATTCCCAAACCTCTTTGCTCAATGGAACCAAGCCAACAACAACAACAATGTACTATGCAAATACAAGGATTTTAACCAGGCTAAACCACTCAAGTTTAGTGGTTCTGAAGGAGCGACTGGGCTTCTTCAATGGTTCGAGAGCATTGAGAATACTTTCCGCCACGTGTAGTGTCCTAACAATCGCAAGGTCGAGTTTTCTTCGAGTGTGTTTCAGAAGAGGGCTCTCACATGGTGGAACGGGGTTATGAGGGATCATGGTGCAGAAGTTGCTCTGGCATAGACATGGGCTGAACTTAGGGCCCTGATGATGAGAGAATTCTGTCCTCGTCATGAGCAGCGAGCTTTGGAGAAGGAATTTGATGAATTGAAGCAAGATAGTGGTGAGCACAGGGCGTATACTGATAGGTTTGAGGAGTTGAGTCTGCTTTGCCCGACAATGGTTACCCCACTTGACATAGCTATCGAAAGGTACATCGATGGCCTACCTGACTCGGTACAAGACATCCTTACTGGTAGTAACCCTGCTGTTGGTGCACTACATCTGTCGACTTCGTCTTGTATCGAGTCTTAGTCTTAGATTGTTAGATTAGGGCATTTTGTACGGGTTTTCCTTAAAAGTGATTTCACATATATGGTCATGTCCGTATATGTGAAACCCCTAATTAGCCTTAAAAGTGATTTCACATATATGGACATGTCCGTATATGTGAAACCCCTATGTACACATATGTGAAACCCCTATGTACACATATGTGAAACCCCTATGTACACATATGTGAAACCCCTATGTACACATATGTGAAACCCCTATGCTGAGTGGGAGGGTTTCGCTTTTATGGCAAGAAGGGGTCTCGCTTTTATGGACATCTTGTCCATATGAGCGAAATCACAAGGTCTATATATACCTCAAGCACGAAATCATTTGTAACGTATTCTTGAAACTCGTACCGAAGTGCTGCCGGATCGAGATTTGAATGTACAAGCTGTTAAATCAATCAAATCAGTGAATTAAGTGAATTGCTAGCTGTTTCTACGTTAATTACTTGTTTTCCGCACCTGTAATTGACGAAAACTCCTCTGAACGACTCGTTCGGGTCAGAACACGATCCTACAAGTGGTATCAGAGCTTCAGGAGGAGGAGTTCTACATAGATTTACTGGATTTCATCACTTTTTCTTAATTCTACACATTCTTTCTTCGTCAGACCAAGATTTAACGGTCGGAATCGGCTCAAATTTTCACAGATCGTAGGAAATTGGTCATAGATAAATCCCTGAAAGTTTGAGCTTCAAATTCAAAGTAAAAATGGTCCAAAACACCTTCTGAGTGATTTCGCTTTTGTGTCACATTTTACATGTGATTTCGCTTTTGTGTCACATTTACATGTGATTTCGCTTTTGTGTCACATTTACAACTGATTTCGCTCCAAGGGTCATCTTAGTGACTGATTTCGCTCCAAGGGTCATCTTAGTGACTGATTTCGCTCCAAGGGTCATCTTAGATACTGATTTCGCTCGAAAGGACATTCAATTGAATTTGATTTCGCTTCAAAGACAGTATATCATTTTGATTTCGCTTTTACGTCAGGTTTACGTCAAGTGATTATCAAGAAATTCAAGTTACTACCGAATCATGGATTCCGAGTTCTACAACGCGTTTGCTTCAACTTCGGCTTCTCCGGCTGAAATTGCGAAGAACATGAACATGGAGAATGAAACTGGTACAATGCAAAAACCTCCGAAACTCATGGGAATTGAAGATTATCACGGATGGAAGAAACGTTTTGAAAATTGGGTTCAGGCGAATCATCTAAAAGCCTGGGAAAGCATCGAAACTGAATACGAGAGACCAAAGAATTCAGCGGGAATCGATAAAATCATTTCAGAATTCACGGAACAAGAAAGAGAGAGTTACAAAGGAGAAAAGATGATGATCAATTTGTTACAACAGGCTGTTAAAGAAGATATTTTTGTGTTGCTTCAACATGATGAAAACGCTTATTCTATTTGGGAAGCTCTTAAAACAAAATTTGAAGGAAGTACTGAAATGCTTCAAAGCAAAGCAGCATTGCTGAAAAAAGAGTTTGAACTATTTGCGTGCATGCCTAGTGAAACAACAAAAAGTCTTATCGAAAGATACTGTCATCTTGTACGCACCATGTCACAGTTGAAGATAACAAAAACTCCAGCAGAATGGGTTGAAAAGCTTGCAGACGCGCTACCGCAACAGGAATGGGGTACATATTTGATGATATTGAAGAATTCCAGACAGTTTAAAAGGCTATCGATTGCACAGTTCATAGAGAAGTTGGAGGCATAGGATCTGGAGCAGCAGAAAATTGCTAGAATGAACAGTTCTAATCATCAACAAGATATTAAATTGTACTATAAAGGAAATGTTCAAACTGCTGAAGCAAGTCCAAAGATACAAACTGCATTTAGTGCTGGAAATCAATCTACACCAAGTAGTCAAGGTTCAATTAACACTAGTGGGTTCGCAACGGTGAATCCTCCAAGTGTTCAAAGTTCATCTGCTGGAAATGCTCATTCAATTCAGTGCAATGTAGCTCTACATCTTCAAAACGGTCAAAATTATTCTGAAGAAGTAGTAAAGCATCATATGGGATTATTGGTTACTGCATTGGAATCTTATGAAGGGTTGATTGCCGGAAGAATTGGTAATCCAATGCTAACAAAAGAAGATTATGACCAAATCGATGCAGAGGAGCTAGAACTGATGGATATTAAATGGGCTTTAGCAAGTGTTTTGAGGAGAGCAGAAAAGTTTAGATTGGTTACAGGGAGAACTGATTTCTTGGATGCAAATCTTTCTAATCTTGGATTTGATAAATCTAAAGTTGTCTGTTTTCGTTGCAGGGAAAAAGGACACTTTAAAAGAGAGTGCAAGAATCAGGAGCCAAGAGGAGCAAAGGAGTCTTCTGGAAAAGATGATTATTATAGGAAGACCATTTATCAGCAAATCACTCATCAACCACATCAACAAAAAGAGCCACAAACGACACATGGAAGAATGATCGAGAATGCAAACAGGAAAGCTTATTTTGGCATTTGTGATCAAGATGATGAGAAAATATCTGAAGGATTTAGCTGGGACAAATACATTCCAGCTGATTCAAATGTTGGAGCGTTTATTGCTCATATTATTCAAAAGCCTGAAATGCTAAAGGAATGGATGGAAGTGTTATCTGATGAAGAGAAAAGTGAAGATGAAGGATCTGTTTCATCTGAAAACAGTTCATCAGAAACAAGTGATGATGAAGAGACGGAACAGGTAAATGTTGGAAAAACTCATCTATCTTCTGACAGTTTTGAATTTTATTTTGCAGAAAAATTAAAGAAGCTGAAAGAGAGGAAAGCTGAAAAAGAACTGAAAGAAGTCAAAGTAGTTGAGAAGATAGTTGAAGTAGAGAAAATAGTTGAAGTAGAGAAGATAGTTGAAGTAGAGAAAATAGTTGAAGTAGAGAAAATAGTTGAAGTTGAGAAAATTGTTGAAATCACAAAACCTTGTCTTATATGTTTAGAGTCTTGTAAACCATGTATAGAGAAAGATGAGAGGTTTAGTGAGTTAGAAAAGTTGAAAGAACAGTTATTGTTTGATGTAAAGAATTTGAAAAAGTCGTATGATGTACTGAACAGACATGTGAATAGTCTGGAGAAGACTAACACTGAAAGAGAGAAAGCTATGAAGATGTTGAATGCTACCATGATGACAAAGCAGAAAGAGATCAACATGTACATAGAAGAATGTGCAAAGTGGAAGAAAGAGTTGGATAGTGAAGCAACTGAGAATGAAAGAATCAGAAGATTGCTGCAAAGTTACAAAGGTTGTGACTACGTAATGGATAGAATTTATCCAACAATTGAAGGTTTCGAGGCATTTAAAGATGAAGATAAAATCAAAAAGCCAAAGGAAAAGGATACTGGTAAGAAACAGGGTGTATGTTATAATAAGTGTCCGCCTCCGATTTGGGAAGGGTACTCATCTAGGAAACCTAACGAGGAAGAACTAAAAAAGGCGGTCAATATTAAGTTAGAATCTGAGATAACCGATGTTTTACCGGACAATATTGATGTCACGTTCACAGCGTCCGACACAGATCATGAGTCAGAACTGATAAAACGAGTGGTCGATCAGGTGTTGGATAAGGATGAGGAGTCAGAGTTAAAGTCCGAGTCCGAAAGTTCGTGTCAGTCAGTCGGGAGTTCAAATTCATCCGAAAAGAGTTCAAAATCGTCGGGAAAAAGGGTTTACAGTAAAGAATTTTTGTTGTCAAAATCTAATTTGAATGATGAAACATTTGAAGTTGTATATACTTTGAATGATTCTGACAAATTATATTTTGATAAAGAGTTTCCAATAAGAGGTGTTAAAAATGAATTGATTAAAAAGGTTTTCAAACTTACAGAAATTAATATTTCTGAAATAAAAGATTTAAATCTTAATGAAAAACCTAAACCTTACACTTCAAGAGTACAACAACGTTTAAACAAGAAAAAGAGTTA
The DNA here is from genome assembly GCA_030545235.1 of Helianthus tuberosus. Lineage (NCBI taxonomy): Eukaryota > Viridiplantae > Streptophyta > Magnoliopsida > Asterales > Asteraceae > Helianthus > Helianthus tuberosus. The sequence goes on from CM060420.1 coordinate 47,903,371, forward strand.
CAATTCTGGTTCTGGTTTTCAAAAGAAACCAAACTACAATCGTAACTACAAAAAGAAAGGACTTGGTTTTATTCCATCTGAAAACTATAAAAATGAAAAATATGTTCGTGATTTTAAAGCAAAAATGACATATGTTGCAGGAACCAGTCATGAAGAAGAAGCAAAGAGCTCATTTTGGAAACAGTCAAACCAGGAGTTTCTTGCTGAAAAGAGAAAGAATGGAGCTTATGTGAACAAAGAGACAAGAACCTGTTTCCGATGCAATGAAGTTGGTCATATTGCATGGAATTGCCCGAAAGCGACAAACACAAAACAGGGAGTTTCTGGAAAACTGAAAGAAGTTATTGTTGATAAAACTGAACCACCAACTGAAAAATTTAAAGTTTTCAAAAATTCAACATTTGAAGTTGGTGAGTGTTCGAAGAGATTTTACAGGCGAAGTGTTAAACTTGACAACCAAAAATGGGTTGTTAAGAAATTTGATGCAAAATCTGGCGATGAATCTGATTCCACAAAATCAGAGGAGCCACAGTTTGATGAGAGTGATGAAAACTCAGTTCCTTCAATGGATGATGAGAACTTTCCACCATTAAGAACTGAAAATTTTAAAAAGAAAACTGGAAAATCTGAAATCTCAAATCAGAGTTATTCTGAAAAGGATAACTTTGATGTTGAGAAAGCGTTTAATGGGAAAGTTAAGAAGATTTTCGGAAAAATGGTTGATGGAAAGGTGAAAGGGGTAAAGGAGTTTTATGCTAAAAAGAAAGCAACTTACACTCCAACTGCTTCTGAATTGAAAACACCCAAGGCTGGTCAGGCTTGGGTGGACATTTTCTTTGCTTAAAACACCTGACATGCCGGAGATCCCAAGTTTATATCGCGGATCAGGAATCGGCATCTTTCTTGAAAATTGTTTTTGTGAATAGTTAAATTTTGGCAAGTCATACTGCAGGAATTGCCGGAGCTTCCAGGTTGGTAAGGGCGAAGCAGGAATCGGCATCTTGATTGGTAAAATGGTTTGTGTAGAGGTTTATTCCTACATAGGCTTGTATGTTGTGAATATTTTTACAAGAAGTACAGAGGTTGCATACATGCAAGTGGTAAATCAGGGACATTAAGTTGTACTTGATTTGCTACAAGTGGTTGAATGTAAAACAATGTGATGAACCCCTAACCTACAAGTGGTTTGAAAATTAACAAAACTTATTTTCCGGACAAATCATTTTGGTTAAAACAAACTTGAGTGTTTTGAAATCATAATGAGAAAATAGTTTTGTGAAAGGGGGAGTTCTGATTGTTTATGCCAAGTGGATGGAGAATTGAAGCAATTCGATATTAGTTGTCATGTTTGTGTACAGTTTGTTTTCAAATTTCCTAAAATGTGTTTGCATTTTAGGGGGAGTAAGAAATTTTCAGAAAATCCAAAAACATTAGAAAATTTGAAAAAGCCAAAAACATGATAAAATGAAAAATGAGTTTTTGTTGCATAAAAGAGGAAATGATAGTACATCAGTGGACTATCACAACATGCTAAAGAAATGGAAAATTAAAATGTGATAAACGATCTCACTGATGATGTGTCAGTAGGTTTTTGCACATTTAGTAGATTGTGACGAGATATAAACCTAAATTCAAACTTGCTTATTCTGTGGGTTAACACAAACTTGGATATATAGGTAACCCCTGAAATTTCGTTTGAAAGGTCCCTTATTCTGAGATACTAGGTCTTTATGCTCAGTGATATCTGGGGTATTATCCCGGGACTTCTGCTGAAAGAAATTTCTGACCTAGTCCCCGTATAATACTTTACGCTTGCTTGAAATATAGCTCACCCTCAGCTAAAAAATGATGAAACATTGAAAAATGCTAATCATGGCTGTTGAAACAAAAGATCCTCTAAAGGGGACACACCAAAAGTCGAAGCCGTCATCTCTCTGCGTATCGAAAGATCGACCTGAGCTCTCACGGCCCTCGTACTATAATTTATTCCCCTGACAGATATCATCTGTGGTATACTCACCTGTAAGACTGAATATTGGGATCTGGATACGGGAGTATATTCAAGTAGTGGGACACACGAATAAGTTCAAGAGCTTAAAACATTAACCTCATATCTCAGATCAATTGAACTTTGTGTGAAAATTTAATTGGATCAATATACTGACAATCTAGGTGAATTGTTTAGAACTTAAAATGAAATGAAGCTTAACTGTGTTGGTGATTTGTCTCAAAAAACTGATATGATCCTCTTGCACAAACTCACAAAAATATTGTCTGTAAATATTTCTTTATTACATTTCTTTTCACTCAAAATTACAAAAAGATTTTCGGTGTGTTTTAGCATAAATTTTGAAAAAATTCAAAAAGATTTTAGACGACTGATGTTGAAAAGCTGATTTTCAAAATTCCGAGTGCTAAACATTACGAACAGGTTTGGTAAAGTGTGTTTTGAAAATGTGTGAAATGAAAATGATATATATTCAAGTGGTTCATCAGAAATTGACATGATAAATTTTTCTATTCAGGGTTGTGTCTTCAGGTGATTAGTGAAGTTTCTAAATTTGTTAAATGTTAAATTTTGTGAAACTTACGTTTGGGTAGAGAATATGCAGGTAAGTCAGGTTACGATACCTGAACCTGTGAAAGCCAGACTACGATCCCAGCACAAGTTGAGGGGGAGTCTGTTAGAGAAAGAGAGTCTGAAGATGCTAGAGCTAGGAGCCAGAGATCCTGAAAGAGAATTGGAGATAGGATAGAGCCGGTTAGAGTGAAGGCAGCTCAGAGACAGATCAAGACTGAAGATGTGAAGACATGATATTGACAAAAACTCGACACTGCGACTCGTCAACATCTGAGGGGGAGTCTGTTGGTGCACTACATCTGTCGACTTCGTCTTGTATCGAGTCTTAGTCTTAGATTGTTAGATTAGGGCATTTTGTACGGGTTTTCCTTAAAAGTGATTTCACATATATGGTCATGTCCGTATATGTGAAACCCCTAATTAGCCTTAAAAGTGATTTCACATATATGGACATGTCCGTATATGTGAAACCCCTATGTACACATATGTGAAACCCCTATGTACACATATGTGAAACCCCTATGTACACATATGTGAAATCCCTATGTACACATATGTGAAACCCCTATGCTGAGTGGGAGGGTTTTGCTTTTATGGCAAGAAGGGGTCTCGCTTTTATGGACATCTTGTCCATATGAGCGAAATCACAAGGTCTATATATACCTCAAGCACGAAATCATTTGTAACGTATTCTTGAAACTCGTACCGAAGTGCTGCCGGATCGAGATTTGAATGTACAAGCTGTTAAATCAATCAAATCAGTGAATTAAGTGAATTGCTAGCTGTTTCTACGTTAATTACTTGTTTTCCGCACCTGTAATTGACGAAAACTCCTCTGAACGACTCGTTCGGGTCAGAACACGATCCTACACCTGCCACACTCCGTCAGGCGATCGAGTTATCTGCGACATTGACTGAGTCACAGATTCGGAAGAATAAGTTACACAGAAAGGGTGACAAGGGTAAGAAGCAGGAGTCTGACAAGGATGATAACAAGAAAGGTCAAAACAAGAAGGGAAAGGAAGGTGAGACGTCAAAGAAATCAAGGAAGCGAAAGGGTGGTCAAAACTTTGCTGTTACAGCACAGACTGCTCAGAACCCGTGAAACTTACCAGCTCAGCCACCTGCAAAGAAAGCATATGCCGGTACCGCACCTTATTGTGCACGCTGCAACGGTCATCACGCAGTACAACAAGCTTGCTGGCAATGCACGACGTGTGGTAAACTTGGGCATTTGGCCAAGGTTTGTCGTTTGGGACAAAATCAGGCTGCTCAGGTTCAAGCTCCGGTTCAAGGGAATGCTATGAGATTTCCACTGGGTTCATGTTTCAACTGCGGAGAGATTGGTCATTTCCGTCACAACTGCCCGAGATTGATGAATGCAAATGCTAACGCAAACCCGAATGCGAACGTCAACATCAATGTAAATCCAGCACGCGGTCGAGTGTTTAACATCAATGAGGCACTCAATGATGAAGGAGTGAACAATTAGTATTTTGTTTTTCCTCTGGTTGGTATCTTGTAACATTTAAAGACAATGCGGTTGTTATATAAATAAAATTTGTGGTTTTATTTTTAACTAATGCAATTGTATGAATGTTTGATTCAACCTTATGATGTCAGCACAAAGATAAAACTACTCGTGTGGTTCTGTCATTTTTATGATCACTTGTGATCTCCCTAAGAACCTCAAACACTTGTTCCTTTTAAATCTAAAGTATCTTATCGTCTTGCACCGTTCGAGATGCAAGAATTATCAAAACAGCTTCAAGAGTTGTCTGATAAAGGATTCATCCGTCCGAACTTTTCACCTTAGAGAAGCTCCTGTTCTCCTTGTAAAAAGGAGAATGGATCTTTTCGAATTCATATCGATTAACGTAAGCCTGTTAAGCTTACCATCAAGAATCGATATCCACTACCTTAAATCGATGATCACTCCGATCATCTGCAGAGCGCTTCATGCTTTTCCAAGATCGATTTGCGTTCTGGGTATCATCAACTTCGTATGCTCGAAGAAGATATTCCCAAAACGGCTTTCTGCACGAAGTATGGCCATTACGAGTTTACAGTCAGGCCTTTTGAATTGACAAATGCTCCAGCCATCTGCATGGACTTAATAAATAGAGTCTACAAGTCTTATTTGGATCAGATCGTCATTGTTATTATTGATGACATTTTGATCTATTCATGTCCTGAGCCAATCACGATCAACACCTTCGTTGACATCGGAGCCCTGATTGAATTCCTTGTACACTTTAAAATGTACAAAACAACTCAATTAGGACAAACCGAATTCCTTTTAAGATCTTCCTATCTTCATAGTTAGATTCTTGAAAATATTTAAAGTGCCAAAGGAAATCCACGGATTGGGTTCCTGGTATGCTTTAAATACCCGTGTCCAAAGATAACAAATTGTAGGTCAAATTGAACGATTATGCGATTGAACGAGTATGCAATTATGTGACTATGTGTTTATTCATCTTATGTTTTCTTTTATGCATTTTTTTGTGTTTTTAATACTCTGGATATTCGTTATCCAAATCCTCGCAGAATCTTTCATATCTTCATATGAGGGATTCGTAGCAGGATATTCAAAAAGGTACTACCTTAAATCCTTATGGGCTTCTACGTAGTAGTTAAGACCCTTGGATTATATAGTACCACTCCATGATTCTTAAGAGACCTTAAGTGGTCTAGTCAAAAGATTGATTCACAATCTGGTTAAAGAATGACATCTAGTGATGTAGCTGAACAGACTCCTTGATAGTCTCTTTAGATCATTTATTGATTTAATTAAAAGGACTCTATGGCGGTCTAGTCACACTCATCACAGGATTGTTCATTTGGTTTTCCCCTACACATTATAAAATAGACTGTGTGAACTATACAAGGAATTGTCTGATTATGGACGCGTACATAATTAAGAAATTTAGTGCACAGAAACCCAGTAAGATTTATTATGTGTAAGAATCGATAGTGACAACAATAACGAAATGGGAACGATGTAATGGAGGTACGGTGGACGCACCAATGACGCTTCATATACTTGTATATAAGTGTCCCTCTTACATTGCAAACATAATGTTATTAAGGTTACTAGAAGTTCAAGAACCCTAACCAATATTGTTCGATCTTTTCAACTTCATGTTTTAAGCTCTCACAAGTTTCCTCTAAATAAATTTCGGGACGAAATTTCCTAAAGTAGGGGAGACTGTAACACCTGTGCCTCCACGGCCATCAAACAAATACCAAAATAATGAAATATTATATTTCATACTTGGGATTTGTAAAAATATGTGTATCATTTGCACATATCAAATTTTGTTCAATTCCAAACTCTAAATCGCTTTCTGGAAGGTTATACGCGCACCGATGCGTAAATATAACCAGTTTAATGCAACAAACGCTCCGGAATAGTGACATAGGCTTAACATACCTTAAATAACCTTTACATAACTTAGAAATAAGTTTTGAAGGCTTTGGTATGGCAAAAACAAGTTAATTCACTTACAGGGACTAAACTTGACAAACTGCGAAAGTATGCCAATTTGAACTGTAACAGACATTCCAGAACATGGCCATAAGTTAAACATACCATAAATATCCTTTACATAGCTTAGAAATAGGCTTTGAGGGGTTCGGTGTGCTAAAATAAACTTTTGGGTCAATCAGGGACTAAAAGTGTCAAAAAGTGCACAAGTTTGCATTTTCGCGCATAACTTACGTTCTGAATACATCCGGACATCCAAAAATTTATGTAAGCATGACTACATTATATTTTAGTGTTCGCCATAAGAAAAATCCATTCGTCGCGTCATTTGGATCATTTTTCGCGCTTGTGCGCATTCCGTCGTAATTAAGCGAACATCGCGTTCGTACGACCAAACGAACCATCATCCGACATATTTTTGAACATGTTTCATGTCCACAATGTTTAGGCAAAATTTTAGGGCCTTAAAGTTGGCTTTACGGGCCTTAGAAGTGTCGGGAATGGCCTTAAACACGTGCAGGGGCTGAAACTGTCATTTCTGAAACATATATGCAGATCAGAAGCTTCAGGCGGCCCGCATTGTGTTTGGCTGATCCTGAAGCGGGCCGCTTTAGCCCTTCAGATCACCCAAAGTTCAAGTTTCAGCTGTTATAATCGTTTTTACCCCTTCCAAAGGTCAAATGACACTTGTTAAACTCCTATGGTGGCCAAAAATCAGTACCACAACATTGTGACAAGTGTACGCACGAGATTCGATCACGTTATTCAAGAAACGATCCTAACGGTTACCCGAATACTATAAATACCCATGCCATCCAACCTCATTACTTACTAGAATCTGATCAAAATGCTCTAAGTTGATGCCATTGCTTCATACCTGAGCTCTTTGATCTAGATTAGCATTCGGGGACCCTTCGTAAGTCTTTTTTCGTTCTTTTATTGCTTTTCGAGTCCGAAAGTCAAACTTTGTTTGACTTTCTGCATTGACCAGTTTATGGTCAATGCGAAGTTCGTTTGAACTTCATAACGTGAGCGTGATCACGATGGTTATAGTCCCTAGTGACTATACCTACTGATTACCACGTTATCTAGGCTCAGTGACGAGCCGTAGTTTCGGTCAGAATACGTATTCTTGCGTATTTTGTAACCAAACTACTTATGGGTATCAAAACCGTTTGTTTTGATACCAAACCTGTTTTCTAAACTTAGTTAAGCATGTTTTAACATGCTTAGCTCGTCACTTTTAGTTTAGTGCTTAGATAGGGTCGTAAGGTAAGCGATCTAAACAATCGCTTATACTTTCGAACCCGACCCGTTTGGTCGATCATTAGGATCCGACCAAGCACATTAGGTGACCATAGTATATAATAACCTTACGAGGTTATACCTTATGGTCGCTTCGTTTAAGTAGTTGTATGATAGGTAGTTTATATGCCTTAGGTAAATTACCAAAATACCCCTTTGATGCCAAAATTCATTTTAAACATATGTAACATAACTTTTGACATCTAAACTGATTTGACAACCATATTAGACATGTTAAGGCATATATTACTTGTCATAGGACTAGTTGGACGGTCCGAACGCGTTTCACGCGCACGACGCGTTAAAGTAACGTATGTTACCTTAATGGGTCGCGATGGGTCGAAAGCACTTAGGTTAAGTTTCATTTAGTATGTAGGCTTTGTTAAACCATATCATATGAGTTCCTACACTCATTTGGTTTACAAACCCTCCTGCTACCCAGTCTTCCGATTTAAGTCTGGTTTATTTATATAGTTTAGATTTGCCGACTGATTCAGTGCTCCCTCAAGCTTTGTTTGGTTGTTGTTCAAGACCTCCAAGCATTCTCAGGCGAGTACATTATTCCCCTCTTTTACTGTTTTCAACTGTTTTGGGGTGACTCATATGTGCTAAATGCTTTATCAATGATTTCAATAACAATTACAATGTGGTTTCAAGAACGATTACAATAATTTCAATAACAATTACAATGTAGTTTCAAGAACAATAACAAGGGTTTCAAGAACGATTTCAATGGTTCAAAAACTAATTACAAATTTCAATAAAGTGAACGAACTTGTTGGTTGTAGTTACATAATCAATGACATTCATTAGCAATGATCAAGCCGACCAGTATTAGGTTATGGTACCACAGGATCTGACAAATCCCGTTATTTTCTATACCCATGGTTATGTGTGGGTATTTTGGGTAACGACTGAATCTGTAATTATTAATTTACCCTTTGGTAAGGGTTTATTAAGAACGAGAACGAGAGCGAGTTGGAACGAGGAACGAGTCAAGAAGGTTTGAATGTTATTAGAGAATCGACCATAAAGTAGTTTCACAATTAAAATATTAACTTACCCTTTGGTAAGGGTTTGTTAAGAACAAGAACAAGTTTTAACATTTGGGTAAACATTTGTACGTGATTGACATTTGATCATGTATTTCCCACAAAACATAACTTTGATTTAAACCAAGTTTTACTTCAATACTTTGTTGTTGTGCATATGGTTTAGTTGAGACATTTCACTTGCCATACATGGATATTTGACATAGACATTTGACATGGATATTTGACATAGACATTTGACATGGATATTTGACATAGACATTTGACATGGATATTTGACATAGACATTTTGACATGATTTACATCTTGACATGAATACTTTGACATATTAATCAATACATTTGACAATTGATTTAAACATAGACATTTTACATTGTTTGGTTTGGTTTGATTAAGTGATTAAGTAACGATGCGTGTATAATATGATACAAACATGGTGGATACGCCGCTGGTACTTCCTATATATAAGTGTTTGTATGGTATTACATATTGTAGCGTTATTTGAATCATTTCAGTTTGAGACATAGAACATTTTATACAAGTAACATACTTTTCACAAGACATTTATTTACAAACAACTTATCTTATAAAGACTCATTTTACATGGTTATTCATTTAATCATGCATTATTCTCTTATTTATACATATCATCTGAACTTATTGTTTTTCAAATGATTTACAAAGACAAAGCAAATTACAAGGTTCATGACTAAACATTTTCTTAAAACAGAAGTCATGAATCTTATTTTCATAAAACCTATGTATCTCGCCAGCATTTCTTTGCTGACCTCGTTTTCACATATGTTTCAGGTATTGTTGGATGATATCGATTGATAAGATGCATGCTCACATAGGACTGGACAAGGCCTTAGTGACTCAATAACAATGATAGACTATGTTTAAATAGTGTATTTAGATTTCCAGACGATGTAATTACTCAATGTTTAATAAAACGAAATACTTTTGATATCCATGGTTATGAAACATTAATTCTGTTGCAACACGCCCCGATGTTTCCGCCGCGATTTGTTGTTTTACGCGGTCGGGGTGTGACATTCACTTTCATCAGGGGTTGTCACGTGGGCAGTACATAGCGGTCATACCTTTTGTAACGGCTGCCACGTCAGCATTCACTTTCTTCCCTATAAATACCCCCACTCACCACCAAAACAGGGTTTTACTGTCGAATTGAATTCTCAAAAATTCTCTTCTCAAAGCAGTTTTTCTTCTCATTTTCCACAAATTTCTTCGGTCATCATCTTCAAAATGACAAAATCGAAGCCATCCACAAAACCCACTTCAAAATCATCATCGAAAACAGCCTCTCAAAAGGCAATCTCCACTGAAATCCCATATAAACCATCTCACAATCTCCTGGGTCTTCTCACAAAACCAGGAACCACAAATGTTTTTGATTCCATCATTGACACCATGGCAAAATCAAAGTACAAAACTTTGTTCGTCGCCGATGCACAAATCTATTTGGCCACCCAAAGAGAGTTCTGGAAGAATGCAACCCTTGAAAAACAAGTAGACACTGCAACCACCATACACTCTTCTATAAAGGGTAAAGCTGTCCAAATCACGCCACAATCCATTTCAGAGGTCTTTCAACTCGATGATCAGGAAGGTAAAACTTCTTTCACTAAAAACGAGTTACAAACTGACTTCATTGAGAGAGGGTATGAAGCCACAATGATGAAGAAACTTACCTTACAAAAAGGTTATTTTCCTTCTGCAACCAGATTTTTATTTCATACCCTCCTACTATGTGTTTCAAACAAAACCACTTCTTTCAATGAAATCCCTTTAAAGTTTCAAAATCTGGGATATGCAATTCTCCAAGAAGAAAATTTTAACTATTCTCGGGAAATCTTTAAAGATTTGGTTAATAATGTTGAAACAAAATCATTCTTACTGTTTCCAAGGTTTTTAAGTTACTATTTTGAAAAGAAATTCAGTAAGGATGATTTAGCTGTAATAAACCAAGGTGATTATACTCAAATAAACAGTTTAACAACTGAAACTTTTTCAAAAATGTTAACGCCTTGCAAAACACAAGCAGAGGTGCCTGAGCAGATTTTAGCAGCTACCACTGCTCATCAGGTATCTGCTGCTGAGCCCACTGCTCAAGGTGATCAAAGCAACAGCACAACTGCTTTGAAACCCACACCTAAAATCACCAAAAAGCCAAAAAGAAAAACTCAAAACCCCCAAAACCCATAAAAAAGGCTACTCTGGAGGATGAGATACCAGAGATACTGCCTGTGACAGCACAAATGTCACAAGAAACCACTGCTGCTACTTCCTCAAAGCAGTTGGTACAAATATCTCAACCCATAACCGAAACTCCTCCTGCTTCTTCACAAAAAGAACAGGTTGTACACATAGGGCCACCACATCATGATGCTATGAAACCACTTGGTTTCATCATCCACAGCTCAATGCCCGGAGCACATCCTATTTCTACACCAAACCTCACATCCAAAATCCCATCACCAACTAAATTGCTGTTGGATGCAATTGATTTGAACCAGGCACTAAACTATCCTTCTCAATCACCCATCAATGAGAATATAACTCAACAAATGACTGTGTCTTCTGTATCAATCTTTGCTAACCCACCAACACAACCTGAGGAGGTTACACCCCTTGAGTTACACATAACTCTTGGTGGTAGTCCAAGTGAAGCAACCACTACAACTGTTGAACCCACTGGTTTACAGTTGGACAGTGGTTACATTAATAAGACTTCCTTGGAGGCAATTCCTTACATAGCACCTCTGCCAACCACCAGTGGATTTATTTATCCTACTGGCAACATCAAAAGGTTGTCAAGTGTTGAAGGAAGAAGACCCCAGTACCAAGAAAAAGGGGCATCAGTGGTTAGTGTTTGGAGTACACTCCCTACCTCAACCACTGATAAAACCACTGCTAGTGGGAAATCAGATGATCCCATTAAATTGGGTGATGATTTAAAACATAAGGATTTGACGGAACGAATTGAAAAGTTGGATACATCTGTTGCAGATCTTAAAAATATGCTACAACAGGTGTTGAAAACACAAAAGATGCAATCCACTGTTGTTCCATCTCAAGCACCTGCTCCACAACAAGCATCTGCTACAAATGAGCTCTGGAATTTCTTCCAACCTTTTCTCCAACAACAAAAAGAAATGGCTGATCAGCAACATGAACTTCATGTCCAAACTCTGAGAAACATTATGGAGTCTAGGTACAAGAACACTCAAGCAGATATTAAGGCAATCAAGGCCCATTTATTGGAAACCACTGGCACTGCTCCTCCAACAGTACTGTTCATTGATCAACTCCAAGAAGATAATGCCAAAAAGGGGGAGAAAATTCAGGAGTGGAAGAAGAAAGGAATAGATGATGGTCTTTACATTGAACCTGAAAGGGATGCTATGACCAGAAAAATTCCTGTGCCAGATGGTAGTAAAGAGGTTGATGCAACTCAAGAAGCACTTGATGAAGGAGTAGCAAGTGTTAAAAGAGATAGAATGGCAAAGGATATCTCAAGATGGAATGAGGAGAAAAGAGCTTTTATGGAGCTGTATGCACAGGGTTGTTCTGGATCAAAGGATTCTAAAAATCCTAAGACAAAAAGGAAACCCAAGTCCATCCCATCCAGATTTCCAAAGCCTCCAAAACCACCATCCAAAAGCCATCAGCATCAAACCTCCACCCAAACAGCTGTTGTAACTCCTGTTGTATCAACTACTACTGGTACCTCAGTTGTTTCAACAACTGCTCTCACTTCAACACACACCACTACAACACACACCACAATCACTACGTTACCACCACCACTGTCACCACCAAAAACAATCTCAGCACCAATTTCACCTGCTGACCAAAAGCAGAAGACAACAGATGTTATAACATCTGTTGTAATGGCAACAATGGTTGAAACACCAGTTGTTTCAACAACTGTTAGTCAATCACAAACCACTGCCACTAAATCTACCACCACTGCTTCACCTAAAACATCATCAGTCCCTCCTCAACCAAAAAGGAGAAGGCTAATTCTAAAAGATGATGACACATCTCCACCACCAACATCTTCAAAATCTCTGTCACTTGTCACAATTCCTAAACCCATACCTCTATCTTCAGCTCAAATTTTAAAACCATTACCTCCTGCTGGTGTCTCATTTCCTCTGGAACTCATTGCAGTTAGGGAAGAAATCAAATCTTTCTACTATGAGGATGATCCAGTTAAAAGGAGTTTGTCATCAATTGCAGGATATCCCAGGCCTAATAATATTGAAGAATACTTGAAGCTCAAGGCCAAGCAAGCAGAGGATATCGCAATCAAAAACAGAAAGGGGAAATCTGATAGAGAATTTCAGCAAAACTATAAGTTTTTACTCTCACAGGTCAGTGCTATGGAGCGATTTGCTAAAAATGTATGTCAGCAAATTTCAGAAAGGGCAGATGAGTCCTTGAGAAAAGACTACATTGAGAACATCATGACCTACAAGAAATACAATGGGGAGAAATACATGTACAAAAACTGGACCATTTCTGAGCTTGAAAGAGAAGCAGCCAGAATTCAAGAAATGATCAAAAATAAGGTCAAGCAGACCCCCCCTGAAAAATTCAAACAGTTTGAAGCTGAAAAGGCATTAAGGTTGAAGAGAATGAAAGAGGAGCTGATAGCAGCTGATTATGGGTCAAAGAATTCTGTGTCAAAGTGGGGAGAAGATAGGGTCAGGACTACCTACAAGAAGTTAGAGGAACTTAGAAAGAAAGATCCAAAAGTTCCACAAAAGCCTGACTACTCCAAAGCAGAGGTTTCAAAAAGACCACCAAAGCTGCAAGCTAAAAGAACCACTGCTCCAGCTGGTGCTGCCATCTACAAAAGAAGGAGCAAAAACCAGTCAAGTGCTGAAACCATTCAAGATCTAAAAGCTGGAAATGCTATTGTAAAAGCAGGCCTTAAAGTAATGATAAAAGAAGATCTTGAATTGGAACAATCTGCAAGTACTGCTCAGCCAGTCATGAATTGGCCAGCCTCACCAAATACCTCTGCAAATACACATCTCCCAAGAAACCCACCAGGCTCAAAAATACAAAAGTGGGAAACTGACAAACAGACCTGCGTATTGACTTTGCTCAGGTCTGGTGGAGAAGTGAAGAAAATATCAAGGGAACAGGCTCTTGGCCTGAGTCTTGAAGATTTGCAGGATCTACTTGATCTTCCACTTAGCAGGGATGATGAAGACACAGATGCCCTAGACTTTGAATTGCAATTTAAAGGACAGATAAGGGAACTGTTGATGAGGCAATAAACTTCCACAATAATGAAGAGTTTTGGCATTATCTGTTCCAGGGGGAGATTGTTGGGATTGAACCCTACCAGAGGAATATATAATTAAAGCCAAAACTGGATCAGAGCAGTGGATCCAGAATAAGCAGACGATTACAGATGTTACATACAAGTCTATCCCCTTGAAAGTGGTTTCAACATCTGCTGACCTCCTATCTGCCGATCGTGCAAACTGCTGACCTACAACTGCTGCTCAAGTAAAGACCTGATGAAAAACTAAAGCCCTGCTGCTCAATCTACTGTCTTGAGTCAAGTACTCATGATCCGGACAAGCACTGCTGGGTTCACAGCAGTGGAAGGATGCAGCAGCTGTTTAAGTGTCTTTTATGTAATGAAATGTAATAGTAGTAGTTAGTATAGCAGTGTTTGTATAGATCAGAGGTTAGAGTTTGTTAGGAGGTTAGATGTCACTTTCATGGTGACGTCAGCTAAGATGCTCAGTGGTTTGCTAGTGCCTATAAATAGAACAGTGCTCTATACTGTTCTATTAGCTCTTTGCAATACCGTCTTCTTTGCACGAACAAACACTGAGCTCTGGCTGAGGGGGAGTTTGTATTCAAGCATTACTTGTAATCGTTATTGAAATTTAATTCAATCATTCGGTTCCTTGTTGAAAATGTCTTGATCAAAGCAATACTCTCGTTTGATTGTATGCAAAGTTTGTTTCCATATTAATTCTGCTGCACAACTCTTTCATTTTCATCTTAATTTCAAACGTAAAATACAATCAGAAACAAACTCAGATCCAACATCCCCGAAACCAAAGTACATACCAAATAATGTAGGGTAGAGGCGTCGCATCTCCTCTTCGGACTCCCACGTAGTGTCCGAGCCTTTCTATGTTCCCACTTGATCTTGACTTGATCAATTTGTTTGTTTCGCAATTGCTTGACCTTCCGATCCAAAATCTCCAATGGCCTCACTGCATAATTCAGGCTATTATCCACCTCGATATCATCGTAATGGATATAAGTTATTTCCTCCGTTAGACATTTCCGCAATTGCGACACGTGAAACGTGCCATGTATTCCACTCAACTCTTCCGGTAGCTCGAGGCGATAAGCCACCTTGCCAACCCGTTCGATGATTTTAAATGGCCCAATAAACCTCGGGCTTAGCTTATCTCTTCTTCTGAATCGGATAACACCCTTCCTTGGGGAAAAATTTTAGCATAACTATATCACCTATTTCCTAACCTTTGTCGCCCTTTTGATCGGGTTATCTTTTGACCATTCAATCACTGAGTCCGTCAGCATACTTACTTGACACTAGTTTTATATTAACAAGCACTCTACATAGGTCACAGTGTTATTTAGGCTACAACTTGTTTTATTGCCTAAACTAGTCGGTCACCATTTTACCTCATACCTCGTCATTCTGGTATGCAATATTGCCGTCATCGGCCCTTTGCGTGCTTATAATTTCATATCTAGTCATTCACACTATAACGTGATTACATTCTCTATTACTTTTGCGTCCGTGATCACATCACGCCATGTTTAGTTTTACATCGACTTTTCATTCTTAAGAATCTTTCCTCCGAATGCATCATCTTACAGCTTTCGGCGTTAGACCTATATTCTTTAGTACTAACCATTTTCTAATTTCTCTCTCTGTATTCATAGGTGTTAGAACACCGTTTTCTTTACTAAAACTGAATTTTAGTTTGATGATTTTCTCTTTAACCTTGTCGATTAATCATATCAAGGAATTGACGACAATGATTATTCTTCGGAATTATCATTTTACATGAGAAATCATAATTGGTTCTTCACGCTTTATATTATCGACCCGTAGGTTTTTTACTTAGCCTTGTAGACTATTCTATTAGGTCTTCATCTTTTTAGGTTGAGACCCCCCCTAGTATGTTCCATTTGTATTTGCGACCCAACGGTTATTTTGGAGGTTATGGTGATCCCATGGATCATCTTCTATTCGTTTGACCTTGACCGTAGTCTAAGGCTACCCTCACTTTCTTTCGGATTATCTTTCCGACTCTATGACTTCTTATGTGTCCTTCGCGTCGGTTTATTTTACTCATACTGTTATTTGGTTTATGCTTCTATTTCCTTTCAACCCGTTACCCGGGTTCTTGATCTTGATGTTTTTAACACTCCATTTTCATTGGTTTGCATTTTCCCTTTCATACTCTTTTATGACCTATCCCATAAATACAATAATATTTCACGTTTTCATTATCCAGGTTGCGCTTACTTGGGATATCAACCACTGTACTTTATTCAACCCGCCCAACATTAAAGTAGTTGAACATGACTATCAAAATTTCTGTTTTTGCAAAATTTTATCGTTTTCTCAGTCATAACTCTTAATCCGAGTCTCTTGACTTTTAATTCGCGTTCTCGACTGCTGGTTATGCATTTATCTGAAAACATACTTATTAATTGAGTATTTTATCGATATTATTTTCATAGCAACTCTTCCGGCATTCCTTAAGACTTCGTTTCTCGATTTATTTGGTCGTATCAGCAACATCCACCGCTTTTACTCAACCAAGTCTTTTATTCTTTCACTCGTCTGGTTTGACTTGTTCGTGTGAGTTCCATCGCCTATGACAGTCAACTTTATCCTTATGCCTTGACATTCTAAATTGTCAATTCATATTTTCGTTTACTTGATTCTTATCCCTTCCCTTGGGCTCATTATCTTAATATAATATGCTCCCATTATCCGGCTTCCGTTTACTTTTATTATCAAGCACTTTACTTAGTTAATCCGTACACCACCTTTCTTTTGTCAGCGACCCTTAGGTCTGTTTCTTTTACAAATGTCCCGAAGGCCCATATCTCAAGTCTTATTTGGTAAACTACTGTTATTGTTATTCTGCCTTTGGGGTTTACTCGTTCTTATTCTAACGCTTTCATAATGTTTGTCTTACTAATTCTTTTACATGTTCACCCTCATCTAGGTGATTATCATTCTTCCTCAGGAGGAATTTATTAATAACATGTTACTTGGGTACCTACCCATACCCGAGCTTTTAAATCCAAATTTATTGGTATTTCGTTATTTACAGCAACAAATAATACATATTGTCCATTTAGTTTTTTTTTTCGAGGATATTCCTACCCTAAATCTTAATCTCTTGATTTCCGACTTTAACCCATTGTTACAATAACAAAATCAATTTATTTCATGTTGTTGTTTCATATCGTTGTATGGAATTTATTCGCATCGTTTGTTGACATAAACGATGTTTCTATCTGTTTCATTTAGTTTGGCTTAGTCTATAACCATGTCCTCGTCATCTATTACTATTGTAAACTCCCAGGGTTCGGGTGTTATTACACTCCTCCCTAATATGACGCTTATCTTTCATTACGTTCTCGGGTTCGAGTGTGCGCGCACCCCTTCCCAAGGAAATATTTATCATGATTATTTTTACCTCGATGCTCAACGTACAGTTTCAGCACCTCTTATAAACAATAGAACTTTTATTATTACCTCTTTCTATTTTTTCAAAGCCTTGGTAATTTCGTTAACACTAATGTAGAATGTTAAATAAATCAATATAAAACAAACGATTTATTTGCACTCGTAATAATTAAAAATTCATGCTGAAATTAAATTTACAAGAGTATACCTGAAACGTCATCAGGTTCAGCTTTAGCCTCCGTGGCTGTTATATAAAACAACTTTGTCCTTGATTTCTAGGCATCAGACTTTGTGTCGGTTGTGTCTTTGGTTCCAAGCCTCTATGGATATTTAGACGTTTTATGTCTTGGCTTACCACATGTGCCCTTGTGAATTTTTCCACAAAATCTACACTGATGTAACACACCTTTTGTAACTCCCTTCTTGGGAGCTTTATTAGACTTGGACTTCCTTACGGATCTTGGATTCATATCCAACACCCTCCTCTCTTCTATTTCTTGTAGTATGTTGTCTTTCAATTCAGCCATCATATCATCCACCACCGGCACAATTGTGGTTTGTAATCTATCAATATACTGTGATAGACTATTTTCTAGAGCTTTTCCGACCTCTTTGAAAATCTTAGCTTTCATTTGTTCAGTCAATTGAGATGTCGAATCACCTCCGGTTACCCCAGACATTTCTTTAACTGAAATATCCATCACGATTTATCAATAATTATTTAATTCATTTCCATCTTATTATACGGAAATTTATATCACTCTCACTCAATCATAAATAATGTGTTATTCTTTTTCGGTTTGGTCAAGTATATATCTTGCCTTACCTTTCTTACTTAGTGTATTTTCCCGGGTTCGAGCGTATTCATACACTCCTCCCATCCTTCCGTCATCTTGAAATTGAAATGTTTACACTAATTGTTAAACATTTCATTTATGACATATGCGTCATTCATTTTGATCTAGCCAAGTTCACCACTTGCTTAAACCATTTATGCTTAGTGCACTTCTCCGAGTTTGAGTGTGTAAACACGCACTTCCCGTGTATATCAATTCAAATTTCCTTTTTCTAGTATTCTAGTAAGTCTACTAAAGCAATTAATTCTTACCGGACGATCGATCAAGCTTGAACCGAACACTTTGTTGACAACCTTAAGCTCTGATTACCAACTTGTAACACCCGTCTAATTCTACTTGAATTTAATAGTAATTCATACCATTTTAGATAAAAGATGTCCAGTTATAACATCGATTCCATAAGTAAAGTTCAAAAGTAGCAAAACCTTAGTCAACTAACGACTAAGTTAAAACATTCAAAAGTTGTTTAACAATTTGTTTACATCCCATAAACATAGTTTATTAAAGGTTAAAATATAGCAGAAGCTTCAAAAAGTCGTGTTCGGTTCTTCGACATTTGCTCGATCGCCATCCGTAAGTTCACCATAGTCACCTAAGGTCAAAACCACATCAAATATTAGTTTTGATAATACTAGAATAGATATAAACAAGTTCCATGGGTCAACAAACAAGAAAATAAAATTTTCCCGGAAGGGGGGGGGGGGCGTGACGCCTAGGGGCCTCGCGTGACGCGTAGCCCTCATTTTCACAGAATGTTTGTTTATCTGTTGCTGTACATACCCAACTCAATGTATATTCAAATCCCAACTTAGAATTGGCATAACTTTTGATTCGTAAGTCCGTTTTTAGTGATTCTTTTTCCTATACGTCTGTAAATTCATTACCAACATGCCTATTACAATTTTCATACCAAAAGTTTAACTTACGGACAGAAAGACTATATGCCATTATGCATTTATTCGACCCATTTCAACTTCACACAATTTACTATCATTTAGCTAGTAAACTTATGACACTTTATACCCAACACCCAGGGCTCATTATCACTCGCATTTCTTTACCAATCTCATGGCTTAATTCTCTCGTGATTGTCATCGCCTTCTTAACTCTCTAAAACACTAGAACAATAATTTACACAACTAATCGACCCGTTTGGATCATCTTATGGAATCCTCCAATATGATGACTACCAAACGATTCCTTGCCACTCTTAGACTATTAATTCAAGTAACGATCATGGTCGCTACAATTGACACCATATCTATCCTACAATGAGACTTCGCAAAATTTAACGGGGTCAAGTTACATACCTTTAGTGCACGCCCTTCAACCGCAATTCACCACCGGCTTGTCCACTCGACATTCCGGTATCCTTTCCTATAGAGTTCAATTATATCACATTTAGAACTCTTTTTAATCACATTTCGCATAATAGCCAAAACATCACAATTATTTGTTTTAACTTCAAAATTCCAGTTTCGAGCCTTCTTTGAGGCATTTCAAGAAACACTTTAAAGGCAGAATTTTACATGATTATTTAGCAAATCCTTAGCTTATCATCTAGCCCGAATTTCACATCAATCAACCCATTTTACACAATTGTTAGCTTCTAAAATTCTGAAGTCACTTCAAAATTGTCAAATTACACTAGAACAACACCCAATTTCCTAGTGTTTATCAAGTTCTACTTAACCCACTAAATTTCCTAGTGTTCATCATAAAACAAACATGCAACCATAAATTTCAGATTTTCCCAATTTCATGAGAATTTCAAACAGAGAATTAACACCAAATTCTACATACCTTGTAACCCCCTTGTGATGAGGATCACTAATCTATGCTCGATTTTCGATTTTGACTTGGTTTGAGTCCTCAATTTGTGAGTTTTGTGATGAACTAGGTTTTGATGGAGCTTGGGGTCGCACCCCCTGTTCTGGTCGATCTCCAGGATACTCCAAATGGAGCGTTTATGTTTTAATAAAATAATTTTTTTAAAACTAGTTTCAAGTTAAACACTTTCGGTCCCTCTAGTTTCTCTTAGTTTATTTTTTTTATATTTCTTTAACTACACACAATTCATTATCTAACTAGGTTAGTGTCATTCCTAGTTAGTTTATTTTACCAATTTATTTGCAATTAAATTTGAAAATTTAAAAATCCATGTTTTCGGGATGTTACAAAACCAACCACCCAAGAATGGAATCGTCGAGCGAAAACACTTGACAACCTCCTAGAAGCAGCTTTTCATGCCACCAGACCTTTCTCTATCAATTAGGAATCTGATGCCATCACTAAACACATTACTTAAATTGTAGCCATTTGTTGAGTGTTTTTTTGTTGTCTAATCCGCATATATATCACCATTGCCTTTGATTTTCTTGACTGTATATCTCTTAAATGTCAACATATACACGTGTGATTTAGTTTACGAAGATTTTTCAATGCCGAGAACCTCGATCAGAGAGTAAAAAAGGCGTAAGTTTCACAATGGTGTAAAATTAAAATGGGATATACCGGGCTAGGATTCGAGTTACAGGAACAAGGGCCAAACCAACCACCCAAGAATGGAATCGTCGAGCGAAAACACTTGACAAACTTCTAGAAGCAGCTTTTCTTCCCACCAGACCTTTCTCCATCAATTAGGAATCTGATGCTGTCACTAAACACATTCCTTAAATCGTAGCCATTTGTTGAGTGTTTTTTTGGTGTCTAATCCGCATATATATCACCATTGCCCTTGATTTTCTTGACTGTATAACTCTTAAATGTCAACATATACACGTGTGATTTAGTTTACGAAGAATTTTCAATGCCGAGAACCTCGATCAGAGAGTAAAAAAGGAGTAAGGTTCACAATGGTGTAAGATTAAAATGGGATGTACCGGGCTAGGATTCGAGTTACAGGAACAAGGGCCAAACCAACCACCCAAGAATGGAATCGTCGAGCAAAAACACTTTATAACCTCCTAGAAGCAGCTTTTCTTACCACTAGACCTTTCTCCATCAATTAGGAATCTGGTGCCGTCACTAAACACATTCCTTAAATTGTAGCCATTTGTTGAGTGTTTTTTTTGGTGTCTAATCCACATATATATCACCATTGCCCTTGATTTTCTTGACTGTATATCTCTAAAATATCAACATATACACGTGTGATTTAGTTTACGAAGATTTTTGAATGCCGAGAACCTCGATCAGAGAGTAAAAAAGGCGTAAGGTTCACAATGGTGTAAGATTAAAATGGGATATACCGGGCTAGGATTTGAATTACAGGAACAAGGACTAACCAACCACCCAAGAATGGAATCGTCGAGCGAAAACACTTGACAACCTCCTAGAAGCAGCTTTTCTTGCCACCAGACCTTTCTCCATCAATTAGGAATCTGATACCGTCACTAAACACATTTCTTAAATTGTAGCCATTTGTTGAGTGTTTTTTTTTGTGTCTAATCCGCATATATATCACCATTACCCTTGATTTTCTTGACTGTATATCTCTTAAATGTCAACATATACACGTGTGATTTAGTTTACGAAGATTTTTCAATGCCGAGAACTTCGATTTGAGAGTAAAAAAGGCGTAAGGTTCACAATGGTGTGAAATTAAAATGGGATATACCGGGCTAGGATTCGAGTTACAGGAACAAGGGCCAAACCAACCACCCAAGAATGGAATCGTCGAGCGAAAACACTTGACAACCTCCTAGAAGTAGCTTTTCTTGCCACCAGACCTTTCTCTATCAATTAGGAATCTGATGCCGTCACTAAACACATTCCTTAAATTGTAGCCATTTGTTGAGTGTTTTTTGTGTCTAATCCGCATATATATCACCATTTCCCTTGATTTTCTTGACTGTATATCTCTTAAATGTCAACATATACACGTGTGATTTAGTTTCCAAAGATTTTTCAATGCCGAGAACCTCGATCATAGAGTAAAAAAGGCGTAAGATTCACAATGGTGTAAAATTAAAATGGGATATACCGGGCTAGGATTCGAGTTACAGGAACAAGGGCCAAACCAACCACCCAAGAATGGAATCGTCGAGCGAAAACACTTCACAACCTCCTAGAAGCAGCTATTCTTGCCACCAGACCTTTCTCCATCAATTAGGACTCTGATGTCGTCACTAAACACATTCCTTAAATTGTAGCCATATGTTGAGTGATTTTTTTGGTGTCTAATCCACATATATATCACCATTGCACTTGATTTTCTTGACTGTATATCTCTTAAATGTCAACATATACACGTGTGATTTAGTTTCCGAAGATTTTTCAATGCCGAGAACCTAGATCAGAGAGTAAAAAAGGCGTAAGATTCACAATGGTGTAAAATTAAAATGGGATATACCGAGCTAGGATTCGAGTTACAGGAACAAGGGCCAAACCAACCACCCAAGAATGGAATCGTAGAGCGAAAACATTTGACAACCTCCTAGAAGCAGCTTTTCTTGCCACCAAACCTTTCTCCATCAATTAGGATTCTGATGCCGTCACTAAACACATTCCTTAAATTGTAGCCATTTGTTGAGTGTTTTTTTTTGGTGTCTAATCCGCATATATATCACCATTGCACTTGATTTTCTTGACTGTATATCTCTTAAATATCAACATATACACGTGTGATTTAGTTTACAAAGATTTTTGAATGCCGAGAACCTCGATCAGAGAGTAAAAAAGGCGTAAGGTTCACAATGGTGTAAGATTAAAATGGGATAAACCGGGTTAGGATTCGAGTTACAGGAACAAGGGCCAAATCATCCGCCCAAGAATGGAATCGTCGAGCGAAAACACTTGACAACCTCCTAGAAGCAGCTTTTTTTGGCACCAGACCTTTCTCCATCAATTAGGAATTTGATGCCGTCACTAAACACAATTCTTAAATTGTAGCCATTTGTTGAGTGTTTTTTTTGTGTCTAATCCGCATATATATCACCATTGCCCTTGATTTTCTTGACTGTATATCTATTAAATTTCAACATATACACGTGTGATTTAGTTTACGAAGATTTTTCAATGCCGAGAACCTCGATCAGAGAGTAAAAAAGGCGTAAGGTTCACAATGGTGTAAGATTAAAATGGGATATACCGGGCTAGCATTCGAGTTACAGGAACAAGGGCCAAACCAACCACCCAAGCATGGAATCATAGAGCGAAAACACTTTACAACCACCTAGAAGCAGCCTTTCTTACCACCAGACCTTTCTCCATCAATTAGGATTCTGATGCCGTCACTAAACACATTCCTTAAATTGTAGCCATTTGTTGAGTGTTTTTTTTGGTGTCTAATCCGCATATATATCACCATTGCCCTTGATTTTCTTGACTGTATATCTCTTAAATATCAACATATACACGTGTGATTTAGTTTACGAAGATTTTTGAATGCCGAGAACCTCGATCAGAGAGTAAAAAAGGCGTAAGGTTAACAATGGTGTAAGATTAAAATGGGATATACCGGGCTAGGATTCGAGTTACAGGAACAAGGGCCAAACCAACCGCCCAAGAATGGAATCGTCGAGCGAAAACACTTGACAACCTCCTAGAAGCAGCTTTTTTTGGCACCAGACCTTTCTCCATCAATTAGGAATCTGATGCCGTCACTAAACACATTTCTTAAATTGTAGCTATTTGTTGAGTGTTTTTTTTTTGTGTCTAATCCGCATATATATCACCATTGCCCTTGATTTTCTTGACTGTATATCTCTTAAATTTCAACATATACACGTGTGATTTAGTTTATGAAGATTTTTCAATGCCGAGAACCGCGATCAGAGAGTAAAAAAGGCGTAAGGTTCACAATGGTGTAAGATTAAAATGGGATATACCGGGCTAGCATTCGAGTTACAGGAACAAGGGCCAAACCAACCACCCAAGAATGGAATCATAGAGCGAAAACACTTGACAACCTCCTAGAAGCAGCTTTTCTTACCACCAGACCTTTCTCCATCAATTAGGAATCTGATTCCGTAACTAAACACATTCCTTAAATTGTAGCCATTTGTTGAGTGTTTTTTTTGGTGTCTAATCCGCATATATATCACCATTGCCCTTGATTTTCGTGATTGTATATCTCTTAAATATCAACATATACACGCATGATTTAGTTTACGAAGTTTTTTTAATGCCGAGAACATCTATCAGAGAGTAAAAAAGGCGTAAGGTTCACAATGGTGTAAGATTAAAATGGGATATACCGGGCTAGGATTCGAGTTACAGGAACAAGGGCCAAACCAACAACCCAAGAATGGAATCGTCGAGCAAAAACACTTGACAACCTCCTAGAAGCAGCTTTTCTTGCCACCAGACCTTTCTCCATCAATTAGGAATCTGATGCCATCACTAAACACAATCCTTAAATTGTAGCCATTTGTTGAGTGTTTTTTTTTGTGTCTAATCCGCATATATATCACCATTGCCCTTGATTTTCTTAACTGTATATCTCTTAAATGTCAACATATACACGTGTGATTTAGTTTACGAAGATTTTTCAATGCCGAGAACCTCGATCAAAGAGTAAAAAAGGTGTAAGGTTCACAATGGTGTAAAATTAAAATGGGATATACCGGGCTAGGATTCGAGTTACAGGAACAAGGGCCAAACCAACCACCCAAGAATGGAATCGTCGAGCGAAAACACTTGACAACCACCTAGAAGCAGCTTTTCTTGCCACCAGACCTTTCTCCATCAATTAGGAATCTGATACCGTCACTAAACACATTCCTTAAATTGTAGCCATTTGTTGAGTGTTTTTTTTGGTGTCTAATCCGCATATGTATCACCATTGCCCTTGATTTTCTTGACTGTATATATCTTAAATGTCAACATATACACGTGTGATTTAGTTTACGAAGATTTTTCAATGCCGAGAACCTCGATCAGAGAGTAAAAAAGGCGTGAGGTTCACAATGGTGTAAGATTAAAATGGGATATACCGGGCTAGGATTCGAGTTACAGGATCAAGGGCCAAACCAACCACCCAAGAATGGAATCATAGAGAGAAAACACTTGACAACCTCCTAGAAGCAGCTTTTCTTACCACCAGACCTTTCTCCATCAATTAGGAATTTGATGCCATCACTAAACATATTCCTTAAATTGTAGCCGTTTGTTGAGTGTTTTTTTTGGTGTCTAATCCGCAAATATATCACCATTGCCCTTGATTTTCGTGATTGTATATCTCTTAAATATCAACATATACACGCGTGATTTAGTTTACGAAGATTTTTTAATGCCGAGAACATCTATAAGTGGTGTAATATTAAAATGGGATATACCGGGCTAGGATTCGAGTTACAGGAACAAGGGCCAAACCAACCACCCAAAAATGGAATCGTCGAGAAAAAAACACTTGACAACCTCCTAGAAGCAGCTTTTCTTGCCACCAGACCTTTCTCCATCAATTAGGAATCTGATGCCATCACTAAACACATTCCTTAAATTGTAGCCATTTTTTGAGTGTTTTTTTGTGTCTAATCCGCATATATATCACCATTGCCCTTGATTTTCTTAACTGTATATCTCTCAAATGTCAAAAAATACACGTGTGATTTAATTTACGAAGATTTTTCAATGCCGAGAACCTCGATCAAAGAGTAAAAAAGGCGTAAGGTTCACAATGGTGTAAAATTAAAATGGGATATACCGGGCTAGGATTCGAGTTAGAGGAACAAGGGCCAAACCAACCACCCAAGAATGGAATTGTCGAGCGAAAACACATGACAACCACCTAGAAGCAGCTTTTCTTGCGACCAGACCTTTCTCCATCAATTAGGAATCTGATACCGTCACTAAACACAATCCTTAAATTGTAGCCATTTTTTGAGTG
This sequence comes from Helianthus tuberosus, assembly GCA_030545235.1. Taxonomy (NCBI): domain Eukaryota; kingdom Viridiplantae; phylum Streptophyta; class Magnoliopsida; order Asterales; family Asteraceae; genus Helianthus; species Helianthus tuberosus. The sequence goes on from CM060420.1 coordinate 47,929,233, forward strand.
TTTTTTTTGTTGTCTAATCCGCATATGTATCACCATTGCCCTTGATTTTCTTGACTGTATATCTCTTAAATGTCAACATATACACGTGTGATTTAGTTTTCGAAGATTTTTCAATGCCGAGAACCTCGATCAGAGAGTAAAAAAGGCGTAAGGTTCACAATAGTGTAAGATTAAAATGGGATATACCGGGCTAGGATTCGAGTTACAGGAACAAGGGCCAAACCAACCACCCAAGAATGGAATCATAGAGCAAAAACACTTGACAACCTCCTAGAAGCAGCTTTTCTTACCACCAGACCTTTCTCCATCAATTAGGAATCTGATGCCGTCACTAAACACATTCCTTAAATTGTAGCCGCTTGTTGAGTGTTTTTTTTGGTGTCTAATCCGCATATATATCTCCATTGCCCTTGATTTTCGTGATTTATAACTCTTAAATATCAACATATACACGCGTGATTTAGTTTACGAAGATTTTTTAATGCCGAGAACATCTATCAGAGAGTAAAAAAGGCGTAAGGTTCACAATGGTGTAAGATTAAAATGGGATATACCGGGCAAGGATTCGAGTTACAGGAACAAGGGCCAAACCAACCACCCAAGAATGGAATCGTCGAGCAAAAACACTTGATAACCTCCTAGAAGCAGCTTTTCTTGCCACCAGACCTTTCTCCATCAATTAGGAATCTGATGCCATCACTAAACACATTCCTTAAATTGTTGCCATTTGTTGTGTGTTTTTTTTTGTGTCTAATCCGCATATATATCACTATTGCCCTTGATTTTCTTAACTGTATATCTCTTAAATGTCAACATATACACGTGTGATTTAGTTTACGAAGATTTTTCAATGCCAAGAACCTCGATCAAAGAGTAAAAAAGGCGTAAGGTTCACAATGGTGTAAAATTAAAATGGGATATACCGGGCTAGGATTCGAGTTACAGGAATGTTAGGATCGGAGGCTCTCATGATTGTGTTTGTTTGTTTAAAATGAATAATCAATGACAATGAAAACATGTAAAGTGCAGCGGAAATGAAAACAAACTTTGTAAACACAGTCAAAAGGAGAAAAATAGTTTGATAAACAATTGCTTCTCATAGAGTCGAATGATTTACAAATCAAAGCAAAAGATTACAGACATGCTTACGAACTAAGCTCCCCCTCAGCCTGATGCCTCAAGGTTGGATTGCACAAGATGAAAGGATTAGACATGAGAAGGGAAAACCAGCTCAGTCAATCAAATGTAACAGTACAGGGCACTGTTACATTTATAGGCAAACCAAACCACTGAGGTATTTCAGCTGACGTCACCATGAAAGCGACGTCTAACAGCCTAACAACCTGTATCTACTGACCTTACACAAACACTGCTAACCTAACCACTGACTATACATAAGACAAACAATTTACTAAACAGCTGCTCTCCCTTTCTGTCAGTGCTTTCCTCAAGGTTGATCAGTCCTTGACTGGGCAGTGCTTTAACATCAGTAGATAGGACCAGTAGTGTTGAATGCTTCAGGGTTTTCATCAGCAGTTGAAAGGATATCATCAGTTGAATATGAGCAGCAGATAGAGACCATCAGTTGTTATAAATCACTTTCAAGGGGAGAGCAAAGTGTAAGCCGCTGCTTATTGTGAATCCACTGTTGTGACCTGGTTTTGGCTTTACATTATCTGTTCCTTTGGTAGGGTTCAATCCCAACAATCTCCCCCTGGAACAGATAATGCCAAAACCTTTCATTATTCAGGACCTTTATTACTCATCAAGAGTGCCTTAGCTTGTTCTTTGAATTCAGCTTCAAATTCCTTTGCACTCTGGTCATCCTCATCCCTACACAGTGAAAGCCCAAGGAGATCCTGCAAATCTTGAACACTAAGGCCTAGTGCTTCTTTCCTTGATATGTGCTTCACATCGCCATTGGCTCTGACCAAGGTCAATACGTGAGTCTTTTGATCAGACATCCACTTTAGTATTTTTAAGCCATGTGGGTTTCTTGGGAGAGACTTATTTGACGATGAGTTGAGGGATAATGGCCTTGAAAACAACTGCAGACTTTCAGACATTCTTTTGAAAGCTTCTTCAAAGACTTTGTCAACTGCAGCTATATCTTCTGCAGTTTCTTGTTCAATGAGTTCTTGTTTTTCAGCTTCTGTCTTGTCTTTAGCAGTGTTTGGAGATGCAGTTTTGTTTAATGCCTTAAAAAGGCTTTGAAGCTTTGTTGAAGTTTCTTCTTTTAGACCCATTTTCGTGATGGTATCTTTGAAGTACTCTGCTTCTTTTTCTATTACCTCTTCTTCAGTCAACTGTTCTCCCTCTTCTTGATTTGTTACAAAAGTAGACCTGAACAGTTATCTTTCTTTTCTTCAGCCTTTCATAGGTTTCATCAGTCTGCTGTTTAGACCATTTTGATATGGCTTCAGCAGTATCCATTTTTGCATCCACTAGCTCCTTTTTCTTTCTTTTATACTCAGCAGTGAAGTCAGCAATGAGCTTTTTGAATTTGTTCCAGTTTGGAGCATTCTTCTTCTTTGTAGGATCTTTCTTAATTCTGTCAATCCTCTCAGCCTCATGCTTTAGAGCGATTATTGGCCATTCTTCAAACTGTTTTTCTTCAGCAGGATATAATTTTTCTTTCATAATGTAGGCAAGATATTGTTTTCTAAGCTCTTTTGCGTTGTTCAGCCTTTTCTTTGATTAGTTCCTGTGCGAAATCTTCCATCTTCTTTACCTTTTCAAGAAAGAAATCCAGTCTTTGAGCAATGCCTTCTTCGCTTAGACGTTCACGTTCACTTTCAAATTTAGCTCTTGCTTTAGCCTGTCTTGCCTTGAGTTTGAGGTAATCATCCATATCCTCTGGTGGCATGTAGCCTATGAGTGAGGAGAATCTCCTTTTTGAAGGATCTTCTTCTGTATAGAATTGCCTCATCTCATTTTTATGGCTTCAAGTTCCAGTGGATATTGTGGAGCATTAGGATCATGTATACCCTCATCGACAGAGATTGGCTTTCTTATTCTATTGAAGAGCTTTGGTTGTGATGTAGAAAGAATGAGAGCAGTGATGGATGCCTGACTAACAGCTGTTGAAACAACTGGTGTCTCAACATCTGTTGTCATTACAACTGCTGATATGTCAGCAGTTGTCTTCTGCTTTTGAGCAGGGGATGGAAGTGGTGATGTTGGTGGTGATGGTGGTGAATCATCATCTGATATGAGATTTCTTCTCCTTTTTAATGAAGAAGAAGCAGATGATGTTTTGAATGAATCAGTGGTTTGAATGATGGGGAGTGTCTGACAAACAACTGTTGAAACAACTGGTGCTTCAACCGCTGCTGTCATTACAACAGATGTTATAACATCTGTTGTCTTCTGTTTTATGACAGGAGGCAGTGGTAATGGTGTGATTGTAGATGATGGTGATGGAGCAGTAGTTGTAGTGGTGTGTGGTAGAGTGGTGTGTGTTGATGACATGGCAGCTGTTTGGCTACAGACATCAGTTTTTGTAACTACTGCTGTATCAGCTGTTTGGCTAACAGGTTTTGAGACCTGTTTTTCTTTTTCTTTTCCTTTTTCAGGCTCACCATGAAGGCCATGTTCTATTCCCCTCCTATTCATTTTTCCCAACAGCTTGTTATTCTCCCCCTTTTTGGCATTATCTGAAGGGGGGTTTACAAGAAATGGTATGGAAGAAGGAACTTTGCCAGAAGCATTTTGAATGCTAGCCTTTATAGCCTTGATATCTGCTTGAGTATCTTTAAATCTTGATTCAACCATGTTGGTCAGCATTTGTACTTGAATAGCATGCTTTTTATCATCCATTTGTTGCTGTGCTTCAAGCATGGGTTGAAATATATTCCATAGCTCATTTGCAGCAAATGCCTGTTGTGCAGGTGCTTGAGCAGGAACAGCAAATTGTGGTGGGGCAGCAGTGGATTGTGCTTTTTGAGCTTTTAAAATCTCTTGCACCATCTCCTTTATTTCAGCAACTGATTCTTCAAGTTTGTCAACTCTGCCCGTCAATTCCTGATATCTTGAATCATCACCTACTTTAGTAGGATCATCTGAATCCCCACCAGTAGTGGTTATATCAATGTTTGACTTAGGAACTGAGTCCCAAAAGTCACCCATTGATGCCCCTTGTTCTTGGTACGGGGACTTCTTTCTTCAGCACTTGATAAACCTTTGATGGTGCCAGTGGTTAGATCCAACTCACTAGTAGTTATCGAAGTTGCCATGGAAGAAATTGCCTTCAAGGGAGTCTGATTTATGAAACAACTGGCCAACTGGAGACCTGTTGGTCCACCAGTTGTAGTTGTTGCTCCACTTGAACTACCACCGAGAGTTACTTGTAACTCAGGGGGTGTAACCTCCTCAATTGTTGCTGGGATAGCAGGAGTAGTAGCATCAGACCCAGTCACTTGTGGAAGTATGCTCTCAGTGATAGGTGTTAGAGAGGAACTGGTTTGTGTCTGAGCTATATCAGCTGCATGCAACAAAGGTAGCATGGTTTGTGGTAATATGATTGGTGAGGGGATGGGAGTTGAAAGAGACATGTCCTTGGGATCAGGACTGAGGAAGATGGATCCAAGTGGATTCAAAGCTTCATAGTGTGGTGTCCCTGTGCTTACAACCTGATCCTTTTGTGAGGATGCAGGAGGAGTTTTAGGCATGGGTTGAGATCTTTCTTCCAACTGCTGTGAGGAAGTAGCAGCAGTGGTTTCTGGTGACTTTTGTGTTGTCACAGGCATTTCCTCTGGGATCTCATCTTCCAGAGTTGCCTTTGTTTTGGGATTGGTGGGTTTTCTGGATGTTTTCTTTTTGGTCTTTTTAGTGGTGGCAGGTGTGGGTTTCAAAGCAGTTGGAGTGCTGCTATGATCACCTGTAGCAGTGGGCTCAGCAGCTGATACCTGAGGAGCAGTTGTAACCGCTAAAGTCTGCTCAGGTACCCCTGCTTTTGTTTTTTTTGGTGCCATCATCCTTGAAAATGTTTCTTTTGTTATGCTTTTTATTTGACAATGAACACCTTGTTTGAGCAAATTTACATTTTTCTTTTCAAATTTTTGTTCAAAATAATAACTCAAAAATCTTGGAAAAAGTAAAAATGCTTTACTTTCAACGTTTTTCACCATGTCATTGAAAATCTCCTGGGAGTAGTTATAGTCTTTATTATTCAAAATAGCGTAACCCAGGCTTTGAATTTTCAATGGTATTTCGTTGAAAGATGTTGTTTTATTTGAAGCACACATCAAGAGTGTGGGAAATAAAAACCTGGGTGCAGATGGAAAATAACCCTTTTGTAGGGTATCTACATTTGGTTCTTCTGCATAACCCCTTTTCAGAAAATCAGCTTTTAACTCGTTTTTGTCAAAAGAGGTTTTACCGTTTTGATCGTCGAGTATGAAGACTTCTGATATCGATTTTGGTGTGATTTTGATCGCTTTTCCCTGTATCGAGGAGTTAATGGCTATGACTTTTCCGTCTTGTTTTTCAAGCGACGCCTTTTTCCAAAACTCTCTCTGGGTTTGCAGATAGATAGGAGCATTTGCTGTCAACAAAGTTTTGTACTTTGATGCAGATAATGCATCAATGATGGTGTCAAAGGTGTGATTATCAGTAGGTTTTGTGAATAAACCCAGATAGTTGTGAGATTGTTTGAATGGTATTTCGATGGGTTCTTCGGTCGTTTGAGCGACCTCTTTGGAAGGTGATGGTGATTTAGGTTTTGGTTTTGGTTTTGATTTTGACTTTGATTTTGTCATTTTTGCGGAGAAGAATGAAGGAGGATTTTGGAGATTTTGAGAAGAAGAGTTGGAAACTGCTATGAGAAGAGAATTTTGGAATTCAATTCGACAGTGTAAAACCCTGTTTGGGGTTTAGGGCAGGTTTTATTTTAAAAAATGATCGCTGATGTGGCAGCGGTTATTAAGATCTGAGGGCTAAAAACTGACCACGTGTCAAACACTGATGAAACGGATGAAGTATGGAGAACAGTTGTTTTAAGAGTCACTGACGTATCAAGCATCAGTGATTACAACGGTAAAAATATTGGGCAGTGGATGATTTTTACTATCAGTAGATAGCATATCAGTGGATAAGACACTGATTTTGAGCATCAGTGCTTACAAGAAAATGAGGGATCAGTGGTTAACTTTCAGCAGTGGACAGTGTTTAGAGATCAGTCGTTGGAATAAAACAGTGGTTAGGGTAAATGGTGCAAATCTGAAGAACAGGTGTTTCAGCAACAGTTTTGAGAATTTTCATTCAAGGTTTTGCCACATGTCAATTTTGAAAGACAGTAGTTTAGTACCCCAAATGATGAAAACTTTTTACTAAGGCAACTCATTTTCGTTTAATATTCAATTAACACATGAGTACCCTAGTAATTTAATCACAGTTTGCAATCATCCTTTGATAAACATTTAGGAGCAAACCTGAGTATGACATGATCATGACATATGTACCATTTCCTTTTGGCCCATTTCCGAGGACACAAATACCATGCAAAAATAAGGTATTACATCCTGACAGGAGCTGAAACTATTGCCAACAAAAACAAGCAAAAGTTTCAAATATATTATAAAAAAATGAATAATATATCCTGGTTATTCGAGAGAATCCTTTGAACAAAAAAATGGTTAAAGGATTTTCTAAGAATAGTGTCAAAAAGATCTGGTATAATTTCAATAGAGAATGTAATCACATCACTCACAGGTTTTTGAAAATGGTCAGTGGTTTAACAACAGTGGTAGGAAACTTTTGGATACATTTTGACCACTGTTTGGAACCATTTTCTTTGTCGGTTGATTGCAAACATGAGGACACATGGATAAATTTTTGAACATTTGTCTAGTCCTCTTTGGACTTCATTCACTGGAATCAAAACCTTTCCCTGAACAGATGAATGCGCATAGTTGCTTAATGACCATTATTACCCCAAACTTTGACTCTTCAGTGTTTTATGTTTATACTCTTTTCTTCTGACTTCCGAAGTTTTGAGATGAACACACTTCGGAGTTTTTGTGAATTTTCTTATAGTATTTTAACATAGTTGATTTTGTCCTTTTGAAGAACTCAACCTGTTTTCAACACATAAGATCTGAATGACTAAAGTTTTAATTTCGCTCTTTTAAAATTACCAAAAACACTAATCATTTTGTGAACATAGGTTTTTGTTAATCCGAGATTCATACTTTAGCATTTAAACCAGGTGACAACACAAATTTCATAACAGCAATTGAAATCAATTTTGACAATATGAAATAATCCCATGGTTTAACATATGTGTTTTCAGATCTGAAAAACTAAGAGTGACTTATGCGTGAAATCAATTGTTGTGTGAGATTTGTGTGTCATATGACATCTTGGTTGATGTACAGAGTTTTTGAATAAGCATTTTGATCATGATTTTACTCGTTACTCTGTTTTTCAACTGAATACAACCAACCTTAGTATCAATGAATTTGGAGCTGAACTGTTATGTCAAATTGATTGTTAGATCGAATTTGACTGTCCAAGCTCTGATACCAATTGTTAGGATCGGAGGCTCTCATGAATAATCAATGACAATGAAAACATGTAAAGTGCAGCGGAAATGAAAACAAACTTTGTAAACACAGTCAAAAGGAGAAAAATAGTTTGATAAACAATTGCTTCTCATAGAGTCGAATGATTTACAAATCAAAGCAAAAGATTACAGACATGCTTACGAACTAAGCTCCCCCTCAGCCTGATGCCTCAAGGTTGGATTGCACAAGATGAAAGGATTAGACATGAGAAGGGAAAACCAGCTCAGTCAATCAAATGTAACAGTACAGGGCACTGTTACATTTATAGGCAAACCAAACCACTGAGGTATTTCAGCTGACGTCACCATGAAAGCGACGTCTAACAACCTAACAACCTGTATCTACTGACCTTACACAAACACTGCTAACCTAACCACATACTATACATAAGACAAACAATTTACTAAACAGCTGCTCTCCCTTTCTGTCAGTGCTTTCCTCAAGGTTGATCAGTCCTTGACTGGGCAGTGCTTTAACATCAGTAGATAGGACCAGCAGTGTTGAATGCTTCAGGGTTTTCATCAGCAGTTGAAAGGATATCAGCAGTTGAATATGAGCAACAGATAGAGACCATCAGTTGTTATAAATCACTTTCAAGGGGATAGCAAAGTGTAAGCCGCTGCTTATTGTGAATCCACTGTTGTGACCTGGTTTTGGCTTTACATTATCTGTTCCTTTGGTAGGGTTCAATCCCAACAAGGAACAAGGGCCAAACCAACCACCCAAGAATGGAATCGTCGAGCGAAAACACTTGACAACCTCCTAGAAGCAGCTTTTCTTGCCACCAGACATTTCTCCATCAATTAGGAATCTGATGCCGTCACTAAACACAATCCTTAAATTGTAGCCATTTGTTAAGTGTTTTTTTGGTGTCTAATCCGCATATATATCACCATTGCCCTTGATTTTCTTGACTGTATATCTCTTAAATATCAACATATACACGTGTGATATAGTTTACGAAGATTTTTCAATGTCAAGAACCTCGATCAGAGAGTAAAAAAGGCGTAAGGTTCACAATAGTGTAAAATTAAAATGGGATATACCGGGCTAGGATTCGAGTTACAGGAACAAGGGCCAAACCAACCACCCAAGAATGGAATCGTCGAGCGAAAACACTTGACAACCTCCTAGAAGCAGCTTTTCTTGCCACCATACCTTTCTCCATCAATTAGGAATCTGATGCCGTCAATAAACACATTCCTTAAATTGTAGCCATTTGTTGAGTGTTTTTTTTGGTGTCTAATCCTAAAATATATCACCATTGCCATTGATTTTCTTGACTGTATATCTCTTAAATGTCAACATATACACCTGTGATTTAGTTTACGAAGATTTTTCAATACCGAGAACCTCGACTAGAGAGTAAAAAAGGCGTACGGTTCACAATGATGTGAAATTAAAATTGGATATACTTCGAGTTACAGGTACCAGGGCCAAACCAACCACCGAAGAATGGAATCGTCAAGCGAAATCACTTGACAACCTCCTAGAAGCAGCTTTTCTTGCCACCTGACATTTCTCCATCAATTAGGAATCTGATGCCGTCACTAAACACATTCCTTAAATTGTAGCCATTTGTTCAGTGATTTTTTTTTGTGTCTAATCCGCATATATATCACCATTGCCCTTGATTTTCTTGACTGTATATTTCTTAAATGTCAACATATATACGTGTGATTTAGTTTACGAAGATTTTTCAATGCTGAGAACCTCGATCAGAGAGTAAAAAAGGCGTACGGTTCACAATGGTGTGAACTTAAAATCGGATATACCGGGCTAGGATTCGAGTTACAGGTACCAGGGCCAAACCAACTACCTAAGAATGGAATCGTCGAGTGAAATCACTTGACAACCTCCTAGAAGCAGCTTTTCTTGCCACCAGACCTTTCTCCATCAATTAGGAATCTGATGCCGTCACTAAACACATTCCTTAAATTGTAGCCATTTGTTGAGTGATTTTTTTTGTTGTCTAATCCGCATATATATCACCATTGCCCTTGATTTTCTTGACTGTATATCTCTTAAATGTCAACATATATACGTGTCATTTAGTTTACGATGATTTTTCAATGCCGAGAACCTCGATCAAAGAGTAAAAAAGGCGTAAGGTTCACAATGGTGTAAAATTAAAATGGGATATATCGGGATAGGATTAGAGTTACAGGAACAAGGGCCAAACCAACCACCCAAGAATGGAATCGTCGAGCGAAAACACTTGACAACCTCCTAGAAGTAGCTTTTCTTGCCACCAGACCATTCTCCATCAATTAGGAATCTGATGCCGTCACTAAACACATTCCTTAAATTGTAGCCATTTGTTAAGTGTTTTTTTTGTTGTCTAATCCGCATATATATCACCATTGCCCTTGATTTTCTTTACTGTATATCTCTTAAATGTCAACATATATACGTGTGATTTAGTTTACGAAGATTTTTCAATGCCGAGAACCTCGATCAAAGAGTAAAAAAGGCGTAAGGTTCACAATGGTGTAAAATTAAAATGGGATATACCGGGCTAGGATTCGAGTTACAGGAACAAGGGCCAAACCAACCACCCGAGAATGGAATCGTCGAGCGAAAACACTTGACAACCTCCTAGAAGCAGCTTTTCTTGCAACCAGACATTTGTCCATCAATTAGGAATCTAATGCCGTCACTAAACACATTCCTTAAAATGTAGCCATTTGTTAAGTTTTTTTTTTGGTGTCTAATCCGCATATATATCACCATTGCCCTTGATTTTCTTGACTGTATATCTCTTAAATATCAACATATACACGTGTGATTTAGTTTACGAAGATTTTTCAATTTCGAGAACCTCGATCAGAGAGTAAAAAAGGCGTAAGGTTCACAATGGTGTAAAATTAAAATGGGATATACCGGGCTAGGATTCGAGTTACAGGAACAAGGGCCAAACCAACCACCCAAGAATGGAATCGTCGAGCGAAAACACTTGATATCCTCTTAGAAGCAGCTTTTCTTACCACCAGACCTTTCTCCATCAATTAGGAATCTGATGCCGTCACTAAACGCATTCCTTAAATTGAAGCCATTTGTTGAGTGATTTTTTTGTGTCTAATCCGCATATATATCACCATTGCCCTTGATTTTCTTGACTGTATATCTCTTAAATGTCAACATATATACGTGTGATTTAGTTTACAAATATTTTTCAATGCCGAGAACCTCGATCAAAGAGTAAAAAAGGCGTAAGGTTCACAATGGTGTAAAATAAAATGGGAAATACCGGGCTAGGATTCGAGTTACAAGAACAAGGGCCAAACCAACCACCCAAGAGTGGAATCGTCGAGCGAAAACACTTGACAACCTCCTATAAGCAGCTTTTCTTGCCACCAGACCTTTCTCCATCAATTAGAAATCTGATGCAGTCACTAAACACATTCCTTAAATTGTAGCCATTTGTTGAGTATTTTTTTTTGGTGTCTAATCCGCATATATATCACAATTTCCCTTGATTTTCTTGAGTGTATATCTCTTAAACATCAACATACAAACGTGTGAATTAGTTTACGAAGATTGTTCAATGCCGAGAACCTCGATCTGATAGTAAAAAAGGCGTAAGGTTCACAATGGTGTAAAATTAAAATGGGATATACCGGGCTAGGATTCGAGTTACAGGAACAAGGGCCAAACCAACTACCTAAGAATGGAATCGTCGAGCGAAATCAATTGACAACCTCCTAGAAGCAGCTTTTCTTGCCACCAGACCTTTCTCATCAATTAGGAATCTGATGCCGTCACTAAACACATTCCTTAAATTGAAGCCATTTGTTGAGTGTTTTTTTTTGGTGTCTAATCCACATATATATCACCATTGCCCTTGATTTTCTTGACTGTATATCTCTTAAATATCAACATATACACGTGTGATTTAGTTTACGAAGATTTTTCAATTTCGAGAACCTCGATCAGAGAGTAAAAAAGGCGTAAGGTTCACAATGGTGTAAAATTAAAATGGGATATAACGGGCTAGGATTCGAGTTACAGGAACAAGTGCCAAACCAACCACCCAAGAATGGAATCGTCGAGCGAAAACACTTGATATCCTCCTAGAAGCAGCTTTTCTTACCACCAGACCTTTCTCCATCAATTAGGAATCTGATGCCATCACTAAACACATTCCTTAAATTGAAGCCATTTGTTGAGTGATTTTTTTGTGTCTAATCCGCATATATATCACCACTGCCCTTGATTTTCTTGACTGTATATCTCTTAAATGTCAACATATATACGTGTGATTTAGTTTACGAAGATTTTTCAATGCCGAGAACCTCGATCAGAGAGTAAAAAAGGCGTAAGGTTCACAATGGTGTAAAATTAAAATGGGATATACCGGGCTAGGATTCGAGTTACAGGAACAAGGGCCAAACCAACCACCCAAGAATGGAATCGTAGAGCGAAAACACTACACAACCTCCTAGAAGCAGCTTTTCTTGCAACCAGACATTTCTCCATCAATTAGGAATCTGATGCCGTCACTAAACACATTCCTTAAATTTTAGCCATTTGTTGAGTGTTTTTTTTTGTGTCTAATCCGCATATATATCAGCATTGCCCTTGATTTTCTTGACTGTATATCTCTTTAATATCAACATATACACGTGTGATTTAGTTTATGAATATTTTTCAATGCCGAGAACCTCGATCAGAGAGTAAAAAAGGCGTAAGGTTCACAATGGTGTAAAATTAAAATGGGATATACCGGGCTAGGATTCGAGTTACAGGAACAAGGGCCAAACCAACCACCCAAGGATGGAATCGTCGAGCGAAAACACTAGACAACCTCCTAGAAGCAGTTTTTCTTGCCACCAGACCTTTCTCCATCAATTACGAATCTGATGCCGTCACTAAACACATTCCTTAAATTGTAGCCATTTGTTGAGTGTTTTTTTTGGTGTTTAATCCGCATATATATCACCATTGCCCTTGATTTTCTTGACTGTATATCTCTTAAATATCAACATATACACGTATGATTTAGTTTACGAAGATTTTTCAATGCCGAGAACCTCGATTAGAGAGTAAAAAAGGCATAAGGTTCACAATGGTGTAAAATTAAAATGGGATATACCGGGCTAGGATTCGAGTTACAGGAACAAGGGCCAAACCAACCCCCCAAGAATGGAATCATCGAGCGAAAACACTTGACAAACTCATAGAAGCAGCTTTTCTTGCCACTAGACATTTCTTCATCAATTAGGAATCTGATGCCGTCACAAAACACATTCCTTAAATTGTAGCCATTTATTGAGTGATTTTTTTGGTGTCTAATCCGCATATATATCACCGTTGCCCTTGATTTTCTTGACTGTATATCTCTTAAATATCAACATATACACGTGTGATTTAGTTTACGAAGATTTTTCAATGCCGAGAACATTGTTCATAGAGTAAAAAAGGCGTAAGGTTCACAATGGTGTAAAATTAAAATTGGATATACCGGGCTAGGATTCGAGTTATAGGAACAAGGGCCAAACCAACCACCCAAGAATGGAATCGTTAAGCGAAAACACTTGACAACCTCTTAGAAGCAGCTTTTCTTGCCACCAGACCTTTCTCCATCAATTCGGAATCTAATGCCGACACTAAACACATTCCTTAAATTGTAGCCATATGTTGAGTGTTTTTTTGGGGTCTAATCCGCATATATATCACCATTTCCCTTGATTTTCTTGACTGTATATCTCTTAAATATCAACATATACACGTGTGATTTAGTATACGAAGATTTTTCAACGCCGAGAACCTCGATCAGAGAGTAAAAAAGGCGTAAGGTTCACTATGGTGTAAAATTAAATTGGGATATACCGGGCTAGGATTCGAGTTACAGGAATAAGGGCCAAACCAACCACCCAAGAATGGAATCGTCGAGCGAAAACGCTTAACAACCTCCTAGAAGCAGCTTTTCTTGCCACCAGACCTTTCTCCATCAATTAGGAATCTGATGCCGTCACTAAACGCATTCCTTAAATTGTATCCATTTGTTGAGTGATTTTTTTTGGTGTCTAATCCGCATATATATCACCGTTGCCCTTTATTTTCTTCACTGTATATCTCTTAAATATCAACATATACACGTGTGATTTAGTTTAAGAAGATTTTTCAATGCCGAGAACCTCGATCAGAGAGTAAAAAAGGCGAAAGGTTCACAATGGTGTAAAATTAAAATGGGATATACTGGGCTAGGATTCGAGTTACAGGAACAAGGGCCAAACCAACCACCCAAGGATGGAATCGTCGAGCGAAAACACTTGACAACCTCCTAGAAGCAGTTTTTCTTACCTCCAGAACTTTCTCCATCAATTAGGAATCTGATGCCGTCACTAAACACATTCCTTAAATTGTAGCCATTTGTTGAGTGTTTTTTTTGGGGTCTAATCCGCATATATATCACCATTGCCCTTGATTTTCTTGACTGTATATCTCTTAAATATCAACATATACACGTGTGATTTAGTTTACGGAGATTTTTCAATGCCGAGAACCTCGATTAGAGATTAAAAAAGGCGTAAGGTTCACAATGGTGTAAAATTAAAATGGGTTATACAGGGCTAGGATTCGAGTTATTGGAACAAGGGCCAAACCAACCACCCAAGAATGGAATCGTCAAGCGAAAACACTTGACAACCTCCTAGAAGCAGCTTTTCTTGCCACCAGACCTTTCTCCATCAATTAGGAATCTAATGCCGGCACTAAACACATTCCTTAAATTGTAGCCAATTGTTGAGTGTTTTTTTTGCGGTCTAATCCGCATATATATCACCATTTCCCTTAATTTTCTTGACTGTATATCTCTTAAATATCAACATATACACGTGTGATTTAGTTTATGAAGATTTTTCAATGCCGAGAACCTCGATCAGAGAGTAAAAAAGGCCTAAGGTTAACAATAGTGTAAAATTAAAATGGGATATACCGGGCTAGGATTCGAGTTACAGGTACAAGGGCCAAACCAACCACCCAAGAATGGAATCGTCGAGCGAAAACACTTGACTACCTCCTAGACGCAGCTTTTCTTGCCACCAGACCTTTCTCCATCAATTAGGAATCTGATGCCGTCACTAAACACATTCCTTAAATTGTAGCCATTTGTTGAGTGTTTTATTTTTAGTGTCTAATCTGCATATATATCACCATTGCCCTTGATTTTCTTGACTGTATATCTCTTAAATATCAACATATACACGTGTGATTTAGTTTACGAAGATTTTTCAATGTCGAGAACCTCGATCAGAGAGTAAAAAAGGCGAAAGGTTCGAATGGTGTAAAATTAAAATGGGATATACCGGGCTAGGATTCGAGTTACAGGAACAAGGGCCAAACCAACCACCCAAGAATGGAATCGTCGAGCGAAAACACTTGAGAACCTCTTAGAAGCCGCTTTTTTTTACCACCAGACATTTCTCCATCAATTAGGAATTTGATGCTGTCACTAAACACATTCCTAAATTGTAGCCATTTGTTGAGTGTTTTATTTTTGGTGTCTAATCCTCATATATATCACCATTGCCCTTGATTTTCTTGACTGTATATCTCTTAAATATCAACATATACTCGTGTGATTTAGTTTACGAAGATTTTTCAATGTCGAGAACCTCGATCAGAGAGTAAAAAAGGCGTAAGGTTCACAATGGTGTAAAATTAAAATGGGATAGTGAAATCATCGGGGCGCGGCACTGAGCGAAACAGATAGTGAAATGAAGCACGTTAGTTATCGACATAGATCCATCGATACCAATGACTGCGGGTTGACTGCGCTAGGCAGTTTGCAATACATGATTACCACCGTAATCCATGCAAGTAAAAGATCCTTAACAACCCCCGTGTGAACGAGTGCTGAGTCCAAACTATAGTACTATCGTTGCTAAGGCAGGTAGACAACATTCCATGTGTAAACATAACAAACAAGCATTCATAAGCCACATATAACATGCATTAACGGTTAGCGTTTAAATAGTTTGAGTAGTGTGATAGTTGTAGTTTGAATATTCGTAACGTATGTAACACCCAAAAGTGCTTAAAGCAAAAAGGGATCGAGTATACTCACAGCGGTTAATGGATTGAAGGGAGCGCTTTTAGCGAGTATGGTTAGCCTGAATAGATTCGGTAACGTAGCGGTAAGTGGCGCGTAAAACAATACAGGGTGAGAGTGGGTAGGATAGCTGGTCGTTCGGATGGTCGTCCGTGCGAACAACAATCCGCATGAATAGTAATCCATCCGGTTAGTCATCCGTGCGGACAGTTTGTCCGGGCGGGTGACTATTCGAGTGGATTGTTTCTTCCTATGGGTGAGATGTGTTTGTGAATGGTGGTTTGACTTTTGAAGTTTTTGTTGTAGCATTTGAAAGCTTTGAAGTTCTCTTACCCTTCAAGTCGGTCGAGCGGACGACAATCCGTCAGGATGGTATTCCGTGCGGACAACGACTTTAATGGTGAGTCACTTGGTGAAATTGGTGAAATCTGTCCGAATGGTAGTCCGTGCGGACAACGACAATCCGTCTGGTTGGTAGTCCGGTCGGGTGAACAGGTTGGAAATTGTTTAAGGTTGTCACACCCCCAAAATCCACCTGCGGAGTATCACCGCTTGGAGGCGTGACTGACCAGGATCAAACCACTAATCATATTGAACAAGTAAATATTTAATGTAAAAGTTCAACCAATACGATTAATATCCAAAACAAACATAGTTAAGTTATGAGCGGAAGCATAATGTTCAAAACCAAATCCAAAGTTTAATTATCCAAATGTTTAACATGGCACACAGCTGTCCATGTCCCACAACGACTCTTTCTTGTGCAAGCTCCAGCTAAGTACCTATAGACCTGCAAAGCATGTAGTAACGAGTCAACAACTAGTTGAGTGAGTTCACGTTTGGTTGTCCAGTTTATAGTTATTCCGAAAACACAGTTTGTCCTTTACCAGCTATCCAGCCGTGGGGGTTACCCCATAGTTTGAAAAACGTTTATTGGTTACCCGTTCTTACGTTGGCTATTCTAGCCCGGCTCTATGGCCGTGAGGGCTACCCCATGTTTAATTCACCAGACTCGTTACCATATCGACTACTAACGTTCGTCATGTTTAAGTGCCCTAACGTCTGTGTCTATCATCACTGACGTGCCTTAGTCCATTAGTCCACGCCTGTCCTCTGCGGCACGGTGTGAGGTTTGTTAAACCTAATAGCGCTATTTAACTAATGACCCGTTCGCCATTGGCCTCGGCGATTAAGTCGATATAAAAAGGAGGGACTTCGTTGATAGAGTTCTAGTCTAGTATATTTAAATCCGTCTCATACTGGACGAGGAATCTATGTTCCTGATTACGTCTCAACAGGACGAGGAATCCCTATTCCTTAACCCATTCCCAACCCCTGGGAATCCCATGCTTTGTAACGAAGTGTGAACTCACCTTGGTTTGCTCGGCAGATTACACAGAAAGGTCAAGTCTATCAGCTAGTGGTCAACCACGTCCTAACATGGTTACCATACAAAGTCAGGTTTTGGTTCCATGTAGTGCACACAAGTATCACATAGATAGCATATAAGAAACACCTATGAATCATGGCAACATGCAACATCACGTTCAACAGTTAAATATATTCCACTAGTGTGATCAAGAGATTGGGCTCGCACAAGTCTAATGGCCTTTTGCGAGTCATACGTTGAAGCCCACTAATACCCGGCCCAATAACAAGAACCCAACATATACATAAATACGGTTCAAATAACAACAACAAACAATCTTGTGCGATCCTAGTGAGCTTGTATGATTGAAGCTAGTCCAGCCCAACAAGTAGGCCCAACACATATAAACCTACGGTCCATTAACAACAAACAACAACTACCTTGTGCGACTCAGGTACCCTTGTGCGACTGTATATATCTTGTGCGATGGACAGACTTGTGCGACTGACAAGACTTATGCGATCAGCTTTAATTCCCAGCCCAATATCTACGGCCCACATATATATCTACGGCCCAGTAACAACAACAGACTATCTTGTGCGATAGTGGACAGCTTGTACGATCAGGTCCTCTTGTGCGACCTGATCAGCTTGTGTGAATGGACTCCTTGTGCGATCAGGAGTGTTGTGCGGTTACTATAGTGTGATTAGATAAGGAAATCTCTAATTTTAAGGAATTCAGTTACATTCCTTTATTGACACAATCAACTCTAACAGTTTTACACATAATCCTTATTAGATCAAACAAGGGTTTTCAACATCTAAATCATATGAACCCTAAGTATAATCAAAACATAATTATCAATCATAATCATATAAACGATTAATGTTCTTGATTACTAGCATACATCTTAACAACTCAACTATCATTCTAACCTTATATCACAACCGATCATTGTAACTGATTAACAACATCACACGGTTAACAATCATCTACCAACATCATATGATTAGTAATCCGAAGTATACACATATCAGCCGATTTTTAACAAGCATTCTGTTCTAGATCATAATCATACAATCGAACTTGTTTAAACATCAATACATAATACCATTGTTCATCATACATACATCCACAATCGTTTAATCCAAATCATGAAATCATAACGATCGAGTAACTAAACATAATCATAAACACTAACCAATTTAAGAGGAGGGTAGGGGATCGATCCGAACACAAAAATCTTCGGTGAAGGGGATGCTTGGTTGCCTTTCAAGTTCGTGAGGGAGAGAGAGAAAAGAACTAGGGTTTGTAGGTGTGTTATGTGATTGCAAGTAATGAGACACAATCCTCAAAGGATCCATGTATGCGTATGGTGGGGGTGGGCCGAATCCTTCACATGGGCTCCCCTTTGGTTCGAGTTAAAGAGAAGTAGGCCGAGATTTGTAAAGCCCAAAGGCTTGTGCGGTTGGGTTGTGTTGTGCGACTACAACATACATATATACACATAGACACATAATCGTAATATTCAATAAATCAATCAAGTTCATATAATCGAATCACGTTCACCTAGGTTACATCAAAGTACAAAGATAGGTTCGGAAATACGAGTTGTCACATTATCCCCAAGTTGAAAGAAATTTCGTCCCGAAATTTAGCACGTACTCACTGAGGAAGCTAGTTAAGTTGCATGGTTTTCCTGGTTTTCCTGGGGTGTCACATCCTCCCCCCGTTGATCTGGAATTTCGTCCCGAAATTCCGTAGCTTCAGCCTCAGCAGTGGTTGTACCGGTTGCGAACAGTTGGGGATACTTTTGTTTCATCTGATCTTCGCGTTCCCAGGTGAACTCTGGGCCGCGACTTGAGTTCCAACGAACTCGAACGAGGGGTATTCTAGTACGCTTGAGGACCTTAACATCTCGGTCCGTGATTTCAACAGGTTCCTCGACGAATCGTAACTGCTCGTCGATCGTGAGCTCCTTCAAAGGAACTACGTGGGTTTCATCTGACGGACATTTCTTCAGATTCGACACGTGGAAAACATCGTGAACTGCACTGAGTTCCGCTGGTAAGTTCAATCTGTAGGCCACCTTGCCTATCTTCTCAATGACTTCAAAAGGTCCAACATATCGTGGATTAAGTTTGCCCTGTTTCCCAAAACGTACCACACCCTTCCAGGGTGAAACTTTGAGTAATACACGCTCCCCAACCTGGAGCTCTAGTGGTTTTCTGTCCTTATCGGCGTAGACTTTCTGACGCTCACGAGCTGCCGCCATTCGTTGTCGTATCTGAGCAATTTTCTCTGTTGTGTCAACCACATATTCTGGACCAGTAATCTGACTATCCCCCACCTCTGCCCAACAAAGAGGTGACCGGCACTTACGCCCGTACAATGCCTCAAACGGAGCAGCTTTAATGCTGGTGTGGTAGCTATTGTTGTACGAAAATTCCACAAGTGGCAGATGCCTTTCCCAGCCGTTGCCAAAGTCAATAACACATGCCCTAAGCATGTCTTCGAGGGTCTGGATGGTGCGTTCAGACTGCCCATCCGTTTGCGGGTGATAAGCTGTGCTCATGTCTAACCTTGAGCCAAAGGACTTGTGCATTGCTTGCCACAATTCTGATGTAAAACGTGCATCTCGATCCGAGATAATAGAGGTGGGCACTCCGTGCCTCGAGACAACTTCCTTTAGGTATACTTCTGCTAGAGTGGAGAACTTATCCGTTTCTTTGATAGCCAGGAAGTGAGCAGACTTTGTGAGTCGATCCACGATCACCCAAATAGTATCGTTACCACGTTGTGATCTAGGCAGGCCAGTAACAAAATCCATGGAAATTTGCTCCCATTTCCATTGTGGTATCTCTGGTTGTTGAAGGGGGCCTGAAGGTTTCTGGTATTCTGCCTTGACTCTCGCACAAGTCAAGCACTTGCTAACGTAAGTTGCTATGTGGGCCTTCATGCTAGGCCACCAGTATGTGGTTTTGATGTCCTGGTACATTTTATCCGAGCCAGGGTGCACTGAGTAACGAGATTTGTGTGCCTCATCCATCACAAGCTCTCGTAGGTTGCCATAAAATGGGACCCAAATGCGTCCTGTTACATAGTAAGCACCGTCTTCCTTCTGTTCTAAGCGTTGCCTTGAGCCGCGTAGGGCTTCAGCCCTGACGTTCTCTGGTTTCAATGCTTCTACCTGAGCATTTCGTATTTGAGAAGGAAGGCTAGACTGTATAGTAAGTTGTAAAGCTCGTACGCGCTTGGGCGCAGTGTCCTTTCGACTGAGGGCGTCAGCCACAACATTGGCTTTGCCCGGGTGATACCTGATCGAGCATTCGTAATCATTCAGCAGTTCGACCCATCGTCGTTGTCTCATATTGAGTTCTTTCTGTTTAAAGATGTGCTCAAGACTTCTGTGATCAGTGTAGATAGCACACTTGGTGCCATACAAGTAGTGTCGCCATATCTTAAGTGCAAAAACAACCGCTCCCAGCTCTAGATCGTGTGTAGTGTAGTTCTTCTCATGAACCTTGAGTTGGCGTGAAACGTATGCTATAACTTTATCCCGCTGCATCAAAACACAACCAAGACCCTGAATAGTTGCGTCACAGTAAACCACGAAGTCGTCTGTGCCCTCTGGCAATGAAAGGATAGGTGCACTGCAAAGTCTATCCTTTAGGTGCTGAAACGCTAACTCCTGTGGGTTTCCCCAACGATAAACAACGCCCTTCTGCGTTAGTGAAGTAAGAGGCTGAGCAATCTTAGAAAAATCCTTGATAAATCTCCTGTAGTAACCTGCCAATCCCAAGAATTAGCGAATTTCCGTTGGTGTGCGAGGTGCAGGCCAGCTCTTGATTGACTCTACCTTAGATGGATCAACGTGAATCCCATCCTTGTTCACTAGATGGCCTAAGAAATGGACTTCACGAAGCCAGAAGTCACATTTTGAAAACTTGGCGTACAACTGTTCCTTTCGAAGGAGTTCCAAAATAAGTCGTAGATGTTGCTCGTGTTCCTCCTGACTCTTCGAATAGATCAGGATGTCGTCGATGAAGACAATGACGAATTTGTCTAAGTAGGGCTTGCACACTCTATTCATCAAGTCCATGAAGACTGCTGGTGCGTTTGTCATCCCAAAAGGCATGACCAAAAACTCATAGTGGCCATAACGGGTTCTAAAGGCTGTTTTAGAGACGTCCTCTTCTCGGACTCTCAGCTGGTGATACCCTGATCTCAAATCGATTTTTGAATAGTAGCTTGACCCTTGCAGCTGGTCGAATAGGTCATCAATGCGTGGAAGAGGATAGCGATTCTTCACAGTCACCTTGTTCAATTCATGGTAGTCGATGCACATTCTGAACGTACCGTCTTTCTTCTTCACAAATAGCACTGGAGCTCCCCAGGGCGAAGAACTAGGACGAATAAAACCCTTATCTAAGATTTCTTGTAATTGCGTAGATAGCTCTTTCAACTCTGATGGAGCTAAACGATACGGTGCACGAGCTATAGGCGCTGCTCCGGGAGCTAGCTCGATTTGAAACTCGACCTGGCGATGAGGCGGGAGGCCAGGTAGTTCCTCAGGAAATACCTCAGGATAGTCGCGTACAATCGGAAAATCTTCTATCTTCCTTTCTTTCTTCGAGGTGTCGGTAATGAGAGCCAGAAAGGCAGTGTGGCCCTTACGCAAACACTTTTGAGCCTTAAGGGAAGAAATGATGCTCACAACAGCACCACTCTTGTCGCCACGAATCATAAGAGGTTCCTCACCTGGGCACGGAATACGGACAATCTTTTCGTTGCAAAGGATCTCAGCTTGATGTTGGGATAACCAGTCCATCCCAATGACAACGTCGAAACTACCCAGAGTGATAGGAAGAAGGTCGATTGAGAAAGTGTGATCAGCAAGTACTAGGTTACAACCTTTAACTACATGTGTGACCTCTATACTTTTAACATTAGCTAGCTCTACAGCATGTTTGGGATTCAAAGGTGTTGGGGTACGCTTAAGCAGTTGACTAACTTTTTGGGACACATAACTAGTATCAGCACCCGAATCAAATAAGACAGTAACGTAAAAGTCGTCGAGAAGGAACTTACCCGTCACAACATTGGGATCATTCCTTGCTTCTCCATTGCCAATAACAAACGCACGGCCCCTTGCACCATTGCCATTGTTACCCCCGTTGTTTCCATTCCCCTGATTGTTATTGTTATTGTTGTTGTTCTGGTTCAGCTGGGGACAGTCTTTCTTGAAGTGGCCTTCAGCTCCACACTGAAAGCACCCTCTGTTGTTACCCGGTTGTTGCTGCTGCTGACGTTGATTTTGTGGGGCTCGCTGTTGTTGCCGGTTTTGGTTCGCGGGAAACTGACTCCTACATTCTCTTGCAATATGACCAGGCTTGTTGCACCGATGACAGTTACTTCTAGTGCATGGCCCACTGTGATGTAAATTACAACGATTACATTTGGGGTGATTTCCTTGGTATCCACCCTGACTTTGGCTACCTGACGATTGCTGACTAGGACTCTTATACTCTTCAGTTCTTCTCTGCTGCGACTGGGATTGAACAGAAGTCGAACCTCTGCTTGAAGCTCCATCCCATTTACGTTTGTTATCACTGGGAGGTTCAGAGGTAACTGTAGCACTAATGCGTTTTGGTAACCTGTTTTGCTCCACCGCCTGATCAGTGAGACGGTGAGCCAACTGAACAACCTGCTGGTAGGTAGCGAGATTTGCTGAAGTCACATGACTTTGGATCTCCGGCTTTAGGCCCTTAAGATATAGTTCGATACGCTTAATTGGAGGGTCCACCATAGTAGGACACAGTAGTGCAAGCTCATTCGATCTCTTAGTAAACGCCTCAATTTCTGACCCCGTCATCTTGAGGTTGAAGAACTCGACTTCCAGCTTATGAATGTCGTCACGAGTGCAGTATTCCTCCCTGATCATTTCTTTAAAATTGTTCCATGGGGTGGCGTTAGCAGCAACCAACCCCAGCATTTGGACTTGAGCGTTCCACCATGTGAGGGCTAAACCCTCAAGAGTGCCGGTAGCATATTTCACCCTGCGTGCCTCAGGGCATTCGCACATCTCGAATACAGACTCTAGTTTCTCAAACCAGTGGAGGAGACCTACTGCTCCTTCAGTGCCACTAAAAGTAGTGGGTCGGCAGTCCATAAAAGTTTTGAAGGTGCAAACAGGTGGCGGAGCATGTTGACCTGTTGTGGGTATAAGAAAGGACAAGGTTTAACACAAGGATAGATTCACGAGAGTAGGATCGAAAGATCCTAGAATGAGTTATAAACTGCAGGGTATACCTCCTGCCTGTGCGGCTGCAAGTGCCGCAGCAACCTGTTCGTTGATCAGAGCCGTCAACTGGGCTTGAGTCATGTTAATGCGTCCAGACATGATCTTCATACCAAAAGAAGCATGTGTGAGAAGGGTTCGCGAAAGTGCGATGACAGAAGAGAGTAAGCACACACGTGTTCAAGCAAGAGTAGCTATACTAGCTAAGCATATCATGAGCAAAGTTCTACGTAATCTAACAAGTAGGTAATAAAACACAAACCATATCACCTAGAATGTCGAGCCTTGCACGTGGAGTGAAGCGTCGTTGTGGATCGTAGAGCACTGTACAGGTTATAGTCTGGTTTTAACAAAAACGTTTTCCTTTATTAAAACCAAGTTCTCTATAACCAATGGCTCTGATACCAATCTGTCACACCCCCAAAATCCACCTGCGGAGTATCACCGCTTGGAGGCGTGACTGACCAGGATCAAACCACTAATCATATTGAACAAGTAAATATTTAATGTAAAAGTTCAACCAACACGATTAATATCCAAAACAAACATAGTTAAGTTATGAGCGGAAGCATAATGTTCAAAACCAAATCCAAAGTTTAATTACCCAAATGTTTAACATGGCACACAGCTGTCCATGTCCCACAACGACTCTTCCTTGTGCAAGCTCCAGCTAAGTACCTATAGACCTGCAAAGCATCTAGTAACGAGTCAACAACTAGTTGAGTGAGTTCACGTTTGGTTGTCCAGTTTATAGTTATTCCGAAAACACAGTTTGTCCTTTACTAGCTATCCAGCCGTGGGGGTTACCCCATAGTTCGAAAAACGTTTATTGGTTACCTGTTCTTACGTTGGCTATTCTAGCCCGGCTCTATGGCCGTGAGGGCTACCCCATGTTTAATTCACCAGACTCGTTACCATATCGACTACTAACGTTCGTCATGTTTAAGTGCCCTAACGTCTGTGTCTATCATCACTGACGTGCCTTAGTCCATTAGTCCACGCCCGTCCTCTGCGGCACGGTGTGAGGTTTGTTAAACCTAATAGCGCTATTTAACTAATGACCCGTTCGCCATTGGCCTCGGCGATTAAGTCGATATAAAAAGGAGGGACTTCGTTGATAGAGTTCTAGTCTAGTATATTTAAATCCGTCTCATACTGGACGAGGAATCTATGTTCATGATTACGTCTCAACAGGACGAGGAATCCCTATTCCTTAACCCATTCCCAACCCCTGGGAATCCCATGCTTTGTAACGAAGTGTGAACTCACCTTGGTTTGCTCGGCAGATTACACAGAAAGGTCAAGTCTATCAGCTAGTGGTCAACCACGTCCTAACATGGTTACCATACAAAGTCAGGTTTTAGTTCCATGTAGTGCACACAAGTATCACATAGATAGCATATAAGAAACACCTATGAATCATGGCAACATGCAACATCACGTTCAACAGTTAAATATATTCCACTAGTGCGATCAAGAGATTGGGCTCGCACAAGTCTAATGGCCTTTTGTGAGTCATACGTTGAAGCCCACTAATACCCGGCCCAATAACAAGAACCCAACATATACATAAATACGGTTCAAATAACAACAACAAACAATCTTGTGCGATCCTAGTGAGCTTGTATGATTGAAGCTAGTCCAGCCCAACAAGTAGGCCCAACACATATAAACCTACGGTCCATTAACAACAAACAACAACTACCTTGTGCGACTCAGGTACCCTTGTGCGACTGTATATATCTTGTGCGATGGACAGACTTGTGCGACTGACAAGACTTATGCGATCAACTTTAATTCCCAGCCCAATATCTACGGCCCACATATATATCTACGGCCCAGTAACAACAACAGACTATCTTGTGCGATAGTGGACAGCTTGTACGATCAGGTCCTCTTGTGCGACCTGATCAGCTTGTGTGAATGGACTCCTTGTGCGATCAGGAGTGTTGTGCGGTTACTATAGTGTGATTAGATAAGGAAATCTCTAATTTTAAGGAATTCAGTTACATTCCTTTATTGACACAATCAACTCTAACAGTTTTACACATAATCCTTATTAGATCAAACAAGGGTTTTCAACATCTAAATCATATGAACCCTAAGTATAATCAAAACATAATTATCAATCATAAACATATAAACGATTAATGTTCTTGATTACTAGCATACATCTTAACAACTCAACTATCATTCTAACCTTATATCACAACCGATCATTGTAACTGATTAACAACATCACACGGTTAACAATCATCTACCAACATCATATGATTAATAATCCGAAGTATACACATATCAGCCGATTTTTAACAAGCATTCTGTTCTAGATCATACTCATACAATCGAACTTGTTTAAACATCAATACATAATACCATTGTTCATCATACATACATCCACAATCGTTTAATCCAAATCATGAAATCATAACGATCGAGTAACTAAACATAATCATAAACACTAACCAATTTAAGAGGAGGGTAGGGGATCGATCCGAACACAAAAATCTTCGGTGAAGGGGATGCTTGGTTGCCTTTCAAGTTCGTGAGGGAGAGAGAGAAAAGAACTAGGGTTTGTAGGTGTGTTATGTGATTGTAAGTAATGAGACACAATCCTCAAAGGATCCATGTATGCGTATGGTGGGGGTGGGCCGAATCCTTCACATGGGCTCCCCTTTGGTTCGAGTTAAAGAGAAGTAGGCCGAGATTTGTAAAGCCCAAAGGCTTGTGCGGTTGGGTTGTGTTGTGCGACTACAACATACATATATACACATAGACACATAATCGTAATATTCAATAAATCAATCAAGTTCATATAATCGAATCACGTTCACCTAGGTTACATCAAAGTACAAAGATAGGTTTGGAAATACGAGTTGTCACAAAGGTCTTAGTATCTCATGATCCGAGGAGTAATCCATTCAGAGGGTCGTTCGTGTGGATTATTCATTCGTCGATACTCAAACCTTGTTTGAATATGGTTTCCAAGTGTAGTCCGTCCGGATGGCAACCCGTCCGGATAGCCTGTCCGTGCGGACATCAGTCCGTGCGGACGACATCTCGTTCTGGTTGTTCCATTCGTCTACCCTTGGTCGGTTTTGTCGTTCTATCGAGACGTTCTGATTACGTGTCAACCAATCGGAATTGTATTCTTACCCGCATGACTAAGCCGGCCAGGAATCACCCCAGCTTGGCCGGTCGGCGGCTCAGAACGTTCATTCTGGTCTAACCCGAAATCAGGTGTCTCGCGGGCAGAATCCGGATTTGGGACTAGTGCATTACTAACACTGAGTAGAGACTAGAACTGGTCCGATTCTCATCGTTTTTTAGTGTAAAAGAAGGAGAAAACTTGTGTTTATTTCTTTCAACTCTTTTATCCTTTGAAAAAGTTCAGATTTATGAGAAGTCGTTGTGAAATCTTGTGGAAACCGTTCATATCCGAGTTATTCTTGGTGGAATGAGGCCAAACTTGAAGTTCATGGGAACTTTATGATGACGTCATCCTAGAATACCTCAAATCTTGATGATTTCACGGTTAAAAATTAATATTTAAAAGAAAGAAAGGTGTAGAAGTGCGTATAGATCACGAAAGTACAAGATTTAGGGCGAGATCTTACCTGGATTGAGAGAAATCAAAGGAAAGGTGAAGAGAGTGTGCTGGTCGAACGTCACTTGCCAAAAGTGGAAAGTTTGGAGAGTGACCCGTGTATTTATAGGATGCCAAAAGAGGAAAGTGTCATTCGTCCGGATTGCACCTCACCCGGATGGTCAGTCGGGCGGATAGCAATCTTGGTTGGATGGCACTTATCACCATCCGTCCGGATTGCTCATCACCCGGATGGTCGGTTGGGCGGATGGCAATCCTGGTCGGATGGGTTATCACTTCCCCAGGCGGCTACCCGTGCGGATGGCCATCCGTCCGGTTGGCGCCTGGGTGGTGTGTTTGGTGCGACGATCCTTGACGTTTCGGTTCCGATTGCGAGCGATTCGATAGGGTTTCCTAGTCAGATTTCTTTTAGTCCCAACTACTTCGTATCTCGCGTAATCTATTTTCCACCATCTATCATAGTTCGTTCGTGGTTCGAGTTCGAGTTTGATTGCATTCGAGTTCCGATTGAGTTCGCTTGATTACACAACATAACATAAATAAACATGCACAAGTAACACGTAAGGCACACACACACGTATAATAACAAGTGAAAACACGTAGCTCGAGTTGCGATTTGATGTCGATTCGATTAGCGTAGCTTGACTATTGATTAGTTAACTTTATCGCATTGTTACTTCCTATAGTTCACAGTCGTAGGTCGATTGAATGACGATTAACAAACATCGATTATTGTCATTAACAACACTTACTTCACATAATATAATTAAAAACAAGAAGTTTCTACGAGTCAAGTTGCGCGAAATCGGTCGTTGACTTAGACCTTGACTTTGACTTTGACTTGTGAAAACACGGGGTGTTACAGCCTCCCCTTGTTTAGGGAATTTCGTCCCGAAATTAAGCTGAAAGCTGTACAACGTCGTGAATCACATTTGAGGACCTTCCGTTTGGGCCGATTTTGACTTCGAAACGTTCGCTTGTGATACGGAATCCGTGAACGTGCGTGACCAAACACACAAGAACATACTATAATCGGTAATTCTATAGATTGATATGAAATCATACAAAGTATTAGAATCACGTTGTCTACTTTCTCTCTCTAACTTCACTCTTTAAACAACTGCGGGTACTTAGCCTTTATGTTCCCAAGTGAACTCTGCGCCTCGTTTGCCTTCCCATCGGACTTTCACAATAGGAATGCGTGAGCGCCTGAGCTGCTTGGTTTGGCGATCAATGATTTCGACAGGCTTTTCCACGAAGTGTAATGTTTCGTTCACTTGCAGATCATCTAGGGAAACATGTAGGTCGTGGTCGGCTATGCACTTTCGAAGGTTCGACACGTGGAAAGTTGGGTGGACATTGCTAAGTTCCTCTGGTAGTTCGAGTCTGTAGGCGACTTTTCCGATCCTTTCCAGAATCTTAAAAGGTCCAACATATCAAGGCGCGAGTTTTCCCTTTTTGCCGAATCGGACTACACCCTTCCAAGGTGATACCTTTAGGAGTACGTAGTCACCAACGCCAAATTCACGGGGCTTGCGCTTTTTATCGGCGTAACTTTTTTGTCAATCCCGAGCCTTCACTAGATTGTCTCGAATTTGGAAGATTTTGTCTGTCGTTTCTTGCAATAACTCAGGACCGGTTAATTGCGAATGACCGATCTCGTGCCACACAATAGGCGACCGACATCTTCTTCCGTATAGTGCCTTGAAAGGTGCCATCTGGATGCTAGAATGATAGCTGTTATTATACGAGAATTCGACCAATGGCAGATATTTATCCCAATTACCACCGAAGTCTAAAACACACGAGCGGAGCATGTCTTCAAGAGTGCGAATCGTTCTTTCAGTCTGACCGTCGGTTTGTGGGTGGAAAGTGGTACTTAGATTAAGCGTTGTACCGAGGGCCGTTTGAAACGTTTCCTACAATCGCGAAGTAAACCGAGCATCACGATCAGAGATGATGTCACGAGGCGTCCCATGATTACAAATGATCTCGTCGGTGTAGATTCGGGCTAATCGTTCTACTGTGTAGTCTTCTCGTATCGGCAGGAAGTGAGCTGATTTAGTCAAACGGTCAACAACAACCCAAATGCTGTCGTGACCTGATGACGTGTGTGGTAGCTTGGTTACGAAATCCATAGCTATGCTTTCCCACTTCCACATGGGGATTGGTGGTTGTTTAAGTAAGCCAGAGGGTCTTTGGTGTTCGGCCTTGATCCTAGCACAAGTTAGGCATTTTCCGACGTAGAGAGCGATATCCCTCTTCATACCCGGCCACCAGTACCTATAACGAAGATCCTGGTACATTTTATCGGCACCGGGGTGAATAGAATACCGGGATTTGTGGGCTTCGTCCATCAGGATTTGCCGCAAATTTATTCTCTTGGGAATCCAGATTCGGTCTAAAAAGTGGAATATTCCGTTTGATTTGCTCACGAGCTGGGCACAAACGTGGTAGATTCTTTCTTTCTTCAAAGTATGTTCGTTAAAGCATGTGTGTTGAGCGTCGTGGATGAGAGTTTCGAGGTTGTGCTGGGCTTGAACGTTACGGGTGCTAAGCAGATAAATCCGTCTGCTAAGTGCTTCGGCAACAACGTTTACCTTGCCTGGGTGATAACGAATCTCACAGTCGTAATCATTGAGAAGTTCTACCCATCGGTGTTGACGCATATTAAGTTCCTTCTGATTAAAGATGTGTTGTAGGCTCCTATGATCGGTGAAGATCGTACACTTGGTACCATACAGGTAGTGTCGCCAAATCTTTAATGCAAAAACAACCGCGCCTAGCTCGAGATCATGGGTTGTATAGTTCTTCTTGTGGATTTTGAGCTGACGAGATGCGTAAGCTATGACCTTGTCCCGTTGCATGAGGACACAGCCGAGACCAAGGTTGGAAGCATCACAATAGACAATGAAATCGTCGTTTCCGTCGGGCAATGTGAGGACAGGAGCATTGCAAAGCATGTGTTTGAGGGTACGGAAGGCAGACTCTTGTTTGGTTCCCCAGACAAAAGGCTGGTCTTTATGTGTAAGAGAGGTAAGCGGTACAACGATCTTTGAGAATCCTTTGATAAAGCGTCGATAATAGCCCGCTAGCCGAGGAAAGAGCGGACTTCAGACGGATTCTTAGGCGTAACCCAACTCTTGACAACTTCAATCTTCGCAGGATCGACGTGAATACCCTGACTATTAACAATGTGCCCCAGAAAATGAACTTCCCCCAACCAGAATTCACACTTGGAGAATTTGGCATAGAGTTGGTTCCCCTGGAGTAACTCAAGAACCAAACGTAGATGTTGCGCGTGTTCAGCTTTCGATTTGGAATAGATCAAGAATTCGTCAATGAATACGATGACGAAATGGTCGAGGTATGGTTTACACACGCGATTCATCAGATCCATGAAAACCGCTGGTGCGTTGGTTAAACCAAAAGGCATAACCACGAATTCGTAATGACCGTATCGAGTGCGGAATGCGGTTTTGGGTATATCCTCCTCTTGTATACGCAGTTGATGATATACTGAACGTAGATCGATCTTTGAGAAACACGTAGCGCCTTGTAGTTGTTCAAACAAATCATCGATGCGGGGTAGGGAATAGCGGTTCTTGATAGTTAACTTATTCAGTTCCCGATAGTCGATGCACATCCGGAATGACCCACCCTTCTTTTTGACGAAAAGGACCGGTGCGCCCCAAGGAGATGTGCTCGGGCGAATGAAGCCTTTATCAAGTAATTCCTGGAGTTGAGTCGAGAGTTCACGCATTTCGGACGTCGCGAGTCGGTAGGTAGCTTTGGCAATGGGATTGGCTCCAGGAATGAGGTCGATACAAAAGTCGATATCACGACTTGGTGGTAGTCCGGGAAGATCCTCTGGAAAAACATTAGGAAATTCTCGAACCACAGGAACGTCTTTTACTTCCTTCTTTTCTTTCTTTTCCTTCTCTGCTACTACGATGTTAGCCAAGAAAGCTCTGTATTCCTTGCGGAGATACTTGCTAGCTTGGAGACATGACATAAGCTTGAGCCCCTTTGAAGTAGTATCGCCATAAACACATAACGAGTCACCATTCGCGAGCGAAAATCGAATCATCTTGTCGAAGTATACAACTTCAGCATGGTTTTCGCGAAGGAAGTCCATGCCTACTATGACGTCGAAACTTCCGAGTTGCATCGGAATAAGGTCGATTGGAAAGATGTGATTGTTGAGCTCAAGGGTACAATCACGGATAACAGAATTAACGGCGACGGTTCTTCCGGTAGCGACTTCAACATCGAATGACGAGGAGAGCTTCGAGCATTTACGATTAAGGAGTTTCTCAAATTCGAACGACACAAAGCAATTTTCGGCTCCAGTATCAAACAAACATGATGCATAAATACCATTCACAAGGAACATACCATTGACCACGTTGTTGTCGGCCTGGGCTTGACGCACGTTGAGGTTGAAAGTTCTGGCGCGTGCGGCCTGTTGTTGCTGCTGCTGTTGTTGTTGCTGCTGTGGTTGCGGTTGTTGGGGGTTCTTGTTTCACAACTCTGTTTGGGCACATGTTGGCAAAATGGTTCGGGTCACCACATGCGAGCAGGCTCTGGCTTTGGCTGCGGGTGCCGGAGGAGCTTGTTGACCCTGTGGGGCAGCGAGTAGAGCTTGATTGGCAGGAGTTTGACGAATACGGCAGTTGGCAGTAAAATGGCCGTATACATTGCAGTGAGCACAAAAGCGGCATTGAATAGCAGTCGGGTGGCGGTGCATTGGCCACAGGCGCCGCTACTTGACACTGTTGGGCAGGTACGGCTTGAATCGGTGCAGCAGTGATCGCACAATTCTTGTTGGTGGAGCTGTTCTTTCTCTTGTT
The DNA here is from genome assembly GCA_030545235.1 of Helianthus tuberosus. NCBI lineage: Eukaryota > Viridiplantae > Streptophyta > Magnoliopsida > Asterales > Asteraceae > Helianthus > Helianthus tuberosus. Next base: position 47,960,984 of record CM060420.1, read on the forward strand.
CTTCCTCTTGTTGCTTGATGAGGTAGGTTCAGTAGTTGGTGTGGTAGCGGTAGCTTGATGCAGATGCTTGGAAGTCTTATCCCATACCCCAGCCTTAACCCACTTGTCGTTGATTTCAGCGGCCAACATATAGGTTTCCTCGATCGTCGTAGTCTTAGCCGCTTGCACGAAATCAGCAACGCAATCGGGCAAAGCTCGGATATACTTCTTGATGGTCATGTCGGGAGTCTTGACCTGATCGGGACAGATAATGCTGAGCTGTTTGAAACGAGCAGTGAGACCAGCATTGTCACCATCCTTTTGCTGTATGTGCCAAAATTCATCTTCTAGCTTTTGATGTTCGTGAGGAGGGCAGAATTCCTCTAGCATAACTTCCTTGAACTCGTCCCACGACAGACCGTAGGCTGCATCGTTCCCTCGCTTGTTCCTCTCGGCCGTCCACCAGTCTAGTGCTCGGGACTGGAAAACGCCGGTAGCATTCAGAGTACGGAGGTCATCAAGGCAACCACTCTGTCACAGAGTAACCTCAATGGAATCGAACCAGTGGAATAGTGCAGTGGGACCTCCTTCGCCAGTGAATTCTTTTGGCCCACACGACTTGAATTGTTTGAAACTGAAAGGCCTTGCCGCAGCTTTAGGAGCTTTGGTTCTCGATTCCTCAGATGATTTGCGGGCATTCTCATAAACATCACTCACAACCTTTGCTACGCTTTTAGCGATGATGGAAGCAAGGCGTTTGTCTCTCTTTTCTTGACGGGAGAGTGCATGACGGGATCCAGACGACATTGTCTGCAATAGTCATCGCCACGGAACTCAACACATTGTATTCGAATCTCACCTCACACGTTTACTACTTACTAAAGCTCAGTAACACGTACATTCACACAAATACACAACACATAGAGCACAAATCACGTAAGCACATAGAGCACATAATCACATAATTCCCAAGCACGTAGGGCAAAGAAACAGGAAAGCACATACGCATTTAATCACTAGAGGCGGTCAGAAAACAGAAACCTATTATTCAAGGTTCGCGAGCGTTCGAGTAGTATATCATAGGGTTGTCCAAAATTCGGCGATTTGTTAGCGATTTGAGATAGAAATGCAGTGCGCATCGTGCGTGTCGATCGTAGTGAAAGCAAAAATCGAGTAAACCCTAAAAAAATTAAAACACATAAATTGGTAAAACCACATAAAACACATAAAATCGACGAATTAGAGCGACAACTGCCGACTCCAAACACATAAATTGAGAATTAGATTGTCTGCGGCTACTAGACGTTGACTACCCAAAGTGATTCGACTATTCTCAAGGACCCGTTGTACACGTTTGACTTCCGGGAATATGCCCTTGCCTCGATTCTTGGGCGTTGGCACACATCCTGTTGGTCCTATCGTGACTTCAGGTCGTTGGAGTCTGTCGAACTTTGGTGAGAGTTTTGTAAGATGCGCTGAACAAGTCGTCAAGGTTAGGGTTTCACCCCTGACCTAACAACTTCGTCCCTATTTTGGTAAAATAGAGGAGATTATTCATCAAAATATGGACTTCACTCCTGATTCGGTATAATTCTCCCCGTTTGTATTTAAAAATACGAGTTGATTAAACAACATTAGTCGGGAGTTTGCGGTTTTCACACCTCTTCTCGGCTTTGTTTCCCATTCATAGTTGAAAATTCGAGTGTGGTGATAGTGTAGAATAAGTGAGAAGGGCGAGTGATAGGGAGCTCATGCATATTCCCCAACGGATACGCACAAGTTGGTCTGTTGGTTCTTAACTATAGTCTAGGTTTCTAAGACTTCGATCCGGACTAGGTCGAGTCTTGCCTAATTCCCTATAGTTATGGCTCTGATACCAATCTGTCACACCCCAACCGATGGCGGAATCATCGGGGCACAACACTAAGCGAAACAGATTGTCCAGAAGTTTCCACAACAATTATCAAAACTATTCAATTTAAATAATACGTCCCATACCGTATCGCAAACAGTCAAATAATTATTACAGACAAACATCAAGACAAATATTCCGTTCCGACAACTCAGATTTAAATAAGTAGCAATTGTTTATCTGCTTCTAGAGACCCTTGATTCGTTATCTACAGACAACTATTTGTTGGGCTCTAGAACTTTATTCTAGCCTCAAATTCCTACCACTTGTGCATCTTAAGCACCTGCCACATACGTTAAAATAAAAGTCAATACATATAATGTAAAGGTGAGCATACAAGTTTGATAATAGCATATAGAGTTCGAAGTCGTTTACGCATAACCAGCACGTACACATAGTGAAATGAAGCACGTTAGTTATAGACATAGATCCATCGATACCAATGACTGCGGGTTGACTGCCCGAGGCAGTTCGCAATACATGATTACCATCGTAATCCATGCAAGTTAAAGATCCTTAACAACCCCCGTGTGAACGGGTGCTGAGTCCAAACTATAGTACTATCGTTGCTAAGGCAGGTAGACAGCATTCCATGTGTAAACATAACAAACAAGCATTCATAAGCCACGTATAACATGCATTAACGGTTAGCATTCAAATAGTTTGACTAGTGTGATAGTTGTAGTTTGAATATTCGTAACGTATGTAACACCCAAAAGTGCTTAAAGCAAAAAGGGATCGAGTATACTCACAGCGATTAATGGATTGTAGGGAGCGCTTTTAGCGAGTACGGTTAGCCTGAATAGATTCGGTAACGTAGCGGTAAGTAGCGCGTAAAACAATACAGGGTGAGAGTGGGTAGGATAGCTGGTCGTTCGTGAATAGTAATCCGTCCGGTTAGTCATCCGTGCGGACAGTTTGTCCGGGCGGGTGACTATTCGAGTGGATTATTTCTTCCTATGGGTGAGATGTGTTTGTGAATGGTGGTTTGACTTTTAAAGTTTTTGTTGTAGCATTTGAAAGCTTTGAATTTCTCTTACCTTTCAAGTCGGTCGAGCGGACGACAATCCGTCAGGATGGTATTCCGTGCGGACAACGACTTTAATGGTGAGTCACTTGGTGAAATTGGTGAAATTTGTCTGGATGGTAGTCCGTGCGGACAACGACAATCTGTCCGGTTGGTAGTCCGGTCGGGTGAACAGGTTGGAAATTGTTTAAGGTCTTAGTATCTCATGATCCGAGGAGTAATCCATTCAGAGGGTCGTTCGTGCAGATTATTCATTCATCGATACTCAAACCTTGTTTGAATATGGTTCCCAAGTGTAGTCCGTCCGGATGGCAACCCGTCCGGATAGCCTGTCCGTGCGGACATCAGTCCGTGCGGACGGCATTTCGTTCTGGTTGTTCCATTCGTCTACCCTTGGTCGCTTTTGTCGTTCTATCAAGACGTTCTGATTACGTGTCAACCAATCGGAATTGTATTCTTACCCGCATGACTAAGCCGGCCAGGAATCACCCCAGCTTGGCCGGTCGGCGGCTCAGAACAGTCATTCTGGTCTAACCCGAAATTAGGTGTCTCGCGGGCAGAATCCAGATTTGGGACTAGTGCATTACTAACACTGAGTAGAGACGAGAACTGATCCGATTCTCATCGTTTATGAGTGTAAAAGAAGGAGAAAACTTGTGTTTATTTCTTTCAACTCTTTTATCCTTTGAAAAAGTTCAGATTTATGCGAAGTCGTTGTGAAATCTTGTGGAAACCGTTCAGATCCGAGTTATTCTTGGTGGAATGAGGTCAAACTTGAAGTTCATGGGAACTTTATGATGACGTCATCCTAGAATACCTCAAATCTTGATGATTTCACAGTTAAAAATTAATATTTAAAGGATTGAAAGGTGTAGAAATGCGTATAGATCACGAAAGTACAAGATTTAGGGCGAGATCTTACCTGGATTGAGAGAAATCGAAGGAAAGGTGAAGAGAGCGTGTTGGTCGAACGTCACTTGCCAAAAGTGGAAAGTTTGGAGAGTGACCTGTGTATTTATAGGATGCCAAAAGAGGAAAGTGTCATTCTTCCGGATTGCACCTCACCCGGATGGTTGGTCGGGTGGATAGCAATCTTGGTTGGATGGCACTTATCACCATCCGTCCAGATTGCTCATCACCCGGATGGTCGGTCGGGCGGATGGCAATCCTGGTCGGATGGGTTATCACTTCCCCAGGCGGCTACCCGTGCCGATGGCCATCCGGCCGGTTGGCGCCTGGGTGGTGTGTTTGGTGCGACGATCCTTGACGTTTCGGTTCCGATTGCGAGCGATTCGATAGGGTTTCCTAGTCAGATTTCTTTTAGTCCCAAGTACTTCGTATCTCGCGTAATCTATTTTCCACCATCTATCATAGTTCGTTCGTGGTTCGAATTCGAGTTTGATTGCATTCAAGTTCCGATTGAGTTCGCTTGATTACACAACATAACATAAAAAAAGATGCACAAGTAACACGTAAGGCACACACACACGTATAATAACAAGTGAAAACACGTAGCTCGAGTTGCGATTTGATGTCGATTCGATTAGCGTAGCTTGACTATTGATTAGTTAACTTTATCGCATTGTTACTTCCTATAGTTCACAGTCGTAGGTCGATTGAATGACGATTAACACACATCGATTATTGTCATTAACAACACTTACTCCACATAATATAATTAAAAACAAGAAGTTTCTACTAGTCAAGTTGCGCGAAATCGGTCGTTGACTTAGACCTTGACTTTGACTTGTGAAAACACGGGGTGTTACAGGGATAAACCGGGCTAGGATTCGAGTTACAGGAACAAGGGCCAAACCAACCACCCAAGAATGGAATCGTCAAGCAAAAACACTTGACAACCTCCTAGAAGCAGCTTTTTTTGCCACCAGACTTTTCTCCATCAATTAGGAATCTGATGCCGTCACTAAACACATTCCTTAAATTGTAGCCATTTGTTGAGTGATTTTTTTTGGTGTCTAATCTGCAAATATATCACCATTGCCCTAGATTTTCTTGACTGTATATCTCTTAAATATCAACATATACACGTGTGATTTAGTTTACGAAGAGTTTTCAATGTCGAGAACCTCGATCAGAGAGTAAAAAAGGCGTAAGGTTAACAATGGTGTAAAATTAAAATGGGATATACCGGGCTAGGATTCGAGTTACAGGAACAAGGGCCAAACCAACCACCCAAGAATGGAATCGTCGAGCGAAAACACTTGACAATCTCCTTGAAGCAGCTTTTCTTGCTACCAGACCTTTCTCCATCAATTAGGAATCTGATGCCATCACTAAACACATTCCTTAAATTTTAGCCATTTGTTGAGTGTTTTATTTTTGGTGTCTAATCCGCATATATATCACCATTGCCCTTGATTTTCTTGACTGTATATCTCTTAAATATCAACATATACACGTGTGATTTAGTTTACGAAGATTTTTCAATGTCAAGAACCTCGATCAGAGGGTAAAAAAGGCGTACGGTTCACAATGGTGTAAAACTAAAATGGGATATACCGGGCTAGGATTCGAGTTACAGGAACAAGGGCCAAACCAACCACCCAAGAATGGAATCGTCGAGCAAAAACACGTGACAACCTCCTAGAAGCAGCTTTTCTTGCCACCAGACCTTTCTCCATCAAATAGGAATCTGATACCGTCACTAAACACATTCCTTAAATTGTAGCTATTTGTTGAGTGTTTTTTTTGTGTGTAATCCGCATATATATCACCATTGCCCTTTATTTTCTTGACTGTATATCTCTTTAATATCAACATATACACGTGTGATTTAGTTTACGAAGATTTTTCAATGCCGAGAACCTCGATCAGAGAGTAAAAAAGGTGTAAGGTTCACAATGGTGTAAAATTAAAATGGGATATACCTGGCTAGGATTCGAGTTACAGGAACAAGGGCCAAACCAACCACCTAAGAATGGAATCGCAGAGCGAAAACACTTGACAACCTCCTAGAAGCAGCTTTTCTTGCAACCAGACATTTCTCCATCAATTAGGAATCTGATGCCGTCACTAAACACATTCCTTAAATTGTAGCCATTTGTTAAAGTGTTTTTTTGGTGCCTAATCCGCATATATATCACCATTGCCCTTGATTTTCTTGACTGTATATCTCTTCACAATGGTGTAAAATTATAATGGGATATACCGGGCTATGATTCGAGTTACTTGAACAAGGGCCAAACCAACCACCCAAGAATGGAATCGTCGAGCGAAAACACTTGACAACCTCCTAGAAGCAGCTTTTCTTGCCACCAGACCTTTCTCCATCAATTAGGAATCTGATGCCGTCACTAAACACATTCCTTAAATTGTAGAAATTTGTTGAGTGTTTTTTTTGTGTCTAATCCGCATATATATCACCATTTTCCCGGATTTTCTTGACTGTATATCTCTTAAATGTCAACATATACACGTGGATTTAGTTTATGAAGATTTTTCAATGCCAAGAACCTCGATCAGAGAGTAAAAAAGGCGTAAGGTTCACAATGGTGTAAAATTAAAATGGGATATACCGGGCTAGGATTCGAGTTACTGGAACAAGGGCCAAACCAACCACCCAAGAATGGAATCGTCGAGCGAAACCACTTGACAACCTCCTAGAAGCAACTTGTCTTGCCACCAGACCTTTCTCCGTCAATTAGGAATCTGATGCCGTCACTAAACACATTCCTTAAATTGTAGCCAATTGTTGAGTGTTTTTTTTGGTGTCTAATCCGCATATATATCACCATTGCCCTTGATTTTCTTGACTGTATCTCTCTTAAATATCAACATATACACGTGTGATTTAGTTTACAAAGATTTTTCAATGCCGAGAACCTGGATCAGAGAGTAAAAAAGGCGTAAGGTTCACAATGGTATAAAATTAAAATGGAATATACCGGTCTAGGATTCGAGTTACAGGAACCAGGGCCAAACCAACCACCCAAGAACGGAATCGTATAGCGAAAACACTTGACAACCTCCTAGAAGCATCTTTTCTTGCCACCAGACCTTTCTCCATCAATTAGCAATCTGATGCCGTCACTAAACACATTCCTTAAATTGTAGCCATTAGTTGAGTGTTTTTTTTGTGTCTATTCCGCATATATATCACCATTGCCCTTGATTTTCTTGACTATATCTCTCTTAAATATCAACATATACACGTGTGATTTAGTTTACGAAGATTTTTCAATGCTGAGAACCTCGATTAGAGAGTAAAAAAGGCGTAAGGTTCACAATGGAGTAAAATTAAAATGGGATATACCGGTCTAGGATTCGAGTTACAGGAACAAGGGCCAAACCAACCACCCAAGAATGGAATCGTCGAGCGAAAACACTTGACAACCTCCTAGAAGCAGCTTTTCTTGCCACCAGACCTTTCTCCATCAATTAGGAATCTAATGCCGTCACTAAACACATTCCTTAAATTGTAGCCATTTGTTGAGTGTTTTTTTTGGTGTCTAATCCGCATATATAACACCATTTCCCTTGATTTTCTTGACTGTATATCTCTTAAATTTCAACACATACACGTGTGATTTTGTTTACGGAGATTTTTCAATGCCGAGAACCTCGATCAGAGAGTAAAAAAGGCGTAAGCTTCACAATGGTGTAAAATTAAAACGGGATATACTGGGCTAGGATTCGAGTTACTGGAACAAGGGCCAAACCAACCACCCAAGAATGGAATCGTCGAGCGAAAACACTTGACAACCTCCTAGAAGCAGCTTTTCTTGCCACCAGACCTTTCTCCATCAATTAGGAATCTGATGCCGTCACTAAACACATTACTTAAATTGTAGCCATTTGTTGAGTATTTTTTTTGTGTCTAATCCGCATATATATGACCATTGCCCTTGATTTTCTTGACTGTATATCTCTTAAATGTCAACATATACACGTGTGATTTAGTTTATGAAGACTTTTCAATGCTAAGAACCTCTATCAGAGAGTAAAAAAGGCGTAAGGTTCACAATGGTGTAAAATTAAATTGGGATATATCGGGCTAGGATTCGAGGTACAGGAACAAGGGCCAAACCAACCACCCAAGAATGGAATCGTCGAGCGAAAACACTTGACAACCTCCTAGAACCAGCTTTTCTTGCCACCAGACCTTTCTCCATCAATTAGGAATCTGATGCCGTCACTAAACACATTCCTTAAATTGTTGCTATTTGTTGAGTGTTTTTTTTGTTGTCTAATCCGCATATATATCACCATTGCCAATGATTTTCTTGACTGTATGTCTCTTAAATGTCAACATATACACGTGTGATTTAGTTTACGAAGATTTTTCATTGCTGAGAACCTCTATCAGAGAGTAAAAAAGGTGTAAGGTTCCCAATGGTGTAAAATTAAAATGGGATATACCAGGCTAGGATTCGAGTTACCGGAACAAGGGCCAAACCAACCACCCAAGAATGGAATCGTCGAGCGAAAACACTTGACAACCTCCTAGAAGTAGCTTTTCTTGCCACCAGATCTTTCTCCATCAATTAGGAATCTGATGCCGTCACAAAACACATTCCTTAAATTGTAGCCATTTGTTGAGTGTTTTTTTGGTGTCTAATCCGCATATATATCACGATTGCCCATGATTTTATTGACTGTATGTCTCTTAAATGTCAACATATACACGTGTGATTTAGTTTACGAAGATTTTTCAATGCCGAGAACCTCTATCAGAGAGTAAAAAAGGCGTAAGGTTGACAATGGTGTAAAATTAAAATGGATACACCGGGCTAGGATTCGAGTTATAGGAACAAGGGCCAAACCAACCATCCAAGAATGGAATCGTCGAGCGAAAACACTTGACAACCTCCTAGAAGCAGCTTTTCTTGCCACCAAACCTTTCTCCATCAATTAGAAATCCGATGCCGTCACTAAACACATTCCTTAAATTGTAGCCATTTGTTGAGTGTTTTTTTTGGTGTCTAATCTGCATATATATCACCATTGCCCTTGATTTTCTTGACTGTATATCTCTTAAATGTCAACATATACATGTGTGATTTAGTTTACGAAGATTTTTCAATGCCGAGAACCTCTATCAGAGAGTAAAAAAGGCGTAAGGTTCATAATGGTGTAGAATTAAAATGGGATATACCTTGCTAGGATTTGTGTGACAGGAACATGGGCCAAACCAACCACCCAAGAATGGAATCGTCGAGCGAAAACACTTGACAACCTCCTAGAAGCAGCTTTTTTTTGCCACCAGACCTATCTCCAACAATTAGGAATCTGATGCCGTCACTAAACACATTCCTTAAATTGTAGCCATTTGTTGAGTGTTTTTTTTTTGTGTCTAATCCGCATATATATCACCATTGCCCTTGATTTTCTTGACTGTATATCTCTTAAATGTCAACATATACACGTGTGATTTAGTTTACGAAGATTTTTTAATGCCGAGAACCTCGATCACAGAGTAAAAAAGGCGTAAGGTTCACAATGGTGTAAGATTGAAATGGGATATACCGGGCTTGGATTCGAGTTACATGAACAAGGGCCAAGCCAACCACCCAAGAATGGAATCTTCGAGCAAAAACACTTGAAAACCTCCTAGAAGCATCTTTTCTTGCCACCAGACCTTTATCCAGCAATTAGGAATCTGACGCCGTCAGTAAACACATTCCTTAAATTGTAGCCATTTGTTGAGTGTTTTTTTTGGTGTCCAATCCGCATATATATCAACATTGCCCTTGATTTTCTTGACTGTATATCTCTTAAATATCAATATATACACGTGTGATTTAGTTTACGAAGATTTTTCAATGATGAGAACCTCGATCAGAGAGTAAAAAAGGCGTAAGGTTCACAGTGGTGTAAAATTAAAATGGGATATACCGGGCTAGGATTCGAGTTACAGGAACAAGGGCCAAACCAACCACCCAAGAATGGAATCGTCGAGCGAAAACACTTGACAACCTCCTAGAAGCAGCTTTTCTTGCCACCGGACCTTTCTCCAACAATTAGGAATCTGATGCCGTCACTAAACGCATTCCTTAAATTGTAGCCATTTGTTGAGTGTTTTTTTTTTGTGTCTAATCCGCATATATATCACCATTGCCCTTGATTTTCTTGACGGTATATCTCTTAAATGTCAACATATAAACGTGTGATTTAGTTTACGAAGATTTTTTAATGCCGAGAACCTCGATCAGAGAGTAAAAAAGGCGTAAGGTTCACAATGGTGTAAAATTAAAATGGGATATACCGGGCTAGGATTCGAGTTACTGGAACAAGGGCCAAACCAACCACCCAAGAATGGAATCGTCGAGCGAAAACACTTGACAACCTCCTAGAAGCAGCTTTTCTTGCCACCAGACCTTTCTCCATCAATTAGGAATCTGATGCTGTCACTAAACGCATTCCTTAAATTGTAGCCATTTGTTGAGTGTTTTTTTTTTGGTGTCTAATCTGCATATATAGCACGATTGCCCTTGATTTTCTTGACTGTATATCTCTTAAATGTCAACATATACACGTGTGATTTAGTTTACGAAGATTTTTCAATGCCGAGAACCTCGATCAGAGAGTAAAAAAGGCGTAAGGTTCACAATGGTGTAGAATTAAGATGGGATATACCGGGCTAGGATTCGAGTTACAGGAACAAGGGCCAAACCAACCACCCAAGAATGTAATCGTCGAGCAAAAACACTTGACAACCTCCTAGAAGCAGCTTTTCTTGCCACCGGACCTTTCTCCAACAATTAGGAATCTGAGGCCGTCACTAAACACATTCCTTAAATTGTAGCCATTTGTTGAGTGTTTTTTTGTGTCTAATCCGCATATATATCACCATTGCCCTTCCTTTTCTTGACTGTATATCTCTTAAATATCAACATATACACGTGTGATTTAGTTTACGAAGATTTTTCAATGCCGAGAACCTCGATCAGAGAGTAAAAAAGGTGTAAGCTTCACAATGGTGTAAGATTAAAATGGGATATACCGAGCTAGGATTCGAGTTACAGGAACAACAGCCAAACCAACCACCCAAGAATGGAATTGTCGAGCGAAAACACTTGACAACCTCCTAGACGCATCTTTTCTTGCCACCAGACCTTTCTCCATCAATTAGGAATCTGATGCCGTCACTAAACACATTCCTTAAATTGTAGCCATTTGTTGAGTGTTTTTTTTTTGTGTCTAATCCGCATATATATCACCATTTCCCTTGATTTTCTTGACTGTATATCTCTTAAATGTCAACATATACACGTGTGATTTTGTTAACGAAGATTTTTCAATGCCAAGAACCTCGATCAGAGAGTAAAAAAGGCGTAAGGTTCACAATGGTGTAAGATTAAAAAGGGATATACCGGGCAAGGATTCGAGTTACTGGAACAAAGGCCAAACCAACCACCCAAGAATGGAATCGTCGAGCGAAAACACTTGACAACCTCCTAGAAGCAGCTTTTCTTGCCACCAGACCTTTCTCCATCAATTAGGAATCTGATGTCGTCGCTAAACACATTCCTTAAATTGTAGCCATTTGTTGAGTGTTTTTTTGTGTCTAATCTGCATATACATCACCATTGCCCTTGATTTTCTTGATTGTATATCTCTTAAATGTCAACATATACACGTGTGATTTAGTTTACGAAGATTTTTCAATGCCGAGAACCTCGATCAGAGAGTAAAAAAGGCGTAAGGTTCACAATGGTGTAAAATTAAAATGGGATATACCGGGCTAGGATTCGAGTTACAGGAACAAGGGCCAAACCAATCACCCAAGAATGAAATCGTCGAGCGAAAACACTTGACAACCTCCTAGAAGCATCTTTTCTTACCACCAGACCTTTCTCCATCAATTAGGAATCTGATGCCGTCACTAAACACATTCCTTAAATTGTAGCCATTTGTTGAGTGTTTTTTTTGGTGTCTAATCTGCATATATATCACCATTGCCCTTGATTTTCTTGACTGAATATCTCTTAAATGTCAACATATACATGTGTGATTTAGTTTACGAAGATTTTTCAATGCCGAGAACCTCTATCAGAGAGTAAAAAAGGCATAAGGTTCACAATGGTGTAGAATTAAAATGAGATATATCGGGCTAGGATTTGTGTTACAGGAACAAGGGCCAAACCAACAACCCAAGAATGGAATCGTCAAGCGAAAACACTTGACAACCTCCTAGAAGCAGCTTTTCTTGCAACCAGACCTTTCTCCATCAATTAGGAATCTTATGCCGTCACTAAACACATTCCTTAAATTGTAGCCATTTGTTGAGTGTTTTTTTTGGTGTCTAATCCGCATATATATCACCATTTCCATTGATTTTTGTTGGGATTGAACCCTAACAAAGGAACAGATAATGTAAAGCCAAAACCAGGTCACAACAGAGGATTCACAATAAACAGTAGTTTATACTTTGCTCTCCCCTTGAAAGTGAGTTATAACATCTGATGGTCTCTAACTGCTGCTCATAATCAACTGTTGTGCCCTTTCAACTGCTGATATGATCCTAAAGACTGTTGAAGACAAACTCTGTTGCTCTATCTACTGCTGTCTCTTAAGTGTTGCTGAAGACACAAACACTGCTCATTCAAGGACTGATCACCTTTGGAGAAAGCACTGATGTTGTTGTTAAGCATCAGTGCTTAGGCTACAACAGTGGAACGTGAAGCAGTTGTTTCCTCATGTTTTGTATTATTATTACAATCAGTTGTTAGACATCAGTAGTTGGTGTAAGGACAGTAGATATAGTTTGTTAGGCTGTTAGACGTCGCTTTCATGGTGACGTCAGCTGAGATTACTCAGTGGTTTGGTTTGCCTATAAATGTAACAGTACCCTGTACTGTTACATTTGATTTGACTGAGCGGGTTCTTCTCCTCATGTCTAATCCTTTCATCTTGTGTGCAACCAACCTTGGGGCATCAGGCTGAGGGGGAGTATAGTTTGTAAGCTTATCTGTAATCTTTGGCTTTGATTTGTAAATCATTCGACTCTATGAAAAGCAATTGTTTATCAAACTATTTTCTCCTTTGATTGTGTTTACAAAGTTTGTTTTCATTTCCGCTGCACTTAACATGTTTTCATATTCATTGATAATTCATTTCAAACAAACAAACACAATCATGAGAGCCTCCGATCTTAACAATTGGTATCAGAGCACGGACAGTCAAATTCGATCTAACAATCAATTTGACATAATAGTTCAGCTCAAAATTCATTGATACTAAGGTTGGTTGTATTTTGTTGAAAAACAGAGTATCGATTAAATCATGTTCAAAATGGCTTTTCAAAAACTCTGTAAATCAACCAAGATGTCATATGACACACAAATTTCACACAACAGGTGTTATCATGCAAAAGTCACCCATAGCTTTCAGATCTGTGAACTTATCAGTCAAATTGTGGGATTGTTTTATATTTTTCAATATTGATTTCAACTGTTGTTTTGATATTTGTGATGTTTTCATTAAATACTAAAGTACAAACCTCAGATTAACAAAACCTATGTTCATAAAAGCATTTGTTGTTTTGTTAACACTAAAAGAGGGATTTGAAACTTTAGTCATTCAGATCTTATGTGTTGAAAACAGGTTGAGTTCCTCAAAAGGACAAAATCAACTATGTTAAAATACATTAAGAAAACAAGGGTCAACATAGTCCGCATCATATGTAATGTGAGATTGGATGAAAAACTTGTGAAAACATGATCAAGTCTCTCAAAACATTACTGTAGAATGATTTTGGACTAATATTCACAAATACTCAGAAGTGTGTTTATCTCAAAACTTTTGAAGTCAAAGGAAAAGAGTATAAACATAAAACACTTATGAGTCAAAGTTTAGGGTAATAATGGTAATTGAGCAACTATGTGCATTTATCTGTTCAGAAAAAGGTTTTGATTCCAGTAAATAAACTCCAAAGAGGACTAGACAAATGTTAAATTTTTTTTTTCCATATATCCTCAAGTTTGCAATCGATTGTCAAAGAAAATGGTTCCAAACAGTGGTCAAAATGCATCCAAAAGTTCTTTCCACTGGTGACCACTGACCATTTTCAAAACTTATGTATGATATGATTATATACTCTATTGAATTTATACCAGATCCTTTTTGATACTATTCTCAGAAAAATCCTTTAACTATTTTTTGTTGTTCAAAGGATTTTCTCAAATAATCAGGATATATTATTTTTTTTAATAATATATTTGGAACTTATGCTTGTTTTTGTTGGCAATAGTTTCAGTTCCTGTCAGGATGTAATATCGCATTTTTATGGTATTTGTGTCCTCATAAATGGGTCAAAAGGAAATGGTACATATGTCATGATCATGTCATACTCAGGTTTGCTCCTAAATTTTTATAAAAGGTTGATTGCAAACTGTGCTTAAAATACTAGGGTACTCATGTTTTAATTGAATATTAAACGAAAATGAGTTGCCTTAGTAAAAAGTTTTCATCATCTGGGGTACTAAACCACTGTCTTTCAAAATTGACATGTGGCAAAACCTTGAATGAAAATTCTCAAAACTGTTGCTGAAACTACTGTTCTTCAGATCTGCACCATTTACCCTAATCACTGTTTTGTTCCAACGACTGATCTCTAAACACTGTCCACTGCTGAAAGTTAACCACTGATCCCTCATTTTCTTGAAAAGCACTGATGTTCAAAATCAGTGTCTTATCCACTGATATGCTATCCACTGATAGTAAAAATCATCCACTGCTCATAAATTTTTACCGTTGTAACCACTGACGTTTGAAACGTCAGTGGCTCTTAAAACAACTGTTCTCCATACTTCATCCGTTTAATCAGTGTTTGACACGTGGTCAGTTCTTAGCCCTCAGATCTTAATAACCGCTGCCACATCAGCGATCATTTTTAAATAAAACCCTGCCCTAAACCCCCAAACAGGGTTTTACACTGTCGAATTGAATTCCAAAAATTCTCTTCTCATAGCAGTTTCCAACCCTTCTTCTCAAAACCTTCAAAATCATTCTCCGATTCTTCTTCATCAAAATGACGAAGTCAAAAGGAAAATCAAAATCAAAACCTACATCACCACCACCTTCAACTGAGGCCGATCAAACGGCTGAAGAAATCATTGAAATACCATTCAAACAATCTCATAACTATCTGGGTTTATTCACAAAACCTACTGATAATCACACCTTTGACACCATCATTGATGCATTATCTGCATCAAAGTACAAAACTTTGTTGACAGCAAATGCTCCCATATATCTGCAAACCCAGAGAGAGTTTTGGAAAAAGGCGTCGCTTGAAAAACAAGACGGAAAAGTCATAGCCATAAACTCCTCGATACAGGGTAAGGCAGTTCAAATAACCCCACAGTCGATCTCCGAAGTCTTTAATCTCAACGATCAGGAAGGTAAACTCTCTTTTGAAAAAGTCGAGATGAAAACTGATTTCGTGAAAAGGGGTTATGCAGAAGAACCAAAGGTAGATACCCTACAAAAGGGTTATTTTCCATCTGCACCCAGGTTTTTATTTCACACACTCTTGATGTGTGCTTCAAATAAAACAACATCTTTCAACGAAATACCATTGAAAATCCAAAACCTGGGTTACGCTATTTTGAATAATAAAAACTATAACTACTCCCAGGAGATTTTCAATGACATGGTGAAAAACGTTGAAAGTCAAGCATTTTTACTTTTTCCAAGATTTTTGAGTTATTATTTTGAACAAAAATTTGAAAAGAAAAATGTAAATTTGCTCAAACAAGGTGTTCATTGTCAAATAAAAAGCATAACAAAAGAAACATTTTCAAGGATGATGGCACCAATAAAAACAAAAGCAGGGGTACCTGAGCAGACTTTAGTGGTTACAACTGCTCCTCAGGTATCAGCTGCTGAGCCCACTGCTCCAGGTGATCATAGCAGCACTCCCACTGCTTTGAAACCCACACCTGCCACCACTAAAAAGACCAAAAAGAAAACATCCAGAAAACCCACCAAACCCAAAACAAAGGCAACTCTGGAAGATGAGATCCCAGAGGAAATGCCTGTGACAACACAAAAGTCACCACAAATCACTGCTGCTACTTCCTCACAGCAGTTGGAAGAAAGATCTCAACCCATAACCGAAACTCCTCCTGCATCCTCACAAAAGGATCAGGTTGTAAGCACAGGGACACCACAATATGAAGCTCTGAATCCACTCGGATCCATCTTCCTCAGTCCTGATCCCAAGGACATGTCTCTTTCAACCCCCATCCCCTCACCAATAATAATGCCACAATCCATGCTACCTCTGTTGCATGCAGCTGCTATTGCACAGACACAAACCAGTTCCTCTCTATCACCTATCACAGAGAGTATACATCCACAAGTGACTGGGTCTGATGCTTATACTTCTGCTTTCCCAGCAACAGTTGAGGAGGTTACACTGCAGGAGTTACAAGTAACTCTTGTCAGTAGTTCAAGTGGAGCAGCAACTACAAATGTTGGATCAACAGGTCTACATTTGGACAGTTGTTTCATCAGTCAGACTCCCTTGAAGGCAATCTCTTCCATAGCACCTCTGAAAATTGCTAGTGAGGCTATTTTGTCCACTAGTAACATTAAAGATTTATCAAGTGCTGAAGAGAGAAGTCCCCAGTACCAAGAACAAGGGGCATCAATGGATGATTTTTGGGACTCTGTTCCTAAGTCACACATTGATATAACCACCACAGGTGGGGATTCAGATGATCCCAGTAAAATGGGTGATGATTCAAGATATCAGGAATTGACGGACAGGGTTGACAAACTGGAAACCTCAGTTGCTGAAATAAAGGAGATGGTGCAAGAGATTTTAAAAGCTCAAAAAGCACAATCCACCGCTGCCCCACCACAATCTGCTGTTCCTGCTCAAGCACCTGCACAACAGGCATTTGCTGCAAATGAGTTATGGAATATTTTTCAACCCATGCTTGAAGCACAGCAACAAATGGCTGATAAAAAGCATGCTATTCAAGTACAAATGCTGACCAACATGGTTGAATCAAGATTTAAAGATACTCAAGCAGATATCAAGGCTATAAAGGCTAGCATTCAAAATGCTTCTGGCAAAGTTCCTTCTTCCATACCATTTCTTGTAAATCCCCCCTCAGATAATGCCAAAAAGGGGGAGAATAACAAGCTGTTGGGAAATTTGAATAGGAGGGGAATAGAACATGGCCTCCATGTTGAGCCTGAAAAAGCAAAAGAAAAGCAGGTCTCAAAACCTGTTAGTCAAACAGCTGATACAGCAGCAGTTACAAAAACTGCTGCAGCAGCAGTTACAAAAACTGCTGTCAGTAGCCAAACAGCTGCTATGTCATCAATATCTTCAACACACACCACTCTACCACACACCACTACAAATACTGCTCCACCATCATTATCTACAATCATACCATCACCACTGCCTCCTGTCATAAAACAGAAGACAACAGATGTTACAACATCTGTTGTAATGACAACAGTGATTGAAACACAAGTTGTTTCAACCACTGTCAGTCAATCACTGCCACAAACCACTGCTATCCAATCTACCACCACTGATCCACCCAAAACATCATTTGTTTCTTCTTCATTAAAAAGGAGAAGAAATCTCATATCAAATGATGATTCACCACCATCACCACCAACATCACCACTTCCATCCCCTGCTCAAAAGCAGAAGACAACTGCTGACATATCAGCAGTTGTAATGACAACAGATGTTGAGACACCAGTTGTTTCAACAGATGTTTGTCAGGCATCCATCACTGCTCTCATTCTTTCTACATCACAACCAAAGCTCTTCAAAAGAATAAGAAAGCCAATCTCTGTCGATGAGGGTATGCATGATCCTAATGCTGCAAAATATCCACTGGAACTTGAAGCTATCAAAAATGAGATGAGGCAATTCTATACAGAAGAGGATCCGTCAAAAAGAAGATTCTCCTCACTCATAGGCTACATGCCACCAGAGGATATGAATGATTACCTCAAACTCAAGGCAAGGCAGGCCAAAGTACAAGCAAATGTTGACAGTGAAAAAGAAAAGTTAAGCGAAGATGGCATTGCTGAAAGACTGGAGTTCTACTTAACAAAAGTAAAGCAGATAGAAGAATTTGCACAGGAACTAATCAAAGAAAAGGCTGAACAACGCAAAAAGCTAAGAAAACAATATCTCGCCTACATTATGAAAGAAAAATTCTATCCTGCTGAAGAAAAACAGTTTGAAGAATGGCCAATAATCGCTCTAAAGCATGAGGCTGAGAGGATTGACAGAATCAAGAATGATTCCACAAAGAAGAAAAATCCTCCAAACTGGAACAAATTCAAAAGGCTCATTGCTGATTTCACTGCTGAGTATAAAAGAAAGAAAGAGGAGCTGGTGGATGCAAAAATAGACTCTGCTGAAGCCATATCAAAGTGGTCAAGACAGCAGACTGATGAAGCCTACAAAAGGCTGAAGAAAAGAAAGACAACTGTTTCAGGCACTTCTAAAAAGCAAGAACAAATGATGAAGCTTGAACAGAAGATGGGAAACCTCGACACACTGTTCCGGTCTACTTTTGCAACAAATCAAGATGAGGGAGAACAGTTGACTGAAGAAGAGGTAAGAGAAAAGGAAGCAGAGTACTTCAAAGATACCATCACAAAAATGGGTCTAAAAGAAGAAACCTCAACAAAGCTTCAAAGCCTTTTTAAGGCGTTAAACAAACCTGCGACTCCAAACACTGCTGAAGACAAGACAGAAGCTGAACGACAAAAACTTATTGAACAAGAAACTTCAGAAGATATAGCTGCAGCTGACAAAGTCTTTGAAGAAGCTTTCAAAAGAATGTCTGAAAGTCTGCAGTTGTTTTCAAGGCCATTATCCCTCAACTCATCTTCAAATAAGTCTCTCCCAAGAAACCCACTTGGCTTAAAAATACTAAAGTGGATGTCTGATCAAAAGACTCACGTATTGACCTTGGTCAGAGCCAATGGCGATGTGAAGCACATATCAAGGAAAGAAGCACTAGGCCTTAGTGTTCAAGATTTGCAGGATCTCCTTGGGCTTTCACTGTGTAGGGATGAGGATGACCAGAGTGCAAAGGAATTTGAAGCTGAATTCAAAGAACAAGCTAAGGCACTCTTGATGAGTAATAAAGGTCCTGAATAATGAAAGGTTTTGGCATTATCTGTTCCAGGGGGAGATTGTTGGGATTGAACCCTAACAAAGGAACAGATAATGTAAAGCCAAAACCAGGTCACAACAGAGGATTCACAATAAACAGTAGTTTATACTTTGCTCTCCCCTTGAAAGTGAGTTATAACATCTGATGGTCTCTAACTGCTGCTCATAATCAACTGCTGTGCCCTTTCAACTGCTGATATGATCCTAAAGACTGTTGAAGACAAACTCTGTTGCTCTATCTACTGCTGTCTCTTAAGTGCTGCTGAAGACACAAACACTGCTCATTCAAGGACTGATCACCTTTGGAGAAAGCACTGATGTTGTTGTTAAGCATCAGTGCTTAGGCTACAACAGTGGAACGTGAAGCAGTTGTTTCCTCATGTTTTGTATTATTATTACAATCAGTTGTTAGACATCAGTAGTTGGTGTAAGGACAGTAGATATAGTTTGTTAGGCTGTTAGACGTCGCTTTCATGGTGACGTCAGCTGAGATTACTCAGTGGTTTGGTTTGCCTATAAATGTAACAGTAGATATAAATGTCTAATCCTTTCATCTTGTGTGCAACCAACCTTGGGGCATCAGGCTGAGGGGGAGTATAGTTTGTAAGCTTATCTGTAATCTTTGGCTTTGATTTGTAAATCATTCGACTCTATGAAAAGCAATTGTTTATCAAACTATTTTCTCCTTTGATTGTGTTTACAAAGTTTGTTTTCATTTCCGCTGCACTTAACATGTTTTCATATTCATTGATAATTCATTTCAAACAAACAAACACAATCATGAGAGCCTCCGATCCTAACAATTTTCTTGACTGTATATCTCTTAAATGTCAACATATTCACGTGTGATTTAGTTTACGAAGATTTTTCAATGCCGAGAACCTCGATCAGAGAGTAAAAAAGGTGTAAGGTTCACAATGGTGTAAAATTAAAATGGGATATACCGGGCTACGATTCGAGTTACTGGAACAAGGGCCAAACCAACCATCCAAGAATGGAATCGTCGAGCAAAAACACTTGACAACCTCCTAGAAGCATCTTTTCTTGCCACCAGACCTTTATCCATCTATTAGGAATCTGATGCCGTCACTAAACACATTCCTTAAATTGTAGCCATTTGTTGAGTGTTTTTTTTGGTGTCTAATCCGCATATATATCAACATTGCCCTTGATTTTCTTGACTGTATATCTCTTAAATATCAACATATACACGTGTGATATAGTTTACGATGATTTTTCAATGCTGAGAACCTCGATCAGAGAGTAAAAAAGGCGTAAGGTTCACAATGGTGTAAAATTAAAATGGGATATACCGGGCTAGGATTCGAGTTACAGGAACAAGGGCCAAACCAACCACCCAAGAATGGAATCGTCAAGCGAAAACACTTGACAACCTCCTAGAAGCAGCTTTTCTTGCCACCAGACCTTTCTCCATCAATTAGGAATCTTATGCCGTCACTAAACACATTCCTTAAATTGTAGCCATTTGTTGAGTGTTTTTTTTGGTGTCTAATCCGCATATATATCACCATTTCCATTGATTTTCTTGACTGTATATCTCTTAAATGTTAACATATTCACGTGTGATTTAGTTTACGAAGATTTTTCAATGCCGAGAACCTCGATCAGAGAGTAAAAAAGGTGTAAGGTTCACAATGGTGTAAAATTAAAATGGGATATAACGGGCTAGGATTCGAGTTACTGGAACAAGGGCCAAACCAACCATCCAAGAATGGAATCGTCGAGCGAAAACACTTGACAACCTCCTAGAAGCAGCTTTTCTTGCCACCAGACCTTTCTCCATCAATTAGGAATCTGATGCCGTCACTAAACACATTCCTTAAATTGTAGCCAATTGTTGAGTGTTTTTTTTTGTGTCTAATCTGCATATATATCACCATTGCCCTTGATTTTCTTGACTGTATATCTCCTAAATGTCAATATATACACGTGTGATTTAGTTTACGAAGATTTTTAATGCCGAGAACCTCTATCAGAGAGTAAGAAAGGCGTAAGGTTCACAATGGTGTATAATTAAAATGGGATATACCGGGCTAGGATTCGAGTTACAGGAACAAGGGCCAAACCAACCACCCAAGAATGGAATCGCAGAGCGAAAACACTTGACAACCTCCTAGAAGCAGCTTTTCTTGCCACCAGACCTTTCTCCAACAATTAGGAATCTGATGCCATAACTAAACACATTCCTTAAATTGTAGCCATTTGTTGAGTGTTTATTTTGTTTCTAATCCGCATATATTTCACCATTGCCCTTTATTTTCTTGACTGTATATCTCTTAAATGTCAACATATACACGTGTGATTTAGTTTACGAAGATTTTTCAATGCCGAGAACCTCGATCAGAGAGTAAAAAAGGCGTAAGGTTCACAATGGTGTAAGATTGAAATGAGATATATCGGGCTAGGATTCGAGTTACATGAACATGGGCCAAACCAACCACCCAAGAATGGAATCATCGGGCAAAAACACTTGACAACCTCCTAGAAGCATCTTTTCTTGCCACCAGACCTTTATCCATCAATTAGGAATCTGAGGCCGTCACTAAACACATTCCTTAAATTGTAGCCATTTATTGAGTGATTTTTTTGGTGTCTAATCCGCATATATATATCAACATTGCCCTTGATTTTCTTGACTGTATATCTCTTAAATATCAACATATACACGTGTGATGTAGTTTACGATGATTTTTCAATGCTGAGAACCTCGATCAGAGAGTAAAAAAGGCGTAAGGTTCACAATGGTGTAAAATTAAAATGGGATATACCGGGCTAGGATTCGAGTTACAGGAACAAGGGCCAAACCAACCACCCAAGAATGGAATCGTCAAGCGAAAACACTTGACAACCTCCTAGAAGCAGCTTTTCTTGCAACCAGACCTTTCTACATCAATTAGGAATCTTATGCCGTCACTAAACACATTCCTTAAATTGTAGCCATTTGTTGAGTGTTTTTTTTGGTGTCTAATCTGCATATATATCACCATTTCCATTGATTTTATTGACTGTATATCTCTTAAATATCAACATATTCACGTGTGATTTAGTTTACGAAGATTTTTCAATGCCGAGAACCTCGATCAGAGAGTAAAAAAGGTGTAAGGTTCACAATGGTTTAAAATTAAAATGGGATATACCGGGCTAGGATTCGAGTTACTGGAATAAGGGCCAAACCAACCATCCAAGAATGGAATCGTCGAGCAAAAACACTTGACAACCTCCTAGAAGCATCTTTTCTTGCCACCAGACCTTTATCCATCAATTAGGAATCTGATGCCGTCACTAAACACATTCCTTAAATTGTAGCCATTTGTTGAGTGTTTTTTTTGGTGTCTAATCCGCATATATATATCAATATTGCCCTTGATTTTCTTGACTGTATATCTCTTAAATATCAACATATACACGTGTGATGTAGTTTACGATGATTTTTCAATGCTGAGAACCTCGATCAGAGAGTAAAAAAGGCGTAAGGTTCACAATGGTGTAAAATTAAAATGGGATATACCGGGCTAGGATTCGAGTTACAGGAACAAGGGCCAAACCAACCACCCAAGAATGGAATCGTCAAGCGAAAACACTTGACAACCTCCTAGAAGCAGCTTTTCTTGCAACCAGACCTTTCTCCATCAATTAGGAATCTTATGCCGTCACTAAACACATTCCTTAAATTGTAGCCATTTGTTGAGTGTTTTTTTTTGGTGTCTAATCTGCATATATATCACCATTTCCATTGATTTTATTGACTGTATATCTCTTAAATATCAACATATTCACGTGTGATTTAGTTTACGAAGATTTTTCAATGCCGAGAACCTCGATCAGAGAGTAAAAAAGGTGTAAGGTTCACAATGGTTTAAAATTAAAATGGGATATACCGGGCTAGGATTCAAGTTACTGGAATAAGGGCCAAACCAACCATCCAAGAATGGAATCGTCGAGCAAAAACACTTGACAACCTCCTAGAAGCATCTTTTCTTGCCACCAGACCTTTATCCATCAATTAGGAATCTGATGCCGTCACTAAACACATTCCTTAAATTGTAGCCATTTGTTGAGTGTTTTTTTTGGTGTCTAATCCGCATATATATATCAATATTGCCCTTGATTTTCTTGACTGTATATCTCTTAAATATCAACATATACACGTGTGATGTAGTTTACGATGATTTTTCAATGCTGAGAACCTCGATCAGAGAGTAAAAAAGGCGTAAGGTTCACAATGGTGTAAAATTAAAATGGGATATACCGGGCTAGGATTCGAGTTACAGGAACAAGGGCCAAACCAACCACCCAAGAATGGAATCGTCAAGCGAAAACACTTGACAACCTCCTAGAAGAAGCTTTTCTTGCCACCAGACCTTTCTCCAACAATTAGGAATCTTATGCCGTCACTAAACACATTCCTTAAATTGTAGCCATTTGTTGAGTGTTTTTTTGGTGTCTAATCCGCATATATATCACCATTTCCATTGATTTTCTTGACTGTATATCTCTTAAATGTCAACATATTCACGTGTGATTTAGTTTACGAAGATTTTTCAATGCCGAGAACCTCGATCAGAGAGTAAAAAAGCCGTAAGGTTCACAATGGTTTAAAATTAAATTGGGATATACCGGGCTAGGATTCGAGTTACTGGAATAAGGGCCAAACCAACCATCCAAGAATGGAATCGTCGAGCAAAAACACTTGACAACCTCCTAGAAGCATCTTTTCTTGCCACCAGACCTTTATCCATCAATTAGGAATCTGATGTCGTCACTAAACACATTCCTTAAATTGTAGCCATTTGTTGAGTGTTTTTTTAGGTGTCTAATCCGCATATATATCACCATTGCCCTTCATTTTCTTGACTGTGTATCTCTTAAATGTCAACATATACACGTGTGATTTTGTTAACGAAGATTTTTCAATGCCAAGAACCTCGATCAGAGAGTAAAAAAGGCGTAAGGTTCACAATGGTGTAATATTTAAAAGGGATATACCGGGCTAGGATTCGAGTTACTGGAACAAGGGCCAAACCAACCACCCAAGAATGGAATCGTCGAGCGAAAACACTTGACAACCTCCTAGAAGCAGCTTTTCTTGCCACCAAACCTTTCTCCATTAATTAGGAATCTGATGCCGTCACTAAACACATTCCTTAAATTGTAGCCATTTGTTGAGGGTTTTTTTTTTGGTGTCTAATCCGCATATATATCACCATTGCCTTTGATTTTCTTGATTGTATATCTCTTAAATGTTAACATATACACGTGTGATTTAGTTTACGAAGATTTTAAAATGCCGAGAACCTCGACCAGAGAGTAAAAAAGGCGTAAGGTTCACAATGGTGTAAAATTAAAATGAGATATACCGGGCTAGGATTTGAGTTACTGGAACAAGGGCCAAACCAACCACCCAAGAATGGAATCGTTGAGCGAAAACACTTGACAACCTCCTAGAAGCATCTTTTCTTGCCACCAGACCTTTCTCCATCAATTAGGAATCTGATGCCGTCACTAAACACATTCCTTAAATTGTAGCCATTTGTTGAGTGTTTTCTTTTTGTGTCTAATCCGCATATATATCACCATTGCACTTGATTTTCTTGACTGTATATCTCTTAAATGTCAACATATACACGTGTGATTTAGTTTACGAAGATTTTTCAATGCCGAGAACCGCGATCATAGAGTAAAAAAGTGCGTAAGGTTCACAATGTTGTAAAATTAAAATGGGATATACCAGGCTAGAATTCGAGTTACAAGAACAAGGGCCAAACCAACCACCCAAGAATGGAATCGTCGATCGAAAACACTTGACAACCTCTTAGAAGCAGCTTTTCTTGCCACCAGACCTTTCTCCATCAATTAGGAATCTGATGCCGTCACTAAACACATTCCTTAAACTATAGCCATTTGTTGAGTGTTTTTTTTTGTGTCTAATCCGCATATATATCACCATTGCCCTTGATATTCTTGACTGTATATCTCTTAAATGTCAACATATACACGTGTGATTTAGTTTACGATGATTTTTCAATCCCGAGAACCTCGATCAGAGAGTAAAAAAGGCGTAAGATTCTCAATGGTGTAAAATTAAAATTGGATATACCGGGCTCGGATTCGAGTTACAGGAACAAGGGCCAAACCAACCACCCAAGAATGCAATCGTCGAGCGAAAATACTTGACAACCTCCTAGAAGCAGCTTTTCTTGCCACCAGACCTTTCTCCATCAATTAGGAATCTGATGCCGTCACTAAACACATTCCTTAAATTGTAGCCATTTGTTGAGTGTTTTTTTTTTTGTGTCTAATCTGCATATATATCACCATTGCACTTGATTTTCTTGACTGTATATCTCTTAAATGTCAACATATACACGTGTGATTTAGTTTACAAAGATTTTTCAATGCCGAGAACCTCGATCAGAGAGTAAAAAAGGCGTAAGGTTCACAATGGTGTAAAATTAAAATGGGATATACCGGGCTAGGATTCGAGTTACAGGAACAAGGGCCAAACCAACCACCCAAGAATGGAATCGTCGAGCGAAAACACTTGACAACCTCCTAGAAGCAGCTTTTCTTGCCACCAGACCTTTCTCCATCAATTAGGAATCTGATGCCGTCACTAAACACATTCCTTAAACTGTAGCCTTTTGTTGAGTGTTTTTTTTGGTGTCTAATCCGCATATATATCACCATTTCCCTTGATTTTCTTAACTGTATATCTCTTAAATGTCAACATATACACGTGTGATTTAGTTTACGAAGATTTTTCATGCCGAGAACTTCGATCAGAGAGTAAAAAACGCGTAAGGTTCACAATGGTGTAAAATTAAAATGGGATATACCGGGCTAGGATTCGAGTTACAGGAACAAGGGCCAAACCAACCCCCCAAAAATGGAATCGTCGAGCGAAAACACTTGACAACCTCCTAGAAGCAGCTTTTTTTGCCACCAGACCTTTCTCCATAAATTAGGAATCTGATGCCGTCACTAAACACATTCTTTAAATTGTAGCCATTTGTTGAGTGTTTTTTTTGTGTCTAATCCGCATATATATCACCATTGCCCTTGATTTTCTTGACTGTATATCTCTTAAATGTCAACATATACACGTGTGATTTAGTTTACGAAGATTTTTCAATGCCGAGAACCTCGATCAGAGAGTAAAAAAGGCGTAAGATTCTCAATGGTGTAAAATTAAAATGGGATATACCGGGCTAGGATTCGAGTTACAGGAACAAGGGCCAAACCAAACACCCAAGAATGGAATCGTATAGCGAAAACACTTGACAACCTCCTAGAAGCATCTCTTCTTGCCATCAGACCTTTCTCCATCAATTAAGAATCTGATGCCGTCACTAAACACATTTCTTAAATTGTAGCCATTTGTTGAATGTTTTTTTTGGTGTCTAATCCGCATATATATCACCATTGCCCTTGATTTTCTTGACTGTATATCTCTTAAATATCAACATATACACGTGTGATTTAGTTTACGAAGATTTTTCAATGTTGAGAACCTCGATCAGAGAGTAAAAAAGGCGTAAGGTTCACAATGGTATAAAATTAAAATGGGATATACCGGGCTAGGATTCGACTTACAGGAACAAGGGCCAAACCAACCAACCAAGAATGGAATCGTCGAGCGAAAACACTTGACAACCTCCTAGAAGCAGCTTTTCTTGCCACCAGACCTTTCTCCATCAATTAGGAATCTGATACCGTCACTAAACACATTCCTTAAATTGTAGCCATTTGTTGAGTGTGTTTTTTTTGGTGTCTAATCCGCATATATATCACCATTTCACTTGATTTTATTGACTGTATATCTCTTAAATGTCAACATATACACGTGTGATTTAGTTTACGAAGATTTTTCAATGCCGAGAACCTCGATCAGAGAGTAAAAAAGGCGTAAGGTTCACAATGGTGTAAAATTAAAATGGGATATACCGGGCTAGGATTCGAGTTACTGGAACAAGGGCCAAACCAACCACCCAAAAATGGAATCGTCGAGCGAAAATACTTGACAACCTCCTAGAAGCAGCTTTTCTTGCCACCAGACCTTTCTCCATCAATTAGGAATCTGATGCCGTCACTAAACGCATTCCTTAAATTGTAGCCATTTGTTGAGTGTTTTTTTGGTGTCTAATCCGCATATATATCATCATTTCCCTTGATTTTCTTGATTGTATATCTCTTAAATATCAACATATACATGTGTGATTTAGTTTACAAAGATTTTTCAATGCCGAGAACCTCGATCAGAGAGTAAAAAAGGCGTAAGGTTCCCAATGGTGTAAAATTAAAATGGGATATACCGGGCTAGGATTCGAGTTACAGGAACAAGCGCCAAACCAACCACCCAAGAATGGAATCGTCGAGCGCAAACACTTGAGAACCTCCTAAAGCAGCTTTTCTTGCTACCAGACCTTTCTCCATCAATTAGGAATCTGATGCCGTCACTAAACACTTTCCTTAAATTGTAACCATTTGTTGAGTGTTTTTTTTGGTGTCTAATCCGCATATATATCACCATTGCCCTTGATTTTCTTGAATGTGTATCTCTTAAATGTCAACATATACACGTGTGATAAAGTTTACGAAGATTTTTCAATGCCGAGAACCTCGATCAGAGAGAAAAAGGCGTAAGGTTCAAAATGGTGTAAGATTAAAATGGGATATACCAGGCTAGGATTCGAGTTACAGGAACAAGGGCCAAACCAACCACCCAAGAATGGAATCGTTGAGCGAAAACACTTGACAACCTCCTAGAAGCAGCTTTTCTTACCACCAGACCTTTCTCCATCAATTAGGAATCTGATGCCGTCACTAAACACATTCCTTAAATTGAAGCCATTTGTTGAGTTTTTTTTTGGTGTCTAATCCGCATATATATCACCATTGCCCTTAATTTTCTTGATTGTATATCACTTAAATAAAAACATATACACGTGTCATTTAGTTTACGAAGATTTTTCAATGCCGTGAACGTTGATCAGAGAGTAAAAAAGGCGTAAGGTTCACAATGGAGTAAGATTAAAAAGGGATATACCGGGCCAGGATTCGAGTTACAGGAACAAGGGCCAAACCAACCACCCAAGAATGGAATCGTCGAGCGAAAACACTTGACAACCTCCTAGAAGCAGCTTTTCTTACCACCAGAACTTTCTCCATCAAATAGGAATCTGATACCGTCACTAAACACTTTTCCTTAAATTGTAGCCATTTGTTGAGTGTTTTTTTGTGTCTAATCCGCATATATATCACCATTGCCCTTGATTTTCTTGACTGTATATCTCTTAAATGTCAACATATACACGTGCGATTTAGTTTACGAAGATTTTTCAATGCCGAGAACCTCGATCAGAGAATAAAAAAGGCGTAAGGTTCACGTTGGTTTAAAATTAAAATGGGATATACCGGGCTAGGATTCGAGTTACAGGAACAAGGGCCAAACCAACCACCCAAGAATGGAATCGTATAGCGAAAACACTTGACAACCTCCTAGAAGCATCTTTTCTTGCCACCATACCTTTCTCCATCAATTAAGAATCTGATGCCGTCACTAAACACATTCCTTAAATTGTAGCCATTTGTTGAGTGTTTTCTTTTTGTGTCTAATCCGCATATATATCACCATTGCACTTGATTTTCTTGACTGTATATCTCTTAAATGTCAACATATACACGTGTGATTTAGTTTACAAAGATTTTTCAATGCCGAGAACCTCGATCATAGAGTAAAAAAGGCGTAAGGTTCACAATGGTGTAAAATTAAAATGGGATATACCAGGCTAGGATTCGAGTTACAAGAACAAGGGCCAAACCAACCACCCAAGAATGGAATCGTCGATCGAAAACACTTGACAACCTCCTAGAAGCAGCTTTTCTTACCACCAGACCTTTCTCCATCAATTAGGAATCTGATGCCGTCACTAAACGCATTCCTTAAATTGTAGCCATTTGTTGAGTGTTTTTTTGGTGTCTAATCCGCATATATATCATCATTTCCCTTGATTTTCTTGATTGTATATCTCTTAAATATCAACATATACATGTGTGATTTAGTTTACAAAGATTTTTCAATGCCGACAACCTCGATCAGAGAGTAAAAAAGGCGTAAGGTTCCCAATGGTGTAAAATTAAAATGGGATATACCGGGCTAGGATTCGAGTTACAGGAACAAGCGCCAAACCAACCACCCAAGAATGGAATCGTCGAGCGCAAACACTTGAGAACCTCCTAAAGCAGCTTTTCTTGCTACCAGACCTTTCTCCATCAATTAGGAATCTGATGCCGTCACTAAACACTTTCCTTAAATTGTAACCATTTGTTGAGTGTTTTTTTTGGTGTCTAATCCGCATATATATCACCATTGCCCTTGATTTTCTTGAATGTGTATCTCTTAAATGTCAACATATACACGTGTGATAAAGTTTACGAAGATTTTTCAATGCCGAGAACCTCGATCAGAGAGAAAAAGGCGTAAGGTTCAAAATGGTGTAAGATTAAAATGGGATATACCAGGCTAGGATTCGAGTTACAGGAACAAGGGCCAAACCAACCACCCAAGAATGGAATCGTTGAGCGAAAACACTTGACAACCTCCTAGAAGCAGCTTTTCTTACCACCAGACCTTTCTCCATCAATTAGGAATCTGATGCCGTCACTAAACACATTCCTTAAATTGAAGCCATTTGTTGAGTTTTTTTTTGGTGTCTAATCCGCATATATATCACCATTGCCCTTAATTTTCTTGATTGTATATCACTTAAATAAAAACATATACACGTGTCATTTAGTTTACGAAGATTTTTCAATGCCGTGAACGTTGATCAGAGAGTAAAAAAGGCGTAAGGTTCACAATGGAGTAAGATTAAAAAGGGATATACCGGGCCAGGATTCGAGTTACAGGAACAAGGGCCAAACCAACCACCCAAGAATGGAATCGTCGAGCGAAAACACTTGACAACCTCCTAGAAGCAGCTTTTCTTACCACCAGAACTTTCTCCATCAAATAGGAATCTGATACCGTCACTAAACACTTTTCCTTAAATTGTAGCCATTTGTTGAGTGTTTTTTTGTGTCTAATCCGCATATATATCACCATTGCCCTTGATTTTCTTGACTGTATATCTCTTAAATGTCAACATATACACGTGCGATTTAGTTTACGAAGATTTTTCAATGCCGAGAACCTCGATCAGAGAATAAAAAAGGCGTAAGGTTCACGTTGGTTTAAAATTAAAATGGGATATACCGGGCTAGGATTCGAGTTACAGGAACAAGGGCCAAACCAACCACCCAAGAATGGAATCGTATAGCGAAAACACTTGACAACCTCCTAGAAGCATCTTTTCTTGCCACCATACCTTTCTCCATCAATTAAGAATCTGATGCCGTCACTAAACACATTCCTTAAATTGTAGCCATTTGTTGAGTGTTTTCTTTTTGTGTCTAATCCGCATATATATCACCATTGCACTTGATTTTCTTGACTGTATATCTCTTAAATGTCAACATATACACGTGTGATTTAGTTTACAAAGATTTTTCAATGCCGAGAACCTCGATCATAGAGTAAAAAAGGCGTAAGGTTCACAATGGTGTAAAATTAAAATGGGATATACCAGGCTAGGATTCGAGTTACAAGAACAAGGGCCAAACCAACCACCCAAGAATGGAATCGTCGATCGAAAACACTTGACAACCTCCTAGAAGCAGCTTTTCTTACCACCAGACCTTTCTCCATCAATTAGGAATCTGATGCCGTCACTAAACGCATTCCTTAAATTGTAGCCATTTGTTGAGTGTTTTTTTGGTGTCTAATCCGCATATATATCATCATTTCCCTTGATTTTCTTGATTGTATATCTCTTAAATATCAACATATACATGTGTGATTTAGTTTACAAAGATTTTTCAATGCCGACAACCTCGATCAGAGAGTAAAAAAGGCGTAAGGTTCCCAATGGTGTAAAATTAAAATGGGATATACCGGGCTAGGATTCGAGTTACAGGAACAAGCGCCAAACCAACCACCCAAGAATGGAATCGTCGAGCGCAAACACTTGAGAACCTCCTAAAGCAGCTTTTCTTGCTACCAGACCTTTCTCCATCAATTAGGAATCTGATGCCGTCACTAAACACTTTCCTTAAATTGTAACCATTTGTTGAGTGTTTTTTTTGGTGTCTAATCCGCATATATATCACCATTGCCCTTGATTTTCTTGAATGTGTATCTCTTAAATGTCAACATATACACGTGTGATAAAGTTTACGAAGATTTTTCAATGCCGAGAACCTCGATCAGAGAGAAAAAGGCGTAAGGTTCAAAATGGTGTAAGATTAAAATGGGATATACCAGGCTAGGATTCGAGTTACAGGAACAAGGGCCAAACCAACCACCCAAGAATGGAATCGTTGAGCGAAAACACTTGACAACCTCCTAGAAGCAGCTTTTCTTACCACCAGACCTTTCTCCATCAATTAGGAATCTGATGCCGTCACTAAACACATTCCTTAAATTGAAGCCATTTGTTGAGTTTTTTTTTTGGTGTCTAATCCGCATATATATCACCATTGCCCTTGATTTTCTTGATTGTATATCACTTAAATATAAACATATACACGTGTCATTTAGTTTACGAAGATTTTTCAATGCCGTGAACGTTGATCAGAGAGTAAAAAAGGCGTAAGGTTCACAATGGAGTAAGATTAAAATGGGATATACCGGGCCAGGATTCGAGTTACAGGAACAAGGGCCAAACCAACCACCCAAGAATGGAATCGTCGAGCGAAAACACTTGACAACCTCCTAGAAGCAGCTTTTCTTACCACCAGAACTTTCTCCATCAATTAGGAATCTGATACCGTCACTAAAAACTTTTCCTTAAATTGTAGCCATTTGTTGAGTGTTTTTTTTGTGTCTAATCCGCATATATATCACCATTGCCCTTGATTTTCTTGACTGTATATCTCTTAAATGTCAACATATACACGTGCGATTTAGTTTACGAAGATTTTTCAATGCCGAGAACCTCGATCAGAGAATAAAAAAGGCGTAAGGTTCACGTTGGTTTAAAATTAAAATGGGATATACCGGGCTAGGATTCGAGTTACAGGAACAAGGGCCAAACCAACCACCCAAGAATGGAATCGTATAGCGAAAACACTTGACAACCTCCTAGAAGCATCTTTTCTTGCCACCATACCTTTCTCCATCAATTAAGAATCTGATGCCGTCACTAAACACATTCCTTAAATTGTAGCCATTTGTTGAGTGTTTTCTTTTTGTGTCTAATCCGCATATATATCACCATTGCACTTGATTTTCTTGACTGTATATCTCTTAAATGTCAACATATACACGTGTGATTTAGTTTACGAAGATTTTTCAATGCCGAGAACCTCGATCATAGAGTAAAAAAGGCGTAAGGTTCACAATGGTGTAAACTTAAAATGGGATATACCAGGCTAGGATTCGAGTTACAAGAACAAGGGCCAAACCAACCACCCAAGAATGGAATCGTCGATCGAAAACACTTGACAACCTCTTAGAAGCAGCTTTTCTTGCCACCAGACCTTTCTCCATCAATTAGGAATCTGATGCCGTCACTAAACACATTCCTTAAACTTTAGCCATTTGTTGAGTGTTTTTTTTGTGTCTAATCCGCATATATATCACCATTGCCCTTGATATTCTTGACTGTATATCTCTTAAATGTCAACATATACACGTGTGATTTAGTTTACGATGATTTTTCAACCACGAGAACCTCGATCAGAGAGTAAAAAAGGCGTAAGATTCTCAATGGTGTAAAATTAAAATGGGATATACCGGGCTAGGATTCGAGTTACAGGAACAAGGGCCAAACCAACCACCCAAGAATGCAATCGTCGAGCGAAAATACATGACAACCTCCAAGAAGCAGCTTTTCTTGCCACCAGACCTTTCTCCATCAATTAGGAATCTGATGCCGTCACTAAACACATTCCTTAAATTGTAGCCATTTGTTGAGTTTTTTTTTTTTGTGTCTAATCCGCATATATATCACCATCGCACTTGATTTTCTTGAATGTATATCTCTTACATGTCAACATATACACGTGTGATTTAGTTTACGAAGATTTTTCAATGCCAGAACCTCGATCAGAGAGTAAAAAAGGCGTAAGGTTCACAATGGTGTAAAATTAAAATGGGATATACCGGGCTAGGATTCGAGTTACAGGAACAAGGGCCAAACCAACCACCCAAGAATGGAATCGTCGAGCGAAAACACTTGACAACCTCCTAGAAGCATCTTTTCTTGCCACCAGACCTTTCTCCATCAATTAGGAATCTGATGCCGTCACTAAACACATTCCTTAAACTGTAGCCATTTGTTGAGTGTTTTTTTGTGTCTAATCCGCATATATATCACCATTGCCCTTGATATTCTTGACTGTATATCTCTTAAATGTCAACATATACACGTGTGATTTAGTTTATGATGATTTTTCAATCCCGAGAACCTCGATCAGAGAGTAAAAAAGGCGTAAGATTCTCAATGGTGTAAAATTAAAATGGGATATACCGGGCTAGGATTCGAGTTACAGGAACAAGGGCCAAACCAACCACCCAAGAATGCAATCGTCGAGCGAAAATACTTGACAACCTCCTAGAAGCAGCTTTTCTTGCCACCAGACCTTTCTCCATCAATTAGGAATCTGATGCCGTCACTAAACACTTTCCTTAAATTGTAGCCATTTGTTGAGTGTTTTTTTTTGTGTCTAATCCGCATATATATCACCATTGCACTTGATTTTCTTGACTGTATATCTCTTAAATGTCAACATATACACGTGTGATTTAGTTTACGAAGATTTTTCAATGCCGAGAACCTCGATCAGAGAGTAAAAAAGGCGTAAGTTTCACAATGGTGTAAAATTAAAATGGGATATACCGGGCTAGGATTCGAGTTACAGGAACAAGGGCCAAACCAACCACCCAAGAATGGAATCGTCGAGCGAAAACACTTGACAACCTCCTAGAAGCAGCTTTTCTTGCCACCAGACCTTTCTCCATCAATTAGGAATCTGATGCCGTCACTAAACACATTCCTTAAACTGTAGCCATTTGTTGAGTGTTTTTTTTGGTGTCTAATCCGCATATATATCACCATTGCCCTTGATTTTCTTGACTGTATATCTCTTAAATGTCAACATATACACGTGTGATTTAGTTTACGAAGATTTTTCAATGCCGAGAACCTCGATCAGAGAGTAAAAAAGGCGTAAGATTCTCAATGGTGTAAAATTAAAATGGGATATACCGGGCTAGGATTCGAGTTACAGGAACAAGGGCCAAACCCACCACCCAAGAATGGAATCGTATAGCGAAAACACTTGACAACCTCCTAGAAGCATCTCTTCTTGCCATCAGACCTTTCTCCATCAATTAAGAATCTGATGCCGTCACTAAACACATTTCTTAAATTGTAGCCATTTGTTGAGTGTTTTGTTGGTGTCTAATCCGCATATATATCACCATTGCCCTTGATTTTCTTGACTGTATATCTCTTAAATATCAACATATACACGTGTGATTTAGTTTACGAAGATTTTTCAATGCTGAGAACCTCGATCAGAGAGTAAAAAAGGCGTAAGGTTCACAATGGTATAAAATTAAAATGGGATATACCGGGCTAGGATTCGACTTACAGGAACAAGGGCTAAACCAACCAACCAAGAATGGAATCGTCGAGCGAAAACACTTGACAACCTCCTAGAAGCAGCTTTTCTTGCCACCAGACCTTTCTCCATCAATTAGGAATCTGATACCGTCACTAAACACATTCCTTAAATTGTAGCCATTTGTTGAGTGTGTTTTTTTTGGTGTCTAATCCGCATATATATCACCATTTCCCTTGATTTTATTGACTGTATATCTCTTAAATGTCAACATATACACGTGTGATTTAGTTTACGAAGATTTTTCAATGCCGAGAACCTCGATCAGAGAGTAAAAAAGGCGTAAGGTTCACAATGGTGTAAAATTAAAATGAGATATATCGGGCTAGGATTCGAGTTACACGAACAAGCGCCAAACCAACCACCCAAGAATGGAATCGTCGAGCGCAAACACTTGAGAACCTCCTAAAGCAGCTTTTCTTGCTACCAAACCTTTCTCCATCAATTAGGAATCTGATGCCGTCACTAAACACTTTCCTTAAATTGTAACTATTTGTTGAGTGTTTTTTTTGGTGTCTAATACGCATATATATCACCATTGCCCTTGATTTTCTTGAATGTGTATCTCTTAAATGTCAACATATACACGTGTGATAAAGTTTACAAAGATTTTTCAATGCCGAGAACCTCGATCAGAGAGAAAAAGGCGTAAGGTTCAAAATGGTGTAAGATTAAAATGGGATATACCAGGCTAGGATTCGAGTTACAAGAACAAGGGCCAAACCAACCACCCAAGAATGGAATCGTTGAGCGAAAACACTTGACAACCTCCTAGAAGCAGCTTTTCTTACCACCAGACCTTTCTCCATCAATTAGGAATCTGATGCCGTCACTAAACACATTCCTTAAATTGAAGCCATTTGTTGAGTTTTTTTTTGGTGTCTAATCCGCATATATATCACCATTGCCCTTGATTTTCTTGATTGTATATCACTTAAATATCAACATATACATGTGTCACTTAGTTTACGAAGAATTTTCAATGCCGTGAACGTTGATCAGAGAGTAAAAAAGGCGTAAGGTTCACAATGGAGTAAGATTAAAATGGGATATACCGGGCTTGGATTCGAGTTACAGGAACAAGGGCCAAACCAACCACCCAAAAATGGAATCGTCGAGCGAAAATACTTGACAACCTCCTAGAAGCAGCTTTTCTTGCCACCAGACCTTTCTCCATCAATTAGGAATCTGATGCCGTCACTAAACGCATTCCTTAAATTGTAGCCATTTGTTGAGTGTTTTTTTGGTGTCTAATCCGCATATATATCACCATTTCCCTTGATTTTCTTGATTGTATATCTCTTAAATATCAACATATACATGTGTGATTTAGTTTACAAAGATTTTTCAATGCCGAGAACCTCGATCAGAGAGTAAAAAAGGCGTAAGGTTCACAATGGTGTAAAATTAAAATGGGATATACCGGGCTAGGGTTCGAGTTACAGGAACAAGCGCCAAACCAACCACCCAAGAATGGAATCGTCAAGCGCAAACACTTGAGAACCTCCTAAAGCAGCTTTTCTTGCTACCAAACCTTTCTCCATCAATTAGGAATCTGATGCCGTCACTAAACACATTCCTTAAACTGTAGCCATTTGTTGAGTGTTTTTTTGGTGTCTAATCCGCATATATATCACCATTGCCCTTGATTTTCTTGATTGTATATCTCTTAAATATCAACATATACATGTGTGATTTAGTTTACAAAGATTTTTCAATGCCGAGAACCTCGATCAGAGAGTAAAAAAGGCGTAAAGTTCACAATGGTGTAAAATTAAAATGGGATATACCGGGCTAGGATTCGAGTTACAGGAACAAGCGCCAAACCAACCACCCAAGAATGGAATCGTCGAGCGCAAACACTTGAGAACCTCCTAAAGCAGCTTTTCTTGCTACCAGACCTTTCTCCATCAATTAGGAATCTGATGCTGTCACTAAACACTTTCCTTAAATTGTAACCAATTGTTGAGTGTTTTTTTGGTGTCTAATCCGCATATATATCACCATTGCCCTTGATTTTCTTGAATGTGTATCTCTTAAATGTCAACATATACACGTGTGATAAAGTTTACCGAGATTTTTCAATGCCGAGAACCTCGATCAGAGAGAAAAAGGCGTAAGGTTCAAAATGGTGTAAGATTAAAATGGGATATACCAGGCTAGGATTCGAGTTACAGGAACAAGGGCCAAACCAACTACCCAAGAATGGAATCGTTGAGCGAAAACACTTGACAACCTCCTAGAAGCAGCTTTTCTTACCACCAGACCTTTCTCCATCAATTAGGAATCTGATGCCGTCACTAAACACATTCCTTAAATTGAAGCCATTTGTTGAGTTTTTTTTTTGGTGTCTAATCCGCATATATATCACCATTGCCCTTGATTTTCTTGATTGTATATCAGTTAAATATCAACATATACACGTGTCATTTAGTTTACGAAGATTTTTCAATGCCGTGAACGTTGATCAGAGAGTAAAAAAGGCGTAAGGTTCACAATGGAGTAAGATTAAAATGGGATATACCGGGCTAGGATTCGAGTTACAGGAACAAGGGCCAAACCACCCACCCAAGAATGGAATCGTCGAGCGAAAACACTTGACAACCTCCTAGAAGCAGCTTTTCTTACCACCAGAACTTTCTCCATCAATTAGGAATCTGATACCGTCACTAAACACTTTTCCTTAAATTGTAGCCATTTGTTGAGTGTTTTTTTGGTGTCTAATCCGCATATATATCACCATTGCCCTTGATTTTCTTAATTGTATATCTCTTAAATATCTACATATACACGTGCGATTTAGTTTACGAACGTTTTTCAATGCCGAGAACCTCGATCAGAGAATAAAAAAGGCGTAAGGTTCACGATGGTTTAAAATTAAAATGGGATATACCGGGCTAGGATTCGAGTTACAGGAACAAGGGCCAAACCAACCACCCAAGAATGGAATCGTCGAGCGAAAACACTGGACAACCTCCTAGAAGCAGCTTTTCTTACCACCAGACCTTTCTCCATCAATTAGGAATCTGATGCCGTCACTAAACACATTCCTTAATTTGTAGCCATTTGTAGTGTGTTTTTTTTTTGTGTCTAATCCACATATATATCATCATTGCCCTTGATTTTCTTGATTGTATATCTCTTAAATGTCAACATATACACGTGTGATTTAGTTTACGAAGATTTTTCAATGCCAAGAACCTCGATCAGAGAGTAAAAAAGGCGTAAAGTTTACAATGGTGTAAGATTAAAATGGTATATACCGGGCAAGGATTCGAGTTACACGAACAAGGTCCAAACCAACCACCCAAGAATGGAATCGTCGAGCGAAAACACTTGACAACCTCCTAGAAGCAGCTTTTCATACCACCAGAACTTTCTCCATCAATTAGGAATCTGATACCGTCACTAAACACTTTTCCTTAAATTGTAGCCATTTGTTGAGTGTTTTTTTTGGTGTCTAATCCGCATATATATCACCATTGCCCTAGATTTTCTTAATTGTATATCTCTTAAATATCTACATATACACATGCGATTTAGTTTACGAAGGTTTTTCAATGCCGAGAACCTCGATCAGAGAATAAAAAAGGCGTAAGGTTCACGATGGTTTAAAATTAAAATGGGATATACCGGGCTAGGATTCGAGTTACAGGAACAAGGGCCAAACCAACCACCCAAGAATGGAATCGTCGAGCGAAAACACTGGACAACCTCCTAGAAGCAGCTTTTCTTACCACCAGACCTTTCTACATCAATTAGGAATCTGATGCCGTCACTAAACACATTCCTTAAATTGTAGCCATTTGTTGTGTGTTTTTTTTGTGTCTAATCCACATATATATCATCATTGCCCTTGATTTTCTTGATTGTATATCTCTTAAATGTCAACATATACACGTATGATTTAGTTTACGAAGATTTTTCAATGCCAAGAACCTCGATCAGAGAGTAAAAAAGGCGTAAAGTTTACAATGGTGTAAGATTAAAATGGTATATACCGGGCTAGGATTCGAGTTACACGAACAAGGGCCAAACCAACCACCCAAGAATGGAATCGTCGAGCGAAAACACTTGACAACCTCCTAGAAGCAGCTTTTCTTGCCACCAGACCTTTCTCCATCAATTAGGAATCTGATGCCGTCACTAAACACATTCCTTAAATTGTAGCCATTTGTTGAGCGTTTTTTTAGTGTCTAATCCGCATATATATCACCATTGCCCTTGATTTTCTTGACCGTATATCTCTTAAGTATCAACATATACACGTGTGATTTAGTTTACGAATATTTTTCAATGTCGAGAACCTCGATCAGAGAGTAAAAAAGGCGTAAGGTTCACAATGGTATAAAATTAAAATGAGATATACCGGGCTAGGATTCGACTTACAGGAACAAGGGCCAAACCAACCAAACAAGAAGGGAATCGTCGAGCGAAAACACTTGACAACCTCCTAGAAGCAGCTTTTCTTGCCACCAGACCTTTCTCCATCAATTAGGAATCTGATACCTTCACTAAACACATTCCTTAAATTGTAGCCATTTGTTGAGTGTGTTTTTTTTGGTGTCTAATCCGCATATATATCACCATTTCCCTTGATTTTATTGACTGTATATCTCTTAAATGTCAACATATACACGTGTGATTTAGTTTACGAAGATTTTTCAATGCCGAGAACCTCGATCAGAGAGTAAAAAAGGCGTAAGGTTCACAATGGTGTAAAATTAAAATGGGATATACCGGGCTAGGATTCGAGTTACTGGAACAAGGGCCAAACCAACCACCCAAAAATGGAATCGTCGAGCGAAAATACTTGACAACCTCCTAGAAGCAGCTTTTCTTGCCACCAGACCTTTCTCCATCAATTAGGAATCTGATGCCGTCACTAAACGCATTCCTTAAATTGTAGCCATTTGTTGAGTGTTTTTTTGGTGTCTAATCCGCATATATATCACCATTGCCCTTGATTTTCTTGACTGTATATCTCTTAAATATCAACATATACATGTGTGATTTAGTTTACAAAGATTTTTCAATGCCGAGAACCTCGATCAGAGAGTAAAAAAGGCGTAAGGTTCACAATGGTGTAAAATTAAAATGGGATATACCGGGCTAGGATTCGAGTTACAGGAACAAGCGCCAAACCAACCACCCAAGAATGGAATCGTCGAGCGCAAACACTTGAGAACCTCCTAAAGCAGCTTTTCTTGCTACCAGACCTTTCTCCATCAATTAGGAATCTGATACCGTCACTAAACACTTTCCTTAAATTGTAACCATTTGTTGAGTGTTTTTTTTGGTGTCTAATCCGCATATAAATCACCATTGCCCTTGATTTTCTTGAATGTGTATCTCTTAAATGTCAACATATACACGTGTGATAAAGTTTACGAAGATTTTTCAATGCCGAGAACCTCGATCAGAGAGAAAAAGGCGTAAGGTTCAAAATGGTGTAAGATTAAAATGGGATATACCAGGCTATGATTCGAGTTACAGGAACAAGGGCCAAACCAACCACCCAAGAATGGAATCGTTGAGCGAAAACACTTGACAACCTCCTAGAAGCAGCTTTTCTTACCACCAGACCTTTCTCCATCAATTAGGAATCTGATGCCGTCACTAAACACATTCCTTAAATTGAAGCCATTTGTTGAGTTTTTTTTTTTGGTGTCTAATCCGCATATATATCACCATTGCCCTTGATTTTCTTGATTGTATATCACTTAAATATCAACATATACACGTGTCATTTAGTTTACGAAGATTTTTCAATGCCGTGAACGTTGATCAGAGAGTAAAAAAGGCGTAAGGTTCACAATGGAGTAAGATTAAAATGGGATATACCGGGCTAGGATTCGAGTTACAGGAACAAGGGCCAAACCACCCACCCAAGAATGGAATCGTCGAACGAAAACACTTGACAACCTCCTAGAAGCAGCTTTTCTTACCACCAGAACTTTCTCCATCAATTAGGAATCTGATACCGTCACTAAACACTTTTCCTTAAATTGTAGCCATTTGTTGAGTGTTTTTTTTGGTGTCTAATCCGCATATATATCACCATTGACCTTGATTTTCTTAATTGTATATCTCTTAAATATCTACATATACACGTGCGATTTAGTTTACGAAGGTTTTTCAATGCCGAGAACCTCGATCAGAGAATAAAAAAGGCGTAAGGTTCACGATGGTTTAAAATTAAAATGGGATATACCGGGCTAGGATTCGAGTTACAGGAACAAGGGCCAAACCAACCACCCAAGAATGGAATCGTCGAGCGAAAACACTGGACAACCTCCTAGAAGTAGCTTTTCTTACCACCAGACCTTTCTCCATCAATTAGGAATCTGATGCCGTCAGTAAACACATTCCTTAAATTGTAGCCATTTGTTGTGTGTTTTTTTTTGTGTCTAATCCACATATATATCATCATTGCCCTTGATTTTCTTGATTGTATATCTCTTAAATGTCAACATATACACGTGTGATTTAGTTTACGAAGATTTTTCAATGCCAAGAACCTCGATCAGAGAGTAAAAAAGGCGTAAAGTTTACAATGGTGTAAGATTAAAATGGTATATACCGGGCTAGGATTCGAGTTACACGAACAAGGGCCAAACCAACCACCCAAGAATGGAATCGTCGAGCGAAAACACTTGACAACCTCCTAGAAGCAGCTTTTCTTACCACCAGAACTTTCTCCATCAATTAGGAATCTGATACCGTCACTAAACACTTTTCCTTAAATTGTAGCCATTTGTTGAGTGTTTTTTTTGGTGTCTAATCCGCATATATATCACCATTGCCCTTGATTTTCTTAATTGTATATCTCTTAAATATCTACATATACACGTGCGATTTAGTTTACGAAGGTTTTTCAATGCCGAGAACCTCGATCAGAGAATAAAAAAGGCGTAAGGTTCACGATGGTTTAAAATTAAAATGGGATATACCGGGCTAGGATTCGAGTTACAGGAACAAGGGCCAAACCAACCACCCAAGAATGGAATCGTCGAGCGAAAACACTGGACAACCTCCTAGAAGCAGCTTTTCTTACCACCAGACCTTTCTACATCAATTAGGAATCTGATGCCGTCACTAAACACATTCCTTAAATTGTAGCCATTTGTTGTGTGTTTTTTTTGTGTCTAATCCACATATATATCATCATTGCCCTTGATTTTCTTGATTGTATATCTCTTAAATGTCAACATATACACGTGTGATTTAGTTTACGAAGATTTTTCAATGCCAAGAACCTCGATCAGAGAGTAAAAAAGGCGTAAAGTTTACAATGGTGTAAGATTAAAATGGTATATACCGGGCTAGGATTCGAGTTACACGAACAAGGGCCAAACCAACCACCCAAGAATGGAATCGTCGAGCGAAAACACTTGACAACCTCCTAGAAGCAGCTTTTCTTGCCACCAGACCTTTCTCCATCAATTAGGAATCTGATGCCGTCACTAAACACATTCCTTAAATTGTAGCCATTTGTTGAGCGTTTTTTTAGTGTCTAATCCGCATATATATCACCATTGCCCTTGATTTTCTTGACCGTATATCTCTTAAGTATCAACATATACACGTGTGATTTAGTTTATGAATATTTTTCAATGTTGAGAACCTCGATCAGAGAGTAAAAAAGGCGTATGGTTCACAACGGTGTAAAATTAAAATGAGATATACCGGGCTAGGATTCGAGTTACAGGAACAAGGGCCAAACCAACCACCCAAGAATGGAATCGTCGAGCGAAAACACTGGACAACCTCCTAGAAGCAGCTTTTCTTACCACCAGACCTTTCTCCATCAATTAGGAATCTGATGCCGTCACTAAACACATTCCTTAATTTGTAGCCATTTGTTGTGTGTGTGTTTTTTTTTGTGTCTAATCCACATATATATCATCATTGCCCTTGATTTTCTTGATTGTATATCTCTTAAATGTCAACATATACACGTGTGATTTAGTTTACGAAGATTTTTCAATGCCAAGAACCTCGATCAGAGAGTAAAAAAGGCGTAAAGTTTACAATGGTGTAAGATTAAAATGGTATATACCGGGCTAGGATTCGAGTTACACGAACAAGGTCCAAACCAACCACCCAAGAATGGAATCGTCGAGCGAAAACACTTGACAACCTCCTAGAAGCAGCTTTTCATACCACCAGAACTTTCTCCATCAATTAGGAATCTGATACCGTCACTAAACACTTTTCCTTAAATTGTAGCCATTTGTTGAGTGTTTTTTTTGGTGTCTAATCCGCATATATATCACCATTGCCCTAGATTTTCTTAATTGTATATCTCTTAAATATCTACATATACACATGCGATTTAGTTTACGAAGGTTTTTCAATGCCGAGAACCTCGATCAGAGAATAAAAAAGGCGTAAGGTTCACGATGGTTTAAAATTAAAATGGGATATACCGGGCTAGGATTCGAGTTACAGGAACAAGGGCCAAACCAACCACCCAAGAATGGAATCGTCGAGCGAAAACACTGGACAACCTCCTAGAAGCAGCTTTTCTTACCACCAGACCTTTCTACATCAATTAGGAATCTGATGCCGTCACTAAACACATTACTTAAATTGTAGCCATTTGTTGTGTGTTTTTTTTGTGTCTAATCCACATATATATCATCATTGCCCTTGATTTTCTTGATTGTATATCTCTTAAATGTCAACATATACACGTATGATTTAGTTTACGAAGATTTTTCAATGCCAAGAACCTCGATCAGAGAGTAAAAAAGGCGTAAAGTTTACAATGGTGTAAGATTAAAATGGTATATACCGGGCTAGGATTCGAGTTACACGAACAAGGGCCAAACCAACCACCCAAGAATGGAATCGTCGAGCGAAAACACTTGACAACCTCCTAGAAGCAGCTTTTCTTGCCACCAGACCTTTCTCCATCAATTAGGAATCTGATGCCGTCACTAAACACATTCCTTAAATTGTAGCCATTTGTTGAGCGTTTTTTTAGTGTCTAATCCGCATATATATCACCATTGCCCTTGATTTTCTTGACCGTATATCTCTTAAGTATCAACATATACACGTGTGATTTAGTTTACGAATATTTTTCAATGTCGAGAACCTCGATCAGAGAGTAAAAAAGGCGTAAGGTTCACAATGGTATAAAATTAAAATGAGATATACCGGGCTAGGATTCGACTTACAGGAACAAGGGCCAAACCAACCAAACAAGAAGGGAATCGTCGAGCGAAAACACTTGACAACCTCCTAGAAGCAGCTTTTCTTACCACCAGACCTTTCTCCATCAATTAGGAATCTGATACCTTCACTAAACACATTCCTTAAATTGTAGCCATTTGTTGAGTGTGTTTTTTTTGGTGTCTAATCCGCATATATATCACCATTTCCCTTGATTTTATTGACTGTATATCTCTTAAATGTCAACATATACACGTGTGATTTAGTTTACGAAGATTTTTCAATGCCGAGAACCTCGATCAGAGAGTAAAAAAGGCGTAAGGTTCACAATGGTGTAAAATTAAAATGGGATATACCGGGCTAGGATTCGAGTTACTGGAACAAGGGCCAAACCAACCACCCAAAAATGGAATCGTCGAGCGAAAATACTTGACAACCTCCTAGAAGCAGCTTTTCTTGCCACCAGACCTTTCTCCATCAATTAGGAATCTGATGCCGTCACTAAACGCATTCCTTAAATTGTAGCCATTTGTTGAGTGTTTTTTTGGTGTCTAATCCGCATATATATCACCATTGCCCTTGATTTTCTTGACTGTATATCTCTTAAATATCAACATATACATGTGTGATTTAGTTTACAAAGATTTTTCAATGCCGAGAACCTCGATCAGAGAGTAAAAAAGGCGTAAGGTTCACAATGGTGTAAAATTAAAATGGGATATACCGGGCTAGGATTCGAGTTACAGGAACAAGCGCCAAACCAACCACCCAGGAATGGAATCGTCGAGCGCAAACACTTGAGAACCTCCTAAAGCAGCTTTTCTTGCTACCAGACCTTTCTCCATCAATTAGGAATCTGATACCGTCACTAAACACTTTCCTTAAATTGTAACCATTTGTTGAGTGTTTTTTTTGGTGTCTAATCCGC
Organism: Helianthus tuberosus; assembly: GCA_030545235.1. Classification (NCBI taxonomy): domain Eukaryota; kingdom Viridiplantae; phylum Streptophyta; class Magnoliopsida; order Asterales; family Asteraceae; genus Helianthus; species Helianthus tuberosus. Next base: position 48,005,892 of record CM060420.1, read on the forward strand.
ATATATATCACCATTGCCCTTGATTTTCTTGAATGTGTATCTCTTAAATGTCAACATATACACGTGTGATAAAGTTTACGAAGATTTTTCAATGCCGAGAACCTCGATCAGAGAGAAAAAGGCGTAAGGTTCAAAATGGTGTAAGATTAAAATGGGATATACCAGGCTAGGATTCGAGTTACAGGAACAAGGGCCAAACCAACCACCCAAGAATGGAATCGTTGAGCGAAAACACTTGACAACCTCCTAGAAGCAGCTTTTCTTACCACCAGACCTTTCTCCATCAATTAGGAATCTGATGCCGTCACTAAACACATTCCTTAAATTGAAGCCATTTGTTGAGTTTTTTTTTTTGGTGTCTAATCCGCATATATATCACCATTGCCCTTGATTTTCTTGATTGTATATCACTTAAATATCAACATATACACGTGTCATTTAGTTTACGAAGATTTTTCAATGCCGTGAACGTTGATCAGAGAGTAAAAAAGGCGTAAGGTTCACAATGGAGTAAGATTAAAATGGGATATACCGGGCTAGGATTCGAGTTACAGGAACAAGGGCCAAACCACCCACCCAAGAATGGAATCGTCGAGCGAAAACACTTGACAACCTCCTAGAAGCAGCTTTTCTTACCACCAGAACTTTCTCCATCAATTAGGAATCTGATACCGTCACTAAACACTTTTCCTTAAATTGTAGCCATTTGTTGAGTGTTTTTTTTGGTGTCTAATCCGCATATATATCACCATTGACCTTGATTTTCTTAATTGTATATCTCTTAAATATCTACATATACACGTGCGATTTAGTTTACGAAGGTTTTTCAATGCCGAGAACCTCGATCAGAGAATAAAAAAGGCGTAAGGTTCACGATGGTTTAAAATTAAAATGGGATATACCGGGCTAGGATTCGAGTTACAGGAACAAGGGCCAAACCAACCACCCAAGAATGGAATCGTCGAGCGAAAACACTGGACAACCTCCTAGAAGTAGCTTTTCTTACCACCAGACCTTTCTCCATCAATTAGGAATCTGATGCCGTCAGTAAACACATTCCTTAAATTGTAGCCATTTGTTGTGTGTTTTTTTTTTGTGTCTAACCCACATATATATCATCATTGCCCTTGATTTTCTTGATTGTATATCTCTTAAATGTCAACATATACACGTGTGATTTAGTTTACGAAGATTTTTCAATGCCAAGAACCTCGATCAGAGAGTAAAAAAGGCGTAAAGTTTACAATGGTGTAAGATTAAAATGGTATATACCGGGCTAGGATTCGAGTTACACGAACAAGGGCCAAACCAACCACCCAAGAATGGAATCGTCGAGCGAAAACACTTGACAACCTCCTAGAAGCAGCTTTTCTTACCACCAGAACTTTCTCCATCAATTAGGAATCTGATACCGTCACTAAACACTTTTCCTTAAATTGTAGCCATTTGTTGAGTGTTTTTTTTGGTGTCTAATCCGCATATATATCACCATTGCCCTTGATTTTCTTAATTGTATATCTCTTAAATATCTACATATACACGTGCGATTTAGTTTACGAAGGTTTTTCAATGCCGAGAACCTCGATCAGAGAATAAAAAAGGCGTAAGGTTCACGATGGTTTAAAATTAAAATGGGATATACCGGGCTAGGATTCGAGTTACAGGAACAAGGGCCAAACCAACCACCCAAGAATGGAATCGTCGAGCAAAAACACTGGACAACCTCCTAGAAGCAGCTTTTCTTACCACCAGACCTTTCTACATCAATTAGGAATCTGATGCCGTCACTAAACACATTCCTTAAATTGTAGCCATTTGTTGTGTGTTTTTTTTGTGTCTAATCCACATATATATCATCATTGCCCTTGATTTTCTTGATTGTATATCTCTTAAATGTCAACATATACACGTGTGATTTAGTTTACGAAGATTTTTCAATGCCAAGAACCTCGATCAGAGAGTAAAAAAGGCGTAAAGTTTACAATGGTATAAGATTAAAATGGTATATACCGGGCTAGGATTCGAGTTACACGAACAAGGGCCAAACCAACCACCCAAGAATGGAATCGTCGAGCGAAAACACTTGACAACCTCCTAGAAGCAGCTTTTCTTGCCACCAGACCTTTCTCCATCAATTAGGAATCTGATGCCGTCACTAAACACATTCCTTAAATTGTAGCCATTTGTTGAGCGTTTTTTTAGTGTCTAATCCGCATATATATCACCATTGCCCTTGATTTTCTTGACCGTATATCTCTTAAGTATCAACATATACACGTGTGATTTAGTTTATGAATATTTTTCAATGTTGAGAACCTCGATCAGAGAGTAAAAAAGGCGTATGGTTCACAACAGTGTAAAATTAAAATGAGATATACCGGGCTAGGATTCGAGTTACAGGAACAAGGGCCAAACCGACCACCCAAGAATGGAATTGTCGAGCGAAAACACTTGACAACCTCCTAGAAGCAGCTTTCTTGCCACCAGACCTTTCTCCATCAATTAGGAATCTGATGCCGTCACTAAACACATTCCTTAAATTGTAGTCATTTGTTGAGTGTTTTTTTGTGTCTAATCCACATATATATCACCATTGCCCTTGATTTTCTTGAATGTATATCTCCTAAATATGTACATATACACGTGTGATTTAGTTTACGAAGATTTTTCAATGCCGAGAACCTCGATCAGAGATTAAAAAAGGCGTAAGGTTCACAATAGTGTAAAATTAAAATGGGATATATCGGGCTAGGATTCGAGTTACAGGAACAAGGGCCAAACCAACCACCCAAGAATGGAATCGTCGAGCGAAAACACTGGACAACCTCCTAGAAGCAGCTTTTCTTACCACCAGACCTTTCTCCATCAATTAGGAATCTGATGCCGTCACTAAACACATTCCTTAAATTGTAGCCATTTGTTGAGTGTTTTTTTTTGTGTCTAATCCACATATATATCACCATTGCCCTTGATTTTCTTGACTGTATATATCTTAAATGTCAACATATACACGTGTGATTTAGTTTACGAATATTTTTCAATGCTGAGAACCTTGATCAGAGAGTAAAAATGGCGTAAGGTTCACAATGGTATAAAATTAAAATGGGATATACCGGGCTAGGATTCGACTTACAGGAACAAGGGCCAAACCAACCAACCAAGAATGGAATCGTCGAGCGAAAACACTTGATAACCTCCTAGAAGCAGCTTTTCTTGCCACCAGACCTTTCTCCATCAATTAGGAATCTGATACCGTCACTAAACACATTCCTTAAATTGTAGCCATTTGTTGAGTGTTTTTTTTTTGTGTCTAATCCACATATATATCACCATTGCCCTTGATTTTCTTGACTGTATATCTCTTAAATGTCAACATATATACGTGTTATTTAGTTTACGAAGATTTTTCAATGCCGAGAACCTTGATCAGAGAGTAAAAAAGGCGTAAAGTTCACAATGGTGTAAGATTAAAATGGTATATATCGGGCTAGGATTCGAGTTACACGAACAAGGGCCAAACCAACCACCCAAGAATGGAATCGTCGAGCGAAAACACTTGACAACCTCCTAGAAGCAGCTTTTCTTGCCACCAGACCTTTCTCCATCAATTAGGAATCTGATGCCGTCAGTAAACACATTCCTTAAATTGTAGCCATTTGTTGAGTGTTTTTTTGGTGTCTAATCCGCATATATATCACCATTGCCCTTGATTTTCTTGACCGTATATCTTTTAAATATCAACATATACACGTGTGATTTAGTTTACGAATATTTTTCAATGTCGAGAACCTCGATCAGAGAGTAAAAAAGGCGTATGGTTCACAACGGTGTAAAATTAAAATGGGATATACCGGGCTAGGATTCAAGTTAAAGGAACAAGGGCCAAACCAACCACCCAAGAATGGAATCGTCGAGCGAAAACACTTGACAACCTCCTAGAAGCAGCTTTTCTTGCCACCAGACCTTTCTCCATCAATTAGCAATCTGATGCCGTCACTAAACACATTCCTTAAATTGTAACCATTTGTTGAGTGTTTTTTTTTTGTGTCTAATCCACATATATATCACCATTGCCCTTGATTTTCTTGATTGTATATCTCCTAAATATCTACATATACACGTGTGATTTAGTTTACGAAGATTTTTCAATGCCGAAAACCTCGATCAGAGATTAAAAAAGGCGTAAAGTTCACAATGGTGTAAAATTAAAATGGGATATACCGGGCTAGGATTCGAGTTACAGGAACAAGGGCTAAACCAACCACCCAAGAATGGAATCGTCGAGCGAAAACACTGGACAACCTCCTAGAAGCAGCTTTTCTTACCACCAGACCTTTCTCCATCAATTAGGAATCTGATGCCGTCACTAAACACATTCCTTAAATTGTTGCCATTAGTTGAGTGTTTTTTTTTGTGTCTAATCCACATATATATCACCATTGCCCTTGATTTTCTTGACTGTATATATCTTAAATGTCAACATATACACGTGTGATTTAGTTTACGAAGATTTTTCAATGTCGAGAACCTCGATCAGAGGGTCAAAAAGGCGTAAAGTTCACAATGCTGTATGATTAAAATGGGATATACCGGGCTAGGATTCGAGTTTCACGAACAAGGGCCAAACCAACCACCAAAGAATGGAATCGTCGAGCGAAAACACTTGATAACCTCCTAGAAGCAGCTTTTCTTGCCACCAGACCTTTCTCCATCAATTAGGAATCTGATGCCGTCACTAAACACATTCCTTAAATTGTAGCCATTTTTTGAGTGTTTTTTTGGTGTCTAATCCGCATATATATCACCATTGCCCTTGATTTTCTTGACCGTATAACTCTTAAATATCAACATATACACGTGTGATTTAGTGTAAGAAGATTTTTCAATGTCGAGAACCTCGATCAGAGAGTTAAAAAGGCGTAAGGTTCACAATGGTGTAAGATTAAAATGGGATATACCGGGCTAGGATTCGAATTACAGGAACAAGGGCCAAACCAACCACCAAAGAATGGAATCGTCGAGCGAAAACACTTGACAACCTCCTAGAAGTAGCTTTTCTTGCCACCAGACCTTTCTCCATCAATTAGGAATCTGATGCCGTCACTAAACACATTCCTTAAATTGTAGCCATTTGTTGAGTGTTTTTTTGGTGTCTAATCCGCATATATATCACCATTGCCCTTGATTTTCTTGACCGTATATCTCTTAAATATCAACATATACACGTGTGATTTAGTGTAAGAAGATTTTTCAATGTCGAGAACCTCGATCAGAGAGTTAAAAAGGCGTAAGGTTCACAATGGTGTAAGATTAAAATGGGATATACCGGGCTAGGATTCGAGTTACAGGAACAAGGGCCAAACCAACCACCAAAGAATGGAATCGTCGAGCGAAAACACTTGACAACCTCCTAGAAGCAGCTTTTCTTGCCACCAAACCTTTCTCCATCAATTAGGAATCTGATGCCGTCACTAAACACATTCCTTAAATTGTAGCCATTTTTTGAGTGTTTTTTTGGTGTCTAATCCGCATATATATCACAATTGCCCTTGATTTTCTTGACCGTATATCTCTTAAATATCAACATATACACGTGTGATTTAGTGTAAGAAGATTTTTCAATGTCGAGAACCTCGATCAGAGAGTTAAAAAGGCGTAAGGTTCACAATGGTGTAAGATTAAAATGGGATATACCGGGCTAGGATTCGAGTTACAGGAACAAGGGCCAAACCAACCACCAAAGAATGGAATCGTCGAGCGAAAACACTTGACAACCTCCTAGAAGCAGCTTTTCTTGCCACCAGACCTTTCTCCATCAATTAGGAATCTGATGCCGTCACTAAACACATTCCTTAAATTGTAGCCATTTGTTGAGTGTTTTTTTGGTGTCTAATCCGCATATATATCACCATTGCCCTTGATTTTCTTGACCGTATATCTCTTAAATATCAACATATACACGTGTGATTTAGTGTAAGAAGATTTTTCAATGTCGAGAACCTCGATCAGAGAGTTAAAAAGGCGTAAGGTTCACAATGGTGTAAGATTAAAATGGGATATACCGGGCTAGGATTCGAGTTACAGGAACAAGGGCCAAACCAACCACCAAAGAATGGAATCGTCGAGCGAAAACACTTGACAACCTCCTAGAAGCAGCTTTTCTTGCCACCAGACCTTTCTCCATCAATTAGGAATCTGATGCCGTCACTAAACACATTCCTTAAATTGTAGCCATTTTTTGAGTGTTTTTTTGGTGTCTAATCCGCATATATATCACCATTGTCCTTGATTTTCTTGACCGTATATCTCTTAAATATCAACATATACACGTGTGATTTAGTGTAAGAAGATTTTTCAATGTCGAGAACCTCGATCAGAGAGTTAAAAAGGCGTAAGGTTCACAATGGTGTAAGATTAAAATGGGATATACCGGGCTAGGATTCGAGTTACAGGAACAAGGGCTAAACCAACCACCCAAGAATGGAATCGTCGAACGAAAACACTTGACAACCTCCTAGAAACAGCTTTTCTTGCCACCAGACCTTTCTCCATCAATTAGGAATCTGATGCCGTCACTAAACACATTCCTTAAATTGTAGCCATTTGTTGAGTGTTTTTTTGGTGTCTAATCCGCATATATATCACCATTGCCCTTGGTTTTCTTGACTGTATATCTCTTAAATATCAACATATACACGTGTGATTTAGTTCACGAAGATTTTTCAATGCCGAGAACCTCGATCAGAGAGTTAAAAAGGCGTAAGGTTCACAATGGTGTAAGATTAAAATGGGATATACCGGGCTAGGATTCGAGTTACAGGAATAAGGGCCAAACCAACCACCCAATAATGGAATCGTCGAGCGAAAACACTTGACAACCTCCTAGAAGCAGCTTTTCTTACCACCAGACCTTTCTCCATCAATTAGGAATCTGATGCCGTCACTAAACACAATCCTTAAATTGTAGCCATTTGTTGAGTGTTTTTTTTGATGTCTAATCCGCATATATATTACCATTGCCCTTGATTTTCTTGACTCTATATCTCTTAAATATCAACATATACATGTGTGATTTAGTTTACGAAGATTTTTTAATGCCGAGAACCTCGATCAGAGAGTAAAAAAGGCGTAAGGTTCACAACGGTGTAAAATTAAAATGGGATATACCGGGCGAGGATTCGAGTTACAGGAACAAGGGCCAAACCAACCACCCAAGAATGGAATCATTGAGCGAAAACACTGGACAACCTCCTAGAAGCAGCTTTTCTTGCCACCAGACCTTTCTCTATCAATTAGGAATCTGATGCCGTCACTAAGCACATTCCTTAAATTGTAGCCATTTGTTGAGTGTTTTTTTGGTGTCTAATCCGCATATATATCACCATTGCCCTTGATTTTCTTATCTATATATCTCTTAAATATCAACATATACACGTGTGATTTAGTGTACGAAGATTTTTCAATACCGGGAACCTCGATCAGAGAGTAAAAAAGGCATGAGGTTCACAATGGTGTAAAATTAAAATGGGATATACCGAGCTAGGATTCGAGTTACAGGAACAATGTCCAAACGAACCACCCAAGAATGGAATCGTCGAGTGAAAACGCTTGACAACCTACTAGAAGCAGCTTTTCTTGCCACCAGACCTTTCTCCATCAATTAGGAATCTGATGACGTCACTAAACACATTCCTTAAATTGTAGCCATTTGTTGAGTGTTTTTTTGGTGTCAAATCCGCATATATATATATAACATTGCCCTTGATTTTCTTGACTGTATATCTCTTAAATATCAACGCATACACGTGTGATTTAGTTTACGAAGATTTTTTAATGCCGAGAACCTCGATCAGAGAGTAAAAAAGGCGTAAGGTTCACAACGGTGTAAAATTAAAATGGGATATACCGGGCTAGGATTCGAGTTACAAGAACAAGGGCCAAACCAACCACCCAAGAATGGAATCATCGAGAGAAAACATTTGACAACCTCCTAGAAGCAGCTTTTCTTACCACCACACCTTTCTCCATCAATTAGGAATCTGATGTCGTCACTAAACACATTCCTTAAATTGTAGCCATTTGTTGAGTTTTTTTTTGGTGTCTAATCCGCATATATGTCACCATTGCCCTTGATTTTCTTGACTGTATATATATCTTAAATATCAACATATATACGTGTGATTTAGTTGACGAAGATTTTTCAATGCCGAGAACCTCGATCAGAGAGTAAAAAAGGCGTAAGGTTCACAACGGTGTAAAATAAAAATGGGATATACCGAGCTAGGATTCGATTTACAAGAACAAGGGCCAAACCAACCACCCAAGAATGGAATCGTCGAGTGAAAACACTTGACAACCTCTTAGAAGCAGCTTTTCTTGCCACCAGACCTTTCTCCATCAATTAGGAATCTGATGCCGTCACTAAACACATTCCTTAAATTGTAGCGATTTGTTGAGTGTTTTTTTTGTGTCTAATCCGCATATATATCACCCTTGCCCTTTATTTTCTTAACTGTATATCTCTTTAATATCAACATACACACGTGTGATTTAGTTTACGACGATTTTTCAATGCTGAGAACCTCGATCAGAGAGTAAAAAAGGTGTAAGGTTCACAATGGTGTAAAATTAAAATGGGATATACCGGGCAAGGATTCGAGTTACAAGAACAAGGGCCAAACCAACCACCCAAGAATGGAATCATCGAGCGAAAACATTTGACAACCTCCTAGAAGCATCTTTTCTTACCACCACACCTTTCTCCATTAATTAGGAATCTGATGCCGTCGCTAAACACATTCCTTAAATTGTAGCCATTTGTTGAGTGATTTTTTTTGGTGTCTAATCCGCATATATATCACCATTGCCCTTGATTTTATTGACTGTATATCTTTTAAATGTCAACATATACACGTGTGATTTAGTGTACGAAGATTTTTCAATGCCGAGAACCACGATCCGAGAGTAAAAAAGGCATGAGGTTCACAATGGTGTAAAATTAAAATGGGATATACCGAGCTAGGATTCGAGTTACAGGAACAATGTCCAAACGAACCACCCAAGAATGGAATCGTCGAGCGAAAACGCTTGACAACCTCCTAGAAGCAGCTTTTCTTGCCACCAGACCTTTCTCCATCAATTAGGAATCTGATGCCGTCACTAAACACATTCCTTAAATTGTAGCCATTTGTTGAGTGTTTTTTTTTTGTGTCAAATCCGCATATATATATATAACATTGCCCTTGATTTTCTTGACTGTATATCTCTTATATATCAACGCATACACGTGTGATTTAGTTTACGAAGATTTTTCAATGCCGAGAACCTCGATCAGAGAGTAAAAAAGGCGTAAGGTTCACAACGGTGTAAAATTAAAATGGGATATACCGTCTAGGATTCGAGTTACAAGAACAAGGGCCAAACCAACCACCCAAGAATGGAATCATCGAGAGAAAACATTTGACAAGCTCCTAGAAGCAGCTTTTCTTACCACCACACCTTTCTCCATCAATTAGGAATCTGATGCCATCACTAAACACATTCCTTAAATTGTAGCCATTTGTTGAGTGTTTTTTTTGTGTCTAATCCGCATATATATCACCATTGCCCTTGATTTTCTTGACTGTATATTTCTTAAATATCAACATATACACGTGTGATTTACTTGACGAAGATTTTTCAATGCCGAGAACCTCGATCAGAGAGTAAAAAAGGCGTAAGGTTCACAATGGTGTAAAATTAAAATGGGATACACCGGGCTAGGATTCGAGTTACAGGAACAAGGGCCAAACCAACCACCCAAGAATAGAATCGTCGAGTGAAAACACTTGACAACCTCCTAGAAGCAGCTTTTCTTGCCACCAGACCTTTCTCCATCAATTAGGAATCTGATGCCGTCACTAAACACATTCCTTAAATTGTAGCCATTTGTTGAGTGTTTTTTTTGTGTCTAATCCGCATATATATCACCATTTCCCTTGATTTTCTTGACTGTATATCTCTTAAATATCAACATATACACGTGTGATTTAGTTTACGACGATTTTTCAATGCCGAGAACCTCGATCAGATAGTAAAAAAGGCGTAAGGTTCACAATGGTGTAAAATTAAAATGGGATATACCGGGCTAGGATTCGAGTTACAAGAACAAGGGCCAAACCAACCACCCAAGAATGGAATCATCGAGTGAAAACATTTGACAACCTCCTAGAAGCAGCTTTTCTTACCACCACACCTTTCTCCATTAATTAGGAATCTGAGGCCGTCGCTAAACACATTCCTTAAATTGTAGCCATTTGTTGAGTGATTTTTTTTTGTTTCTAATCCGCATATATATCACCATTGCCCTTGATTTTCTTGACTGTATATCTCTTAAATATCAACATATACATGTGTCATTTAGTTTATGAAGATTTTTCAATGCCGAGAACCTCGATCAGAGAGTAAAAATGGGGTAAAATTAAAATGGGATATACCGGGCTAGGATTCGAGTTACAGGAACAAGGGCCAAACCAATAAACCCAAGAATGGATTTGTCGAGCGAAAACACTTGACAACATCCTAGAAGCAGCATTTCTTACCACGAGACCTTTCTCCATCAATTAGGAATCTGATGCCGTCACTAAACACATTCCTTAAATTGTAGCCATTTGTTGAGTGATTTTTTTTGGTATCTAATCCGCATATATATCACCATTGCCCTTGATTTTCTTGATTGTATATCTCTTAAATGTCAATATATACACGTGTGATTTAGTTTACGATGATTTTTAAATGTCGAGAACCTCGATCATAGAGGAAAAAAGGCGTAAGGTTCACAATGGTGTAAAATTAAAACGGGATATACCGGGCTAGGATTCGAGTTACAGGAACAAGGGCCAAACCAACCACCCAAGAATGGAATTGTCGAGCGAAAACACTTGACAACCTCCTAGAAGCAGCTTTTCTTACCACCAGACCTTTCTCTATCAATTAGGAATCTGATGCCGTCACTAAACACATTCCTTAAATTGTAGCCATTTGTTGAGTGTTTTTTTTGGTGTCTAATCCGCGTATATATCACCATTGCCCTTGATTTTCTTGACTGTATATCTCTTAAATGTCAACATATACACGTTTGATTTAGTTTACGAAGATTTTTCAATTCCGAGAACCTTGATCAGAGAGTAAAAAAGGCGTAAGGTTCACAACGGTGTAAGATTAAAATGGGATATACCGGGCTAGGATTTGAGTTAGAAAAACAAGGGCCAAACCAACCACCCAAGAATGGAATCGTAGAGCAAAAACACTTGACAACCTCCTAGAAGCAGCTTTTCTTGCCACCAGACCTTTCTCCATCAATTAGGAATCTGATACCGTTACTAAACACATTCCTTAAATTGTAGCCATTTGTTGAGTGTTTTTTTTTCGTGTCTAATCCGCATATATATCACCATTGCCCTTGATTTTCTTGACTGTATATCTCTTAAATATCAACATATACACGTGTGATTTAGTTTACGAAGATTTTTCAACGCCAAGAACCTTGATCAGAGAGTAAAAAAGGCGTAAGGTTCACAATGGTGTAAAATTAAAATGGGATATACCGGGCTAGGATTCGAGTAACAGGAACAAGGGCCAAACCAACCACCCAAGAAGGGAATCGTCGAGCGAAAACACTTGACAACTTTCTAGAAGAAGCTTTTCTTACCACCAGACCTTTCTCCATCAATTAGGAATCTGATGCCGTCACTAAACACATTCCTTAAATTGTAGCCATTTGTTGAGTGTTTTTTTTGGTGTCTAATCCGCGTATATATCACCATTGCCCTTGATTTTCTTGACTGTATATCTCTTAAATGTCAACATATACACGTTTGATTTAGTTTACGAAGATTTTTCAATACCGAGAACCTCGATTAGAGAGTAAAAAAGGCGTAAGGTTCACAACGGTGTAAGATTAAAATGGGATATATCGGGCTAGGTTTTGAGTTACAAAAACAAGGGCCAAACCAACCACCCAAGAATGGAATCGTCGAGCGAAAACACTTGACAACCTCCTAGAAGCAGGTTTTCTTGCCACCAGACCTTTCTCCATCAATTAGGAATCTGATGCCGTCACTAAACACATTCCTTAAATTGTAGCCATTTGTTGAGTGTTTTTTTTATGTCTAATCCGCATATATATCACCATTGCCCTTGATTTTCTTGACTGTATATCTCTTAAATGTCAACATATACACGTGTGATTTAGGTTACGAAGATTTTTCAATGCCGAGAACCTCGATCAGAGAGTAAAAAAGGCGTAAGGTTCACAATGGTGTAAAATTAAAATGAGATATATCGGGCTAGGTTTCGAGTTACAGGAACAAGGGCCAAACCAACCACCCAAGAATTGAATCGTCGAGTGAAAACACTTGACAACCTCCTAGAAGCAGCTTTTCTTGCCACCAGACCTTTCTCCATCAATTAGGAATCTGATGCCGTCACTAAACACATTCCTTAAACTGTACCCATTTTTTGAGTGTTTTTTTTGGTGTCTAATCCGCATATATATCACCATTGCCCTTGATTTTCTTGACTGTATATCTCTTAAATGTCAACATATACACGTGTGATTTAGGTTACGAAGATTTTTCAATGCCGAGAACCTCGATCAGAGAGAAAAAAGGCGTAAGGTTCACAATGGTGTAAAATTAAAATGAGATATATCGGGCTAGGTTTCGAGTTACAGGAACAAGGGCCAAACCAACCACCCAAGAATTGAATCGTCGAGTGAAAACACTTGACAACCTCCTAGAAGCAGCTTTTCTTGCCACCAGACCTTTCTCCATCAATTAGGAATCTGATGCCGTCACTAAACACATTCCTTAAACTGTACCCATTTGTTGAGTGTTTTTTTTGGTGTCTAATCCGCATATATATCACCATTGCCCTTGATTTTCTTGACTGTATATATCTCTTAAATATCAACATATACACGTGTGATTTAGTTTACGATGATTTTTCAATGCCGAGAAACTCGATCAGAGAGAAAAAAAGGCGTAAGGTTCACAATGGTGTAAAATTAAAATGGGATATACCAGGCTAGGATTCGAGTTACAAGAACAAGGGCCAAACCAACCACCCAAGAATGGAATCGTCGAGCGAAAACATTTGACAACCTCCTAGAAGCAGCTTTTCTTACCACCACACCTTTCTCCATTAATTAGGAATCTGATGCCGTCGCTAAACACATTCCTTAAATTGTAGCCATTTGTTTAGTGATTTTTTTTGGTGTCTAATCCGCATATATATCACCATTGCCCTTGATTTTATTGACTGTATATCTTTTAAATGTCAACATATACACGTGTGATTTAGTTTACGAAGATTTTTCAATGCCGAGAACCTCGATCAGAGAGTAAAAAGGCATAAGGTTCACAATGGTGTAAAATTAAAATGGGATATACCGGGCTAGGATTCGAGTTACAGGAACAAGGGCCAAACCAACCACCCAAGAATGGAATCGTCGAGCGAAAACACTTGACAACCTCCTAGAAGCAGCTTTTCTTGCCACCAGACCTTTCTCCATCAATTAGGAATCTGATGCCGTCACTAAACACATTCCTTAAATTGTAGCCATTTGTTGAGTGTTTTTTTTGGTGTCAAATCCGCATATATATCAACATTGCCCTTGATTTTCTTGACTGTATATCTCTTAAATATCAACGCATACACGTGTGATTTAGTTTACAAAGATTTTTCAATGCCGAGAACCTCGATCAGAGAGTTAAAAAGGCGTAAGGTTCACAATGGTGTAAAATTAAGATGAGATATACCGGGCAAGGATTCGAGTTACAGGAACAAGGGCCAAACCAACCACCCAAGAATGGAATCGTCGAGCGAAAACACTTGACAACCTCCTTGAAGCAGCTTTTCTTGGCAACAGACCTTTCTCCAACAATTAGGAATCTGATGCCGTCACTAAACACATTCCTTAAATTGTAGCCATTTTTTGAGTGTTTTTTTTGGTGTCTAATCCGCATATATATCACCATTGCACATGATTTTATTGACTGTATATATCCCTTAAATATCAACATACACACATGTGATTTAGTTTACGAAGATTTTTCAATGCCGAGAACCTCGATCAGAGAGTAAAAAAGGCGTAAGGTTCACAATGGTGTACAATTAAAATGGGATATATCAGGCTAGGATTCGAGTTATAGAAACAAGGGCCAAACCAACCACCCAAGAATGGAATCGTCGAGCGAAAACACTTGACAACCTCCTAGAAGCAGCTTTTCTTGCCACCAGACCTTTCTCCATCAATTAGGAATCTGATGCCGTCACTAAACACATTCCTTATATTGTAGGCATTTGTTGAGTATTTTTTTTTGGTTTCTAATCTGCATATATATCACCATTGCCTTTGATTTTCTTGACTGTATATCTCTTAAATGTCAACATATACACGTGTGATTTAGTTTACGAAGATTTTTCAATGCCGAGAACCTTGATCAGAGAGTAAAAAAGGCGTAAGGTTCACAATGGGGTAAAATTAAAATGGAATATACCGGGCTAGGATTCGAGTTACAGGAACAAGGGCCAAACCAACCACCCAAGAATGGAATCGTCGAGCGAAAACACTTGACAACCTCCTAGAAGCAACTTTTCTTGCCACCAGGCCTTTCTCCATCAATTAGGAATCTGATGCCGTCACTAAACACATTCCTTAAATTGTAGCCAATTGTTGAGTGTATTTTTTTGGTGTGTAATCCGCATATATATCCCCAATGCCCTTGATTTTCTTGACTGTATATCTCTTAAATATCTACATATACACGTGTGATTTAGTTTACGAAGATTTTTCAATGCCGAGAACCTCTATCAGAGACTAAAAAAGGCGTAAGGTTCACAATGGTGGAAAATTAAAATGGGATATACCGGGCTAGGATTCGAGTTACAGGAACAAGGGCCAAACCAACCACCCAAGAATGGAATCGTCGAGCGAAAACACTTGACAACCTCCTTGAAGCAGCTTTTCTTACCACCTGACCTTTCTCCATCAATTAGGAATCTGATGCCGTCACTAAACACATTTCTTAAATTATTACCATCTGTTGAGTGATTTTTTTTGGTGTCTAATCCGCATATATATCACCATTGCCCTTGATTTTCTTGATTGTATATCTCTTAAAGGTCAACATATACACGTGTGTTTTAGTTTACGAAGATTTTTCAATGCCGAGAACCTCGATCAGAGAGTAAAAAAGGCGTAAGGTTCAGAATGGTGTAAATTTAAAATGGGATATACCGGGCTAGGATTCGAGTTACAGGCACAAGGGCCAAACCAACCACCAAGAATGGAATCATCGAGCGAAAACACTTGACAACCTCCTAGAAGCAGCTTTTCTTACCACCGGACCTTTCTCCATCAATTAAGAATCTGATGCCGTCACTAAACACATTCCCTAAATTGTAGCCATTTGTTGAGTGTTTTTTTGGTGCCTAATCCGCATATATATCACCATTGCCCTTGATTTTCTTGACTGTATATCTCTTAAATGTCAACATATACACGTGTGATTTAATTTACGGAGATTTTTCAATGCCGAGAACCTCGATCAGAGAGTAAAAAATCGTAAGGTTCACAATGGTGTAAAATTAAAATGGGATATACCGGGCTAGGATTCAAGTTACAGGAACAAGGGCTAAACCAACCACCCAAGAATGGAATCGTCGAGCGAAAACACTTGACAACCTCCTAGAAGCATCTTTTCTTGCCACAAGACCTTTCTCCATCAATTAGTAATCTGATGCCGTCACTAAACACATTCCTTAAATTGTAGCCATGTGTTGAGTGTTTTTTTTTTGGTGTCTAATCCGCATATATATCTCCATTGCCATTGAATTTCTTTTATGTATATCCCTTAATTGTCAACATATACACGTATGATTTAGTTTACGAAGATTTTTCAATATCGAGAACCTCGATCAGAGAGTAAAAAGGCGTAAGGTTCACAATGGTGTAAAATTAAAATGGGATATATTGGGCTAGGATTCGAGTTACAGGAACAAGGGCCAAACCAACCTCCCAAGAATGGAATCGTCGAGCGAAAACCCTTGACAACCTCCTAGAAGCAGCTTTTCTTACCACCAGACCTTTCTCCATCAATTAGGAATCTGATGCCATCACTAAACACATTCCTTAAATTGTAGCCATTTCTTGAGTGTTTTTTTGGTGTCTAATCCGCATATATATCACCATTGCCCTGGATTTTCTTGACTGTATATCTCTTAAATGTCAACATATACACGTGTGATTTAGTTTATGAAGATTTTTCAATGCCGAGAACCTCGATCAGAGAGTAAAAAAGGCGTAAGGTTCACAATGGTGTAAAATTAAAATGAGATATACCGGGCTAGGATTCGAGTTACAGGAACAAGGGCCAAACCAACCACCCAAGAATGGAATCGTCGAGCGAAAACACTTGACAACCTCCTAGAAGCAGCTTTTCTTGCCACTTGACCTTTCTCCATCAATTAGGAATCTGATGACGTCACTAAACACATTCCTTAAATTGTAGCCATTTGTTGAGTGTTTTTTTTATGTCAAATCCGCATATATATCACCATTGCCCTTGATTTTCTTGACTATATATCTCTTAAATGTCAACATATACACGTGTGATTTAGTTTACGAAGATTTTTCAATACCGAGAACCTCGATCAGAGAGTAAAGAAGGCGTAAGGTTCACAATGGTGTAAAATTAAAATGGGATATACCGGGCAAGGATTCGAGTTAAAGGAACAAGGGCCATGTTGATGCGTTTTTTTGGTGTCTGTAACTAGTCTTGTTTAACGATGTATTTTGTACGGTCTTTTATTAATTATCGAGTATGTATTTGATGTCGACCAAGTCGGATATCCTCCTATCCACTTGTGTCTGACTTGTTTGTCTCCGTTTAATATGTAATGCTATTCAAACAATTCATGTTGCATACAAAGGGTAGAATGGTCATTATAAGTTGTTTAAATGTTGCTGTTGTTGCTGTCTGTTTGCAGAAACAACCACAACAGTTGCAGACCTCGACGAAACAGGTCTGTTTCGTCGAACACATCATGACGAAACAGACCAATGTCCATTATGTCTGTTTCGCCGACAGTCATGACGAATCACACTTGATTCGTCGTCTGTTGGGCTGCTTCAAGCCCAATGTGTGGCCCATATTCTGTTTCGCCGAGACACCTTGTGTTTCGTCGACTATTGGGCCCAGGGACTATATAAACACATCTGGTTTCACTTAGAAATTAGATGAGAGCTTACACTTAAAGAAACTCTGTCAAAATTCTGTTAAACTGTGTTTGTATCAGTTTGTAATCGGTTCTCATCCCGCTTAATCAATCGAGTGTGTATCATTGATTATACCGTGTCGTTATTGTTTTACATGTTTGATTTGGCATAGTTACGTGGATTCCGCACACGTAACCGTGTTTGCTATAAACAAGTGAATTTGGTTCGTTATCGATCCTCAGATTACGGGACCTACAATTGGTATCAGAGCTTTTGACTCTAATCCTTGTTTAAAATCAAACATTGTTCGGTTTTTATCAAGTATTTGTGTGTGTTTTTCTGAAAATTTGTTCTTGAAAAATTATATTTCTGGAAAAATATTCATAAAATCTGTTGTTTGATTGTTATTTGCTAAGAGTTTTATCAAAAACCTTGTCATTTTGTTTGTTCATGCTTTAAACCGGGTTTTTTTTTAGTGAAAGTCTTGTGCATTTTCGTGTTTCGGAAAATTATCGCTGACCAGGAAAATTCTTTGTTCTTGAGTGTGTTCTTCATATCTTCAAAGAGTTCTTATAATACTTGTGGATTTGATCTTTGTATTGTTTAAATCAAAGAGTTTTTACAATATAAAACATTAACTTGACTTTTGTATACAATTGTGATCATTAGTTTCTAAAAAAGCATGTTGTGTTGAAAAACAGGTCTATCAACTTACCTTGTGTCAGTAAGATATTTTAAATATCTTAACCAGCTGTCTGGGACTCAGATTTGACGAAACAAGCAGTCGACGAATCACTAGTGTTTCGTCAAAAATATCTTCGACAAAACAAGTTCTGTTTCGTCATAATATCTTGGACGAAACAAGTCTGTTTCGTCATTTTTCATTTCATTTCAACGAAACAAATCTGTTTCGTGGAATCTGTTTCATCGAATTCACTTCTGTTTTACACAGAGGACTTGTAAAATCATTCTAACCTTGTGTTTTCAAGAGTGTGTGCAGGTACTATCATACATATACCAAATATGAGTAACAAAGGTCCGTGGGATTGGAGTTCGGAATCACAACCAGCTAAAAATCAGCCTTCGCTTGCCGATTTAATGAACCAATTACCTCAAAAACAACAAGCAATAAATGCAGGACAATGGGCAATGGTTTCTAATCAAAATCAAAACATTCAAAATCTATTGCTCAGTGAGAGTGAGACGGGTAGCAACAATCGCCCGCCAAAGCTAAATCACATGAACGACTATCCATCATGGAAGGGTCGTTTTCACAGATACATTCAAGGGCAAAACGTTGAACTTTGGACGTGTTTCACTACTGAATGTAGCCCGGAACTAGAAGCAGCAGCATCAACTGCCGCTGGTATTTCTAATATGCTTGAAGAAGATAAGAAAGCCTATGAATTAGAGAAGAAGGTGTTTGCTTTTCTAACACAAGCTCTTCATAAAGACCTCTATCATCAATTTTCTTATAGTAAGAGCACAAAAGCTTTATGGGATGCATTGGAAACAAGAGGAGAAGGAAATGCAGCTTCTAGAAAAATACGCCATGATCTTTTGAAGAAAGAATTTGAATCATTTCAATCTTTGGAAAATGAAACCCTAAATGATATGACTTCTCGTTTCTATCATTTGATCAGTGAAATGAGTTCTTATAAGGTTGCTACATCTCATGTGGAAATGATTGCACATTTAGCTGATGCTTTACCTCCTGTGTGGAGTCCATTCATTGAACTTCTAAAACATACGGGTGCTCTGGATGGGGAAAATGTCACTATCTATGGATTCGTTCAGAAGTTGGAGCACAAGAGTGAAGAGGAAAATCGGAAAGCTAAAAGGATTGGAGCTCCTCAAAATACAGAAATGTATTTGCCTGGTTTTGCTCCTTCAGCTAGTTCTAGTTCTGTTCAGCAACCTAAGCTTCAAACGGCATTTGTTTCCAACACAAACTCATCAACTCAACCAGAGTTTGATTTAGGTGCTTACCTTTCACAATCGATGTCCAAATCTAAATCTCAACCTCAACCTCAAGTTACTACTACTCAACCAGAGTTTGATTTAGGTTCTTATCTTTCACAATCGATGTCCAAATCTAAAGCACAACCACCACAACAAGTACATTATACCAACAATCCTCCACCTCAAAACACGAATACTATCAAAGTTGATACTTCGAACCTCTCAAAAGTTAGCATTGAAGTTGCAAAGGAGCATTCGGAACTCATTAATACAATGGTCAGTACATACCGCGGTTACATGTTTTAATTGTGGCGAAAAGGGTCACTTCAAACGTGAGTGCACCCGACCAGCCAAGCAAGGCAATCAGAACCCGTTCAGAAATCAGACAAGTACTTCAAATGCAAATCAAGGCACTCAAGAAAATCGTGGAAAAGGGATAGTAGCTGTGAATAATACTACCAGTCAGGACCAGTCTGGACCATCTAACAACACTCGTGCATTGACTGTTCAAACAGATGAAGGGTGTAATTGGTCTTTACAATTAGGGGGAGGTGATAATGAAGGAGGAGGAACAGCGTGCTATGCAAAGATCATCAATCACATCAAGCACGTTCATAAAGAAGAATTTTCTGAAAGTGACGACAGTTCGGGTTATACCGGGAGTTCGGATGAAGAAAGTTCTATTTCGGGAGATGTGAAAGAAGAAGCAACTTCTATTGATGACTTGTTGAATGAAGCAGAGGAATTGAAGTCTCAGAAATCTGTTCTTATCAAGAAGGTTGGGATAGCATCTAAGGAAATGGAGAAGTTCTTCTCTGAAGACGGATCTTTTTCTTTTCAAACTGCCTTTATGGCAAATGTTTCAGCCTCTTCTAGCCAGGTAACACCTGAAACTCTTATCATATGTAGAGACTGTGATTATATGAGACTTGAATGTGAAAGAATGAAACTTGAAAGTGACAAAATTCATGGTCACAATCAAAGTTTAGTTGTTGAAATGGCTAAGTGCAAAGAGGCAAATATGGCTTTAACAAGAAACGAAAAAGATTTTAAATCTTTAATTGAAAATTTAAAGAAAAGTGTTTCCGAAACTACTAAAGTTGTTTATCACAAACAAGTTAGTATTAACAAGTACATAAATCTCGTTGAGGAAACCAAAAAGGATTTAGCCATTGCAAAATGCGAGCACGATGCGATCAAGCAAAAATTGGAGAGTTATTCTAACTCCCGATTTGTGCTCGATCACATAATTGATGTTCAACAACTGAAGAAAAACAAGAGTGGTGTTGGGTATAAGAAATGTCCGCCCCCTTTGAGACACAACTATGCTCGACCACCTGATGAAGAGGATATGCCTCGTTTTGAACCCAGCGTGCCTCTTAATTATGAGGAATTTACTACTGGATTAGGGTTCAAACCGAACAATTCCTCGGGAACCTCATCTGTTGAAACAGAAACTTCAACATCAGTGAGTCAAAGTCCTCCAATTGTTGAGGATTATGATTCATCTGATGATGAAACAGATGCAAATGACCAAGATGAATCACTTGATAAGAAAAAGGGAATAGAAATTCCAATTGAGAATCATATTCTTTGTGATCCTCTTATTCCTGTTGTGCAACAAGTTGCCAAAAATGTGATTAATCCTGTCATAAATGACAAGAAACCTGTGTCTACTGTTAAGAGTAACAAGATGTTGTATAATTTGGTTGGTGATTCTAAAATCTACTCAGATAATGATTTTCCAATTAAAAATGTCAATCCATCATTGATTGATAACGTTTTTGAAAATAACACAAGTAAGTTTTTGGCAAAGACGATCCCGGGAGTTATTTTGACTCAATGTGATCCAATTCCTAAAGCTGAAATCAAAAAGAAATTTGGAAATCAAAACTTCCCAACAAAGCAACAACCTTTTGCTTCTAAGGGTAAACAACCATTTCAACGAGCTCAAAGACCAAATGTTTGTAAATCAAAGTTTGAAACAAATGGAGCTCGTAATCAAAAGAAAAATAATGATGTCAGATTTGTGGCATCTGAGGGTACTGATAAAATTGAGATTTTTGCTAACAAATCAAACACTGATTTTGTACAAAAAGTCAAGATTTTAAAGCGTAACAGTCAAAATAATTACACTCAACATTCAAACGGGTGTGATGAAAAGGCAAGTACCTCAGGTTCTACAGGTTTGACATATGAGCGTCGATCTGGTTCTCCTAAGTTTGTTGAGAGGAGAACGTGTTTTAAATGTGGAGAGTTTGGGCACATCATCAAAGATTGTGTAAACACTCCAAGAGATAAATTTGTTGACAAAGCACCACCTGAAACGATTCACCCTCAATGTCGTACTGTTTCGTTAAAACATGATAAAAGAACGGTTAAAGAACAGGAAACGAAACAACGACATCAAAATGTGAAGAAAATAGAAAAGGCTTTAAAATCTGAGGTCAAATCTGTTCCAAGGGAACCAAGTTCACCTTTAAAACCAGAAGTTTCAAAATCTGTTTACAAAACTCAATCTGGTAAACAAAAACAAACTTGGAAACCTAGGAAGGGTGAAGGTTCAGGGGGAGTTGTTAGTTTGGAAAATCATCAACAGATCGAGATCACTATTCGTGATGCTCAGGGATGACCCAAGACCACTATGGCTTGGGTCCCCATCCTTAACTAATCATTGGATGAAATGTGCAGGGTGTTCCAGGAGGAACTATCAGTAGTCATTGGATTGTTGATAGTGGGGCATCCAGGCACATGACGGGCGACTTACGGCTTCTATATGATGTGAGAAATATTAGAGGAGGCTATGTCGCGTTCGCAGGAGACAAAGGCGGATATATCACCGGAGAAGGAATGATCTCCAATGGTGTGCTATGTTTTGAAAAGATTAATTATGTTCGTCAACTTGATCATAATCTTCTCAGTGTGTCGCAAATCTGCGATAAAAAGTTCACCGTGCATTTTGATGATGCCGGTTGTTATGTGCTTAAACCTGGATTCAAGATTCCTGATGAATGGATTCTATTATCGGCTCCAAGAATTAATGATCTTTATATTCTTGACATGAGCCAAGCTATTACGTCATCTGCGCAAGTAAAATGTTTTGTCTCAAAGGCCACAGAGAAGGAGTCTATTTCTTGGCACAGAAGAATGGGGCACATTCACTTGAGGAAAATGAACCATTTGGTGAAAAATAACCTAGTGAATGGTGTGCCTGTGAGAAGTTTTCATCTACAAGATATCTGTGTTTCATGCCAGAAAGGGAAACAAACAAAGAAGTCTCACCCTCTGAAGAAAATCAACTCTGTTAGCATGCCTCTCGAACGTCTTCATATGGACCTCTTTGGACCTATGAAGCACAAGACAACATTCGGAGATGCTTATTGTCTGGTTGTTACTGATGATTATTCTAGATTTTCTTGGGTAGCTTTCATGGCACACAAGAGTGATACTCCTGGAATCCTCAAGGATCTTCTCACAATGTTGGAGAATTTATACACTTTGAAAGTGAAAAGGATCTGAAGCGACAATGGAACTGAATTCAAGAACCGTGTGATGGATGAGTTCTGTACTTCTAAAGGCATTCTTCATGAATACAGTTCTCGCTATACTCCACAACAAAACGGTGTCGCTGAGAGGAAGAATCGCACGATTATTGAGACTGCAAGAACTATGTTAGTAGAGTCGGAGCTTCCTGTTCAATTCTGGGCAGAAACTGTGTCGACTGCATGCTACACATTGAATAGAGTTCTTACAGTTAAGAGGCATGGCAAAACTTGTTTTGAACTTCTACAGAAAAGGAAACCGGATCTTTCTTTCCTTGAACCCTTTGGCGGTCCATGTATCATGATTGACCCAGATGGAAAGTTTGGCGCAAAAGCTATCGAAGGTTTCTTCCTTGGATATGCAACTCCAAATTTTCGTGTATGGAATCTGACCACCAAAAAGATTGAGCTTTGGAATGAAGTAAGGGTTCAAAGGTACACAAATCCTGTTAGATCTCCGGGTGATCCTTGGATGTTCGATTACGATGGGATATTCGACTCCTTTAATCTGCCTACCTTTGATAAAGAATCTGCAGCTGTTCAAATGTTATTTGATAGTGACAACGCTGCTGGCTCGTCTTTGGTAAGACCAATTATTGTTAACCCACAAGGTTCTAATTCAGTTAACAATACTGTTCAAAATGAGGTATTTGAAGATGCTAGTGAATCATCGGAAGATGATGAACATCTTGATGCGACTGAAGGCACTTCTGCCCCGGTTGTTCCTGTTCATGGCACTTCTTTAGAAACACCTCAAGTGCAGAATGATGATACTGCTGAAGGAAATGCATCCACTTCCACTCATATTCCCGGTGGGGAGTTGGATGCTGATCTTAATCTTAACAATTTGGGTATTAATACTAGTGTTCCTGAAAATCCTGAATTGAGGATTCACAATACCCATCCACAGCAGAACATTATAAGAGATGTCCACAGCGGTGTACAGACGCGTAATCAGCTAAGAAATAACCAGAGTGCTAGTTTATATTCAGCCATTAGAGAATCTGGTCTTCAAAACGATTGGTCCTTTGTGTGCTACGTGTCACAAGAAGAACCAAAGTCTTGGAAGGAAGCTTTAAAAGATAATTCTTGGGTTGAAGCCATGCAGGACGAACTGCAACAATTTCAAAAGCTTGGTGTTTGGAAGCTTGTTGAAAAGCCGGATAATTACAAGAAAATTGGCACACGATGGGTTTACAAATGCAAGAAGGACGACCGTGGAATTGTTATTCGCAACAAGGCGAGACTGGTTGTTCAGGGTTTTCGCCAGATAGAAGGCATTGACTACAATGAAGTTTATGCACCCGTTGCACGTCTGGAAGCTATTCGGATCTTCTTAGCTTATGCTTCTTTCAAAGGATTCAAAGTTTACCAGATGGACGTCAAAAGTGATTTTCTTCATGGTATAGTTCAAGAAGAGGTGCACGTCGAACAACCTCCAGGTTTTGAAGATCCTATTCACCCCGATCGGGTTTGGTTGCTAAACAAAGCTCTTTATGGTTTACATCAAGCACCTAGGGCTTGGTACGCAACCTTATCCAACTATCTTCTAGAAAATGGATTTCGACGAGGTCTTATTGATTGCACACTCTTTATCAAATAACAAGATGGAGATCTTCTGCTGGTGTAGGAAAAGTTCGAAATGAACGCTATGGGGGAGATGAATTTCTTCTTGGGCCTAAAAGTTCAACAAACAGAGTCTGGGATATTCATCCATCAGACTAAATATGTTGGTGACATTTTAAGCCGATTCCAAATGTCAGATGCAACGCCCATTGGTACCCCTCTTCCGCAGAATCACGGGATTACTCCGGATTTGAAGGGAGAAAGTGTCAACTCTTCTTACTATCGCGCCATGATCGGATCTCTCATGTATCTCACCGCTTCGAGGCCTGACATAATGTATCCAACATGCCTGCTTGCAAGATATCAAGCAAACACGAAGGCCTCTCATCTGTCAGCTATCAAAAGGATTTTTCGCTATTTGAAGGGATGCTCGGACCTTGGTCTTTGGTACCCTAGGGATGATAGCTTTGAATTAATTGCATACAGTGATTCTGATTTTGGTGGTTGCAAAATCGATGGCAAATCGACAACAGCAGGATGTCAGTTCTTAGGAAATCGCCTAGTCACGTGGCAGTGCAAGAAGCAAACGTGTGTTGCTACATCAACATGTGAAGCAGAATATATTGCTGCCTCGAGTTGTTGCTCCCAAGTTCTTTGGATACGACAACAAATGCGCGACTACGGTTTAGAATTCCTATCTACTCATATTTTTGTTGATAATAATGCTGCTTTACAAATCACTAGAAATCCTGTGCAGCATTCCAAAACTAAACACATCGACATTAAATATCACTTCATACGTGATTGTTTTGACAAGAAATTAATCGATGTCGTTCATGTCCCCACCGATCACCAACGTGCCGACCTGTTTACAAAAGCATTTGATAAATCACGTTTTGATTATCTACTTTTGGTCAATGGCATTAAGGTGATACCCGAGTAAACTTCTTTGGCTGATCGTTTTTGTAAATATTTTCTTTATAAACTCTGAAAATTCAAAAAGATTTTAGTTTTCGTAAACTTTGAGCATTTTAGGGGGAGAAATTTCAAGAAAATACAAAAACATTGCAAAATTTCAAAATCCAAAAGGATGTCGTTACTTTCTGTCTTTTCGTTTGAAAAATGAAAATTTCAAAAACAATAGAAAAACCAAAAATGAGTTTCTTGGATAAAGGAAAATGATGATGTTCACTGGTGTGGTCGTCAACGTGTTCAAAATGAAAAACAAAAAGAAAAATGATAAGTATCTCTACTAACGATGTATCGGTAGGCTCACAATCAGACTAAAATGTGCAGGATGATACAAACCTAACAGACTTCAAGTCAGGTGGGAACCATTCATTGGCATATGGTCTTAGTACCGAAATCTCGTTTGAGAGATTGTCGAGATCTGAAATATTCGGTCTTTATGCTGCTTATCATCTGGGTATCATGGTTGTATCAACCCGTAAAAATAACGGAGACGAAGTCTAAGATCTTCCATGATACTATACATTCGTGTACATACTGCATTCGACCTCAATAAGTGATCAACAATCACATGTCCAAACAAAATAAGTGATAATTTATCACAGATTCTTTGCGGGAGTCAAGTTCGTCTCTCTGCTGTACGGAAGTACTGACCTGTTCACGGACTTGCTCCTGTGCCCTCATGCATATGAAAATCAAGTTCCTCATCAATAAGTGATTCTATCACATAGGGCTTGTTTTCAAATCAAAATAAGTGAGTTTCTCACATTTTTATACGGTCAAACAGATGATAATCGGTATACTCACCGGTAAGATGAATTCTCGTGGATATCTTGATACGGGAATGTGTCGTGAGTGGATTCACATCGACAAGTAACTATAATCCTTACCGTTAATAGTATCTCTTAAATTATGATTACGTCTGATCAGTTTGAGCTTATGTGGACCACAATACCGATAATTGAGGTAGTATACTTATCCAGAGCTTTAAACAGAAATCAAAATCATGTTGACTAAGACCGTAAGCTGGTATGATTCCTTATCCTTGAGATTCGCAAAAAGATTACATTTATACAGTTGCTTACTGTTTTTCACAGTTTATTGCTTTTTCGTTTAGTTTACCGCGCTTTAAATTCGTTTTTAGTGTCTTTTGTAAAGTTCGTTTTTGATTAAGCCGAAGTTGTTGCTTGGTGTTTTCTACCGAAATCCTAAAACCTACTTCATAACAGGTTCTTGCATTTGGAAACTAAAACAAAATGGAGAAAACAATTTTTATCTAAAGTCTCCAAGCCTGTGCCTGAAAAAGCTCAAGTCGACTACTTGCATTTGGAAGAATTCTATGCTGGATGTTTGTTAGAGATATTCACTGTGTTGCAATCAAACGTGAATACGGAATCCTGTATTTCAACTCACTGCTGAGCATTCTTTCTTTGCCATTTTATGATGTTGCTGCGTTGACGAGGCTTGAGCTTATTAATCGTTCAAACTACGATGGCGCTACTTTATTTGAGCGACTGATTAAAGTAAACAAGAAGTCGGGATGGAAGGATGAATCATACAAGCCACAATTCCCCATCTATCAACCGATCAAGTTTACTCTTGATCCTGAAACCAACACTTGCAGATACAAGCTTGTGTACCAGCCTCCGAGGGTCGTAGATAAAATCCCATTGATGCCTATGCAGCAGGATTTTCTTGAAGACATGGCATTATGGTGCTACGATTCGGACACGCATGAAGCCGTGATTGTGTTTAGAGATGGTCGTGCAAATTACCGGATGTTGGATCCTATGTGGATTGTCAACATGTCTGAGGCTGACATCAGCAGATTATATCGTCATGATATTTTCTATGAAGATCAGGACGCACGTCAAGCTTTGAAGTTTCAGCGCGTAGCGTGTTTTTGCTACTACCGGGGAATACATTCGGGCAGTTCGTGGTCCGAACAACACTGAGATGGAAGATTAGAAGACCGAAGACGAGTAACAGACAAGGGGGAGTTTGTTGATGCATTTTTTTGGTGTCTGTAACTAGTCTTGTTTAACGATGTATTTTGTACGGTCTTTTATCAATTATCGAGTATGTATTTGATGTCGACCAAGTCGGATATCCTCCTATCCACTTGTGTCTGACTTGTTTGTCTCCGTTTAATATGTAATGCTATTCGAACAATGCATGTTGCATACAAAGGGTAGAATGGTCATTATAAGTTGTTTATATGTTGCTGTTGTTGCTGTCTGTTTGCAGAAACAACCACAACAGTTGCAGACCTCGACGAAACAGGTCTGTTTCGTCGAACACATCATGACGAAACAGACCAATGTCCATTATGTCTGTTTCGCCGACAGTCATGACGAATCACACTTGATTCGTCGTCTGTTGGGCTGCTTCAAGCCCAATGTGTGGCCCATATTCTGTTTCGCCGAGACACCTTGTGTTTCGTCGACTGTTGGGCCCAGGGACTATATAAACACATCTGGTTTCACTTAGAAATTAGATGAGAGCTTACACTTAAAGAAACTCTGTCAAAATTCTGTTAAACTGTGTTTCTATCAGCTTGTAATCGGTTCTAATCCCGCTTAATTAATCGAGTGTGTATCATTGATTATACCGTGTCGTTATTGTTTTACATGTTTGATTTGGCATAGTTACGTGGATTCCGCACACGTAACCGTGTTTGCTATAAACAAGTGAATTTGGTTCGTTATCGATCCTCAGATTACGGGACCTACAGGCCAAACCAACCACCCAAGAACGGAATCGTCGAGCGAAAACACTTGACAACCTCCTCGAAGCAGCTTTTCTTGCCACCAGACCTTTCTCCATCAATTAGGAATCTGATGCTGTCACTAAACACATTCCTTAAATTGTAGCCATTTGTTGAGTGTCATTTTTTTGGTGTCTAATCCGCATATATATCACCATTGCCCTTGATTTTCTTGAATATATATCTCTTAAATGTCAACATATACACGTGTGATTTAGTTTACGGAGATTTTTCAATGCCGAGAACCTCGATCAGAGAGTAAAAAAGGCGTAAGGTTCACAATGGTGTACGATTAAAAAGGGATATACCGGGCTAGGATTCGAGTTACAGGAACAAGGACTAAACCAACCACCCAAGAATGGAATCGTCGAGCGAAAACACTTGACAACCTCCTAGAAGCACCTTTCCTTGCCACCAGACCTTTCTCCATCAATTAGGAATCTGATGCCGTCACTAAACACATTCCTTAAATTGTAGCCATTTGTTGAGTGTCTTTTTTTTTGTGTCTAATCCGCATATATATCACCATTGCCCTTGATTTTCTTGAATGTATATCTCTTAAATGTCAACATATACACGTGTGATTTAGTTTACGAAGATTTTTCAAAGCCGAGAACCTCGATCAGAGAGTAAAAAAGGCGTAAGGTTCACAATGGTGTAAAATTAAAATGGGATATACCGGGCTAGGATTCGAGTTACTGGAACAAGGGCCAAACCAACCACCCAAAAATGGAATCGTCGAGCGAAAATACTTGACAACCTCCTAGAAGCAGCTTTTCTTGCCACCAGACCTTTCTCCATCAATTAGGAATCTGATGCCGTCACTAAACGCATTCCTTAAATTGTAGCCATTTGTTGAGTGTTTTTTTTGTGTCTAATCCGCATATATATCACCATTGCCCTTGATTTTCTTGAATGTATATCTCTTAAATGTCAACATATACACGTGTGATTCAGTTTATGAAGATTTTTCAAAGCCGAGAACCTCGATCAGAGAGTAAAAAAGGCATAAGGTTCCCAATGGTGTACAATTAAAATGAGATATACCGGGCTAGGATTCGAGTTACAGAAACAAGGGCTAAACCTACCACCCAAGAATGGAACCGTCGAGCGAAAACACTTGACAACCTCCTAGAAGCAGCTTTCCTTGCCACCAGACATTTTATCCATCAATTCAGAATCTGATGAACACCTTCCTTAAATTGTAGCCATTTGTTGAGTGTCTTTTTTTTGTGTCTAATACGCATATATATCACCATTGCCCTTGATTTTCTTGAATGTATATCTCATAAATGTCAACATATACACGTGTGATTTAGTTTACGAAGATTTTTCAATGCCGAGAACCTCGATCAGAGAGTAAAAAAGGCGTAAGGTTCACAATGGTGTACGATTAAGAAGGGATATACCGGGCTAGGATTCGAGTTACAGGAACAAGGGCCAAACCAACCACCCAAGAATGGAATCGTCGAGCGAACACACTTGACAACCTCCTAGAAGCAGCTTTCCTTGCCACCAGACCTTTCTCCATCAATTAGGAATCTGATGCCGTCAATAAACACAATCCTTAAATTGTAGCCATTTGTTGAGTGTTTTTTTGGTGTCTAATCCGCAGATATATCACCATTGCCCTTGATTTTCTTGACTGTATATCTATTAAATATCAACATATACATGTGTGATTTAGTTTACGAAGATTTTTCAATGCTGAGAACCTCGATCAGAGAGTAAAAAAGGCGTAAGGTTCACTATGGTGTAAAATTAAAATGGGATATACCGGGATAGGATTCGACTTACAGGAACAAGGGCCAAACCAACCACCCAATAATGGAATCGTCGAGCGAAAACACTTGACAATCTCCTAGAAGCAGCTTTTCTTGTCACCAGACCTTTCTCCATAAATTAGGAATCTGTTGCCGTCACTAAACACATTCCTTAAGTTGTAGCCATTTTTTGAGTGTCTTTTTTTTTGGTGTCTAATCCGCATATATATCACCATAGCCCTTGATTTTCTTGAATGTATATCTCTTAAATGTCAACATATACACGTGTGATTTAGTTTACGAATATTTTTCAATGCCGAGAACCTCGATCAGAGAGTAAAAAAGGCGTAAGGTTCACAATGGTGTACGATTAAAAAGGGATATGCCGGGCTAGGATTCGAGTTACAGGAACAAGGGCCAAACCAACCACCCAAGAATGGAATCGTCGAGCGAAAACAACTGACAAACTCCTAGAAGCAGCTTTCCTTGCCACCAGACCTTTCTCCATCAATTAGGAATCTGATGCCGTCACTAAACACATTCCTTAAATTGTAGCCATTTGTTGAGTGTTTTTTTATTGTGCCTAATCCGCATATATATCACCATTGCCCTTGATTTTCTTGACTGTATATCTATTAAATATCAACATATACATGTGTGATTTTGTTTACGAAGATTTTTCAATGCCGAGAACCTCGATCAGAGAGTAAAAAAGGCGTAAGGTTCACAATGGTGTAAAATTAAAATGGGATATACCGGGCTAGGATTCGACTTACAGGAACATGGACCAAACCAACCACCCAAGAATGGAATCGTCGAGCGAAAACACTTGACAACTTCCTAGAAGCAGCTTTTCTTGCCACCAGACCTTTCTCCATCAATTAGGAATCTGATGCCGTCACTAAACACATTCCTTAAGTTGTAGCCATTTTTTGAGTGTCTTTTTTTTTGGTGTCTAATCCGCATATATATCACCGTAGCCCTTGATTTTCTTGAATGTATATCTCTTAAATGTCAACATATACACGTGTGATTTAGTTTACGAAGATTTTTCAATGCTGAGAATCTCGATCAGAGAGTAAAAAAGGCGTAAGGTTCACAATGGTGTAAAATTAAAATGGGATATACCGGGCTAGGATTCGAGTTACTGGAACAAGGGCAAAACCAACCACCCAAAAATGGAATCGTCGAGCGAAAACACTTGACAACCTCCTAGAAGCAGCTTTTCTTGCCACCAGACCTTTCTCCATCAATTAGGAATCTGATGCCGTCACTAAACACATTCCTTAAATTGTAGCCATTTGTTGAGTGTTTTTTTTTGTCTAATCCGCATATATATCATCATTGCCCTTGATTTTCTTGACTGTATATCTCTTAAATGTCAACATATACACGTGTGATTTAGTTTACGAAGATTTTTCAATGCCGAGAACCTTGATCAGAGAGTAAAAAAGGCGTAAGGTTCACAATGGTGTAAAATTAAAATGGGATATACTGGGCTAGGATTCGAGTTACAGTAACAAGGGCCAAACCAATCACCCAAGAATGGAATCGTCGAGTGAAAACACTCGATAACCTCCTAAATGCAGCTTTTCTTACCACCAGACCTTTCTCCATCAATTAGAAATCTGATTCCGTCACTAAACACATTCCTTAAATTGTAGCCATTTGTTGAGTGTTTTTTTTGTGTCTAATCCGCATATATATCACCATTGCCCTTGATTTTCTTGACTGTATATCTCTTAAATATCAACATATACACGTGTGATTTAGTTTTCGAAGATTTTTCAATGCCGAGAACCTCGATCAGAGAGTAAAAAAGGAGAAAAGTTCTCAATGGCGTAAAATTAAAATGGGATATACCGGGCTAGGATTCGAGTTACAGGAAAAAGGGCCAAACCAACCACCCAATAATGGAATCGTCGAGCGAAATCACTTGACAATCTCCTAGAAGCAGCTTTTCTTGTCACCAGACCTTTCTCCATCAATTAGGAATCTGATGCCGTCACTAAACACATTCCTTAAATTGTAGCCGTTTGTTGAGTGTTTTTTTTGTGTCTAATCCGCATATATATCACCATTGCCCTTGATTTTCTTGACTGTATATCTCTTAAATGTCAACATATATACGTGTGATTTAGTTTACGAAGATTTTTCAATGCTGAGAATCTCGATCAGAGAGTAAAAAAGGCGTAAGGTTCACAATGGTGTAAAATTAAAATGGGATATACCGGGCTAGGATTCGAGTTACTGGAACAAGGGCAAAACCAACCACCCAAAAATGGAATCGTCGAGCGAAAACACTTGACAACCTCCTAGAAGCAGCTTTTCTTGCCACCAGACCTTTCTCCATCAATTAGGAATCTGATGCCGTCACTAAACACATTCCTTAAATTGTAGCCATTTGTTGAGTGTTTTTTTTTGTCTAATCCGCATATATATCATCATTGCCCTTGATTTTCTTGACTGTATATCTCTTAAATGTCAACATATACACGTGTGATTTAGTTTACGAAGATTTTTCAATGCCGAGAACCTCGATCAGAGAGTAAAAAAGGCGTAAGGTTCACAATGGTGTAAAATTAAAATGGGATATACTGGGCTAGGATTCGAGTTACAGTAACAAGGGCCAAACCAATCACCCAAGAATGGAATCGTCGAGTGAAAACACTCGATAACCTCCTAAATGCAGCTTTTCTTACCACCAGACCTTTCTCCATCAATTAGGAATCTGATTCCGTCACTAAACACATTCCTTAAATTGTAGCCATTTGTTGAGTGTTTTTTTTGTGTCTAATCCGCATATATATCACCATTGCCCTTGATTTTCTTGACTGTATATCTCTTAAATATCAACATATACACGTGTGATTTAGTTTTCGAAGATTTTTCAATGCCGAGAACCTCGATCAGAGAGTAAAAAAGGCGAAAAGTTCTCAATGGGGTAAAATTAAAATGGGATATACCGGGCTAGGATTCGAGTTACAGGAAAAAGGGCCAAACCAACCACCCAATAATGGAATCGTCGAGCGAAAACACTTGACAATCTCCTAGAAGTAGCTTTTCTTGTCACCAGACCTTTCTCCATCAATTAGGAATCTGATGCCGTCACTAAACACATTCCTTAAATTGTAGCCATTTGTTGAGTGTTTTTTTTGTGTCTAATCCGCATATATATCACCATTGCCCTTGATTTTCTTGACTGTATATCTCTTAAATGTCAACATATACACGTGTGATTTAGTTTACGAAGATTTTTCAATGCTGAGAATCTCGATCAGAGAGTAAAAAAGGCGTAAGGTTCACAATGGTGTAAAATTAAAATGGGATATACCGGGATAGGATTCGAGTTACTGGAACAAGGGCAAAACCAACCACCCAAAAATGGAATCGTCGAGCGAAAACACTTGACAACCTCCTAGAAGCAGCTTTTCTTGCCACCAGACCTTTCTCCATCAATTAGGAATCTGATGCCGTCACTAAACACATTCCTTAAATTGTAGCCATTTGTTGAGTGTTTTTTTTTTGTCTAATCCGCATATATATCATCATTGCCCTTGATTTTCTTGACTGTATATCTCTTAAATGTCAACATATACACGTGTGATTTAGTTTACGAAGATTTTTCAATGCCGAGAACCTCGATCAGAGAGTAAAAAAGGCGTAAGGTTCACAATGGTGTACGATTAAAAAGGGATATGCCGGGCTAGGATTCGAGTTACAGGAACAAGGGCCAAACCAACCACCCAAGAATGGAATCGTCGAGCGAAAACACCTGACAAACTCCTAGAAGCAGCTTTCCTTGCCACCAGACCTTTCTCCATCAATTAGGAATCTGATGCCGACACTAAACACATTCCTTAAATTGTAGCCATTTGTTGAGTGTTTTTTTTGGTGCCTAATCCGCATATATATCACCATTGCCCTTGATTTTCTTGACTGTATATCTATTAAATATCAACATATACACGTGTGATTTAGTTTACGAAGATTTTTCAATGCTGAGAACCTCGATCAGAGAGTAAAAAAGGCGTAAGGTTCACAATGGTGTAAAATTAAAATGGGATATACCGGGCTAGGATTCGACTTACAGGAACAAGGGCCAAACCAACCACCCAAGAATGGAATCGTCGAGCGAAAACACTTGACAACCTCCTAGAAACAGGTTTTCTTGCCACCAGACCTTTCTCTATCAATTAGGAATCTGATGCCATCACTAAACACATTCCTTAAATTGTAGCCATTTGTTGAGTGTTTTTTTTGGTGCCTAATCCGCATATATATCACCATTGCCCTTGATTTTCTTGACTGTATATCTATTAAATATCAACATATACACGTGTGATTTAGTTTACGAAGATTTTTCAATGCTGAGAACCTCGATCAGAGAGTAAAAAAGGCGTAAGGTTCACAATGGTGTAAAATTAAAATGGGATATACCGGGCTAGGATTCGAGTTACTGGAACAAGGGCAAAACCAACCACCCAAAAATGGAATCGTCGACCGAAAATACATGACAACCTCCTAGAAGCAGCTTTTCTTGCCACCAGACCTTTCTCCATCAATTAGGAATCTGATGCCGTCACTAAACACATTCCTTAAATTGTAGCCATTTGTTGAGTGTTTTTTTTGGTGCCTAATCCGCATATATATCACCATTGCCCTTGATTTTCTTGACTGTATATCTATTAAATATCAACATATACACGTGTGATTTAGTTTACGAAGATTTTTCAATGCTGAGAACCTCGATCAGAGAGTAAAAAAGGCGTAAGGTTCACAATTGTGTAAAATTAAAATGGGATATACCGGGCTAGGATTCGACTTACAGGAACAAGGGCAAAACCCACCACCCAAAAATGGAATCATCGAGCGAAAACACTTGACAACCTCCTAGAAGCAGCTTTTCTTGCAACCAGACCTTTCTCCATCAATTAGGAATCTGATGCCGTCACTAAACACATTCCTTAAATTATAGCCATTTGTTGAGTGTTTTTTTTGTGTCTAATCTGCATATATATCACCATTGCCCTTGATTTTCTTGACTGTATATCTCTTAAATGTCAACATATACACGTGTGATTTAGTTTACGAAGATTTTTCAATGCCGAGAACCTCGATCAGAGAGTAAAAAAGGCGTAAGGTTCACAATGGTGTAAAATTAAAATGGGATATACTGGGCTAGGATTCGAGTTACAGGAACAAGGGCCAAACCAACCACCCAAGAATGGAATCGTCGAGTGAAAACACTCGATAACCTCCTAAATGCAGCTTTTCTTACCACCAGACCTTTCTCCATCAATTAGGAATCTGATTCCGTCACTAAACACATTCCTTAAATTGTACTATTTGTTGAGTGTTTTTTTTTTGTGTCTAATCCGCATATATATCACCATTGCCCTTGATTTTCTTGACTGTATATCTCTTAAATATCAACATATACACGTGTGATTTAGTTTACGAAGATTTTTCAATGCCGAGAAACTCGATCAGAGAGTAAAAAAGGAGAAAAGTTCTCAAT
Source organism: Helianthus tuberosus (assembly GCA_030545235.1). NCBI lineage: Eukaryota > Viridiplantae > Streptophyta > Magnoliopsida > Asterales > Asteraceae > Helianthus > Helianthus tuberosus. Next base: position 48,041,242 of record CM060420.1, read on the forward strand.
GGTGTAAAATTAAAATGGGATATACCGGGCTAGGATTCGAGTTACAGGAACAAGGGCCAAACCAACCACCCAATAATGGAATCGTCGAGCGAAAACACTTGACAATCTCCTAGAAGCAGCTTTTCTTGTCACCAGACCTTTCTCCATAAATTAGGAATCTGATGCCGTCACTAAACACGCTCCTAGAGCGAAAACACCTGACAAACATTGTGTGATTTAGTTTACGAAGATTTTTCAATGCCGAGAACCTCGATCAGAGAGTAAAAAAGGCGTAAGGTTCACAACGGTGTAAAATTAAAATGGGATATACCAGCCAAGGATTCGAGTTACAGGAACAAGGGCCAAACCAACCACCCAAGAATGGAATCGTCGATCAAAAACACTTGACAACCTCGTAGAAGCAACTTTTCTTGCCACCAGACCTTTCTCCATCAACAAGAAATTTGATGCCGTCACTAAACACATTCCTTAAACTGTAGCCATTTGTTGAGTGTTTTTTTTTGTGTCTAATCCGTATATATATGACCATTGCCCTTGATTTTCTTGACAATATATCTCTTAAATGTCAAAATATACACGTGTCATTTAGTTTACGAAGATTTTTCAATGCCGATAACCTCGATCAGAGAGTAAAAAAGGCGTAAGTTTCACAATGGGGTAAAATTAAAATGGGATATTCCGGGCTAGGATTTGAGTTACAGGAACAAGGGCCAAACCAACCACCCAAGAATGGAATCGTCGAGTGAAAACACTTGACAACCTCCTAAAAGCAGCTTTTCTTACCACCAGAACTTTCTCCATCAATTAGGAATCTGATGTCGTCAATAAACACATTCCTTAAATTGTACCATTTGTTGAGTGTTTTTTTTGGTGTCTAATCCGCATATATATCACCATTGCCCTTGATTTTCTTGACTGTATATCTCTTAAATGACAACATATACACGTGTGATTTAGTTTTCGGAGATTTTTCATTGCCGAGAACCTCGATCAGAGAGTAAAAAAGGCGTAAGGTTCACAATGGTGTACGATTAAAAAGGGATATACTGGGCTAGGATTTGAGTTACAGAAACAAGGGCCAAACCAACCACCCAAGAATGGAATCGTCGAGCGAAAAAACTTGACAATCTCCTAGAAGCAGCTTTTCTTGTCAGCAGACCTTTCTCCATCAATTAGGAATCTGATGCCGTCACTAAACACATTCCTTAAATTGTAGCCATTTGTTGAGTGTCTTTTTTTTTTGTGTCTAATCCGCATATATATCACCATTGCCCTTGATTTTCTTGAATGTATATCTCTTAAATGTCAACATATACACGTGTGATTTAGTTTACGAAGATTTTTCAATGCCGAGAACCTCGATCTGAGAGTAAAAAAGGCGTAAGGTTCACAATGGTGTACGATTAAAAAGGGATATACCGGGCTAGGATTCAATTTACAGGAACAAGGGCCAAACCAACCACCCAAGAATGGAATCGTCGAGCGAAAACACTTGACAACTTCTTAGAAGCAGTTTTCCTTGCCACCAGACCTTTCTCCATCAATTAGGAATCTGATGCCGTCACTAAACACATTCCTTAAATTGTAGCCATTTGTTGAGTGTTTTTTTTGGTGCCTAATCCGCATATATATCTCCATTGCCCTTGATTTTCTTGACTGTATATCTATTAAATATCAACATATACACGTGTGATTTAGTTTACGAAGATTTTTCAATGCTGAGAACCTCGATCAGAGAGTAAAAAAGGCGTAAGGTTCACAATGGTGTAAAATTAAAATGGGATATACCGGGCTAGGATTCGACTTACAGGAACAAGGGCAAAACCAACCACCCAAAAATGGAATCGTCGAGCTAAAACACTTGACAACCTCCTAGAAGCAGCTTTTCTTGCCACCAAACCTTTCTCCATCAATTAGGAATCTGATGCCGTCACTAAACACATTCCTTAAATTTTAGCCATTTGTTGAGTGTTTTTTTGTGTCTTATCCGCATATATATCACCATTGCCCTTGATTTTCTTGACTGTATATCTCTTAAATGTCAACATATACACGTGTGATTTAGTTTACGAAGATTTTTCAATTCCGAGAACCTCGAGCAGAGAGTAAAAAAGGCGTAAGGTTCACAATGGTGTAAAATTAAAATGGGATATACCAGGCTAGGATGCGAGTTACAGGAACAAGGGCCAAACCAACCACCCAAGAATGGAATCGTCGAGCTAAAACACTTGACAACCTCCTAAATGCAGCTTTTCTTACCACCAGACCTTTCTCCATCTATTAGGAATCTGATTCCGTCACTAAACACATTCCTTAAACTGTAGCCATTTGTTGAGTGTTTTTTTTGGTGTCAAATCCGCATATATATCATCATTGCCCTTGATTTTCTTGACTGTATATCTCTTAAATGTCAACATATACACGTGTGATTTAGTTTACGAAGATTTTTCAATGCCGAGAACCTCGATCAGAGAGTAAAAAAGGCGTAAGGTTCACAATGGTGTAAAATTAAAATGGGATATACTGGGCTAGGATTCGAGTTACAGGAAAAAGGGCCAAACCAACCACCCAAGAATGGAATCATCGAGTGAAAACACTCGACAACCTCCTAAATGCAGCTTTTCTTACCACCAGACCTTTCTCCATCAATTAGGAATCTGATTCCGTCACTAAACACATTCCTTAAATTGTACTATTTGTTGAGTGTTTTTTTTTTGTGTCTAATCCGCATATATATCACCATTGCCCTTGATATTCTTGACTGTATATCTCTTAAATGTCAACATAGTGTGATTTAGTTTACGAAGATTTTTCAATGCCGAGAACCTCGATCAGAGAGTAAAAAAGGCGTAAGGTTCACAACGGTGTAAAATTAAAATGGGATATACCAGCCAAGGATTCGAGTTACAGGAACAAGGGCCAAACCAACCACCCAAGAATGGAATCGTCGATCAAAAACACTTGACAACCTCGTAGAAGCAACTTTTCTTGCCACCAGACCTTTCTCCATCAACAAGAAATTTGATGCCGTCACTAAACACATTACTTAAACTGTAGCCATTTGTTGAGTGTTTTTTTGGTGTCTAATCCGCATATATATCACCATTGCCCTTGATTTTCTTGACAGTATATCTCTTAAATGTCAAAATATACACGTGTGATTTAGTTTACGAAGATTTTTCAATGCCGATAACCTCGATCAGAGAGAAAAAAAGGTGTAAGTTTCACAATGGTGAAAAATTAAAATGGGATATTCCGGGCTAGGATTTGAGTTACAGGAACAAGGGCCAAACCAACCACCCAAGAATGGAATCGTCGAGTGAAAACACTTGACAACCTCCTAAAAGCAGCTTTTCTTACCACTAGAACTTTCTCCATCAATTAGGAATCTGATGTCGTCAATAAACACATTCCTTAAATTGTACCATTTGTTGAGTGTTTTTTTTGGTGTCTAATCCGCATATATATCACCATTGCCCTTGATTTTCTTGACTGTATATCTCTTAAATGTCAATATATACACGTGTGATTTAGTTTTCGGAGATTTTTCATTGCCGAGAACCTCGATCAGAGAGTAAAAAAGGCGTAAGGTTCACAATGGTGTACGATTAAAAAGGGATATACTGGGCTAGGATTTGAGTTACAGAAACAAGGGCCAAACCAACCACCCAAGAATGGAATCGTCGAGCGAAAAAACTTGACAATCTCCTAGAAGCAGCTTTTCTTGTCAGCAGACCTTTCTCCATCAATTAGGAATCTGATGCCGTCACTAAACACATTCCTTAAATTGTAGCCATTTGTTGAGTGTCTTTTTTTTGGTGTCTAATCCGCATATATATCACCATTGCCCTTGATTTTCTTGAATGTATATCTCTTAAATGTCAACATATACACGTGTGATTTAGTTTACGAAGATTTTTCAATGCCGAGAACCTCGATCAGAGAGTAAAAAAGGCGTAAGGTTCACAATGGTGTACGATTAAAAAGGGATATACCGGGCTAGGATTCAATTTACAGGAACAAGGGCCAAACCAACCACCCAAGAATGGAATCGTCGAGCGAAAACACTTGACAACTTCTTAGAAGCAGCTTTCCTTGCCACCAGACCTTTCTCCATCAATTAGGAATCTGATGCCGTCACTAAACACATTCCTTAAATTGTAGCCATTTGTTGAGTGTTTTTTTTGGTGCCTAATCCGCATATATATCACCATTGCCCTTGATTTTCTTGACTGTATATCTATTAAATATCAACATATACACGTGTGATTTAGTTTACGAAGATTTTTCAATGCTGAGAACCTCGATCAGAGAGTAAAAAAGGTGTAAGGTTCACAATGGTGTAAAATTAAAATGGGATATACCGGGCTAGGATTCGACTTACAGGAACAAGGGCAAAACCAACCACCCAAAAATGGAATCGTCGAGCGAAAACACTTGACAACCTCCTAGAAGCAGCTTTTCTTGCCACCAAACCTTTCTCCATCAATTAGGAATCTGATGCCGTCACTAAACACATTCCTTAAATTTTAGCCATTTGTTGAGTGTTTTTTTGTGTCTTATCCGCATATATATCACCATTGCCCTTGATTTTCTTGACTGTATATCTCTTAAATGTCAACATATACACGTGTGATTTAGTTTACGAAGATTTTTCAATGCCGAGAACCTCGAGCAGGGAGTAAAAAAGGCGTAAGGTTCACAATGGTGTAAAATTAAAATGGGATATACCAGGCTAGGATGCGAGTTACAGGAACAAGGGCCAAACCAACCACCCAAGAATGGAATCGTCGAACTAAAACACTTGACAACCTCCTAAATGCAGCTTTTCTTACCACCAGACCTTTCTCCATCAATTAGGAATCTGATTCCGTCACTAAACACATTCCTTAAACTGTAGCCATTTGTTGAGTGTTTTTTTTGGTGTCTAATCCGCATATATATCATCATTGCCCTTGATTTTCTTGACTGTATATCTCTTAAATGTCAACATATACACGTGTGATTTAGTTTACGAAGATTTTTCAATGCCGAGAACCTCGATCAAAGAGTAAAAAAGGCGTAAGGTTCACAATGGTGTAAAATTAAAATGGGATATACTGGGCTAGGATTCGAGTTACAGGAAAAAGGGCCAAACCAACCACCCAAGAATGGAATCATCGAGTGAAAACACTCGACAACCTCCTAAATGCTGCTTTTCTTACCACCAGACCTTTCTCCATCAATTAGGAATCTGATTCCGTCACTAAACACATTCCTTAAATTGTACTATTTGTTGAGTGTTTTTTTTTGTGTCTAATCCGCATATATATCACCATTGCCCTTGATATTCTTGACTGTATATCTCTTAAATGTCAACATAGTGTGATTTAGTTTACGAAGATTTTTCAATGCCGAGAACCTCGATCAGAGAGTAAAAAAGGCGTAAGGTTCACAACGGTGTAAAATTAAAATGGGATATACCAGCCAAGGATTCGAGTTACAGGAACAAGGGCCAAACCAACCACCCAAGAATGGAATCGTCGATCAAAAACACTTGACAACCTCGTAGAAGCAACTTTTCTTGCCACCAGACCTTTCTCCATCAACAAGAAATTTGATGACGTCACTAAACACATTCCTTAAACTGTAGCCATTTGTTGAGTGTTTTTTTGGTGTCTAATCCGCATATATATCACCATTGCCCTTGATTTTCTTGACAGTATATCTCTTAAATGTCAAAATATACACGTGTGATTTAGTTTACGAAGATTTTTCAATGCCGATAACCTCGATCAGAAAGTAAAAAAGGTGTAAGTTTCACAATGGTGTAAAATTAAAATGGGATATTCCGGGCTAGGATTTGAGGTGCAGGAACAAGGGCCAAACCAACCACCCAAGAATGGAATCGTCGAGTGAAAACACTTGACAACCTCCTAAAAGCAGCTTTTCTTACCACCAGAACTTTCTCCATCAATTAGGAATCTGATGTCGTCAATAAACACATTCCTTAAATTGTACCATTTGTTGAGTGTTTTTTTTGGTGTCTAATCCGCATATATATCACCATTGCCCTTGATTTTCTTGACTGTATATCTCTTAAATGTCAACATATACACGTGTGATTTAGTTTTCGGAGATTTTTCATTGCCGAGAACCTCGATCAGAGAGTAAAAAAGGCGTAAGGTTCACAATGGTGTACGATTAAAAAGGGATATACTGGGCTAGGATTTGAGTTACAGAAACAAGGGCCAAACCAACCACCCAAGAATGGAATCGTCGAGCGAAAAAACTTGACAATCTCCTAGAAGCAGCTTTTCTTGTCAGCAGACCTTTCTCCATCAATTAGGAATCTGATGCCGTCACTAAACACATTCCTTAAATTGTAGCCATTTGTTGAGTGTCTTTTTTTTGGTGTCTAATCCGCATATATATCACGATTGCCCTTGATTTTCTTGAATGTATATCTCTTAAATGTCAACATATACACGTGTGATTTAGTTTACGAAGATTTTTCAATGCCGAGAACCTCGATCAGAGAGTAAAAAAGGCGTAAGGTTCACAATGGTGTACGATTAAAAAGGGATATACCGGGCTAGGATTCAATTTACAGGAACAAGGGCCAAACCAACCACCCAAGAATGGAATCGTCGAGCGAAAACACTTGACAACCTCCTAGAAGCAGCTTTCCTTGCCACCAGACCTATCTCCATCAATTAGGAATCTGATGCCATCACTAAACACATTTCTTAAATTGTAGCCATTTGTTGAGTGTTTTTTTGTCTAATCCACATATATATCACCATTGCCCTTGACTTTCTTGACTGTATATCTATTAAATGACAACATATACACGTGTGATTTAGTTTACGAAGATTTTTCAATGCCGAGAACCTCGATCAGAGAGTAAAAAAGGCGTAAGGTTCACAATGGTGTAAAATTAAAATGCGATATACCGGGCTAAGATTCAAGTTACAGGAACAAGGGCCAAACCAACCACCTAAGAATGGAATCGTCGAGCGAAAACACTTGACAACCTCCTAGAAGCTGCTTTCCTTGCCACCAGACCTATCTCCATCAATTAGGAATCTGATGCCATCACTAAACACATTCCTTAAATTGTAGCCATTTGTTGAGTGTTTTTTTTGGTGTCTAATCCGCATATATATCACTATTGCCCTTGATTTTCTTGACTGTATATCTCTTAAATATCAACATATACACGTGTGATTTAGTTTATGTAGATTTTTCAATGCCGAGAACCTCGATCAGAGAGTAAAAAAGGCGCAAGGTTCACAATGGTGTAAAATTAAAATTGGATATACCGGGCTCGGATTTTAGTTACAGGAACAAGGGCCAAACCAACCACCCAAGAATGGAATCGTCGTGCGAAAACACTTAACAACCTCCTAGAAGCAGCTTTCCTTGCTACCAGACCTTTCTCCATCAATTAGGAATCTGATGCCGTCACTAAACACATACCTTAAATTGTAGCCATTTGTTGAGTGTTTTTTTGGTGTCTAATCCGCATATATATCACCATTGCCCTTGATTTTCTTGACTGTATATCTCTTAAATTTCAACATATACACATGTGATTTAGTTTATGAAGGTTTGTCAATGCCGAGAACCTCGATCAGAGAGTAAAAAAGGCGTAAGGTTCACAATGGTGTAAAATTAAAATGGGATATACCGGGCTAGGATTCGAGTTACAGGAACAAGGGCCAACCCAAATTGTCGAGCGAAAACACTTGACAACCTCCTAGAAACAGCTTTTCTTACCACCAGACCTTTCTCCATCAATTAGGAATCTGATGCCGTCACTAAAGACATTCCTTAAATGGTAGCCATTTGTTGAGTGTTTTTTTGATGTCTAATCCACGTATATATTACCATTTCCCTTGGTTTTCTTGAATGTATATCTCTTAAATGTTAACATATACACGTGTGATTTAGTTTACGAAGATTTTTCAATGTCGAGAACCTCGATCATAGAATAAAAAAGGCGTAAGGTTCACAATGGTGTACAATTTAAAAGGGATATACCGGGCTAGGATTCAAGTTACAGGAACAAGGGCAAAACCAACCACCCAAGAATGGAATCGTCGAGCGAAAACATTTGACAACCTCCTAGAAGCAGCTTTCCTTGCCACCAGACCTTTCTCCATCAATTAGGAATCTGATGCCGTCACTAAACACATTCCTTAAATTGTAGCCATTTGTTGAGTGTTTTTTTTGTGTCTAATCCACATATATATCACCATTGCCCTTAACTTTCTTGACTGTATATTTCTTAAATGACAACATATACACGTGTGATTTAGTTTACGAAGATTTTTCAATGCCGAGAACCTCGATCAGAGAGTAAAAAAGGCGTAAGGTTCACAATGGTGTAAAATTAAAATGGGATATACCGGGCTTGGATTCGAGTTACAGGAACAAGGGCCAAACCAACCACCCAAGAATGGAATCGTCGAGCGAAAACACTTGACAACCTCCAAGAATCAGCTTTCCTTGCCACCAGACCTTTCTCCATCAATTAGGAATCTGATGCCGTCACTAAACACATTCCTTAAATTGTAGCCATTTGTTGAGTGTTTTTTTGGTGTCTAATCCGCATATATATCACCATTGCCCTTGATTTTCTTGACTGTATATCTCTTAAATATCAACAAATACACATGTGATTTAGTTTATGAAGATTTTTCAATGCCGAGAACCTCGATCAGAGAGTGAAAAAGGCGTAAGGTTCACAATGGTGTAAAATTAAAATAGGATATACCGGGCTAGGATTTGAGTTACAGGAACAAGGGCCAAACCAACCACCCAAGATTGGAATCGTCGAGCGAAAACACTTGACGACCTCCTAGAAGCAGCTTTCCTTGCTACCAGACCTTTCTCCATCAATTAGGAATCTAATTCCGTCACTAAACACATTCCTTAAATTGTAGCCATTTGTTGAGTGTTTTTTTTGGTGTCTAATCCGCATATATATCACCATTGCCCTTGATTTTCTTGACTGTATATCTCTTAAATTTCAACATATACACGTGTGATTTAGTTTATGAAGATTTGTCAGTGCCGAGAACCTCGATCAGAGAGTAAAAAAGGCATAAGGTTCACAATGGTGTAAAATTAAAATGGGATATACCGGGCTAGGATTCGAGTTACTGGAATAAGGGCCAAACCAACCACCCAAGAATGGATTCGGTGAGCGAAAACACTTGACAACCTCTTAGAAGCAGCTTTTCTTGCCACCAGACCTTTCTCCATCAATTAGGAATCGGATGCCGTCACTAAACACATTCCTTAAATTGTAGCCATTTGTTGAGTGTTTTTTTTTTTGGTGTCGAATCCGCATATATATCACCATTGCCCTTGATTTCCTTGACTGTATATCTCTTAAATATCAACATATACACATGTGATTTAGTTTGCGAAGATTTTTCAATGCCGAGAACCTCTATCAGAGAGTAAAAAAGGCGTAAGGTTCACAATGGTGTAAAATTAAAATGGGATATACTGGGCTAGGATTCGAGTTATAGGAACAAGGGCCAACCCAACCACCCAAGAATGGAATCGTCGAGCGAAAACACTTGACAACCTCCTAGAAGCAGCTTTTCTTGCCACCAGACCTTTCTCCATCAATTAGGATTTCTGATGCCGTTACTAAAGACATTCCTTAAATGGTAGCCATTTTTGAGTGTTTTTTTTATGTTTAATCCGCATATATATCACCATTGCCCTTGATTTTCTTGAATGTATATCTCTTAAATGTTTACATATACACGTGTGATTTAGTTTACGAAGATTTTTCAATGTGGAGAACCTCGATCAGAGACTAAAAAAGGCGTAAGGTTCACATTGGTGTACGATTAAAAAGGGATATACCGGGCTAGGATTCGAGTTACAGGAACAAGGGCCAAAGCAACCACCCAAGAATGGAATCGTCGAGCGAAAACACTTGACAACCTCCTAGAAGCAGCTTTTCTTGCCACCAGACCTTTCTCCATCGATTAGGAATCTGATGCCGTCACTAAACACATTCCTTAAATTGTAGCCATTTGTTGAGTGTTTTTTGTTGGTGTCTAATCCGCATATATATCACCATTGCCCTTGATTTTCTTGACTGTATATCTCTTAAATATCAACATATACACGTGTGATTTAGTTTATGAAGATTTTTCAATGCCGAGAACCTCGATCAGAGAGTAAAAAAGGCGTAAGGTTCCCAATGGTGTAAAATTAAAATGGGATATACCGGGCTAGGATTCGAGTTACAGGAATAAGGGCCAAAGCAACCACCCAAGAATGGAATCGTCGAGCGAAAACACTTGACAACCTCCTAGAAGCAGCTTTTCTGGCCACCAGACCTTTCTCCACCAATTAGGAATCTGATGCCGTTAATTAACACATTCCTTAAATTGTAGCCATTTGTTGAGTGTTTTTTTGGTGTCTAATCCACATATATATCCCCATTGCCCTTAATTTTCTTGACTGTATATCTCTTAAATATCAACATATACACGTGTGATTTAGTTTATGAAGATTTTTCAATGCCGAGAACCTCGATCAGCGATTAAAAAAGGCGTAAGGTTCTTAATGGTGTAAAATTAAACTGGGATATACCGGGCTAGGATTCGAGTTACAGGAATAAGGGCCAAACCAACCACCCAAGAATGGAATCGTCAAGCGAAAACACTTGACAACCTCCTAGAAGCAGCTTTTCTTGCCACCAGACCTTTCTCCACCAATTAGGAATCTGATGCCGTTACTAAACACATTCCTTAAATTGTAGCCATTTGTTGAGTGTTTTTTTGGTGTCTAATCCGCATATATATCACTATTGCCCTTGATTTTCTTGACTGTATATCTCTTAAATATCAACATATACACGTGTGATTTAGTTTATGAAGATTTTTCAATGCCGAGAACCTCGATCAGCGATTAAAAAAGGCGTAAGGTTCTTAATGGTGTAAAATTAAACTGGGATATACCGGGCTAGGATTCGAGTTACAGGAATAAGGGCCAAACAAACCACCCAAGAATGAAATCGTCAAGCGAAAACACTTGACAACCTCCTAGAAGCAGCTTTTCTTGCCACCAGACCTTTCTCCACCAATTAGGAATCTGATGCCGTTACTAAACACATTCCTTAAATTGTAGCCATTTGTTGAGTGTTTTTTTGGTGTCTAATCCGCATATATATCACTATTGCCCTTGATTTTCTTGACTGTAAATATCAACATATACACGTGTGATTTAGTTTACGCAAATTTTTCAATGCCGAGACCCTCGATCAGAGAGTAAAACAGGCGTAAGGTTCACAATGGTGTAAAATTAAAATGGGATATAACGGGCTAGGACTCGAGTTACAGGAACAAGGGCCAAACCAACCACCCAAGAATGGTATCATCGAGCGAAAACATTTGACAACCAACAAGAAGCAGCTTTTCTTACCACCAGACGTTTCTCCATCAATTAGGAATCTGATGCCGTCAATAAACACATTCCTTAAATGGTAGCTATTGGTTGAGTGTTTTTTTTGGTGTCTAATCCACATATATATCACCATTGCCCTTAATTTTCTTGACTGTATATCTCTTAAATGTCAACATATACACGTGTGATATAGTTTACGAAGATTTTTCAATGCCGAGAACCTTGATCAGAGAGTAAAAAAGGCGTAAGGTTCACATTGGTGTACGATTAAAAGGGATATACTGGTCTAGGACTCGAGTTACCGGAACAAGGGCCAAACCAACCACCCAAGAATGGAATCGTCGAGCGAAAACACTTGACAATCTCTTAGAAGCAGCTTTTCTTACCACCAGACCTTTCTCCATCAATTGGGAATTTGTTGCCGTCACTAAACACATTCCTTAAATTGTAGCCATTTGTTGAGTGTTTTTTTTGGTGTTTAATCCACATATATATCACCATTGCCCTTGACCTTCTTGACTGTATATCTCTTAAATTTCAACATATACACGTGTGATTTAGTTTACGAAGATTTTTCAATGCCGAGAACCTCGATCACAGAGTAAAAAAGGGGTAAGGTTCACAATGGTGGAAAATTAAAATGGGATATACCGGGCAAGGATTCGAGTTACAGGAACAAGGGCCAAACCAACCACCCAAGAATGGAATCATCGAGCGAAAACACTTGACAAACTCCTAGAAGCAGCTTTCCTTGCCACCAGACCTTTCTCCATCAATTAGGAATCTAATTCCGTCACTAAACACATTCCTTAAATTGTAGCCATTTGTTGAGTGTTTTTTTTTTGTCTGATCCGCATATATATCACCATTGCCCTTGATTTTCTTGACTGTATATCTCTTAATATATAAACAAATACACGTGTGATTTAGTTTACGAAGATTTTTCATTTCTGAGAGCCTCGATCAGAAAGTAAAAATGGCGTAAGGTTCACAATGGTGTTAAATTAAAATGGGATATACCGGGCTAGGGTTCGAGTTACATGATAAAGGGCCAAACCAACCACTCAAGAATGGAACCGTCAAGCGAAAACACTTGACAACCTCCTAGAAGCAGGTTTTCTTACCACCAGACCTTTTCCATCAATTAGAAATCTGATGCCGTCACTTAACACATTCCTTAAATTGTAGCCATTTGTTGAGTGTTTTTTTTTGGTGTCTAATCCGCATATATATCACCATTGCCCTTGATTTTCTTGACTGTGTATCTCTTAAATATCAACATATACACGTGCGATTTAGTTTGCGAAGATTTTTCAATGCCGAGAACCTCTATCAGAGAGTAAAAAAGGCGTAAGGTTCCCAATGGTGTAAAATTAAAATGGGATATACCGGGCTAGGATTCGAGTTACAGGAATAAGGGCCAAAGCAACCACCCAAGAATGGAATCGTCGAGCGAAAACACTTGACAACCTCCTAGAAGCAGCTTTTCTTGCCACCAGACCTTTCTCCACCAATTAGGAATCTGATGCCGTTAATTAACACATTCCTTAAATTGTAGCCATTTGTTGAGTGTTTTTTTGGTGTCTAATCCGCATATATATCCCCATTGCCCTTAATTTTCTTGACTGTATATCTCTTAAATATCAACATATACACGTGTGATTTAGTTTATGAAGATTTTTCAATGCCGAGAACCTCGATCAGCGATTAAAAAAGGCGTAAGGTTCTTAATGGTGTAAAATTAAACTGGGATATACCGGGCTAGGATTCGAGTTACAGGAATAAGGGCCAAACCAACCACCCAAGAATGGAATCGTCAAGCGAAAACACTTGACAACCTCCTAGAAGCAGCTTTTCTTGCCACCAGACCTTTCTCCACCAATTAGGAATCTGATGCCGTTACTAAACACATTCCTTAAATTGTAGCCATTTGTTGAGTGTTTTTTTGGTGTCTAATCCGCATATATATCACTATTGCCCTTGATTTTCTTGACTGTATATCTCTTAAATATCAACATATACACGTGTGATTTAGTTTATGAAGATTTTTCAATGCCGAGAACCTCGATCAGCGATTAAAAAAGGCGTAAGGTTCTTAATGGTGTAAAATTAAACTGGGATATACCGGGCTAGGATTCGAGTTACAGGAATAAGGGCCAAACCAACCACCCAAGAATGGAATCGTCAAGCGAAAACACTTGACAACCTCCTAGAAGCAGCTTTTCTTGCCACCAGACCTTTCTCCACCAATTAGGAATCTGATGCCGTTACTAAACACATTCCTTAAATTGTAGCCATTTGTTGAGTGTTTTTTTGGTGTCTAATCCGCATATATATCACTATTGCCCTTGATTTTCTTGACTGTAAATATCAACATATACACGTGTGATTTAGTTTACGCAAATTTTTCAATGCCGAGACCCTCGATCAGAGAGTAAAACAGGCGTAAGGTTCACAATGGTGTAAAATTAAAATGGGATATAACGGGCTAGGACTCGAGTTACAGGAACAAGGGCCAAACCAACCACCCAAGAATGGTATCATCGAGCGAAAACATTTGACAACCAACAAGAAGCAGCTTTTCTTACCACCAGACGTTTCTCCATCAATTAGGAATCTGATGCCGTCAATAAACACATTCCTTAAATGGTAGCTATTGGTTGAGTGTTTTTTTTGGTGTCTAATCCACATATATATCACCATTGCCCTTAATTTTCTTGACTGTATATCTCTTAAATGCCAACATATACACGTGTGATATAGTTTACGAAGATTTTTCAATGCCGAGAACCTCGATCAGAGAGTAAAAAAGGCGTAAGGTTCACATTGGTGTACGATTAAAAGGGATATACTGGTCTAGGACTCGAGTTACCGGAACAAGGGCCAAACCAACCACCCAAGAATGGAATCGTCGAGCGAAAACACTTGACAATCTCTTAGAAGCAGCTTTTCTTACCACCAGACCTTTCTCCATCAATTAGGAATTTGTTGCCGTCACTAAACACATTCCTTAAATTGTAGCCATTTGTTGAGTGTTTTTTTTGGTGTTTAATCCACATATATATCACCATTGCCCTTGACCTTCTTGACTGTATATCTCTTAAATTTCAACATATACACGTGTGATTTAGTTTACGAAGATTTTTCAATGCCGAGAACCTCGATCACAGAGTAAAAAAGGGGTAAGGTTCACAATGGTGGAAAATTAAAATGGGATATACCGGGCAAGGATTCGAGTTACAGGAACAAGGGCCAAACCAACCACCCAAGAATGGAATCATCGAGCGAAAACACTTGACAAACTCCTAGAAGCAGCTTTCCTTGCCACCAGACCTTTCTCCATCAATTAGGAATCTAATTCCGTCACTAAACACATTCCTTAAATTGTAGCCATTTGTTGAGTGTTTTTTTTTTTGTCTGATCTGCATATATATCACCATTGCCCTTGATTTTCTTGACTGTATATCTCTTAATATATAAACAAATACACGTGTGATTTAGTTTACGAAGATTTTTCATTTCTGAGAGCCTCGATCAGAAAGTAAAAATGGCGTAAGGTTCACAATGGTGTTAAATTAAAATGGGATATACCGGGCTAGGGTTCGAGTTACATGATAAAGGGCCAAACCAACCACTCAAGAATGGAACCGTCAAGCGAAAACACTTGACAACCTCCTAGAAGCAGGTTTTCTTACCACCAGACCTTTTCCATCAATTAGAAATCTGATGCCGTCACTTAACACATTCCTTAAATTGTAGCCATTTGTTGAGTGTTTTTTTTTGGTGTCTAATCCGCATATATATCACCATTGCCCTTGATTTTCTTGACTGTGTATCTCTTAAATATCAACATATACACGTGCGATTTAGTTTGCGAAGATTTTTCAATGCCGAGAACCTCTATCAGAGAGTAAAAAAGGCGTAAGGTTCACAATGGTGTAAAATTAAAATGGGATATACCGGGCTAGGATTCGAGTTACAGGAACAAGGGCCAACCCAACCACCCAAGAATGAAATCGTCGGGCGAAAACACTTGACAACCTCCTAGAAGAAACTTTTCTTACCACCAGATCTTTCTCCATCAATTAGAAATCTGATGCCGTCACTAAACACATTCCTTAATTGGTAGCCATTTGTTGAGTGTTTTTTTGGTGTCTAATCCGCATATATATCACCATTGCCCTTGATTTTCTTGACTTTATATATCTCTTAAATGTCAACATATACTTGTGTGATTTAGGTGCTGTTTGTTTTTGCTTATATTGGCTGAAAAGAGCTTATGTCTGCGGGCGGGCAGACATAAGCTCTTGAAGACGGTTTGTTTAAAAAAAAAAGAAGATCTTAAAATAGCTTTTGTTTGCTTAAAAAAAAAGCTATGAACCATTGCTTCAAGATCTTCACACACATCTTCACACACCATCAACCCTTCTTCTTCTTCTTCTTCCTGCCACCACCACCTCCGCCACCACCACCTCCGCCACCACCACCGCACCACCTCCGCCACCCCCACCGCCACCACCATCGTCAAAACCCACCACCAATTTAGGGCTGTGAGAGATTGGGCGAGAGCGAGAGAGAGATCTGTGAGAGGGAGAGAGAGAGATCTTTGAGAGAGAGAGAGATCGTAGAGAGAGAGAGAGAGAGAGATCTGTGAGAGAGAGAGAGCTGAGAGAGAGAGAGAGAGCTGTGAGAGAGAGAGAGAGCTGAGAGAGAGAGAGAGAGCTGTGAGGCGGAGCTGGTGGCAGTGATGGCGGAGGTGATGAAGGAGGTGGTGCGGCGGTGATGAAGGAGCTGGTGGCGGTGATGGCGGAGGTGATGAAGGAGCTGGTGGCAGTGATGGCGGTGGTGATGAAGGAGGTGGTGCGGCGGTGATGGCAGAGCTGGTGGCACTGATGGCGGAGGTGGTGCGGTGGTGGTGGCAGAGGTGGTGCGGTGGTGGTGGTGGTTGTAGAGAGAGAGAGAGTCTAGAGAGAGAGAGCAGAGAGAGAGCTTGTGTGTGTGTTGTGTGTGTGTGTGTGAAGTTGCTTTTTAAGGAAAAAAACAAACCCTCTTCTCCTTGCAGACTGCAGACATTTGGGCCACATCTTCTCTTGCAGATGCCTGCAGATGTGGTTCGCAGACTACAGACATTTTACATCTGAAAAAACAAACAGCACCTTAGTTTACGAAGATTTTTCAATGCCGAGAACCTCGATCAGAGAGAAAAAAAGGCGTAAGGTTCACAATGGTGTAAGATTAAAAATGGGATATACCGGGCTAGGATTCGAGTTACAGGAAAAAGGGCCAAACAAACCACCCAAGAATGGAATCGTCGATCAAAAACACTTGACAACCTCCTCGAAGCAGCTTTTCTTGCCACCAGACCTTTCTCCATCAATTAGGAATCTGATGCCGTCACTAAACACATTCCTTAAATTGTAGCCATTTGTTGAGTGTTTTTTTTGGTGTCTCATCCGCATATATATCACCATTGCCCTTGACTTTCTTGACTGTATATATCATAAATGTCAACATATACACGTATGATTTAGTTTACGAAGATTTTTCAATGCCGAGAACCTCTATCAGAGAGTAAAAAGGCGTAAGGTTAACAATGGTGTAAAATTAAAATGGGATATACCGGGCTAGGATTCGAGTTACAGGATCAAGGGACAAACCAACCACCCTAGGATGGAATCGTCGAGCGAAAACACTTGATAACCTCCTAGAAGCAGGTTTTCTTACCACCAGACCTTTCTCCATCAATTAGAAATCTGATGCCGTCACAAAACACATTCCTTAAATTGTAGCCATTTGTTGAGTGTTTTTTTTTGTGTCTAATCCGCATATATATCCCCATTGCCCTTGATTTTCTTGACTGTATCTCTCTTAAATATCAACATATACACGTGTGATTTAGTTTGCGAAGATTTTTCAATGCCGAGAACCTCTATCAGAGAGGAAAAATGCGTAAGGTTCACAATGGTGTAAATTTAAAATGGGATATACCGGGCTAGGATTTGAGTAACAGGAACAAGGTCCAACCCAACCACCCAAGAATGAAATCGTTGAGCGAAAACACTTGACAACCTCCTAGAAGCAGCTTTTCTTACCATCATACCTTTCTCCATCAATTAGGAATCTAATGCCGTCATAAACACATTCCTTAAATTGTAGCCATTTGTTGAGTGTTTTTTTTTGTGTCTAATCCGCATATATATCACCATTGCCCTTGATTTTCTTGACTGTATATCTCTTAAATGTCAACATATACACGTGTGATTTAGTTTACGAAGATTTTTCAATGCCGAGAACCTCGATCAGAGAGTAAAAAAGGGGTAAGGTTCACAATGGTGTAAGATTAAAATGGGATATACCGGGCTAGGATTCTAGTTACAGGAACAAGGGTCAAACCAACCACCCAAGAATGGAATCGTCGAGCGAAAACAGTTGACAACCTCCTAGAAGCAGCTTTTCTTGCCACCAGACCTTTCTCCATCAATTTGGAATCTGATGCCGTCACTAAACACATTCCTTAAATTGTACCCATTTGTTGAGTGTTTTTTTTGTGTCTAATCCGCATATATATCACCATTGCCCTTGATTTTCTTCACTGTATATCTCTTAAATGTCAACATATACACTTGTGATTTAGTTTACGAAGATTTTTCAATGACGAGAACCTCGATCAGAGAGTCAAAAAGGCGTAAGGTTCACAATGGTGTAAGATTAAAATGGGATATACCGGGCTAGGATCCGAGTTACAGGAACAAGGGCCAAACCAACCACCCAAGAATGGAATCGTCGAGCGAAAACACTTGACAACCTCCTAGAAGCAGCTTTTCTTACCACCAGACCTTTCTCCATCAATTAGGAATCTGATGCCGTCACTAAACATATTCCTTAGATTGTAGCTGTTTGTTGAGTGTTTTTTTTGGTGTCTAGTCCGCATCTATATCACCATTGCCATTGATTTTCTTGACTATATATCTCTTAAATATCAACATATACACCTGTGATTTAGTTTACGAAGATTTTTCAATGCTGAGAACCTCGATCTGAGAGTAAAAAAGGCATAAGGTTCACAATTGTGTAAAATTAAAAGGGATATACCAGGCTAGGATTCGAGTTACAGGAACAAGGGCCAAACCAACCACCCAGGAATGGAATCATCGACCGAAAACACTTGACTACCTGCTAGAAGCAGCTTTTCTTACCACCAGACCTTTCTCCATCAATTAGGAATCTGATGCCGTCACTAAACACATTCCTTAAATTGTAGCCATTTGTTGAGTGTTTTTTTTTTGGTGTCTAATCCGCATATATATCACCATTGCCCTTGATTTTCTTGACTGTATATCTCTGAAATGTCAACATATACACATGTGAATTAGTTTACGAAGATTTTTAAATGTCGAGAACCTCGATCAGAGAGTAAAAAAGGTGTAATGTTCACAATGGTGTAAGATTAAAATGGGATATACCGGGCTAGGATTCTAGTTACAGGAACAAGGGCCAAACCAACCACCCAAGAATGGAATCGTTGAGCAAAAACACTTGACATCCTCCTAGAAGCAGCTTTTCTTCCCACCAGACCTTTCTCCACCAATTAGGAATCTGATGCAGTTACTAAACACATTCCTTAAATTGTAGCCATTTGTTGAGTGTTTTTTTTTGGTGTCTAATCGGCATATATTGTAACACCTGTGTCACTTCAACCGTCAAACAAATGCCAAACCAATGAAATATTGTATTTCATACTTGGGAGTTGTAAAATTATGTGTATCTTTTACACATATCAAATCTTGTTTGATTTTAAACTTTAAATCGCTTTCTGGAGGGTTATACGCGCTCTGAAGCGTAAATATAACCAGTTTAATCCAACGAACACTCCGGAATAGTGAAATAGGCTTAACATACCTTAAATAACCTTTACATAACTTAGAGATAAGTTTTGGAAGGTTTGGTGTGGTGAAATCAAAGTTTAATCGCTTACAGGGACTAAAGTTGACAAACTGCGAAAGTATGCCAATTTGAACTGTAACAGACCTTCCGGAACATGACCATAAGTTAAACATACCATAAATATCCTTTACATAGCTTAGAAATAGGCTTTGAGGTGTTCGGTATGCTAAAATAAACTTTTGGGTCATTCAGGGACTAAAAGTGTCAAAAAGTGCACAAGTTTGCATTTTCGCGCATAACTTACGTTCTGAATACATCCGGACATCCAAAAATTTATGTAAGCATGACTATATTATATTTTAGTGTTCGCCTTAAGAAAAATCCATTCGTCGCGTCATTTGGATCGTTTTCCGCGCTTGTGCGCATTCCGTCGTAATTAAGCGAACATCGCGTTCGTACGACCAAACGAACCGACATCCGACATATTTTTGAGCATGTTTTGAGTTCCCTATACTTTAACTTCATTTTAGAGCCTTGAAATGAGGTTAACGGGGTTCAAACGCATCGAAAAAGGCCTTAAACACGTGCAGGGACCATTTCTGCCACTTTTGAAACATTTCTGAAACAGGGAGGTGCTAGCGTAGCGCGACTGCATAGTGCCTTTGCACTAGCGCTACGCGACTGCCTAACCTGACCAGATTAAGTGTATTTGCAATCAGATTTCAGCTGATTAACCACAACCACATGTTTGCAACTTGCTTAATCACTAAGATTAGGAGCATATGTGGCTCCATAACCTTTGTGACAAGTGTACGGCTCGGATCGTGGCACGATATTCAAGAAACGATCCTAGCGGCTCTACTTTATCTATAAATACCCACCCCCCTTTGGCTTAAAAACCCACAAATCTGATTAAGAAAGCTCTAAGTTGGAACCTTCGTTTCATACCTGAGCTATTTTGATCTGGGTTAGCATTCGGGGACCCTTCGTAAGTATTCTTTCGTTCTTTTCCTTATTTTACTGCTTTTCGAGTCAGAAAGTCAAACTTTGTTTGACTTTCAGCGTTGACCAGTAATGGTCAATGCGAAGTTCGTTTGAACTTCGCAACGTGATTGTAATCACGATGGTCATAGTCCCTTGGGACTATGCCTACTGATTACCACGTTGTCTAGGGTCGTAGGGTAAGCGATCTAATAAATCGCTTATACCTCGAACCCGACCCAGTTTGGTCGATCATTAGGATCCGACCAAATACATTAGGTGACCATAGTGTAGGGTATAACCTTCCGAGGTTATACCTTATGGTCACGGCGTTTAAGTAGTTGTATGATAGGTAGTTTATATGCCTTAGGTAAATTACCAGAATACCCTTTTCATACATAATTGGTAATTTAGCATATGTAACCTAAACTTTTGTCACGTAACTGATTATGTAACATGTTTAGGCATATAATACTTGTCATAGGACTAGTTAGGCGGTCCGAACGCGTTTCACGCGAACGACGCGTTAAAGTAGCATAAGCTACCTAAACGGGTCGTAATGGGTCGTAGACACTTAGGTTAAGTTTCAAATAGTATGTAGGCTTTGTTAAACCATATCACACGAGTCTCCACACTCGTTTGGTTTACAAACCCTAATACTACCCAGTCTTCCGATTTAGGTCCGGTTATTTAACATAGTTACCTATATTAGGTGCCGTTTGATTTCCGTGATCTCTAGCATTGCTTGGTGGTTATCCTAGGACTTCTGAGCAATCTCAAGTGAGTACATAGACCCCTCTTTTACTGTTTTCCAAACTGTTTTGGGGTGAAACACATGTGCCTACTTGTTACTTTCATGCTTTCCTGTTTTCAATCATATACTTCCTATGTTCATTAGTACATTTATAGTACATGATTTCATTACAGTTTATGCTATGTATGCCCATTGAGTGCGTACTTAGTACATCGTTTTACATTACATTTTATGCTATGTATGTCCATTGTGAGCATACTTAGTACAGTTGATTTCATCACATGCTTATATTTTCTTGATTTCAAAGTATAATTGATTATACATGTTATTACTTATCATTTGACAAACTAAATAACTATCTATGGTTTAAACATTAATTTCTCAAAGAACATAAAATAAACTGTTGAATTGTACTTATTTTATGTTCACCAGACCGATTGTTAGTATGATATAGCGCTATAGGATTTGACACCCCATTCCTGTTGTCATGGAATGTCTGAAACCAATTTGTTGCTCCATCCAAATAGGGATTGCCTTTGTGGTATTTCTATAGTCTCAAAGGTGTATTTTGATGCACCAGGTCTGAATGAATTCTTAAATCACACTATTAAAGTATATTTTTATATACTCTCATGTGTGGTATTGTACAAACCAACATATATTTTGTTAAACATCCAAAGCATATTTTGATATGTTATTTACAAAACCCAAACATAGTTTAATATGTTATTTATCACATCCAAAGCATATTTTGATATGTTACTTATGAAACCAAAACATAGTTTAATATGTTACTTACAAATCCAAAGTATACTTTTGATATGCTACTATAAGGTTATTCGTTTAACTTTACATTACTTACAATACATAAACATTTCTACAATTGTTAAACATTTTACATTGTTTGGTTTGGTTTGATTAAGTGATTAAGTAACGATGCGTGTGTAATATGATACAAGCATGGTGGATACGCCGCTGGTACTTCCTATATATAAGTGTTTGTATGGTATTACATATCATAGCGTTATTTGAATCATTTCAGTTTGAGACATAGAACATTTTATACAAGTAACATACTTTTCACAAGACATTGATTTACAAACAACTTATCTTATACAAACTCATTTTTATATGGTTATTCCTTTAACCATACATTATTCACTTATCTATACATATCATCTTATCTTATCGTTTTTCAAATGATTTACAAGACAAAGCAAATTACAAGGTTCATGACTAAACATTTTCTCAAACATAAGTCATGAATTCTGTTTTCACAAAACCTATGTATCTCACAGGCATTTTTATGCTGACGTACCTATTTTCACATGTGTTTTCAGGAGATGAAGCATAGGACTTATCAAGACATACTTAGGCGGACCTGTGCCTTAGTGACATTAAAAGATGCAAGACTAGTTAATTGTGTTGTACTTCTTTGTTTATTTAGACATTGTAGCACTTTCAATCAATAAAACAAAACTTCAATTGCCATGGATTTGAGACAATTAAATCTGTTACAACACTCCCCGATGTTTCCGCCACGTTTTGTATGTTCCACGTTTTTCAATGCCGAGAACCTCTATCAGAGAGTAAAAAAGGCGTAAGTTTCACAATGGTGAAAATTTAAAATCGGATATACCGGGCTAGGATTTGAGTAACAGGAACAA
Source organism: Helianthus tuberosus (assembly GCA_030545235.1). Classification (NCBI taxonomy): domain Eukaryota; kingdom Viridiplantae; phylum Streptophyta; class Magnoliopsida; order Asterales; family Asteraceae; genus Helianthus; species Helianthus tuberosus. The sequence continues at coordinate 48,063,949 of CM060420.1, forward strand.
GGGCCAACCCAACCACCCTAGAATGAAATCGTCGAGCGAAAACACTTGACAACCTTCTAGAAGCAGCTTTTCTTACCACCAGACCTTTCTCCATCAATTAGGAATCTGATGCCGTCACTAAACACATTGCTTAAATTGTAGCCATTTGTTGAGTGTTTTTTTTGGTGTCTAATCCGCATATATATATCACCATTACCCTTGATTTTCTTGACTGTATATCTCTTAAATGTCAACATATACACGTGTGATTTAGTTGACAAAGATTTTTCAATGCCGAGAACCTCGATCAGAGAGTAAAAAAGGTGTAAGGTTCACATTGGTGTAAGATTAAAATGGGATATACCGGGCTAGGATTCTAGTTACAGGAACAAGGGCCAAACCAACCACCCAAGAATGGAATCGTCGAGCGAAAACACTTGACAACCTCCTAGAAGCAGCTTTTCTTGCCACCAGACCTTTCTCCATCAATTAGGAATCTGTTGCCGTCACTAAACACATTCCTTAAATTGTAGCCATTTGTTGAGTGTTTTTTTTGTGTCTAATCCGCATATATATCACCATTGCCCTTGATTTTCTTGACTGTATATCTCTGAAATGTCAACATATACACATGTGATTTAGTTTACGAAGATTTTTCAATGCTGAGAACCTCGATCTGAGAGTAAAAAAGGCGTAAGGTTCACAATTGTGTAAAATTAAAAGGGATATACCAGGCTAGGATTCGAGTTACAGGAACAAGGGCCAAACCAACCACCCAGGAATGGAATCATCGACCGAAAACACTTGACTACCTGCTAGAAGCAGCTTTTCTTACCACCAGACCTTTCTCTTTCAATTAGGAATCTGATGCCGTCACTAAACACATTCCTTAAATTGTAGCCATTTGTTGAGTGTTTTTTTTGGTGTCTAATCCGCATATATATCACCATTGCCCTTGATTTTCTTGACTGTATATCTCTGAAATGTCAACATATACACATGTGAATTAGTTTACGAAGATTTTTAAATGCCGAGAACCTCGATCAAAGAGTAAAAAAGGTGTAATGTTCACAATGGTGTAAGATTAAAATGGGATATACCGGGCTAGGATTCTAGTTACAGGAACAAGGGCCAAACCAACCACCCAAGAATGGAATCATCGAGCGAAAACACTTGACAACCTCCTAGAAGCAGCTTTTCTTCCCACCAGACCTTTCTCCACCAATTAGGAATCTGATGCAGTTACTAAACACATTCCTTAAATTGTAGCCATTTGTTGAGTGTTTTTTTTTTGGTGTCTAATCGGCATATATATCGCCATTGCCTTTGATTTTCTTGACTGTATCTCTCTTAAATATCAACATATACATGTGTGATTTAGTTTGCGAAGATTTTTCAATGCCGAGAACCTCTATCAGAGAGTAAAAAAGGCGTAAGGTTCACAATGGTGAAAATTTAAAATGGGATATACCGGGCTAGGATTTGAGTAACAGGAACAAGGGCCAACCCAACCACCCAAGAATGAAATCTTCGAGCGAAAACACTTGACAACCTCCTAGAAGCAGCTTTTCTTACCACCAGACCTTTCTCCATCAATTCGGAATCTGATGCCGTCACTAAACACATTCCTTAAATTGTAGCCATTTGTTGAGTGTTTTTTTGGTGTCTAATCCGCATATATATATCACCATTACCCTTGATTTTCTGGACTGTATATCTCTTAAATGTAACATATACACGTGTGATTTAATTTACGAAGATTTTTCAATGCCGAGAACCTCGATCAGAGAGTAAAAAGGGTGTAAGGTCCACAATGGTGTAAGATTAAAATGAGATATACCGGGCTAGGATTCTAGTTACAGGAACAAGGGCCAAACCAACCACCCAAGAATGGAATCGTCGAGCGAAAACACTTGACAACCTCCTAGAAGCAGCTTTTCTTGCCACCAGACCTTTCTCCATCAATTAGGAATCTGATGCCGTCACTAAACACATTCCTTAAATTGTAGCCATTTGTTAAGTGTTTTTTTTTTTGTGTCTAATCCGCATATATATCACCATTGCCCTTGATTTTCTTGAATGTATATCTCTTAAATGTCAACATATACACGTGTGATTTAGTTTACGAAGATTTTTCAATGATGAGAACCTCGATCAGAGAGTAAAAAAAGCGTAAGGTTCACAATGGTGAAAGATTAAAATGGGATATACCGGGCTAGGATCCGAGTCACAGGAACAAGGGCGAAACCAACCACCCAAGAATGGAATCGTCGAGTGAAAACACTTGACAACCTCCTAGAAGCAGCTTTTCTTACCACCAGACCTTTCTCCATCAATTAGGAATCTGATGCTGTCACTAATCATATTCCTTAGATTGTAGCCGTTTGTTGAGTGTTTTTTTTGGTGTCTAGTCCGCATATATATCACCATTGCCATTGATTTTCTTGACTGTATATCTGTTGGGATTGAACCCTATCAGAGGAATAGATAATTAAAGCCAAAACTGGATCAGAATAGTGGATCCAGAATAAGCAGATGTTTACATACAAATCTCTCCCCATGAAAGTGGTTTCATATTTGCTGACCTCCTATCTGCTGATCTTACAAAGTGCTGTCCTACAACTGCTGCTCAAGTAAAGACCTGATGGAAGACTAAAGCCCTGCTGATTCTATTTACTGCCTTCAGTCAAGCGCTGCTGATCCGGACAAGTACTGCTGGGTTCACAACATTGGAAAGTTGCAGCAGTTGATCTATAGTCTGTCTTGTAAAGTAATGTAATAGCGGTAGTTAACATAGCAGTGTTTGTATAGATCAGAGGTTAGAGTTTGTTAGGAGGTTAGGTGTCACTTTCATGGTGACGTCAGCTAAGATGCTCAGTATTTTGCAAGTGCCTATAAATAGATCAGTAATTTGTACTGTTCTATTAGCTCTTTTGCATCATCGTCTTCTTTGCACGAACAAACAACTGAGCTCTGGCTGAGGGGGAGTTTGCATTCATTCATCAATCATTGTAATCGTTATTGAAATAAATTCAATCTTCCGATTCATTGTGAAAAGATGTTTGATCAAAGTATTACTCTCGTTTGATTGTATGCAAAGTTTGTTTTCATCATAATTCTGCTGCACACTCATCCATTCTCATTTTAATTACAAACACAAAATACAATCAGAAACAAACTCAGATCCAACAATTGGTATCAGAGCTTGGACAGTCAAATTTGATTTAACAATCATTTTGACGTAAATAGTTCTGCTCATAACAGTTGATACTGATCGTTTGTTCGTTTGTTGAAAAACAGAGCAAGGATTAATCACCATTAAAGTTGATTTCTCAGTGTCTGTAAAACAACAAGAATGACGTCACAATATCAGGATGATAAAAACAACATCGGCTCGCTTTTTAAACCACCTATGCTAAAAAGAAATGAGTACAACATCTAGCAGAGGAGGATGGGTCACATCCACGCTTAACAAAGCACAGGATGTTGGAGGTCTGTCGTCTTTGGTCATCATGTTCCCATAGTGCCAAGCGCTGAAGATGCCAAAAAGTTCGTTCCAAAACCAGTTGAAAATTATACCGAAACCGACTATCAAAAGTTCGAACTAGATGCAAAAGCTTTTAGCATCATAGCATCAGCGCTGCCCAATGAGATATATGCTGGACTGTTACACTGTAACAGTGCCAAAGAGTTATGGGACGCACTTAAGGAACAATTTGGGGGAACCGAAGAAGTCATAGAAAACAATAGGGAAATCCTGAACCAACATTATGAAACATTTTGTCATGTTAGAGGTGAATCACTGACGCAACAATTTGAGCGTTTCAATTGCCTCATTAGTGAACTGAGGCTTGTTAATACCACTTTTACAAACTCAACTCAAAATAGCAGGTTTCTCAAGTCACTACCAGAAAAATGGGACACCATAGCTTTTGTCACCCGAAATTCACCTGAGTTCAAGGATCTGACCTTGACCCAACTCCATGGTCGAATCCTGACCTACGAAAGGGAGTTAAACCAGAAAAGGAAGTTACAAGAGTCAGGAAAAGTCGTTGATGATTATACATTCGGTAACACTGCTCTTCTGGGTCAAGAAGAATCTGGGAGCAGTGGTAAGGATCAGGGTTATGATCATTTCATTGACATAACTGCTGGGGCAAATTTTAACAACCCTGATCCTCACTCTGCTAGTTATGCATTCACTGCAAACGAAAACCAGATGTCAAACAATTTATGCTTTGAACTCAATGATTTGCAACATTTTGATCCCACTGACTTAGAGGAAATGGACATCTTGCACCAACTGGCTTTGCTAAGTGTTAGAACTAGCAAATTTTACAAAAGAACAGGGCGAAAATTCCCAGGTTTGAATGGGAATCTAAGGGTTGGGTTGGATAAATCGAAAATCAAGTGCTACAAGTGTAATAGGTTGGGACATTTCGCTAGGGAATGTAGGAGTCAAACTACTGGTTCCATAATTACTCATCCTAGCTCAAATCCAAGACCTCCAAACCAAAGCACTGTGCACTATGCCCAGTATGCTCCAGCAGCTCAAGTGAACATTGCTCACTATGCTGCTGCCCCTGTGCCAGTGCACTATGTCCAAACTACTGTTCCACAGATCCAATATGTTCAAACCCCTGTTCCCCAGGCACAAGTGTAGCCTGCACCTCAAACCACTGCTCCAGCAGCAGTACAACCAGATCAACAAAGTTTTTTCACTCAAGGGTTTGTTGACTGGAGCATTATGCCTGAAGACCTTAGTGATGAAAATTTTGCACTCTATGCTTCTAATGATTCTTCTCATAATGAGTTTTGTTTGATGGCATTAGAGTCAATACAGGAGGGGGTTGAAACTGAAGAGGAACAGCTGAGTATTGAAACAGTGGATGAGGTGACTGAAGCAGTGGTTATTGCTATGGCTGGTGAACTACAGTTGGGAGAAAGTTCAGGTACCCTAATTGAACCACTGACAGACCCATGGTCCGAAGAGGACAAAGAAGAAAAGAAGGAAGAAAAGGCTGGTGAAAAGAAGGTGATAGCTGATGATGAAGAGAATCATCAATGTGATTGTGCAATGATGGCTGCTGCCAAGGTATCTCCTCAAGTTCTAGAAAAACTGTGTTCTGACAATTGCATTATTGCTTTTGCTAACATCAAAGAGGTGAATGAAAACCTTCGGGATAAAATCTTAACTGATGAAGTCAAATTTGAAAGATCTTTAAAAGAACTTAAAAACAAATTGACTGAAAAAGAAAAAGAGATCAGCAGTCTGAAAGAAGAACCAAGCATAACCAAAACTCAACTCCAAACTATGGTAGAAAAATACCAAGTTTGCAAAAAGGAGTTAGAGTCCACCCAGATCACATGTGAGAGATGGGTGGAATCATGCAAAGGGTATGAGGTTATGCTTGAAAAACAGATAAAAAGCAATGTGAAATTTGGGGTTGGTTATAGAAAACATGATGATGAAAACATTGCTTTTGGAAAATCTGTTCAAACCACTGATGTAACCACTGAGTTCATCCCCACAAACAAGAATGGCCAAGAAGTGAAAATCACTGACAAACTTGGTAACAAAATCACACTTGACAGACCAATGGGATCCTCTACTTTTGAGGAACTTGAAGACTATCAGTTTAAACCAAAATGGTCTGATGAGTGTGATATTCTTGAAAATTTCAAGCCAATGGACTTTACATCAACTGATGGTGTTAAAGCTCCAAAAGCTAAAGTCATACCTCTCAAGGACATCCCAGCTGTGGTTAAAACCTCTGCTGCAAAGGAGTCTGAAAAGAGAAAGAAGAAAGAAAAAATTGATAACTTGTTTTGTGAGTTCTATGAGAAAAGGAATCATCTAACAAAAGATTGTTTCCACTTAAAAGCTTATGATTTAAACAGAACAAGTGTCATTGTTTCAGCTGAAAGTTGCATTGTTTGTGGTAAAACAAACCACAAAACTCAAGCATGTGTGTATCTCAAAAACTTTGATGTGAAAAAGAATGAGTACATTGCTAAAACATCCTTGAGTCCATCATCATCACCAACATATGTCAAATTCACCAAGAAACAACCACTGTTTGTGCCAGTTCAAACAGCTGTCACAAAACAGCTGAACCAAACATCTGTCAAAAGAGATGTTCAGGTTACTGATGCACCCCCTACCAATCAATTTAGAAAAGGCAAGGAAAAACAGTCTTACCAAAGGATTCCACACTTTTATGAGGCCTACAAAAGGCCCTCTAAACCTAAAGTGAATATGCATCCTTTTGGTTACCAGCAGATGATTGGTCAAGACCCACAACAGTGGTACGAGAAACACTGTCCTAAAACAGTCCAAACCCCTGACCTAACCACTGTCCATCATTCTGCATCCATCCCAGACACTGTTGAGACCCCATCCAAAGCCCTGCTGGCTTTGGAGACCTTAATGAACTAATCCTTTTACTTCATGTGCAGGGAGCTTCTGCATGCTTTGATAGTCTTTGGTATGTAGATAGTGGAGGCTCCAGGCACATGATAGGATGTAAAGCCCTCCTCAAAGACTTTAAAATCCATGGAGGGGGTGATATATCCTTTGGGAATAATAGTAAAGGGAAAGTTCTAGGGTCTGGTACAGTGCAGTCTGGAAATGTAAAATTTGAAAATGTCAATCTGATAGACAATCTAAAATTCAACCTTCTGAGTGTATCACAAATGAGTGACAAAGGGTTTGGGTCATTCTTCACAAAAGATTGTTGTAGGATTGTTGGACCAGAAATGGTAAAAAAGATTGAAGCAAAAATCAAAACTGGTCAAACTAAACTTGTTACTCAAAGAAGTGGCAATGTTTATGTTGTTGATATGCCAAAAGAGTGTCCCAGAGTTGATGCCTATCTGTTCTCAGCTGCCTCTAACAAAGAGACAGAACTTTGGCAAAGAAGGCTGGGGCACACAAATCTTAAGACAATCACTGAAATTTCAAAAAATGGTTTGGTGAGAGGCCTACCACAAAAATTGTTTTCATGCTTTGAACATTGCATTTCCTGTTTAAAAGGAAAACAACATAAAAGTTCTTATAAGTCCATTGAAGAGTCCAAAACAACCCAGTGTTTGCAAATGCTACACATGGATTTGTTTGGCCTAGTTCAAGTCATGAGTCTCAAGAAGAAAAGATATTGTTTGGTTATTGTTGATGACTTTTCTAGGTTTACATGGACTTTATTTTTACACTCAAAAGATGAGACTGCAGGCATTTTGCAAGACTTTGTGACACAGGTTGAAAAGCAATTTGACCTTCCAGTGAAAAACTTCAGGAGTGACAATGGCACATAATTCAAAAATAAGGAGTTGGATGTCTTCTGTGTGAAGAAAGGGATTGTAAGGCAGTACATCATCCCTAGAACACCGGAGCAAAATGGGGTAGTGGAAAGGAAGAACAGAACTTTGATTGAGGCTGCCAGAACCATGCTTGCAGATTCAGGTTTGCCATTAACTTTATGGGCAGAGGCAGTAAACACTGCTTGCTATGTCCAGAACAGAATTTTAATAAACCCCAGGCACAAAAAGACTGCTTATGAAATTCGGTATAAAATCAAACCACTGATCTCATATTTCAAGGTGTTTGGCTGCCCATGCTTTATTTTGAACTTAAAAGATTCCATTTCAAAATTTGCAGCCAAATTTGATTGTGGTTATCATCTGGGATACTCAACCACTGCCAAGGCCGACAAAGTGTTCAATACACGGACCAAGGCAGTGGAGGAGACTTTGAATGTTAAGTTCAATGAACTTTCATCCATGAAAATCCCAACAAACCCTGCAGATCTCTTTGATCTTGAAAATTTTACTTTTGAAAATACTGATGTCAAGACTAACAGTGCAGGTCCATCAGAGGATACAACACCAGACTATGGGTATGAAATCATCATCCCTCAAAGTTCTGCCACAAAGGGGAAAGCACCAGCTGTTCAAAACAGTTGTCAAAGCTCAACCACTGCTACCTCAACAGTTGTTGACCAAAGTAGCCCATCCACCACTGCTTCCACATCCTCAAACACTGCTGACAAAAGTCCTCAAACAGTGGATAAAAGTCAGCATATGTCCACTTCATTACCTCCTATTCCACCACCTTTTGAAGCCACTGCTGGATCACCAAAGTCCCCAGCAGTGGTTAGCTCAGATGATACACATTTGCAGCCTTCACCAACAAATGCCATCACACCATACCAAGAAGATTTAATCTTCTTGAGATCTCATCCACCTAATCAAATCATTGGCAACATAAATGAAGGGGTGCTCACAAGAAGCCAAACCCAAAACATTTGTCTTTTTGCTGGTTTTCTATCACTCCATCAGCCAGTCAAGTACCAAGAGGCACTGAAAGACAACAACTGGGTAGAAGCCATGCAAGAGGAACTCCAACAGTTTAAAAGACAACAAGTATGGGAGCTTGTACCACTGCCAGAAGAGGTTAGTCCCATTGGCACAAAGTGGGTCTTCATGAACAAAACTGATGAAAGGGGTATTGTGTCAAGAATAAAGCCAGGCTTGTGGTTCAAGGTTACAGACAGGAAGAGGGGATTAATTATGATGAAACATTTGCCCCTGTTGCAATATTGGAAGCCATTAGACTGTTCCTGGCCTTTGCTGTCAACCACAGTATGAAGGTGTTTCAAATGGATATCAAAAGTGCTTTCCTCTATGGTACAATTCAAGAAGAGGTGTATGTTTGTCAACCTCCAGGTTTTGAGGATCCATTTTATCCAGATATGTCCACAGGCTAAACAAAGCCTTGTATGGCTTGAAACAAGCACCAAGGGCCTGATATGAAACTCTTTCCAACTTCCTACTCTCAAATGGTTTCAAAAGAGGTACCATTGATAAAACACTGTTTTTAAAATGGAGAGGGAAGGATTTAATGATTGTCCAGATTTATGTGGATGACATTATTTTTGGAAGCACATGTAACTCAATGTGTGAAGAGTTTAGAGAACTCATGACAGCTGAGTTTGAAATGAGTGCAATGGGTGAGCTGCAATGCTTTCTTGGTCTCCAAGTTCCGCAAATGCAAAATGGAACTTTCATTCATCAAAGCAAATATGCTAGCGAACTTTTGACCAAATTTGATATGAATGATTGTAAACCATGCAGCACACCCATGGCAACAAATAAGCTGGTCATGTCTAATGAAAAAGATGAGCTGATTGACCAAACACTTTATAGAAGCATGATTGGGTCTTTATTGTACCTAACTGCATCTAGACCAGACATCATGTTTGCAACATGTGTCTGTGCAAGAAGTCAATCAGCTCCCAGAAAATCAAATCTCATTGCTGTAAAAAGGATCTTCAGATACATAAAAGGTGCTCCCACACTTGGTATCTGGTATCCAGCTAATGGGAATATCAAGCTTTCAGGCTTTTCAGACAGTGACTTTGCTGGATGTAACACCACAAGGAAGTCCACATCAGGAGGGTGCCAGTTTCTAGGTGATTGCTTGGTTTCTTGGCAAAGCAAAAAGCATGCAGCAGTTTCAACATCCACTGCTGAGGCTGAATATATTGTTGCTGCAAGCTGTACAGCCCAACTCCTGTGGCTTCAAAATCAGTTGCTGGATTTTGGTATCACTGCCTTAAAGACACCACTCATGTTGGACAGCCAGGCAGCAGAAAATATCATCAAAAATCCAGTTTCCCATTCAACCACCAAACGCATCGACATCAGACAACATTTTGTGAGGGATTGCTATGAAAAAGGTTTGATTTCTCTGCATCATGTCCCAACTAAAGACCAGTTGGCAGATGTGCTCACAAAAGCACTTGATACAGCCACTTTTGAAAGCTTGGTCTCTAGAATTGGGATGCTAAACATGGAATAACAAGCAAAATAAAATCAAAATGTTTTCAGAAAATCAAAATCCATCCTTAAAAATAGCTAAATATGAAATTTTCATTAAAATCCTTAAAAGTCTGCCATTAACCACTGATTGTTCAAAAGTCTGCTCTACTTCAAAAGCCTGTCCACTGCTGAAAGTCAACCCCTGTTCTCTCATTCCTTTGATAAACTCTGTTGTTCAAAAGCAGTGTTTTATCCACTGATATGCTATCTACTGATAGTGAAAATCATCCATTGCTCTACTACCACTGCTTTCATCAGTCACTTTCATAAAAGTATTGTCCTTCACTTACACCAGGGGTTGTCACGTGGGCAGTACATAGTGGTCAGACCTTTTGTAACGGCTGCCACGTCAGCATTCACTTCGTTCCCTATAAAATCCCCCACTCACCACCAAAACAGGGTTTACTGTCGAATTGAATTCTTAAAAATTCTCTTCTCAAAGCAGTTTTTCATCTCATTTCTTCACAAATTTCTTCGATCATCATCTTCAAAATGACAAAATCGAAGTCATCTTCAAAACCCTCATCCAAATCATCATTGAAAACAGCCTCTAAAAAGGCAATCTCCACTGAAATCCCATATAAACCATCTCACAATCTCCTGGGTCTTCTCACAAAACCAGGAACCACCAATGTTTTCGATTCCATCATTGACACCATGGCAAGATCAAAGTACAAAACTTTGTTCACCGTCGATGCACCAATCTATTTGGAGACCCAAAGGGAGTTTTGGAAGAATGCAACCCTTGAAAAACAAGGAGACATTGCAACCACCATACACTCTTCTATAAAGGGTAAAGCTGTCCAAATCACGCCACAATCCATTTCAGAGGTCTTTTAACTCGATGATCAAGAAGGTAAAATTTCTTTCACTAAAAACGAGTTGCAAACTGACTTCATTGAAAGAGGGTATGAAGCCACAATGATGAAGAAACTTACCTTACAAAAAGGTTATTTTCCTTCTGCAACCAGATTTTTATTTCATACCCTCCTACTATGTGTTTCAAATAAAACCACTTCTTTCAATGAAATCCCTTTAAAGATTCAAAATCTGGGATATGCAATTCTTCAAGAAGAAAATTTTAACTATTCTTGGGAAATTTTTAAAGATTTGGTTAATAATGTTGAAACAAAATCATTCTTACTGTTTCCAATGTTTTTAAGTTACTATTTTGCAAAGAAATTCAGTAAGGATGATTTAGCAGCAATAAACCAAGGTGATTCTACTCAAATAAACAGTTTAACAACTGAAACTTTTTCAATAATGTTAGCACCTTGCAAAACACAAGCAGAGGTGCCTGAGCAGATTTTAGCAGTTACAACTGCTCCTCAGGTATCTGCTGCTGAGCCCACTGCTCAAGGTGATCAAAGCAGCAGACCAACTGTTTTGAAACCCACACCTACAATCCACAAAAAGCCACACAAAAAGAAAAATCAAAAACCCTCCAAACTAATCAAAAAGGCAACCCTGGAGGATGAGATACCAGAGCAAATGCCTGTGACAACACAAAAATCACCAGAAACCACTGCTGCTTCTTCCTCACAGCAGTTGGTATAAATATCTCAACCCATAACCGAAACTCCTCCTGCTTCTTCACAAAAAGAACAGGTTGTACAAATAGGGTCTCGACATCATGATGCTCTGGAAACACTTGTTTCTATCATCCACAGCTCAATACCCGGGGCAAATCCACTTTCTACACCACCCATCACATCCACAATTCCCCCACCAACTAAACTGCTGTTGGATGCAATTGATTTGAACCAGGCACTAACCAGTCCTTCTCAATCACCTATCAATGAGAATACACCTCAACAACTGACTGGGTCTGATGAATCAATCTTTGCTAACCCACCAACACAACCTGAGGAGGTTACACCCCTTGAGTTACAAGTAACTCTTGGTGGTAATCCAAGTGAAGCAGCCACTACAACTGTTGAACCCACTGGTTTACAGTTGGACAGTGGTTACATCAATAAGACTTCCTTGGAGTCAATTCCTTTTATAGCACCTCTGCCAACCACTAGTGGATTTATTTATCCTACTGGCAACATCAAAAGGTTGTCAAGTGTTGAAGGAAGAAGACCCCAGTACCAAGAAAAAGGGGCATCAGTGGTTAATGTTTGGAGTACACTCCCTACATCAACTATTGATAAAACCGCTGCTAGTGGGAAATCAGATGATCCCATTAACTTGGGTGATGGTTTAAAGTACCAGAAATTGACGGATCATATTGAAAAGCTTGATAACTCTGTTGCAGAACTCAAAGATACAATCAACTGCTGTTCCATCTCAAGCACCTGCTCCACAAAGAGCACCTGCTACAAATGAGCTCTGGAATTTGTTTCAACCTTTTCTCCATCAACAAGCACAATTAGCAGATCAGCAACATGAAAAACATGTCCAACAGCTGAGAAATGCAATGGAGTCAAGGTTCAAGAACACTCAGGCTGATCTAAAGGCTCTTAAAACTTAGATCCTGCACACCACTGGCACTGCTCCTCCAAAAGTTCGCTTCATTTATCAACTTCCCCCAGATAATGCCAAAAAGGGGGAGAAAATTCAGGAGTGGAAAAAGAAGGGAATAGAGGATGGTCTCTACATTGAACCAGAAAATGCAAACATGACCAAACAGATCCCTTTGCCAGATGGAAGCAAGAAAATTGATGTGACCACAAATGCACTGGCAGAAGCAGTTGCAAGTGTAAAAAGAGATAGAGAGGCCAAATGGAAAGCCAGGGTGGATTATCCGGATCAGGGTACTTCAGGATCAAAAGATGATGAAAATCTTGTTGATTAAAAGAAGAAGCCTACAAGAATAGTAAGGCTACCCAAATCCATTCCAACCAGACGTTCAAAGTCTGCTCCAAAACCACCACCTAAAACAGCTGTTGTAACTCCTGTTGTATCAACAACTGTTGGTACTTCAGTAGTTTCAACATCTGCTCCCACTTCAACACACACCAAATCCACTACCTTACCACCAAAAACAAAATCACCTCCTGCCAAAAGGCAGAAGGCAGTAGTTGTTAAAACATCTGCTGTAATGACAACAGTGGTTGGAACACCAGTTGTTTCAACAACTGTTAGTCAATCACAAACCACTGTCACTACATCCACCACCACTGTTCCATCCAAAACATCATCAACCCCTCCTCAAACAAAGAGGAGAAGGCTAATTCTCAAAGATGATGACACTTCACCACCACAAACATCTTCAAAATCTTCAGCTCTTGTCACAATACCAAAACCTGTTCCTCTCTCTTCAGTTCCAATGTACAAGCCCTTACCTCCTGCAGGTGTTCAATTTCCTCTTGAACTAGCAGCTGTTAGAGAAGAAATAAAATCTTTTTACTATGAGGATGACCCTGCCAAAAGGAGTTTGCCATCAATAAAAGGATATCCCTGGCCTAAAAATGTTGATGAATATTTGGAAATCAAGGCCAAGCAAGCAGAGGATATCTCAAAAAGAAACACACAAGGGAAATCTGACAAAGAAATTTCAAGAAACTATCAATATCTGCTCACACAGGTCAGATCCCTAGAACAATTTGCAAAAAAATGTCAGTCAACAAATTTCAGAAAGAGCAGTTGAAACTTTGAAGAAAGACTACATTGAAAGCATCATGGCTCATAAGAAGTACAAAGGAGAGATACATGTACAAAGAGTGGACTGTTCCTGAGCTTGAAAATGAAGCAGCAAGAATTCAAGACATGATAAAAAGGAAAGTCACTCACACTCCTTCTGACTGGGCAAAGTTTAGAAAGAATGTACCTGACAAACAGGTAGAACTTAAAAGAATGAAAGAAGAACTGGTTGCTGCTGAATATGGAAACAAAAGACAAGTTGCTAGATGGAAAGAAGATGTGGTCAGGATCACCTACAAAAGGTTGGAGGAACTAAGAAAGAGAGATCCAAATGTTCCTCAAAAGCCTGACTATCCTAAAGCAGAGGTTTCAAAAAGACCAAGAAAGCTGCAAATCAGGAGAGCCACTGCTCCAACTGGTGCTGCCATCTATAAAAGAAGGTCACACAAACAGTTGGGAGGTGAAACCATCCAAGAGATGATAAAAGGCAATGAACTTGTAAAAGAAGGCATAAAGAAAATGATCATAGAAACTCTTGGTTTGGATCAAACTGCAAATACTGCTCAGCCAGTTATGAATAGGCCAGCCTCACCAAATACCTCTGCAAATAAACATCTCCCAAGAAACCCACCAGGCTCAAAAATACAAAAGTGGGAAACTGACAAACAGACCTGCGTATTGACTTTGCTCAGGTCTGGTGGAGAAGTGAAGAAAATATCAAGGGAACAAGCTCTTGGCCTGAGTCTTGAAGATTTGCAGGATCTCCTTGATCTTCCACTTAGCAGGGATGATGAAGACACAGATGCCCTAGACTTTGAATTACAATTTAAAGGTCAGATAAGGGAACTGCTGATGAGGCAATAAAGAATTCCACAATAATGAAGAGTTTTGGCATTATCTGTTCTAGGGGGAGATTGTTGGGATTGAACCCTATCAGAGGAACAGATAATTAAAGCCAAAACTGGATCAGAACAGTGGATCCAGAATAAGCAGATGTTTACATACAAATCTCTCCCCTTGAAAGTGGTTTCATATCTGCTGACCTCCTATCTGCTGATCTTACAAAGTGTTGTCCTACAACTGCTGCTCAAGTAAAGACCTGATGGAAGACTAAAGCCCTGCTGATTCTATCTACTGCCTTGAGTCAAGCACTGCTGATCCGGACAAGTATTGCTGGGTTCACAGCAGTGGAAAGTTGCAGCAGCTGATCTATAGTCTGTCTTGTAAAGTAATGTAATAGCAGTAGTTATGTAGGATCGTGAAACGACCTAACGAGTCGATCAGAAGAGTGCTCAGACCGAATCAGAGGCGGAATTCATTGATTCGGTCTTCGTTTAGCTTGGATTCACTATTAAATGTCTCGTATATTGATTTCTGAACGTTTACAGACTTGGAGACACCTCGACAGCACCTCGGCGTCGGAAATCAGATTGTTACAACTGAACTCGTTTGAAAGATATATATAGGGATGACCCTTCCGTTTGAAAGTGACCCTTCCGTTTGAAAATAACACAACATTTTCAAACGGAACCCTTTCAAACGGAACCCTTCAAACTTTCAATTCAAACTTTACATTCAAACTTTCAGTTTCAAACTTGTAAACCTAGACTCGATATAAGACGTAGACAACAGATGAATGCACCAACAGACTCCCCCTCAGATGTTGACGGAGTCTTCAGTGTCGAGTCTCTGCATCTTCAATCTTTATCAGTCTGTTCACTTTCTTCGCATATACCAGGATCTTCTCTTTGGCTCTAACCTCGTCAGACTCCCCCTCTCATCATGATGGGATCGCTGTCTGGAATTAGCTATCACCTTGAGATCAATCCCTGGCTTTATCTCTGTTTAAGTTCATCTTCTGCACACATTTTCTCACAAACACATAAGTTTTTACTTAAATCAATAAGAAAAACTTACTGGAAATAGTTACATCAAGTTCAAATTAATGACCCTGATTAACTAATCAAACTTTTCTTTTTACAAAAACAAATTTCTTCTTTTAAACGCACACTCCCAAACCAGTTCATCATATTCAGCACTTGGAATTTCAAAAATCAGCTCTTCATCATCAGTTGTCGAAAATCTTTTTGTATTTTTGATAACAAAGGAATGCAGTAAAGAAATATATACAAACAATATTTTTGTGAGTTTGCGAAAGAGGATCATATCAGTTTATGAGACACATCACAAGCACCGTTAAGCTTTAAACATTTTAAGCTCTAAACAATTCACATTGATTGACGATATTGTTGTCCACATAAACTCAATCTAAAAACTTTCAATCTGCTTACCGATACTTTAAGGTATATTAAGATAGCACTAAGTTCTTATGGACCCCACGATCTCAGCATATCCCCTCATCATGCAATACACTGACTCAAGTAATGCCTTTAAACTTTTATCAACTGTGATTTGTGCGAAAACAAAGCAGAATGTTTAAACATTAACAATCAGGTCGATACTTCCGTATACGCAGAGAAAGTCCAATGTTTAAACAAAATAAGAAAAATAAAACAAGTTGAAATTGTTTAGGCTTTAACCACCAGGTCGATACTTCCGTATACGCAGAGGAGGTCCAAAGCTTAAACGAAACACCAAAGAAAATAAAGCAGAACGTTTAGGCAACAACATCCAGGTCGATACTCACGTATACGCAGAGGATGTCCGATGCTTAAACAAAATAAAGAAATAAAACAAGTTTAAATCTTTGCAAAATAAAATGCACAATCACAGCGACTTTTTCAGCAAAGTTGTGAAAGTTCACAAACTTAACCAGTTTTATGTCTTTCGACAATCAGCGATTACTGAGTAGGCACACAATCAAGAAGGACAAAACTAAGTACTATGCTTTTGACCGTGTTTCCCACTAGAACTAGGCTTTTTCATTTAGGTTTGTATCGTTATCGCAAATCTACTAGTCTAGCTAAGCCTACCGTCACATCTTTAGTGAGATCGCTTATCACATTTTGACTTTACATTTCTTTAGCATGCTGTGACAGTCCAACTGATCTACTATCATTTCCTCTTTTATGCAACAAAACTCATTTTTTCATTTTACAATGTTTTTGACATTTTCAAATTTTCTAATTTTTTTAAAATTTTTACTCCCCCTAAAATCAAAATATGTCTCAATTTTTATTTTCTGAGAAAATTTGAAAACAAGCTGTACAAGAAATGTGACAACATGATGAGAATTACTTCAATTCTCCATTCACTTGGCATGAACAATCAGAACTCCCCCTCACAACAAACTATTTTCCCATAGTGATTTCAAAACACTTAAGTTTGTTTTAATCAAAATGGTTTTTCCGGAAAAATTAGTTTGTTTACCAATCACTTGTAAGTACGGGGTCATCACATCATCTTGTTCTTTTCAACCACTTGTAAAGATTTAACATTTCCAAGATCAATCCACAAATATCACTTGTAGAAAATCAAGTACAATTTAATGTCCCTGATTTACCACTTATAAGACGAAATATCACTTTCGTGAATTTCTCAAGAAATGTGCCGATTCCTGTTCCACGCTTACCAACCTGGGAACTCCGGCAAGTCAGGTTTTTCATTTAAAGAGTTTCACCCAAGCCTGGCGGTCCTTGGGTGATTTTGAATTCTTGTTCAACAATGGTGGAAAATTTTCATCATCCATTGTTAAACCTGAATTCTCAGATTTTACCTCAACAATAGACTCTTCTGGCTTTGACGAACCAGAATCATTGCCTGCACATGGCTTGTCTGACTTTGATGAGCCAGATTCATCGCCTGAAGGTGGCTTGTCTGACTTTGACACATCAGATTCATCGCCGACCATTTTCTTCTTCTTCTTTTCTTCTTTCGTCCTCAGATTTGTATCCGATGAATTTGTCTTGCTTAACTTTGCAATCGAGGAAGTCGATTCATCAGAACTCTTATTTTTACCAACAGATGAACCCGAGGACAAAATCTTCTCTAGATACTCTCTAGCCTTCTTCCTCTTCTTCCTCAGTCTGTCTTTTTGCCCCTGTGAAAGCTTCACTTTCGTTTCTTGAACTTTAGGTTCTTGAACCTTCTGTTCTTTAGGCTTGACATTGACTGGTTTCTTTGCCATTTTCTGAGAATTAACCCTCAATCTTTCATTTGATCTCCTTGGGCAATCTCTGGCTATGTGACCTCTGATGTTGCAGTTAAAGCATCTTCTCGTCTCATAATTCCAATCTTGGCAGTTAACAGCAATGTGTCCTTGATAACCACATCGGTAACACACTCTGTTATCGTACCAATCACCATTTTCAGCCCAAATGCTCAAATCAAAGCACTGTTTGGCTTGGTGATAATCCTTGCTCCTCTTGATTGCTGGATTTGACTTTTGAGCACTGTGGTTTGACATGCACCACTTATTGCCAACAATTTTTGAGTTTTCAATTTTTACTTTTTGTAATTTTTCATTACGATTGAATGATCGATCTGATGAGCTTTTATTATCTTTTTGAACATTTTTCTCATTTTTAATTTTTTGTTTCTGTTCCACTTTCTTCTTCAAAGGTTTTTGCTTAGAGCATTCTCCCTTTTCGGTTGATTGTGGAACAGTTTCTTGAAATTTTTCTTTTAATTTCAAAAACAATTTTTGTTTTTCGAATTTTTTATTTTCATCATCAGATTTCTCATCGCAATCTTCAACTTTGACATTATCAAAGTTTGTGACATTGTCACTTATTGGAACAGAATTTAAAGGTTTTGGGCAAGGAATAGTTGAAGTATTCACAAACACCTTCAACTTTTGTTCCCATTCCTTGATTTTCTTTTGAGCACATTCTACCTCTTTTTCAAGTCGAATAATCTTTTCAAGATGAGAATTGATTGCAATTTGTTTTTCAAGATTGTTTTTACCAAACAAATCTCTCTCATCTTCTAAAATTTTTAGTTGACTTTGAAAATCTTTTTCAATCTTTGATTTTTCATTTTCAAAACTTTTCATTTTCTCTTCAAAAACTTTTGCTTTTTCTTTCAACTTCTTGTTTTCTGATGTCAAACTGTTCAAATCATTTAACAGTTTAACATTTTCAGCTTTTAGCTTTTCACAATTTCCCTGTAAATCCAGAATCTGCTTATTATCAGCCTGCTTCACATCTTCTAACTTCTTGACTTCCGATGTCAAACTTTCCGCATCCCTCAAGAGTTTGTCATTTTCAGTCTTGAAGCTCTCACATTTTAAGCACACTGATGGAGAACTTGAAGGTCTGGACTCTACAGATTCCTCATCCTTTGGAGTATCCTTTGTTTCCATCTTGTATGTTCCTGCACGAAAGAGTTTAACAAAATCAAAAGGATTCATACTATCATCAATATAACATTTCCTTTTGATATCATATTTCAGAGTACTCTTTGTTGCAAGAAATCCACAAATTCTTTTATCAATTTCAATAAGTACATCCAACTCCAATTTATTTAAATTCTTTTCCATCTCGGACAAAAAATCCCTCCTTTTCTTTTCTTCTTTACGATACTCTGCATTAACCTCATTAAAGAACTGATATGGAAAAAGCTCTGGAAAAAAATCTTTCTGTTTTAGCTCAACCATGAACTCATCCCATTTAGCAGGTAATGCAGTTGTCAATTTCGATATATGTTCATCATTTGTCATTCTAATACCCGTTCTCCACAAATTGTCCGTTAAAATTTTAAACCGTGTTTCCATCTCCTTCAACGTTTCATCCTTTTGACATATGAATAATTCAAAACTTTTAGCCCAAATTCCCGAGCTCACATTTCTATAATCGGTATCCATATTTCTCATATACCAATTATTAAAATCTTCAAGCTTATTGTTTTCCTGTTCATCGAATACCATCGTCATTGTTCAAATATACCCAAGTTCAACCTAAATCCCTTTTTCAAATTGTTCAGATCTGGTTTCAAACGATGGATTCAAACGACAAAGTATTCAAACAATGGACTGTTCCGTTTGAATTCAAACGATGTACTTTCAAACAACAAAGAATTCAAACGATGAACTTTCAAACGATGGACTTTCAAACGATGAACAATTCAAACGATGAACTTTCAAACGATGAAGAAGTCAAACAATGAACTTTCAAACGGCAAAGAGTTCAAACGATGGACTTTCAAACGATGAACTTTCAAACGATCAGTTTTTCAAACGATGGATCAGCAGTTTCAAACGATGGACATCAGTTTCAAACGATGAGTGTAATTTCAAACGGTGGAGTCAAATTTCAAACGATAGACTCATATTTTCAAACGATGGAACACTTTTCAAACGGGAGGGTCTGTTTTCAAACGATAGATCTCAAACGGAAGCCTTTGTTTCAAACGACAGACTCCATTTCAAACGATAGAGTCGTATTTTTCAAATGGTGGACCAGTTTTCAAACGATAGAACAAGTGACGTCATCAATTCGCGAAATATTTCAAACGGTACACATGATTTTGATCAGTTTTAGGTCGTATTTTGATTTCAAACTTTCAAGGATTGGTTAATAGTGAATTCCGAACATAGTGTGAAGATTTGAGCTGATTTTATCCGTAAAAAGTATCGATTTTAAGAAAGAAGGTGTAGAAATCAGAATATTCCAGCGAAAACGAGCTAAACGGTAAGAACTCTTCCTCCTGAGCTCTGATACCACTTGTAGGATCGTGAAACGACCTAACGAGTCGATCAGAAGAGTGCTCAGACCGAATCAGAGGCGGAATTCATTGATTCGGTCTTCGTTTAGCTTGGATTCACTATTAAATGTCTCGTATATTGATTTCTGAACGTTTACAGACTTGGAGACACCTCGACAGCACCTCGGCGTCGGAAATCAGATTGTTACAACTGAACTCGTTTGAAAGATATATATAGGGATGACCCTTCCGTTTGAAAGTGACCCTTCCGTTTGAAAATAACACAACATTTTCAAACGGAACCCTTCAAACTTTCAATTCAAACTTTACATTCAAACTTTCAGTTTCAAACTTGTAAACCTAGACTCGATATAAGACGTAGACAACAGATGAATGCACCAACAAGTTAACATAGCAGTGTTTGTATAGATCAGAGGTTAGATTTTGTTAGGAGGTTAGATGTCACTTTCATGGTGATGTCAGCTAAGATGCTCAGTAGTTTGCAAGTGCCTATAAATAGATCAGTACTTTGTACTGTTCTATCAGCTCTTTTGCATCATCGTCTTCTTTGCACGAACAAACAACTGAGCTCTGGCTGAGGGGGAGTTTGCATTCATTCATCAATCATTGTAATCGTTATTGAAATAAATTCAATCTTCCCATTCATTGTGAAAAGATGTTTGATCAAAGTATTACTCTCGTATGACTGTATGCAAAGTTTGTTTTCATCATAATTCCGCTGCACACTCATCCATTCTCATTTTAATTACAAACACAAAATACAATCAGAAACAAACTCAGATCCAACAATATCTCTTAAATATCAACATATACACGTGTGATTTAGTTTACGAAGATTTTTCAATGCCGAGAACCTCGATCAGAGAGTAAAAAAGGCGTAAGGTTCACAATGGTGTAAAATTAAAAGCGATATACCAGGCTAGGATTCGAGTTACAGGAACAAGGGCCAAACCAACCACCCAGGAATGGAATCATCGAGCGAAAATACTTGACAACCTGCTAGAAGCAGCTTTTCTTGCCACCAGACCTTTCTCCATCAATTAGGAATCTGATGCCGTCACTAAACACATTCCTTAAATTGTAGCCAATTGTTGAGTGTTTTTTTTGGTGTCTAATCCGCATATATATCACCATTGCCCTTGATTTTCTTGACTGTATATCTCTTAAACATCAACATATACATGTGTGATTTAGTTTACGAATATTTTTCAATGCCGAGGATCTCGAGCAGAGAGTGAAAAAGGCGTAAGTTTCACAATGGTTTAAAATTAAAATGGGATATACCGGGCTAGGATTCGAGTTACAGGAACAAGGCCCAAACCAACCACCCAAGAATGGAATCGTCGAGCGAAAACACATGAGAACCTCCAAGAAGCAGCTTTTCTTACCACCAGAACTTTCTCCATCAATTAAGAATCAGATGTCGTTACTAACCATATTCCTTAAATTGTAGCCATTTGTTGAATGTTTTTTTGGTGTCTAATCCGCATATATATCACCATTGCTCTTGATTTTCTTGACTGTATATCTCTTAAATGTCAACATATACACGTGTTATTTAGTTTACGAAGATTTTTCAATGACGAGAACCTCGATCAGAGAGTAAAAAAGGCGTAAGGTTCACAATGGTGTAAGATTAAAATGGGATATACCAAGCTAGGATCCGTGTTACAGAAACAAGGGCCAAACCAACCACCCAAGAATGGAATCGTCGATCGAAAACACTTGACAACCTCCTAGAAGCAGCTTTTCTTACCACCAGACCTTTCTCCATCAATTAGGAATCTGATGCCGTCACTAAACACATTCCTTAGATTGTAGCCGTTTGTTAAGTGTTTTTTTGGTGTCTAGTCCGCATATATATCACCATTGCCATTGATTTTCTTGACTATATATCTCTTAAATATCAACATATACACGTGTGATTTAGTTTATGAAGATTTTTCAATGCTGAGAACCTCGATCAGAGAGTAAAAAAGGCGTAAGGTTGACAATGGTGTAAAATTAAAAGGGATATACCAGGCTAGGATTCGAGTTACAGGAACAAGGGTCAAACCAACCACCTAGGAATGGAATCATCGAGCGAAAACACTTGACAACCTGCTAGAAGCAGCTTTTCTTGCCACCAGACCTTTCTCCATCAATTAGGAATCTGATTCCGTCACTAAACACATTCCTTAAATTGTAGCCTTTTGTTGAGTGTTTTTTTTGGTGTCTAATCCGCATATATATCACCATTGCCCATGATTTTCTTGACTGTATATCTCTTAAATGTCAACATATACACGTGTGATTTATTTACGAAGATTTTTCAATGCCGAGAACCTTGATCAGAGAGTAAAAAATGTGTAAGGTTCACAATGGTGTAAGATTAAAATGGGATATACCGGGATAGGATTCTAGTTAAAGGAACAAGGGACAAACCAACCACCCAAGAATGGAATCGTCGAGCGAAAACACTTGACAACCTCCTAGAAGCAACTTTTCTTGCTACCAGACCTTTCTCCATCAATTAGGAATCTGATGCCGTCACTAAACACATTCCTTAAATTGTAGCCATTTGTTGAGTGTTTTTTTTTGTGTCTAATCTGCATATATATCACCATTTCCCTTGATTTTCTTGACTGTATCTCTTTTAAATATCAACATATACACGTGTGATTTAGTTTGCGAAGATTTTTCAATGCCGAGAACCTCTATCAGAGAGTAAAAAAGGCGTAAGGTTCACAATGGTGTAAATTTAAAATGGGATATAACGGGCTAGGATTTGAGTAAAAGGAACAAGTGCCAACCCAACCACCCAAGAATGAAATCGTCGAGCGAAAACACTTGAGAACCTCCTAGAAGCAGCTTTTCTTACCACCAGACCTTTCTCCATCAATTAGGAATCTGATTCCGTCACTAAACACATTCCTTAAATTGTAGCCTTTTGTTGATTGTTTTTTTTGGTGTCTAATCCGCATATATATCACCATTGCCCTTGATTTTCTTGACTGTATATCTCTTAAATGTCAACATATACACGTGTGATTTATTTACGAAGATTTTTCAATGCCGAGAACCTCGATCAGAGAGTAAAAAAGGTGTAAGGTTCACAATGGTGTAAGATTAAAATGGGATATACCGGGATAGGATTCTAGTTAAAGGAACAAGGGACAAACCAACCACCCAAGAATGGAATCGTCGAGCGAAAACACTTGACAACCTCCTAGAAGCAACTTTTCTTGCTACCAGACCTTTCTCCATCAATTAGGAATCTGATGCCGTCACTAAACACATTCCTTAAATTGTAGCCATTTGTTGAGTGTTTTTTTTTGTGTCTAATCTGCATATATATCACCATTTCCCTTGATTTTCTTGACTGTATCTCTCTTAAATATCAACATATACACGTGTGATTTAGTTTGCGAAGATTTTTCAATGCCGAGAACCTCTATCAGAGAGTAAAAAAGGCGTAAGGTTCACAATGGTGTAAATTTAAAATGGGATATAACGGGCTAGGATTTGAGTAAAAGGAACAAGTGCCAACCCAACCACCCAAGAATGAAATCGTCGAGCGAAAACACTTGAGAACCTCCTAGAAGCAGCTTTTCTTACCACCAGACCTTTCTCCATCAATTAGGAATCTGATGCCGTCACTAAACACATTCCTTAAATTGTAGCCATTTGTTGAGTGTTTTTTTTTTGTGTCTAATCCGCATATATATCATCATTGCCCTTGATTTTCTTTACTGTATATCTCTTAAATGTCAACATATACACGTGTGAATTAGTTTACGAAGATTTTTCAATGACGAGAACCTCGATCAGAGAGTAAAAAAGGCGTAAGGTTCACAATGGTGAAAGATTAAAATGGGATATACCGGGGTAGGATCCGAGTCACAGGAACAAGGGCCAAACCAACCACCCAAGAAAGGAATCGTCGGGCGATAACACTTGATAACCTCCTAGAAGCAGCTTTTCTTACCACCAGACCTTTCTCCATCAATTAGGAATCTGATGCCGTCACTAAACACATTCCTTATACTGTAGCCGTTTGTTGAGTGTTTTTTTTTTTGTGTCTAGTCTGCATATATATCACCATTGCCATTGACTTTCTTGACTGTATATCTCTTAAATATCAACATATACACGTGTGATTTAGTTTACGAATATTTTTCAATGCCGAGAACCTCGATCAGAGAGTAAAAAAGGCTTAAGGTTCACAATGGTGTAAAATTAAAAGAGATATACCAGGCTAGGATTCTAGTTACAGGAACAAGGGCCAAACCAACCACCCAGGAATGGAATCATCGAGCGAAAACACTTGACAACCTGCTATAAGCAGCTTTTCTTGCCACTAGACCTTTCTCCATCAATTAGGAATTTGATGCCGTCACTAAACACATTCCTTAAATTGTAGCCATTTGTTGAGTGTTTTTTTTTTGGTGTCTAATCCGCATATATATCACCATTGCCCTTGATTTTCTTGACTGTATATCTCTTAAACATCAACATATACATGTGTGATTTAGTTTACGAATATTTTTCAATGCCGAGGATCTCGAGCAGAGAGTAACAAAGGAGGAAGTTTCACTACGGTTTAAAATTAAAATGAGATATACCGGGCTAGGATTCAAGTTACAGGAACAAGGGCCAAACCAACCACCAAAGAATGGAATCGTCGAGCGAAAACACTTGGCAACCACCAAGAAGCAGCTTTTCTTACCACCAGAACTTTCTCCATCTATTAGGAATCGGATGCCGTTACTAACCACATTCCTTAAATTGTAGCCATTTGTTGAGTGTTTTTTTTGGTGTCTAATCCGCATATATATCACCATTGCTCTTGATTTTCTTGACTGTATATCTCTTAAATGTCAACATATACACGTGTTATTTAGTTTACGAAGATTTTTCAATGCCGAGAACCTCGATCAGAGAGTTTCACAATGGTGTAAGATTAAAATGGGATATACCGGGCTAGGATTCGAGTTACAGGAACAAGGGCCAAACCAACCACCCAAGAATGGAATCGTCGAGCGAAAACACTTAACAACCTCCTAGAAGCAGCTTTTCTTACCACCAGACCTTTCTCCATCAATTAGGAATCTGATGCCGTCACTAAACCCATTCCTTAAATTGTAGCCATTTGTTAAGTGTTTTTTTTTTGTGTCTTATCCGCATATATATCACCATTGCCCATGATTTTCTTGACTGTATATCTCTTAAATATCAACATATACACGTGTGATTTAGTTTACGAAGATTTTTCAATGTCGAGAACCTCGATTAGAGAGTAAAAAAGGCGTAAGGTTGACAAAGGTGTAAAATTAAAATGAGATATACCTGGCTAGGATTCGAGTTACAGGAACAAGGGCCAAACCAACCACCCAAGAATGGAATCGTCGAGCGAAACACTTAACAACCTCTTAGAAGCACCTTTTCTTACCACTAGACCTTTCTCCAACAATTAGGAATCTGATGTCGTCACTAAACACATTCCTTAAATTGTAGCCATTTGTTGAGTGTTTTTTTGGTGTCTAATCCGCATATATATCACCATTGCCCTTGATTTTCTTGACTGTATATCTCTTAAATATCAACATATACACGTGTGATTTAGTTTACGAAGATTTTTCAATGCCAAGAACAACGATCAGAGAGTAAAAAAGGCGTAAGGTTCACAATGGTGTAAAATTAAAATGTGATATACCGGGCTAGGATTCGACTTACAGGAACAAGGGCCAAACCAACCACCCAGGAATGGAATCGTCGAGCGAAAACACTTGACAACCTCCTAGAAGCAGCTTTTCTTGCCACCAGACCTTTTTCCATCAATTAGGAATTTGATGCCGTCACTAAACACATTCCTAAAATTGTAGCCATTTGATGAGGGTTTTTTTGTGTCTATTTCGCGTATATATCACCATTGCCATTGATTTTCTTCACTGTATATCTCTTAAATATCAACATATACACGTGTGATTTAGTTTATGAAGATTTTTCAATTGCGAGAACCTCGATCAGAGAGTAAAAAAGGCTTAAGGTTCACAATGGTGTAAAATTAAAATGGGATATACCGGGCTAGGATTCGAGTTACAGGAACAAGGGCCAAACCTACCACCCAAGAATGGAATCATCGAGCGAAAACACTTGACAACCTCCTAGAAGTAGCTTCTCTTACCACCAGACCTTTCTCCATCTATTAGAAATC
The DNA here is from genome assembly GCA_030545235.1 of Helianthus tuberosus. Classification (NCBI taxonomy): domain Eukaryota; kingdom Viridiplantae; phylum Streptophyta; class Magnoliopsida; order Asterales; family Asteraceae; genus Helianthus; species Helianthus tuberosus. Next base: position 48,090,215 of record CM060420.1, read on the forward strand.
TGATTACGTCACTAAACACATTCCATAAATTGTAGCCTTTTGTTGAGTGTTTTTTTTATGTCTAATCCGCATATATATCACCATTGCCCTTGATTTTCTTGATTGTATATCTCTTAAATATCAAGATATACACGTATGATTTAGTTTACGAAGATTTTTCAATGTCGAGAACCTCGATCAGAGAGTAAAAAAGGCGTAAGGTTCACAATGGTGTCAAATTAAAAGGGGATATACCGATCTAGGATTCGAGTTACAGGAACAAGGGCCAAACCAACCACCCAAGAATGAAATCGTAGAGCGAAAACACTTGACAACCTCCTAGAAGCAGCTTTTCTTACCACCAGACCTTTCTCCATCAATTAGGAATCTGATGCCGTCACTAAACACATTCCTTTAATTGTAGCCATTTGTTGAGTGTTTTTTTTGGTGTCTAATCCGCATATATATCACCATTGCCCTTGATTTTCTTGACTGTATGTCTCTTAAATATCAACATATACACGTGTGATTTAGTTTACGAAGATTTTTCAATGCCGAGAACCTCGATCAGAGAGTAAAAAAGGCGTAAGGTTCACATTGGTGTAAAATTAAAATAGGATATATCGGGCTAGGATTCGAGTTACAGGAACAAGGGCCAAACCAACCACCCAAGAATGGAATCGTCGAGTGAAAACACTTGACAACCTCCTAGAAGCAGCTTTTCTTACCACCAGACCTTTCTCCATCAATTAGGAATCTGATGTCGTCACTAAACACATTCCTTAAATTGTAGCCATTTGTTGAGTGTTTTTTTTGGTGTCTAATCCGCATATATATCACCATTGCCCTTGATTTTCTTGACTGTATATCTCTTAAATATCAACATATACCCGTGTTATTTAGTTTACGAAGATTTTTCAATGCCGAGAACCTCGATCAGAGAGTAAAAAAGGCGTAAGGTTCACAATGGTGTAAAATTAAAATGGGATATACTGGGCTAAGATTCGAGTTACAGGAACAAGGGCCAAACGAACCACCCAGGAATGGAATCGTAGAGCGAAAACACTTGACAAACTTCTAGAAGCAGCCTTTCTTGCCACCAGACCTTTCTCCATCAATTAGGAATCTGATGTCGTCACTAAACACATTCCTTAAATTGTAGCAATTTGTTGAGTGTTTTTTTTTTGGTGTCTAATCCGCATATATATCACCATTGCCCTTGATTTTCTCGACTGTATATCTCTTAAATGTCAACATATACACGTGTGATTTAGTTTACGAAGATTTTTCAATGCCGAGAACCTTGATCAGAGAGTAAAAAAGGCGTAAGGTTCACAATGGTGTAAAATTAAAATGGGATATACCGGGTTAGGATTCGAGTTACAGGAACAAGGGCCAAACCAACCACCCAAGAATGGAATCGTCGATCGAAACACTTAACAACCTCCTAGAAGCACCTTTTCTTACCACTAGACCTTTCTCCATCAATTAGGAATCTGATGACGTCACTAAACACATTCCTTAAATTGTAGCCATTTGTTGAGTGTTTTTTTGGTGTCTAATCCGTATATATATCACTATTGCCCTTGATTTTCTTGACTGTATATCTCTTAAATATCAACATATACACGTGTGATTTAGTTTACGAATATTTTTCAATGCCGAGAACAACGATCAGAGAGTAAAAAAGGCGTAAGGTTCACAATAGTGTAAAATTAAAATGGGATATACCGGGCTAGGATTCGACTTACAGGAACAAGGGCCAAACCAACTACCCAGGAATGGAATCGTCGAGCGAAAACACTTGACAACCTCCTAGAAGCAGCTTTTCTTGCCACCAGACCTTTTTCCATCAATTAGGAATTTGATGCCGTCACTAAACACATTCCTAAAATTGTAGCCATTTGATGAGGTTTTTTTTTTGTGTCTAATCCGCGTATATATCATCATTGCTATTGATTTTCTTCACTGTATATCTCTTAAATATCAACATATACACGTGTGATTTAGTTTATGAAGATTTTTCATTGGCGAGAACCTCGATCAGAGAGTAAAAAAGGCTTAAGGTTCACAATAGTGTAAAATTAAAATGGGATATACCGGGCTAGGATTCGAGTTACAGGAACAAGGGCCAAACCAACCACCCAAGAATGGAAACGTCGAGCGAAAACACTTGACAACCTCCTAGAAGCAGCTTCTCTTACCACCAGACCTTTCTCCATCAATTAGAAATCTGATGACGTCACTAAACACATTCCATAAATTGTAGCCTTTTGTTGAGTGTTTTTTTTATGTCTAAGCCGAATATATATCACCATTGCCCTTGATTTTCTTGACTGTATATCTCTTAAATATCAACATATACACGTGTGATTTAGTTTACGAAGATTTTTCAATGCCGAGAACCTCGATCAGAGAGTAAAAAAGGCGTAAGGTTCAAAATGGTGTCAAATTAAAAGGGGATATACCGAGCTAGGATTCGAGTTACATGAACAAGGGCCAAACCAACCACCCAAGAATGAAATCGTCGAGCGAAAACACTTGACAACCTCCTAGAAGCAGCTTTTCTTACCACCAGACCTTTCTCCATCAATTAGGAATCTGATGCCGTCACTAAACACATTCCTTAAATTGTAGCCATTTGTTGAGTGTTTTTTTTGGTGTCTAATCCGCATATATATCACCATTGCCCTTGATTTTCTTGACTGTATATCTCTTAAATATCAACATATACACGTGTGATTTAGTTTACGAAGATTTTTCAATGCCGAGAACCTCGATCAGAGAGTAAAAAAGGCGTAAGGTTCACAATGGTGTAAAATTAAAATGGGATATACCGGGCTAGGATTCGAGTTACAGGAACAAGGGCCAAACCAACCACCCAAGATTAGAATCGTCGAGTGAAAACACTTGACAACCTCCTAGAAGCAGCTTTTCTTACCACCAGACCTTTCTCCATCAATTAGGAATCTGATGCCGTCACTAAACACATTCCTTAAATTGTAGCCATTTGTTGAGTGTTTTTTTTGGTGTCTAATCCGCATATATATCACCATTGCCCTTGATTTTCTTGACTGTATATCTCTTAAATATCAACATATACACGTGTGATTTATTTACGAAGATTTTTCAATGCCGAGAACCTCGATCAGAGAGTAAAAAAGGCGTAAGGTTCACAATGGTGTAAAATAAAAATGGGATATACCGGGCTAGGATTCGAGTTACAGGAACAAGGGCCAAACCAACTACCCAAGAATGGAATCGTCGATCGAAAACACTTGACAACTTCCTAGAAGCAGCTTTTCTTGCCACCAGACCTTTCTCCATCAATTAGGAATCTGATGTCGTCACTAAACACATTCCTTAAATTGTAGCCATTTGTTGAGTGTTTTTTTGGTGTCTAATCCGCATATATATCACCATTGCCAGTGATTTTCTTGACTGTATATCTCTTAAATGTCAACATATACACATGTGATTTAGTTTACGAAGATTTTTCAATGCCGAGAACCTCGATCAGAGAGTAATAAAGGAGTAAGGTTCACAATGGTGTAAAATTAAAATGGGATATAACGGGCTAGGATTCGAGTTACAGGAACAAGGGCCAAACCAACCACCCAAGAATGGAATCGTCGAGCGAAAACACTTGACAACCTCCTAGAAGCAGCTTTTCTTACCACCAGACCTTTCTCCAACAATTAAGAATCTGATGCCATCACTAAACACATTCCTTAAATTGTAGCCATTTGTTGAGTGTTTTTTATGTCTAGTCCACATATATATCACCATTGCCCTTGATTTTCTTGACTGTATATCTCTTAAATATCAACATATACACGTGTGATTTAGTTTACGAAGATTTTTCAATGCCGAGAACCTCGATCAGAGAGTAAAAAAGGCGTAAGGTTCACAATGGTGTAAAATTAAAATGGGATATACCGGGCTAAGATTCGAGTTACAGGAACAAGGGCCAAACGAACCACCAAGGAATGGAATCGTAGAGCGAAAACACTTGACAACTTCCTAGAAGCAGCCTTTCTTGCCACCAGACCTTTTTACATCAATTAGGAATCTGATGCCGTCACTAAACACATTCCTTAAATTGTAGCCATTTGTTGAGTGTTTTTTATGTCTAGTCCACATATATATCACCATTGCCCTTGATTTTCTTGACTGTATATCTCTTAAATATCAACATATACACGTGTGATTTAGTTTACGAAGATTTTTCAATGCCGAGAACCTCGATCAGAGAGTAAAAAAGGCGTAAGGTTCACAATGGTGTAAAATTAAAATGGGATATACCGGGCTAAGATTCGAGTTACAGGAACAAGGGCCAAACGAACCACCAAGGAATGGAATCGTAGAGCGAAAACACTTGACAACTTCCTAGAAGCAGCCTTTCTTGCCACCAGACCTTTCTACATCAATTAGGAATCTGATGCCGTCACTAAACACATTCCTTAAATTGTAGCAATTTGTTGAGTGTTTTTTTTTGGTGTCTAATCCGCATATATATCACCATTGCCCTTGATTTTCTTGACTATATATCTCTTAAATGTCAACATATACACGTGTGATTTAGTTTACGAAGATTTTTCAATGCCAAGAACCTTGATCAGAGAGTAAAAAAGGCGTAAGGTTCACAATGGTGTAAAATTAAAATTGGATATACCGGGCTAGGATTCGAGTTACAGGAACAAGGGCCAAACCAACCACCCAAGAATGGAATCGTCGAGCGAAACACTTAACAACCTCCTAGAAGCACCTTTTCTTACCACCAGACCTTTCTCCATCAATTAGGAATGTGATGACGTCACTAAACACATTCCTTAAATTGTAGCCATTTGTTGAGTGTTTTTTTGGTGTCTAATCCGCATATATATTACCATTGCCCTTGATTTTCTTGACTGTATATCTCTTAAATATCAACATATACACGTGTGATTTAGTTTACGAAGATTTTTCAATGCCGAGAACAACGATCAGAGAGTAAAAAAGGCGTAAGGTTCACAATGGTGTAAAATTAAAATGGGATATACCGGGCTAGGATTCGACTTACAGGAACAAGGGCCAAACCAACTACCCAGGAATGGAATCGTCGAGCGAAAACACCTGACAACCTCCTAGAAGCAGCTTTTCTTGCCACCAGACCTTTTTCCATCAATTAGGAATTTGATGCCGTCACTAAACACATTCCTAAAATTGTAGCCATTTGCTGAGGGTTTTTTTTTGTGTCTTATCCGCGTATATATCATCATTGCCATTGATTTTTTTCACTGTATATCTCTTAAATATCAACATATACACGTGTGATTTAGTTTATGAAGATTTTTCAATGGCGAGAACCTCGATCAGAGAGTAAAAAAGGCTTAAGGTTCACAATGGTGTAAAATTAAAATGGGATATACCGGGCTAGGATTCGAGTTACAGGAACAAGGGCCACACCTACCACCCAAGAATGGAATCGTCGAGCGAAAACACTTGACAACCTCCTAGAAGCAGCTTCTCTTACCACCAGACCTTTCTCCATCAATTAGAAATCTGATGACGTCACTAAACACATTCCATAAATTGTAGCCTTTTGCTGAGTGTTTTTTTTATGTCTAATCCGAATATATATCACCATTGCCCTTGATTTTCTTGATTGTATATCTGTTAAATATCAAGATATACACGTATGATTTAGTTTATGAAGATTTTCAATGCCGAGAACCTCGATCAGAGAGTAAAAAAGGCGTAAGGTTCACAATGGTGTCAAATTAAAAGGGGATATACCGAGCTAGGATTCGAGTTATAGGAACAAGGGCCAAACCAACCACCCAAGAATGAAATCGTCGAGCGAAAACACTTGACAACCTCCTAGAAGCAGCTTTTCTTACCACCAGACCTTTCTCCATCAATTAGGAATCTGATGCCGTCACTAAACACATTCCTTAAATTGTAGCCATTTGTTGAGTGTTTTTTTTGGTGTCTAATCCGCATATATATCACCATTGCCCTTGATTTTCTTGACTGTATATCTCTTAAATATTAACATATACACGTGTGATTTAGTTTACGAAGATTTTTCAATGCCGAGAACCTCGATCAGAGAGTAAAAAAGGCGTAAGGTTCACAATGGTGTAAAATTAAAATGGGATATACCGGGCTAGGATTCGAGTTACAGGAACAAGGGCCAAACCAACCACCCAAGAATGGAATCGTCGAGTGAAAACACTTGACAACCTCCTAGAAGCAGCTTTTCTTACCACCAGACCTTTCTCCATCAATTAGGAATCTGATGCCGTCACTAAACACATTCCTTAAATTGTAGCCATTTGTTGAATGTTTTTTTTGGTGTCTAATCCGCATATATATCACCATTGCCCTTGATTTTCTTGACTGTATGTCTCTTAAATATCAACATATACACGTGTGATTTATTTACGAAGTTTTTCAATGCCGAGAAACTCGATCAGAGAGTAAAAAAGGCGTAAGGTTCACAATGGTGTAAAATTAAAATGGGATATATCGGGCTAGGATTCGAGTTACGGGAACAAGGGCCAAACCAACTACCCAAGAATGGAATCGTCGATCGAAAACACTTGACAACCTCCTAGAAGCAGCTTTTCTTGCCACCAGACCTTTCTCCATCAATTAGGAATCTGATGCCGTCACTAAACACATTCCTTAAATTGTAGCCATTTGTTGAGTGTTTTTTTGGTGTCTAATCCGCAAATATATCACCATTGCCATTGATTTTCTTGACTGTATATCTCTTAAATGTCAACATATACACGTGTGATTTAGTTTACGAAGATTTTTCAATGCCGAGAACCTCGATCAGAGAGTAATAAAGGCGTAAGGTTCACAATGTTGTAAAATTAAAATGAGATATACCGGGCTAGGATTCGAGTTACAGGAACAAGGGCCAAACCAACCACCCAAGAATGGAATCGTCGATCGAAAACACTTGACAACCTCCTAGAAGCAGCTTTTCTTACCACCAGACCTTTCTCCATCAATTAAGAATCTGATGCCATCACTAAACACATTCCTTAAATTGTAGCCGTTTGTTGAGTGTTTTTTTTTGGTGTCTAGTCCGCAAATATATCACCATTGCCCTTGATTTTATTGACTGTATATCTCTTAAATATCAACATATACACGTGTGATTTAGTTTACGAAGATTTTTCAATGCCGAGAACCTCGATCAGAGAGTAAAAAAGGCATAAGGTTCACAATGGTGTAAAATTAAAAAGGGATATACCGGGCTAAGATTCGAGTTACAGGAACAAGGGCCAACCAACCACCCAAGAATGGAATCGTAGAGCGAAAACCCTTGACAACCTCCTAGAAGCAGCCTTTCTTGCCACCAGACCTTTTTCCATCAATTAGGAATCTGATGCCGTCACTAAACACATTCCTTAAATTGTAGCAATTTGTTGAGTGTTTTTTTGGTGTCTAATCCACATATATATCACCATTGCCCTTGATTTTCTTGACTGTATATCTCTTAAATGTCAACATATACACGTGTGATTTAGTTTACGAAGATTTTTCAATGCCGAGAACCTCGATCAGAGAGTAAAAAAGGCGTAAGGTTCACAATGGTGTAAAATTAAAATGGGATATACCGGGCTAGGATGTTACAGGAACAAGGGCCAAACCAACCACCCAAGAATGGAATCAACGAGCGAAAACACTTGACAACTTCCTAAAAGCAGCTTTTTTTACCACCAGACCTTTCTCCATCAATTAGGATTTTGATGCCATCACTAAACACATTCCTTAAATTGTAGCCATTTGTTGAGTGTTTTTTTTTGTGTCTAATCCGAATATATATCACCATTGCCCTTGATTTTCTTGACTGTATATCTCTTAAATATCAACATATACACGTGTGATTTATTTACGAAGATGTTTCAATGCCGAGAACCTCGTTCAGAGAGTAAAAAAGGCGTAAGGTTCACAATGATGTAAAATTAAAATGGGATATACCGGGCTAGGATTCGAGTTACAGGAACAAGGGCCAAACCAACTACCCAAGAATGGAATCGTCGATCGAAAACACTTGACAACCTCCTAGAAGCAGCTTTTCTTGCCACCAGACCTTTCTCCATCAATTTGGAATCTGATGCCATCACTAAACACATTCCTTAAATTGTAGCCATTTGTTGAGTGTTTTTTTGGTGTCTAATCCGCATATATATCACCATTGCCATTGATTTTCTTGAGTGTATATCTCTTAAATGTCAACATATACACGTGTGATTTAGTTTACGAAGATTTTTCAATGCCGAGAACCTCGATCAGAGAGTAAAAAAGGCGTAAGGTTCACAATGGTGTAAAATTAAAACGGGATATACCGGGCTAGGATGTTACAGGAACAAGGGCCAAACCAACCACCGAAGAATGGAATCAACGAGCGAAAACACTTGACAACTTCCTAAAAGCAGCTTTTCTTACCACCAGACCTTTCTCCATCAATTAGGATTTTGATGCCATCACTAAACACATTCCTTAAATTGTAACCATTTGTTGAGTGTTTTTTTTGTGTCTAATCCAAATATATATCACCATTGCCCTTGATTTTCTTGACTGTATATCTCTTAAATATCAACATATACACGTGTGATTTATTTACGAAGATGTTTCAATGCCGAGAACCTCGTTCAGAGAGTAAAAAAGGCGTAAGGTTCACAATGGTGTAAAATTAAAATGGGATATACCGGGCTAGGATTCGAGTTACAGGAACAAGGGCCAAACCAACTACCCAAGAATGGAATCGTCGATCGAAAACACTTGACAACCTCCTAGAAGCAGCTTTTCTTGCCACCAGACCTTTCTCCATCAATTAGGAATCTGATGCCGTCACTAAACACATTCCTTAAATTATAGCCATTTGTTGAGTGTTTTTTTGGTGTCTAATCCGCATATATATCACCATTGATTTTCTTGACTGTATATCTCTTAAATGTCAACATATACACGTGTGATTTAGTTTACGAAGATTTTTCAATGCCGAGAACCTCGATCAGAGAGTAATAAAGGCGTAAGGTTCACAATGGTGTAAAATTAAAATGAGATATAGCGGGCTAGGATTCGAGTTACAGGAACAAGGGCCAAACCAACCACCCAAGAATGGAATCGTCGAGCGAAAACACTTGACAACCTCCTAGAAGCAGCTTTTCTTACCACCAGACCTTTCTCCATCAATTAAGAATCTGATGCCGTCACTAAACATATTCCTTAAATTGTAGCCATTTGTTGAGTGTTTTTTTTGTGTCTAATCCGCATATATATCACCATTGCCCTTGATTTTCTTGACTGTATATCTCTTAAATATCAACATATACACGTGTGATTTAGTTTACAAAGATTTTTCGATGTCGAAAACCTCGATCAGAGAGTAAAAAAGGCGTAAGGTTCACAATGATGTAAAATTAAAATGGGATATACCGGGCTAGGATTCAAGTTACAGGAACAAGGGCCAAACCAAGCACCCAAGAATGGAATAGTCGAGCGAAACACTTAACAACCTCCTAGAAGCAGCTTTTCTTACCACCAGACCTTTCTCCATCAATTAGGAATCTGATGCCGTCACTAAACGCATTCCTTAAATTGTAGCCATTTGTTGAGTGTTTTTTTTTTTGTGTCTAATCCGCATATATATCACCATTTCCCTTGATTTTCTTGACTGTATATCTCTTAAATATCAACATATACACGTGTGATTTAGTTTACGTAGATTTTTCAATGCCGAGAACATCGATCAGAGAGTAAAAAAGGCGTAAGGTTCACAATGGTGTAAAATTAAAATGGGATATACCGGGCTAGGATTCGAGTTACAGGAACAAGGGCCAAACCAAGCACCCAGGAATGGAATCGTCGAGCGAAAACACTTGACAACCTCCTAGAAGCAGCTTTTCTTACCACCAGTCCTTTCTCCATCAATTAGGAATCTGATGCCGTCACTAAACATATTCCTTAAATTGTAGCCATTTGTTGAGTGTTTTTTTTTGTGTCTAATCCGCATATATATCACCATTGCCCTTGATTTTCTTGACTGTATATCTCTTAAATATCAACATATACACGTGTGATTTAGTTTACAAAGATTTTTCAATGTCGAAAACCTCGATCAGAGAGTAAAAAAGGCGTAAGGTTCACAATGATGTAAAATTAAAATGGGATATACCGGGCTAGGATTCAAGTTACAGGAACAAGGGCCAAACCAAGCACCCAAGAATGGAATAGTCGAGCGAAACACTTAACAACCTCCTAGAAGCAGCTTTTCTTACCACCAGACCTTTCTCCATCAATTAGGAATCTGATGCCGTCACTAAACGCATTCCTTAAATTGTAGCCATTTGTTGAGTGTTTTTTTTTTTGTGTCTAATCCGCATATATATCACCATTTCCCTTGATTTTCTTGACTGTATATCTCTTAAATATCAACATATACACGTGTGATTTAATTTACGTAGATTTTTCAATGCCGAGAACATCGATCAGAGAGTAAAAAAGGCGTAAGGTTCACAATGGTGTAAAATTAAAATGGGATATACCGGGCTAGGATTCGAGTTACAGGAACAAGGGCCAAACCAAGCACCCAGGAATGGAATCGTCGAGCGAAAACACTTGACAACCTCCTAGAAGCAGCTTTTCTTACCACCAGACCTTTCTCCATCAATTAGGAATATGATGCCGTGGCTAAACACATTCCTTAAATTGTAGCCATTTGATGAGTGTTTTTTTTTTGTGTCTAATCCGCATATATATCACCATTGCCCTTGATTTTTTCTTGACTGTATATCTCTTAAATATTAACATATACACGTGTGATTTAGTTTACAAAGATTTTTCAATGTCGAAAACCTCGATCAGAGAGTAAAAAAGGCGTAAGTTTCACAATGATGTAAAATTAAAATGAGATATACCGGGCTAGGATTCAAGTTAGAGGAACAAGGGCCAAACC